>CM053746.1:21216680-21237663 GCA_028658305.1 Pachyuromys duprasi | reverse complement strand
ACGGGGGGGAGGATCTCCTCCCCTTCCATCTGACCCCAGATCATCTTGTCTCCTCAGGGCTGGCTGCAATGCCCTCCCCTGGGATCTAGCCAGGGTGTTACTCCCTGGCATGTATGGGGGAGGGTCGAAGAGTCAGCCATCAAGTTCAAGACTGAAACAGTCCCTGTTTCCCTTACTAGGGTCTTCAGTTCAACAATGAGCTATCATGGGCCACATCTGAGCAGGGGTTCTAGGCCATATCCATATATGGTCCTTGTTGGAGAAACTGTCTCATATAAGACCCCTGTGCCCTGCTCAGTTTGATCTTTGTGGAGCTCTTGTTCTCCCCCAGTCTTACTAATTTCTTTACATTCTTACAGCTCTTGACCTCCCTCTGTAGTCCACTGTTTGTCTTCTTAGCACCAAATCTGGAGAGAATGGGGGAGAGTGAGAGCCTGTTTTAAAGCCATTGATTTCCCTGAATGCAGCCATGCTATCATTGCTTGTCCCACTTTAGTGTCCTAACATTCTTTATCAGGAGCTGGATCATTCAAACGTGATGTGTTAAGAGAAGAAAAAAGAGCCAGGTGTGGCGGCTCTAGCATTTTAATCCAGCACCAGGAGGCAGAGGCAGGTGTGAGGCCAGCCTGGACTACACAGCAAATTCCAGGACAACCAAGACTTTGATAAAAAAAGTGTGGGGGTGTGGGTAATGGTTCAGAAAGAGTACTCAGGCTTGTTTATTTGGGTTAATTAGGTAAGCTTAGCTTTATTTGAGAGGACAGAACATTGAAAGCTAACCTAGTGTGTGGTCTGCGCCTGTGGCACACATAACTCAGTGGATACCGTTTGTCCCGCCTATTTGAGGCCCCAAGTACTAGCCAAGGTAAGGAAGGAAAAAAGTAAGTAATGGGGCAGAGTAAATGCACCCCAGTCTCTGGTTTAATCCTTAGCTCCAAAAGAAGGGGGAGAGGCTGATGAGTGAGGACTCATTGGATAAGAGTACTTGTCATAAACCGGTCAACCTGAGTTTAGTTTCTGGAACCCACATGTGGAAGGAGAGAACTAACTCCCCAAGTGTCCTCTGACCTCCACACGAACCATGGACAACTTTGTGTTTTCTCAGTCTGGTTATAGAAATCCTGAGAGTTTGAAATCCTGGGTTCACAAAAGCTGTATGTAATGGTTTTAGTTGTAGTTTTTCTTTTTAAGTTGAAGTACGATCTTAATATGATACCCAGGCTAGCCTTGAACTATCAATCTTCTTGCCTCACCTTCTTGAGTTACCTCACTGAAGCTACATAATTGGGAAGATTGTTAATTTCTACTCTATGACACTTTTCAAAAACAACTGTGTATGTATGTGTGTGCATGCGCGTGTGCACACCCATTCTCCCTCGAGCACAGGCTCGAATGTGCCATAGCGTGCATGTGCAACTTAGAAGAGTAGGAGTAGGTTCCCTCCTTGTACTGACTGGGTTCTGTGGTTCAAACTCCAGTCCTTGGGCTTGGCAGCAAGTTCAGTTACTTGCTCACTGAGCTATTTTGCTAGTCTCCTAAAACATTTTGAGATTAGAAAATTCTCAATTTAAGCCAGATTGTTATTATTAAACACTGTGTTAAAGATTTGTAGAAAGGGAAATATAGGCTCTATAAAGTTAGCCATCCGACCCCTTGCTCTTTTCCTCATGCTACGATGCCCCATTAACAATTCCTTACCTGAGCAAGGCCTGGTGGCACACACCTTTAAACTCAGCACTCAGGGAGGCAGAGGAGGCAGGCAGATTGCTGTGAGGCCAGCCTGCTCTACAAAGGGAGTCCAGGACAACCAAGGCTACACAGAGAAACCCTGTCTCGAAAAATCAAAAAACAAAACAAAATTCTTTACCTGTATATTCCAGAACTATTTATGAAGACATGCATATTTTGCGTGTGTGTACGCGCGTGCATATCAGAGAAGGGGGGGTAATTTTTATAGTGCCCCTGCTCTCTAGAACTTTGGTTATGAATATTGGCTTGGGGTATACATATGTGTTGCTAAAGATTGTTCCCATCCCAGGGCCTTGTTATGCTAGGTAAATACTCTACCACAGAGTTAATAACCCCAGCCCTTGAAGTGTGTGTTGTAGAGTGAGAGTGTGTGTGTGTGTGTGTGTGTGTGTGTGTGTGTGTGTGTGTGTGTGGTATAGGCCAGAGGACAACTTCAGGTGTCATTCCTTAGGAGCTATATCCACTTTGTGTTTTGAGACAGGGTCTCTCATGAGGACCAGAAGCTTATCAATTAAGTCAGGTCAGCTAGCCAACACGTCCCAGAACCCCTTGTCTGTGTCTTGACCTCTAGGATTGCGAATGTGTACCACCATGCCTAGCTTTCTTCATAGGTGCTAGACATAGGTCCTCATGCTTTTGTGGCAAGCTTTTTTTCATCACCTGAGCTATTTCCCCAGCCCATGTTTTTTGTTTTCATAAGGAAGATCTCACATAGCACAGGTTGGCCTCACTGAATATGTAGCTGGAAATGACCTTGCATACCTGGTCTTCTTGTCTCTACCTCCCAAGTGCTGGGATTATAAGCATGTGCCACTATACTTCCAGTGTTTGTGTTTAGTTCTAACATTGTAGTAAAAGTCTGTCAGGAAATTTTTCTCAGAAGAATGGAAAACAAAAGTTTACCATTTAGATCTTAACTTCATAATTCACACCTTTCAGGGTGAAGAAGAATACAGTGAAGAAGAAAACTCTAAGGTGGAGCTCAAGTCAGAAGCTAATGACACTGCTGATTCCTCAGCAAAGGAGAAGGGAGAAGAGAAGCCCGAGAGTAAAGGCACCGTGACTGGAGAGCGGCAGAGTGGGGATGGACAGGTCAGTACACAGCATAGTTCTCCGTTGCCATAGGGCCTCTCCACTCCTTGGAAGAGTAAGGAGTTCTTTATCTTCCAGGAGAGCACAGAGCCTGTGGAGAACAAAGTGGGGAAAAAAGGCCCTAAGCATTTGGATGATGATGAAGATCGGAAAAATCCAGCCTATATACCCAGGAAAGGGCTCTTCTTTGAGCATGATCTTCGAGGACAGACGCAGGAAGAGGAAGTCCGGTAACAGCCATTTTCTGCTATTCCTGTTGCTGGCTTCTATGCTTAGTGCTCATTGTATGTCAGATGCTTTGCTGACTTCTTTGCCTGTATTGTTTCCTTTTACCACTCAGACATTTAAGATAAGCATTATGACTATTCCTCTTGTACAGATGAGGAGAATGAAGTGTGCAGTACTTGATAGCTAGGTGCTGGGCATGGTGTCACACATTTACAGTCCTAGCACTCAGGAGTCTGGAGCAGCTTAGTCAAACTAGTGACACCCTGTCTCACAAAGCAGAAAGAGGTGGGTGTAGTAGTGTGTACCCCCAATCCCAGCTCTCAGGAGGCAGAGGCAGGAGGATCTCAGAGAGGTGAGTTTGAGGCCAGCCTGGTCTACTATTACAGTTTCCAGGCCAGCCAGAGCTACATGATAAGACCCCGTCTTTAAAAAATAAAAAAAGAAAGAAAAAATTTGGTAACTCTTGGTGGTGAAAGAGCTGGGATCCAGAGTCAGGGCAGTTGTCTCCAGAACCTCAGTCTTTATACCTCTACTGTCTTTAATCTGTGGCTCCTGAGATAGGAAAGTTTTATAGGCTACGTCTTAGTAGAGAGATAATTTCAAAGTGGTCATTGGCTTAAGGTACCCGTGCTTTGTTTGGTCCAGACCCAAGGGACGGCAGCGGAAGTTATGGAAGGATGAGGGTCGCTGGGAGCATGATAAGTTTCGGGAAGATGAACAGGCCCCCAAGTCCCGACAGGAGCTCATTGCTCTGTACGGCTATGACATTCGATCTGCTCACAATCCGGATGACATCAAACCCAGAAGAATCCGGAAACCTCGGTAAGAAAGTTCAGGAGCCTGAATTATTGATACTTCAAACTCTTCTGCTTATCTAAATGCCTTTCTTTTAAGTGACTAAGTATGAAATATGGAGTATGGAACATCTCCTTGCCTCTCGGTATAAACATGGAGGTCTTTTCTTACATTTTCTTAACAATTTTACTGTTTTCAGATTTGGAAGTCCCCCACAAAGGGATCCAAACTGGATTGGTGATCGATCAAACAAGTCCCATCGCCTCCAGGGTCCTGGGGGCACACTACCACCAAAGACATTTATTAACAGGAATGCAGCAGGTACTGGCCGCATGTCTGCATCCAGGAATTATTCTCGCTCTGGGGGCTTCAAGGAAGGTCGCACTAGTTTTAGGCCTGTGGAAGTTGGTGGGCAGCATGGTGGCCGGTCTGGTGAGACTCTTAAGCATGAAGCTAATTACCGGTCACGGCGTCTGGAGCAGACTCCTGTGAGGGATCCATCCCCAGAACCAGATGTTCCGTTGCTTGTCAGTCCTGAGAAAGAAGAGGTGGCCTCAGAGACACCAGCTGCTGCTCCTGATACCACTCCACCAGCTCCTGACAGGCCCATTGAGAAGAAATCCTACTCCCGGGCAAGAAGGACCCGGGCCAAAGTTGGAGATGCAGTCAAAGCTGCTGAGGAGGTTCCCCCTCCATCTGAAGGGCTCACTGCAGCGGCCACAGTCCCAGAAACTCCTCCAGCTGCTAAGACTGGGAGCTGGGACACTCCGGTAGATTCTACCGCAACTGGACTTGAGCAAGATGTGGCACAGCTAAATATAGCGGAACAAAATTGGAGTCCAGGACAGCCTTCATTCCTACAACCACGGGAGCTTCGAGGTAAGCACCACAGGCTTGGGACTAGGGAATGTGTCCCTCGGAATGCAGTGTTCTCCTTAATGGAACAGAAAGTAGAGATTCGCAGGTCTGTCTGCCTATCCTCAGAGCAATTTTCTCTATTTCCCAAGCCTGTCCTGCTGCTTATGCACATGGCTAACTGTTGGTACTTAGCTCCTCAGTCAAGATTATTTCCTCTTCTCTGCACAAAAGGATAGAAGAAAGCATCTTAGACTGTTTGAGCCAATGTTTAAATGTTGAAGATAGAAATGTATTTGAATTTGAATCCTGATACTTTGTTATAAAGGGAAAGCCTTTCTAATATCCTTTTATCTAGAGACAGACTTCTCACTAGAACTATATATAATACTGGTGCCTTTGGGTATGTTTTGAAATGTGGCTAGAAGGAAGAATTGAACTTTCAATTGATTTTAAAAACACATGTATGGGGTGGCACAAGCCTTTAATCCCAGCACTTGGGAGGCAGAAGCAGGCGGATCTCTTGAGTTCAAGACTAGCCTGGTTTACAGAGTGAGTTCCAGGACAGCCAGCGTTACAGAGAAAGCCTGTCTCAGAACCAAAACAAACACTGTGGCTAGCAGGTATCATTTAGTGTTTGAAATGTAGCTTAATTTTTTTAGATAGTATTTTTATGTGTGGCCGCATAGGTGTTTTGCCTACACCTCTGTTTATGCCTCGTGTGTTCAATGCCCACAGAGGCCAGAGGAAGGTATCAGATCCTTTGAGAGTAGAATTATAGACTAGATGTTTGAGCTGTGATGTGGATGCTGGGAATTAAACCTGGGCCCTCTGGAAGAGCAGCCAGTGCTCCTGACCACTGAGCCATCTCTCCTACACTATAGGCCAAACTTAAAGATTGGAAATCTTCATGAGCAATGGGAATCTTGGCACTCTACTTTAGTACAGGTGATCTTATTTTCATTATTTTTTTTTTTTTTGGTTTTGGTTTTTGAGATTATACTATAATTACATCATTTTCCACTTCCCTTTCTTCCTAAACCATCTCAAGTACTCTTCCTTACTCTCTTTGAAATTCATAACCTCTTTTTTATTAACTGTTGGTATATGCACATATGTATATACATTTATATTTCTTAAATAACATAATTATTCACCCTTCTCAGTCTGTGTACTGTAACTGTTAAGAATGTTTTCAGGGCTGACTGTTTGGTGTTAGATAACCAGTTGGTATGCTCTTCCCATTTCTCCTGCTCTCCGCATTCCTTAGTTGCCTGTAGGTCTTTGTATAGGGTTAAGGTTTTTCCACTATCCACTTTGACTTATCTATTGTTTCCTTGTTCAGCAAGATCATGTTTTTCAGAGTTTATGGGTATAGTTTTAAATGGTACTAGGAAATACAATCTCTCAGCAAACTCCCTGATCCTTTAGCTCTTAAAATCTTTTTACCCCCTCTTCCTCATGATCCCTGAGCCTTAGTTGTAAAAGTTGTGTTGTGGATTTATCTGTTGGGACTAGGCTCCAAAACTTCATTTTGATTGGTTGTGGTTTAGTTTTCTGTAATGGTCTCCATCTATTGCAAAGAGAAGTTTCCTTGATGGGTGATCAGAACTACATTTATCTGTGGTTATAAGAACAAATATTTAGAATGTAGTAGGGATTATGCTGATTTAGTAAAATGGTGATTTAGGTTCTCCAGGATCCATGACTTCACTACCTTGGGTAATTGGCTAAATTTCCAGTACTAAACCTGATTTCTCTCCTGTTGAGAGGTCTTAAGTTCAATTAGAGAGCTGTTGGTTACTACCAAGCTTTGTGTTCCACTAATGCACCCTCAGTTTCTCCATGCCATCCACGCTGATTGTTGTGGTTCATAGGGATCTTAGTGGGTTATTGTTGGTTGGTTGCTTCTTTCCATTAGAAACTTGTATGGTGCTTTCTGGTCAGAGATTAACTAACTCTAGGACCAATATAGTTTACACTAATTTTTTTTTTAAGATTCAGACTTTATTGCTTCAACCAAAAAATAGCAAAGTCACTGTTAACTATTTTTCTGGGGTGTCATCCACTAACATGAACTCTACTTTTCCTACACTAATTTTTGATGCTCAGATGTTTGATGCTGCTGGCTGGTAATGACCTGAAAGTCTCTGCCCTGACAACCAGCTTTTTGGTACCAGCACTCGGGAGACAGAGACAGGCAAAAAGATGTATTTGCTTGAGGGCTCAGTGGTGAAGAGCACATACTGTTCTTACGGAAGACTGACATTCAGTTCTCAGCACCCATCTCAGACACCTTCCAACTGCATGGAACTCCAGCTTTATGGTATCAACACCTCTCAGACTTCCTTGGGTACATACACACACAAATTCATTTAAGGAGGATTTATTTACTTTATGTGTATGAATATTTTAGCCTGCATGTCTATTTGTGTACCACATGTCTGGTGCCCAAGTAGGCCAGAAGAGAGGATAAAATTCCCTGGAACAAGAGTTCCTGATGGTTGGGAGCCACCAGTGTCAAAATCAACCCTGAGTTTTTTCCAGGAGCTGTGAGTGCTCTTAACCACTGAGCTGTGTCTTTATTCTAAGTAATTTTAATCCAGAGAGAATGTGATTTCTTTCTCGTATCTACTGTTGTTAGGAAACATTTAGGCCGGCATTTTATAGTATATTTAGTAATGTGCCTAGTTTATATAGGGAAATATACCTTACTCAGGAAAAAGTTGAACTTGAGTTTATTGAGTCTTTTTTTTTTTTTTTTTTTTGAGGACTTTGTTGTGGTAATAAAGATGTTGGGCAGCAGGGGCCAATTTTCAAATGCTAGCACTGACAATAAGCAGACGATTTAAAATATTTGGGGGGGTGTGTGTGTGTGTTCCCGCGCGCGCGTACTTGAGCGCCTGGGTGGATGTGTGTACACTGCATGTAAGAGCGTTGACCCCCTGGAACTAGAGTTACATATGGCTGTGAGCTTGTGCATAGTTGTTGGGAACTGATCTGCAAGAGTAACAAGTTAAGGGCAGGTGATGGAAGCTCTCGCCTTTAATCCCAGCACTCAGGAGGCAGAGGCAGGTGAGTTCAAGGCCAGCCTGGTCTGTAGAGTGTGTTCCAGAACAACTAAAGCTACACACAGAAACCCTGTCTTGAATGAAAGAAAGAGAGAGAGAGAGTTAGTTAAGCAGACAGTTTTAAAGTATTTTGATAGTTAAAAAAAATAATGCATTTGTTATTTTCTTGATGGTACCTTTGAATCCTGTTCGCCTACATCTGCTCTCAACCAGTGCCTTTTTGTATATTACAGGTATGCCCAACCACATCCATATGGGAGCAGGACCTCAGTTTAACCGGATGGAAGAAATGGTACAAAAATGGGAAGGAGGACTGGGCCTGTCTACCTGGGTGGTAGAGAAGGCATGGTACCCTTGATTCAGCCTTCAGTACTGTCAGATGTTGAAATAGAGTCTCATTGTTTAGCTGTGGCTAGCCTGGAGCTCTATATTTAAGCTCTGCTGGCCTTGGACTCAGACAGATCTGTCTCTGCCTCTCAACTGCACCACCACACCTGGGATCTTAGTGACTGTGACAAAACACCATGACCAGGGCAACTTATAAAAGAAGGATTTACGTGGGCTTGCAGTTTTGGAGGTTTAGGCGCCATGATGGCAGAGCAAAGACATGGCAGCAGGAACATCTGGGAGCTTACAACTTAATCCAAAAGTAGGAGGCAGGGAGAGCACACCTGGAATGACCCAGACTTTTGAAATCACAGAGCCCACTTGCATGACATACCTTCAACAAGGCCATACCTCCTAATTTTTCCCAAACAGTTCTACCGACTCAGGACTAAGTATTCAAATGTAGATCATTCTCTTTGAGACACTTGTTCACTGATAAAACCAAAACCAGCTCTTTATTGTTGGAGGTGTTCTCTAGTTTTTTATCCAGACTGGCCTGGAACTTTCATATAGCTCAGGTTAGCTGCACGCTCATAGTCCTACTGTTTTGATTCCAGAGTTCTGAGATGAAAGCTTAGGCTGCTGTGCTGGCCAATAGCAGTTTCTCCACTGATCACTCAGGGGGCTTTATTTTGTTTAATTTGGACCTCAGAAAGAGAGAGTGTTTAGTTCAAATGCTGGTATGTTTCCAAATTTTCAGTTCATCTTAAAAATATTTATTAAATACTTACATGTACCAAATTTTACCAACCTAAAGCAGGTAGGATTTGCTATGAGAATTTCTCTTCTGGACTCTGATTCAGATCTCTTTACCTCAGGGTGTCCAGGGTGGTCGAGCTAAACGTTATTCATCCCAGCGGCAGAGACCTGTGCCAGAGCCCCCTGCTCCTCCTGTGCATATCAGTATCATGGAGGGACATTACTATGATCCATGTGAGTTCTTTTTTTCTTGTCAGCATAAGGGGATTACGTGTCCAGCATTTAATTCCCTTCTGGCTTCACAGTGTATCCCACGTTGTTTAGTTGCCATTTTCCTCCTATAGAAAATTTAGAACCCAGAAGGCTTGCAAGACAGACAGAGTAGCTGATGTGCTATGAAGGGCTGGGACTTAACAGAATCTCAATCTATCTTACAGTGCAGTTCCAGGGACCAATCTATACCCATGGTGACAGCCCCGCCCCACTGCCCCCACAGGGCATGATTGTACAGCCAGAGATGCACCTTCCTCACCCAGGTGAGCTTGCATTCCTCTTGTATGCTTGTAGTTCTCAAGGGTCTGTGTTAAGAACTCTACAAAGCCCACCTTTCTCACACTGTCATGCTGTCAGATGTTGACCGCCCTGGCTGCTTATACGGCAAACTTAACTTTAAGTCTCATTTTAAAGATTGCAGTCAAGCCTGTTGTGCCTGATGGTCCAAGTTAAGCCATCCCAAAATAAAAGTGCTGTACTCTTTACAGTTTTTTTGGTGTTTTCTTTTCTTTTCTTTTCCTTTTTTCCCAGGTTTACATCCCCATCAGTCACCAGCACCTCTGCCCAATCCGGGTCTCTACCCACCACCAGTGTCCATGTCTCCAGGACAGCCACCACCCCAGCAGTTGCTTGCTCCTACTTACTTTTCTGCTCCGGGTGTCATGAATTTTGGTAACCCCAGTTACCCTTATGCTCCGGGAGCATTGCCTCCTCCTCCGCCTCATCTGTATCCTAACACACAGGTAAGATGCCTAGTTTTTTTAGGTTTATATCCTTTAAATCACACAGGAGAGAATGTTAAAAGAATTTTCTAAGAACGTTTCAGTGCCTCTGATTCTCCTCTGTGGCACTAGGGTGCCTCTTGGTGGTCAGGAACTGGAAGTGCAGCCTGTGTAACCTCTTATCGTTGCTCATTTTCAGAGGTTTTTGGTGGTGTTATTTGATACAAAGTATGCTACTGTGTAGGGCTCACTGGCCTGGAACTTTTATATAGGCCAGGCTAGCCTCAAATTCAGAGATCTGCCTGCCTGTTTCTCCTGAGTCCTGGGATTAAAGGCATGTACTACCAAGTGTGTGTTTTTTTCTTTTGAGGTAGGGTCTCATGATAGCCCTATTTGGCCTAGAATATATGATCCTCAGCCTCTGATTCCCAGGTACTTTGGAAAACCATGGTTGGCTTTGTCTTCAGTTTCTTTAAGAATCAGTGTCTTATAGTATATCATGGGTGTCCCCGTGTGCTATTTATCAACTGTACAAAGGAGTGTATTCTTCTGGACAGCATATCTTATCCCTGTCCTGAGGGCACCTGATAGCATCTGGCATCTAGAATGCTACCACTGAGCTCAGCCCTCTATTTGTCAGCTAACGGAAGGGTTGGAGACAGTTGGGTACTACTTTAAAGAATGGAAATGAGGGTCTGGGAAGATGGCTGTGTGGTTAAGAGCACTTGCTGTTCTTGCAGAGGACCCAGGTGCAGTCCCAGCACCCATGGCGGGCGGCTCTCAATTGCCAGTAACTCCAGCCTGTGAGGTCATCATCATACATTCACACAGACACAGTCTTAATTAAAATTACTGTTACTATGAAAGAAAAGCAATAGTATGACCAAAAGCAACTTGGGCAGAGAAGGGTTTATTTTGCTTACGTTTCTGCATCACTGTTTACCATTGAAGGAAGTCTGGGCAGACACCAGGAGGCGGGGGCTGATATAAGGCCCTGGGAGAGTGCTGCTCTCTGGCTTGCTCCTCACAGCCTGCTCGGCCTGTTTTCTTTTTCGGTTTTTGAGACAGTTTTTCCACTGATTACTCAGAGGGCTTTATTTTGTGTAATTTGGACCTCATAAATAGAGAGTGTTTAGGTTCAAACACTCTCTATGTGCAGTGCCACCACATCTGGGGGTTAGTATTTTTTTTTTAATTTAAGTTCTTCAGGTTTTGTGTTTCTTGCAGTTAGCTAATGTTTTCTGTTTCTCATAATTTGGGTTAATTCTTTGTTTTTTTCTCCTGGCTTGTGGGGTCCTAGGCTCCATCACAGGTGTATGGAGGAGTGACTTACTATAACCCTGCCCAGCAGCAGGTGCAGCCAAAGCCCTCCCCACCCCGGAGGACTCCCCAGCCAGTGTCCATCAAGCCCCCTCCACCTGAGGTATGGCTCCTCCCACACTCTTAGCATATGGCCTTTGCTTTCTCCAGAGACTTTCTCTTCCTTTTAGGGTGTTTGTCTATGGAAGTCTCTTTTTGTATGACATGGTAACACATTACAACTTTTATCATTTCAGGTTGTAAGCAGGGGTTCCAGCTAAAATGAGTTTTCAAATATTTTAAGTATAACATCATGTGAAAGTAAGTACCTGATGTATTGTGACTCTTAATGCTCATCCTATGTGTTTATTAAGACGCCTACTTTACGTTATATTCATTGTATATCTCAGGGAACTTGTTTTATGAATGCTTTGTAAAATTGAAGAGAAATCATCCCTACCTTCAGAGTTTCATTTGGGAAACTGCAGAATAAAAATACAGCAGTACAATCTAAATCAGGAAAGACCCCCCCCCCCCCAAAAATCTAAATTTAATTTTATTACAACCAAAAAAACCCAATTCTAAGAATTTTGGAAGAGAGTGCCTATGGGGTTGTTTCCAGGCTTTGGTGGAATGTGTGTTTTCTTTTGAAGGTTAAGATCTCATTGTATAGCCCAAACTGACCTCAAACTTTGCATCTTCCTGCTTCCACCTCCTGCGTGCTTGGATTACAGGTGTGGGCCACCACACCTGACTCTGGGATATTTTTATTGCTGTTGTTTTGTTTTGTGGTTATTAAAACA
Organism: Pachyuromys duprasi; assembly: GCA_028658305.1. Taxonomy (NCBI): domain Eukaryota; kingdom Metazoa; phylum Chordata; class Mammalia; order Rodentia; family Muridae; genus Pachyuromys; species Pachyuromys duprasi. The sequence goes on along the minus strand of CM053746.1, from coordinate 21,225,690 downwards.
CATTATTTAGAAGCTTAGGGTGTAGCATGTTCAAGGTCTTAGACTTGATCTGTGGCGCCAAGTAAACCACATTATTTAGAAATGTGGCCCCCAAGAAGGCTTATCTAAATACTCAGAGGTTCACTGACACACTTCTTCTCTTTTTAACTCTCAGTATATCAGGAGAGGTGGAAACTCAGGAGAGAAGAGAAACACAGCTGGCTGTCTTCTACTCAGAGGGCTTCAAAAATGTGAGGTGGCCCTGCCAGCGGGCAGCCGGAGGACTAGAGGCCCTCTCTCTCTGAGGACAGGTCTGCTAGAGAGAAGAGAGAGGTGGCTACCTTCCACCTCCACTCTTCACTGGAGCTGCCTGGACTCAGGGAGCGGAGACTGGACAGCCCAGGTTTCTGAGTCTAGGTTCAGAAGCTTGCATCTCACTGTTCTTTACTTTCTCCCTGAAAACTCAAGTGTCCTCTGCTCCCAGAGAAGTTCCTTCCTGCTTGTTTGTTTGAATGTTCATTTTTAAAGCCTGACTTACCCTTTTTAAATTAATATTCTTAGTTTTTTTTCTCCTTTTCCCTGCTCTGCCCCTGACTTTACATGGAACAGGTTCATCTAGTTTACTACCCTTTCTGGGTTCCCTTTTGACTCCTCCCTTAACCCCACATAATTGAGAATGTATCAACCAAGTGTAAAAATAGCTGGCCTTTTCCTTGTGATTGGTCTTTATTAGTCTCTTAACTCCTCTTAACCCTGTGGAAGCTTTCTGCACGCAGTATCCCACTGTAGAGAGAGCTCAGAGTTGGTGAGTAGGAAAATTTGTCTAGGGTGTAAGTTTTGAGCCTCCGTCAGGACCTCTAGTCTGATGGCTTCAGTCCTCCACTGGGGCAGAATATCTGCTGTGGGAAGAGGGAACAAACTGGATGCTTTTGTGAGAAGGGAGGGTGGAGCAAGACCCCCTGCACGGTTAGGGAGTGCACGGCTGAGTCCTCAGGACTGTCTTTGAGGTAAGTGGAATTAGTGGGCCCTGCTTCTTTCCCTCATATGCCTCCTACTACATCCATCCCCTTCCCAGTTGCTGTGGACCAATGCATCTCTAAAGACAAATACTATCCAGCGTCTGTCTGCCTTGTCTTTTGCAGTTCTCCAGGCCTTCCCTGCTACAAGTGTTTTTTAGATGTTACTACCTTGCCTTCCCCAAATTCTGCTCCTGTACTTGCAAACAGAAGGTACCTGGACTTAAATCCTAGGGGAGCAAGTCACATAGGCAAAGGCAAAGGCTCTCCTTTCTGTCCTTCCTCTCCATGGCACCATACCACATCCCCGTGCCTCTGTGGAAGTCTTACTGCAGCACTATGTATGCCTGCCAGGGTTCCTACAGAACCTGAGGGAAAGGTGGTGGCTGTCTCTCCCTAGTAATGTCACTGTTTTTATTCTTCCCTCCTACAGCTGGCCTAACCACTCTGAATTGGGGGTGGGGGTAAATCCCCAAGGAGGAAATAATTAAGAGGTTCTTCCAGGGGTAGCTGGTGGTTGTGCCTTTTATAGGCTTCCCTTTGCCTTAAACCTGAAGATGTCTTTTCAAGCCTGTGGGCAGCATGCCCGGATTCCCAGACCTTAAGACACTGTGACAGTTGTCTGTTGGTCCACTGTGTTTAGTTGCAAAGATTTCACCGTGTGTGTGTTTTTTGTTATTGTTCTAAAGGGTGCACATTTGTGATCAGCATTGTGACTTGGAGATAATAAAATTTAGACTATAGACTTGACTCTGTTGCCAGTTATTACATGTGTCTTCATTTGGAGGGAAGAAAGAGACTCTAATTTCACTACAGAACTACAGGCATAATTTGAGCCAGCTCAGACTGCTAAAAATGGAAGGTCAGAGAAGTAAGGTGTCCCTGAGGCCCTAAGTTTGAATGTGTTCACCAACTACACACCCCTCCTTTTTTTTTTTTTCCCCCAACACAGGGTTACTCTGTGTAGCCTTGGCTGTCCTGGACTCAATTTGTAGACCGGGCTGGCCTTGAACTCACGGAGATCCACCTGCCTCTGCCTTCCTGAGTGCTGGTATTACAGGTATGCGCCGCTGAGCCCAGCCTATCCCCCTTTGTTGTTTTTTGTTTTTCAGGCCAGGAGCTCATGTAGCTCAAGCTGGCCTCTTACCTTGTAGCTGAGGGTACCTTCACTTTTTGATCCTCCTGTTGCCACTTCCTGGGTGCTAGGATTTCAGGTGCGCACTGCCACACTCAATTTCTGACAATTTATTATTTTATATATTTATGGTTTTGAGACCCTGCCTTGTCTCACTGTGTAGCCCTGGCTGGCCTGGAACTTAGAGATATCCACCTGCCTCTGCCTCCCAAGTGCTGGGATAAAAGACATGCACCACTGCCCCTACCTGCCCTTCCATCTTTCTTGGAAAGTAAAAATGGCACTAAAATACCAAGGCCCACGGGCTAAAGGACAGCTACCAGTCTTAGCACTGGTAAGACACGAACAAAGACAACCAACTGGTTCATCGTGCCTTTTACTTGAGACTCTGGAACGCACAGAGTAATTCCCAGTTTTGAATTAACTTTGTTGAGTGGAAGTTTACAACTATTATACAAAAGCCATCCCCAGTATGGAAGACCATTGGATACTGGGCAGGAAACGTTTATTCTTGGCTCCACAAAGCTTTACCTGGGTGGTATGGGAATTCCCACAAACTGGGACATCTTCCCTCTGTCCCACAAGGCAACACTATAGACCTGACATCCCTGGTCATGCAAAGAATGTCAACCAATCTTGGGGATGAGTTACTGGCAGGAGAAAGGAATGTTGGGATGCTTCCTTCTCACCCCTGTCTCTCCCCCACCCTCCTGCAGTTAGAGCCCATTGCTCTCTGTTGCCCTGGTAACCAGCTAAGCAAGAAGAAACTCAAGCTCAGCAAAGCCCTTAGGTTCTCTGCCCTTCTAGCCTGCCTCTTCGTGGGCAGAAATAATGGGAATTTAAGGGGCAAATAGATTACTGCCTGTCCAATACCTTTGTAGGAACCCGTGGGTTGGGTAGCTCCCTTAAGCTTGTTGGCTCCATTTCCTCAGTTAAGTAATTGAATACCACTTCGTCTTTCTCTTGTTTTTCTCACGGTAATACAGATACCCTATCAAATTTCCCCTGTGGGTCAGTCCATGGACCTACCTGAAGGTGACTCAAAATAGCAAGGATCTGTAGTTAGGGGGGGGTCACCTGACACCTGCCGCTGACCTGAAGTAGTGATTTTCTTCTTTTGTTTGTTATGGTTTTTCAAGACGGTTTCTAGATGGCTCAGTGATTAAGAGCACTGTCTGCCCTTCCAAAGGTCACAAGTTCAATTCCCAGCAACCACATGGTGGCTCACAACCATCTATAATGTGAATTGATTCCCTCTTCTGGCAGGTGTAAATGCAGATAGAACACTCATATACATAAAGTAAATCTTAAAAAAAGACGGGGTTTCTCTGTAGCCTTGGCTGTCCCTGGCTTGCTTTGTAGACCAGGCTGGCCTCAAACACACAAGAGATCCGCCTGCCTCTGCCTCCCCGAATGCTGGGATTACAGGTGTGGGCCACTGTTCCCGGTTTTCAACGCTGGCCCTCTGAATCACCTGGGGAGCTTTTAAACTCACAGAAGCCATGGGCCTGCCACAGAGGATCTCATAATTGATCGAGGGTGTGACCCTGGCGTTGGCAATTCTTAAAAACTCCCATGTGGTTCCAATGAGCAGCCGAAGTGGAAACCACTGCTGTCTCAGGAGGACCACGAGTTAATGCCGCCTTTGCTTCTGATCCAAGGTCTTAAACTTCGTGAGTGACACTTCCGCCACTCTCTGGAAGGGTCTGGAGTCCTGTTCCCCAAACGTTTACTTTCTAGAAGTCTCTCCAACCCCCACACCCTTCACACCCTCCAATTTTTCACCCTTCCTAACCGGCAGTCCCAAATCCTGCCCAGAGAGGAGGTTACCAAGGCAACCGGCTTAATCTGGTAACTGTGGCATGTGCAGAAAAGAAGCCCTTCCCTCTTCTTATTTGGTTCCTAAAAGGTTACCTGAAGATCTCCAAGCCACTCTAGCTAATTTTGTTTTTCAACCTTAAGAGATACTGAGTGTCCGATGAAGGGACTCCAAAAAGCCAATACCCAGACCTAGATTCCTAGCCAAAATCAGAGCTTTTTTTCTTTTCTTTCTTTTTTTTTTTGTTCCTTCTCCAAATCCACAGATGGGTGTGCAGAGCTCTATTTCTGTGACACATGCTCTAGCACACATGGAACTGGGTAGGCACCAGCGTAACGCACACCCTGTCAGTTCCGCCCTCCCAGCTATTAGCATTCCTGTCCATCCAAGCCTGGTGGATGCTCGGTAAACAGGGGCGGGGCTTGGTCCAAGGAGGCCCAGCCCACCAGGAACCTGCTGCCACGCCCTCATCACGTACACCTACCCAGCCTGGATGTGTTCATGCTGTGTCTCTATAGCCCCATCCTCCCAGTGCGGCGTACCTTGGGGACAGACTGCTCCGGCATGGCCAACAGGAGTAAGGGCAATATTTCTCCCGTTCCACGACTACATGTGCTTGGTGACAACAGTTAACAATTTGGGGTCTTCCCACTCATCTCTTCCGTCTTGCTTCCTTTTGCTGCCACCTGGACTAAAATACCCGTATGCTCTTGGTCTCCTCTAGCTGTCTACTATCTCTCTTTGCACCAATTAGACCTGCCACAACCTGCTGGCCTCTGCCTGGCTCTTTCCTACCTGCCAGTACCTGCCTTCCAGGGCGGCCCTGCACCATCTACCCTATCAGAAAAGGATGTGGGTACCGCCCCCAGTGCCAATGCTAGTTTACCCAAGACGCCGTCCTCACAGGTGGAAGATAAAGACCAAATAAAATTGTGGGAAAGATGCAAAGAGTTCAGCGGTCTTTATAAGCCTCACCCATGTACATGTGGGCGTGCCAAGGTGCAGGTCAAAGATCTGCCCTGGCTATTTGGAACGATCTAAGAGGCCAGGAGTCCTCTCCCTTGGTAAATCTCTCCCTCGCCTTTGCCCTTGGTCGCTGCGACTGTCAGAAACCAGGTCCGAATTTTCCTCGCGGTCAGCACCAGAGGCCTGAGTTCAAGCCTGGCGCGGCCCGGTGGGGGCGGGCCTAGCAGGGGAGGGGAGGGGACTGGAGGAAGGGGCGCGGTCTCAATTCTGCCACCTTCCCCGGGGCCAGGAGCGCAGCCGCCGCCGCGTCCTCAGCCTTGCGCTCCGCCCGCTGCCTCTGTCGCCTCAGCCCGGCCCCGGAGCGCTGAGCCGGGGACACCGGCCGCTCAGCCTGCCCGCCCTTCGGCCGCAGCCGGCATGGGGGGCCACTGAGGGCGAGCTCCTCTTCCCTCTGGCACCTCCCCCGGCCACTGGCCTCTGGACTCCGGCCAGCGGGGCTCGGCCACCCCTGGCTCGCAGTCCGACGCCTGGCACGGCCCTCGGCTCTGCTCCTCCGGCTCTGAGCATCGTGTCCCCGCCCCCCCCGCCCGCGCCTGGGACACCTGGGTCCCCCGGCGGCCCCTAGGAGAGGGGCGGGGGGGGGCATGAAGCCTCTGGAGAAATTTTTGAAGAAGCAGACGTCGCAGCTGGCGGGGCGAGCGGTGGCGGGAGGTCCCGGCGGGGGTCCGGGTTGCTGCGGAGGGCCTGGAGCGGGTGGGGGTCCTGGCGGGGGCGGCGGTCCGGCCGGGGGACCGCGACCACTGCAGCGGCGTCAGAGCGTGTCTCGCCTACTGCTCCCGGCTTTCCTCCGAGAGCCCCCAACCGAGCCCGGGCTGGAGCCGCCCGTTGAGGAGGAAGGGGGAGAGCCGTTAGTGGTCTCTGAGGAGCCGGGCAGCGGGGGGCCCTGTTGGCTTCAGCTAGAGGAGGTGTCCGGGCCTGGGCCGCTGGGGTGCGGGGTCCCCCTGCGCTCCCCTTCCTCGTACTCCTCAGATGAGCTATCCCCTGGCGAGCCCCTGGCTTCACCGCCCTGGGCCCCCCTGGGCGCCCCGGAGCGTCCAGAGCATCTTCTGAACCGGGTTCTGGAGCGCCTGGCTGGAGGGACCACCAGGGACAGCGGCGCCTCAGGTAAGCCTTCTCATCCATCCCAGAGAGGGGTGTGTGTGCCCCTGGCTTATTTTCTTGTCCTTAGCACTGCTGTGGGGGCTGAGGGGAACCCCGAAGTAATGTGGGGGAAGGGACATGGTAGTGCTCATCCACCTTCCTCCCCACACCTAGCGCCATTCTCAGGAAGAAGCCAAGCCATCTCTCTCCTTCAGCCCCCCTCCCTCTCCCTTGGACATTTAAGCCAGCCTCCCATGGGCCCTTGATACTGCCTACCTCCTCCCATGCCCCCAAATTGGGCCTGACACCCTAAGATGGAGGCTTTCCCCAGCTGAGGTTATTAGACCCTATCTGAGGCCTGGAAATGCTGACAGGATTCCTGGCTGGGTAGAAGCTCCCCCAGAACAAGTGCTGGCTCATTTGGTGGGGGCAGTGTGGGTAAGACACGGGGCTCAGCTCAGCTGCCCTTAGGCAAAGTGTCCTCCTTGGGAGTGGACACGAAGGTCTCTGAGGGAAGGTACCAGGAGACTGCAGCATCCAGAAGGATCTAGGCCTCTGCAGCTTCCACCCTTCCTATGTCATGCCTCAGCACGAGGCCCTTTTAAAAAATAATAACCACACCCTGGGAGGCTTAGTCCCTAAACGATGGTGCATTTCACCCCCTTCAGTACCCTATTTAAGGGTTTTTTGAGGAATGTAGCCCCCCCTTCCCATCGTTAGTAGAAGACATCGGGGTCTTTAGATCTAACTAGGCTCTCTACTAAACCCAGAAGGGTCTTAGGTTTGCTCAAAGTTGAGACCCTAAAGATAAGGGTGTTACATGTTACTCTCCATCCTGTGCAAAGTGTCCTGGCGACAGGAGTGTGGTGTCACCCTGGCTACTACATTTTTCCCCCTGAAGGTCGGGGTCCTCTCTTTTGGCTTAGGCTGCAGTTGCCCTGGGGGGCTGACACCTTTTGGATTTAATTAGTAAGATATCACACACACACAGCTCTCTTAACCATAACTTCCCGCCTACACCACACACCGTGTCTCTCTGACACATTCCCCGGGGAGGCTGTGCGTTGGACCAGAGCCTGCTGTGGAAGAAGCAGATGCCAAACTGTAGCCCCCGTATCAGCATCTCCCCCACTCTGCCCATGTTCCTCTTTACTCTGCTTTTAACATTCACACTCTCGTGAGCTGAAGATGCTAGGAAGGATGTCAGGCCTACTTAGGCTTAGTCCTCCAGCCTTGGGGCTGGGCATTAGGGCCAGGGGGGCCTTCTGACTGACTTTCAGAACATATTGGGGTATCCAGGCAGAGAGGGAAAGAAGGGTTGTCTTTCCTCTTCTGCAGGGGCACGGTGCCACAGACTGTTCAGTTTTCCCTGGGTTAAGACTCCCAAATTGTCACCTATATTATCTGGCTTGGCAGTCTAAATCCCCAGAGTGACTGGTTTGGGAAAGCTCCCAGCTTCACCTGCCACTCCAATATTTCCAATATAAGCCTCGTTCTCCAGCCATTTGGTTGCCTCCCATGCTGTGTGGGAGGAGACAACTGCTTATTGAAGGCTCTCCACACCCAGCCAGAGCCTCTGAGAGGTCTTCTTCTGGCTCCAGGCAAGTGCCTCCTAGCTCTGGGCCTCAGTTTCTCATCTGTGAAGCAAAATAACTTGAAGGAGACAACCTCTTGTTGCTCCTCTGCCTCACCCTTCATGGCTGGTACTGGCAGCGCGTCATGACAACCAAGGGTCGTCACAAGCCTTGGTTTTGTCCTGGAGCAGTGCCTGGGCACCTGGCCCTAACCTGTCCTGGTGAGGCCACCTGGCTCCCTCCCTGTGCCCTGCCTGTCTGTGGGTGCCAAGCTGCCCTGCCCTACCCCAAGGCTGGCGGCAAGTCAGGGCGACCTTGTACCTGGCTGACTGGCTGAGCCAGGCCCAGACAGGGGTGTGGAGGGAAAAGGGTGATGAGAAGGGCCCCTCCCCCTCCTTTCCTCATTAACCCTTCCACCTCTGAGCACCCAGAGGACACAGGGTTTCTATTTAAAGACTGAGATAAAGAGATGGCAGTCTGTGTCCTCTGTCGATTTTAATGGGGGTGGTCCCCAGCCTGCCTTGTTGAAACTCAAAGCTATGAGGTAGGGAGTGGCAGGGGAGGATGGACACCCACGGCCCCACACAACTACAACCCTCTGACTGGAACCTCTGTGTTTGCCAATTCTCTGTTGAGGGTTCCTTCTGCGAACTCGTTTTTTCCCAAGCGCAGACCAGGCATGCTATGTTATCTGACCAACTTCTCACACACTGAAGAGAAGAGTGCATGGCCTTCAAAGCTATCTCCCCCCTTCCCTCCAGCTGCCTTGGCAGCTGCCAGCCCCACCCCCGCAGCGGCTGCCCAGAACCTTCACACATGTGCGTGCTCGTGTGCAGAGCATGACGGGGCAGGTGGCCTCGGCTCCAGCCTTACTAAAGAGGCAAGAATTGAGGGTGCAGGGTTTCCAGAAGGGTTCTGGAAGCCCCCCTCTGACATGTGTGACACCCATTGATCTCCACAGACATTCTGCTTGATGACATCGTCCTCACCCATTCCCTCTTCCTGCCAACAGAAAAGTTTCTACAAGAGTTACACCAGTAATATCCTTTTATGGAGCTTATAAGATGGCAGACCGGAAGGGGGCCATTTCTCCTACCCTTACAAACTACATCCCAGCCCAAACTCTTCCTTAGAGGACACATCCAGCTTTTTATTTCACTAGCTGTGTGACCTTGGGCACATCACTTCACATCCTGGAGCCTCAGTTTGCTGGTCAGGAAAACGGAGACCATTGTTCTGCTCGGGGCCGCTGTGAGGAGCTGCCATGCTGCAGGCATGGGGAATGCTCAGAGTACGGTGCAAGGTTCTGGCTGGTCCTAGGCAGGGAGTTATCAGTAGTAACTGAGGTGTCAACCGCATGAACGCATGAAAGGTGTTACTG
>CM053746.1:21166907-21216180 GCA_028658305.1 Pachyuromys duprasi | reverse complement strand
TTATCTTAATCACAGGTTAGGTACTTTGAATCCCAGACTTAGCCCCCTCCCTCAGTCCCTCCTACCCTCCCACTCCCTCCCTCATCTCCCTCCTCCCCGCCCCCTCCAAGTCCACCAACAGGGGAGGACCTCCTTCCCTTCCATCCAGCCCCAGCTTGTCCTGACTCCTTAGGGCTGGCTGCAATGTCCTCCCCTGGGATCTAGCCAGTCTGTCACTCCCCGGCTTGTATGGGGGAGCCTGGCAATATTCTTAAAAAAATTTTTTTTGAGACAGGGTTTCTCTGTGTAACCTTCGCTGTCCTGGACTTGCTTTGTAGGCCAGGCTGGCCTTGAACTCCCAGAGACCCACTGCTTCTGACTCCCCGAGTGCTGGAACTACAGGTGTGTGCCACCACACCAGGCTCTGGCAATATTCTTAAGTGAACCTCTTAACAAGCAAGAGCTGAATGTGAAGTGCTGGGTATGGTGGCACATGCCTGTTATCCCAGCACTCAGGGAGGCAGAGGCAGGCAGATCTCTGTAAGGTCGAGGCCAGCCTGGTCTACAAAGCGAGTCCAGGACAGCCAAGGCTACACAGAGAAACCCAGACTCAAAAAAAAAAAAGAGAGAGAGAGAGAGAAAGAGAGCTGAATGTGGTCAAGTCGAAGCCTTCACTGTTTGTACTCTGGCTGGCATGGGTGTGAGTCTTGGCTCCAGGACCCTGAAAACCTTCTTTCCTTCTGGTACCCAGGCCCGGAATATTCAGGGGGTGGTTTGCTTTTGTCAGTTTCCTTGGCCATCCAGAACTTTTACTTAACTTAGCGGTCAGCTTTGTTCAGTCACAGAATGTGGAGGGTCCGGAGGGGCTGGGCCGGAAGCAGGCCTGCCTAGCTCTGCTCCTCCATTTCCTGGATACCTACCAAGGACTGCTGCAAGAGGAAGAAGGGGCCGGCCAAATCATCAAGGTGGGCTGTCAGCTCTTCAAGGGGGCTCCTTTGCGGGAGTCATACTCCTCAAAGTGCCTACCTGCAATCCAAGGATGCCAGGGGGCTTTGCTCTGTCGTTCCTGTGGGCTTAAGGCGTGGAGGCCCTTTCTCAGCCCTGGTAGTGCAGGGTCCTTGGGATGAGGCATCTGCCCTCCTCTCATCCTTTGCCTTCTCCCTAGGAACTGTATCTGCTAATTATGAAGGATGAGTCCCTTTACCAAGATCTTCGAGAAGACACGCTGAGGCTGCACCAGCTGGTGGAGACGGTGGAGCTCAAGTGAGGGGAGAGGGGGACCCTGAGTTCCTCTATTGTGGGGGCTGCCTCTGGTCTTGTGGCTTCAACATATTAGTCCTTTGTTTGCTGGCTTTTTAAAGATGTTTATTATTTTTGTCGTTTTGCCTGCATGTTTATCTGTGAACCATTTGCATGCTTGGGTGTGCTGAGGTCAGGGGAGGGCACTGGGTCCCCAGGAACTTGAGTCATAGATGGCTGTGAGCCACCATGAGAGTGCTGGGAACAGAAATGGGGTCCTCTGCAAGGATTCTAAACCACTGAGCCATCTCTGCAGCCCCTGCAGCCCTTCAATATGCTTTTCCTTTCCACTCCTTTCAATTACTGAGAGTAACACAGAACCACAGAACACTGTCTCTAGTCCAATTTCTTTTTGGGGAGCAGGAGGAAGCTGGGAATGTGTCTCACTATAGAGCTCAACCTAAATACCCTTAGTGTGTGGCCCAAGATGGCTTCTACTGGTAATCCTCCTGTCTCAGGTTTACAAGGGGGCCTGTGCAACCAGGCTCAGCTCCAGTGGTTTTTTGTTTGTTTGTTTAGTTTTTGGTCCATTTTGCCATTGGTTTGCCTATTAATTTGTTAGTTTTCTGGCACAGTTAACAACCTGTGTTTTATGAGAAAGGTCCCTGGTTTCTAGCTCTGATTCTCATAGTGTAAATTCTCTTACCACAGTTGGTTTCTAGCTATCAACATGGTGGGAAAGGATCTGCAGTAATAGTTACAAAATCTTTCCAGCACAGTTACATATGTATAAATAAGCTGTAGCATAGGTCATACAGAACTTAGTAAAGACAACTTAAGTACTTTTATTTTGTTTTTTTTTTCTCATTTATTTGTCTAGTTTTTGAGTCAGAGTCCTTGAAACTTTCAGCTGTCTTTTAGCCTCCCAAGGTGGGATTCTACATTTGAGCTATGATGCCTGGCTTGATACTGTCTTTTGTTTGTTTTCTGAGACAAAGTTTCTCTGGGTAGCCTTGACTGTCTTGGAACCCACTCTGTAGAGCAGGTTGGCCTAGAATGCACAGAGATCCACCTGTCTCTGCCTTCCAAGTGCTGGAATTAAAGGCGTGTGCCACCACCACCTGGCAAAACTGTCTTTTGATAATTTATTTGACCTTAAGTTTACGAAATGTGTGTATGAATGAACACACATATTTAATGGCTGTCCTTAAAAATCAGTAAACAGGGGCTTCAGAGATGGCTCACTGGTTAAGAGCAGTTGCCCTTTCAGAGGAGATTCCCAGCACCCATATGGCAGCTGACAATCATCTGTGACTCCAGTTCCGGAGGAGCTGATGCCCTCTGGAACTGCCCTCCAAGTGTAGTGCCTGCATGTGGCACACAGTGCACATGTAGGCAAAATACCCATACACACTAAAAATACAAGTGAATCTTAAAAATATGTATCAGTTAATAGCTGGGCATGGTGTCACACCCCTGTGATTCTAGGTATTTAGGAGGCTAAAACAGAAGACTCATCAATTCAAGACCAGCTTGGACAACTTAGTGAGATCATGTCTCAAGATTAAAAAAAATAGTAAGGACTTGGAATGTAGTTCAGAGGTGGATTGCTTGTCCACTATGTGTAAGGCCCCAGGTTAACCTCCAGTATTAACAAAACAAACAAACAAACAAACAAACAAACCTTTGGCAAAATTCCCCAAGATTGACTTCAGCAGCTTCAGGACATGAGTCCTATTCATCGCTTGGTTTTCCCCTCTCCGTTCTGTTACTACAGGGTTCAGTAAACAGACTTTCATAAAGGATGCCCTCACCCTCTTGTTCCCAAAGCATCCGTGTTCCCTAATGTCTCCAAGCTAGACATCTAGCACAGCCCCAGCGCCCTTCGCTTCCTGCCATCTGCTCATCTTTCCCGTCTGCTCCTATGCATCCCTCTTCACCTGGCAACTTCTGTGCATTCCTATCTCTTCCGTGATCCTTCAAGGCCCTGGGGGTCAAATGCCATCTCTTCCATGGGAACAGCTCAGACTTCCCTCCTTTCGGGAAGAGTTTTCTTCCTCCCCCGCCCCCCACAACCGCAGCCCCCTCCTGTACCTCTGTCATCTCACCAACACTTCCTGGCTGGTGTTGGGGGTAGCTGCATGCACGCATCTGTCTCCTTCCCCAGACTATGAAGTCCTTGTCAGCAAAATTTAGATCTGAGGTCCTACTAGCTACTGTGTGCCAAGAAGTGTGCTAGGACCGGAAGGATGAAAAACACCCAGCAAAAACGAATCCCCGTTCCTCAAAAGCTGTCAGGCTGGTAGAAAAGACGTGAGCATAAACAATATCGTTCCATCATTTTGCAGCTCTTTGGACAGGAGAGTGGTCTTTCCTCATGGGTGGGTTGGACCAAACGCCCCTGAAAGAGGTGGCGTTTGATTTGGGTCACTTGGACAATTGTCCTGTGCTCGTCGTTGTCCTATCCCTGCTTAATGTTCCTGCCTGGTGCTCCATATGCCTGGCAGGGCTTGCTGATGCCCGGCTGTGTTCATGCCAGGATTCCAGAAGAAAGCCAGCCACCCAGCAAGCAGGTTAAGCCACTCTTCCGCCACTTCCGCCGGATAGACTCCTGTCTGCAGACCCGTGTGGCATTCAGGGGCTCCGATGAGAGTGAGTGTGGCCATTAGGAAGAGCAAGGCTTCTGTGGGGCAGGGGTGGGGGGAGGGTGCTTGGGGAGGTGGACAGGGTCCGCGGGCCTTCTGCACCCAAGGTGGAGTCTCCCCAGCGCCTTTCATGGCATCTTCCCTGTCTCTGCATAGTCTTCTGCCGAGTCTACATGCCCGACCACTCTTACGTGACCATACGCAGCCGCCTCTCGGCATCAGTGCAGGACATTTTGGGCTCTGTGACAGAGAAGCTGCAGTACTCGGAGGAGCCTGCAGAGCGTGAGGATGCCCTCATCCTGGTGGCTGTTGCTTCCTCTGGAGGTGAGGGGCAGCACACTTGGCAGGTTTAAAGGCTAAATTCTAGGTCTCTGATACTCAAAGTGTCATCCTGGGTCCAGCCTTGGTGAGTGCATCCCCGGGAGACCCTACCCCAAACCTACACAATTAGAATCTGCATTTGGACCAGAACCTCCTACCCCCACCCCAAGGAGGTGCCTATGCACATTTAAACCTGGGACACGCCGGTTCAGAACCATCGGGTTCTGCCCTGGGGGCTACCTAATATCCACTTGGAGGATTGTGTGCTGGTCATTCACACACACCTACCCCAGCATCTTATATGCTCCATTTTGTTGTTGATGATTTTGTTTTTTTTCTTCACACTGAAGACATAGGGGAGGCTCCAATCCTGTAGGGAGGCAGAGAACTAGTAATGTAGCAGAACTCCTGTGTGCGTGCATGTGTGCATGCATGTGTGTGCACGCACAAGACAAGATCTAATGTGTAAGTCCAGGTTGGTCTGGAATTTGCAGCCTTCTCTGCTTCAGCCGCCCCGGTGCTAGGATCTCAGGCACGCACCTACATGCTCATCTTAGCATTATTTTCCATAAAGAAAAGGTATTCCAATGTCATAGGGATGAAGGATTGAGAGATGCCCTACATACAGGGTGGGGTCTATAAATGCAAAAGAAATCATTTGACAAATTTCAGAGAAAAATGGTATAGGCTGGTGATGAGGCCAGTCCCACCAGTCTAGGACATGTTATAAGTTTCTGAATGGGAAGGGGGGGTGGTGTCTCAGGTATGTGCTGGGCGTGGGTGGCGGAAGCTGAACAGCCTGTTCCTCTGCAGAGAAGGTCCTCCTCCAGCCAACAGAGGACTGTGTTTTCACCACGCTGGGCATCAACAGCCACCTATTTGCTTGTACCCGGGACAGCTATGAGGCCCTGGTAAGAACTCTATCACCTGTCTTGGCTGGTAACAAGAGCTGGGGGGGGGGGGACTGAGTCTCTCACTCTGCCACAGGGTGCCAAGTTTCCGTGACCCCACCAGGTACCCCTTCCTGAGGAGATCCAGGTCTCCCCTGGAGACACGGAGATTCACCGGGTGGAGCCTGAAGACGTTGCCAACCATCTCACTGCCTTCCACTGGGAGCTGTTCCGATGTGTGCACGAGGTGGGACCAGAGTGCCATGCTGGGCAGGGGGTGTGGCATGGAGTGTGCTGTGGGGTGTCCGCTTTTGCAGCAAACAGGCCTCCTTATTGGAGGACACGCTCGCAGCATACATGTGGGCAATGCATGCATGACCATAACCTTTGTCACCTCATCTAGGAAAATGGTGGCGAGCCTTTTCAGCAGAATATACATACAGGGCCCAAGCACTGCTTATGCAGACTTTGAATTAGAACTCATGTCCGGATTCCTAAGAGTGTTTCCTGGGCTGGAGAGATGGCTCAGGGTTAAGAGCACTGGCTGCTCTTCCAGAAGTTCTGAGTTCAATTTCCCAGAACGCACATGGTGGGTCATAACCATCTAAAATGAGATTTAGTGCCCTCTTCTGGCTTGCAGGCAGAATACCATATATATAATAATAAATAAATCTTAAAAAAAAAAAAAAGTTTCCTATTAGGCTGAGGGTGTAGCTAGTTGGTAGAGTGCTTGCTTATCATGCACAAAGCCTTGGGCTCAACCCTCACCGCTGAAGGAACCCGATGGTACATGCTGATAGTCTCAGCACCTGGGAAATGGAGGCAGAAGGGATACAGAAAACCCTGTCTCAAAACAGCAGACAAAAAAATGTGAAGGCTGGAAGGTTGGCTTAGAGGTTAAGAGTGCCAGCCGCCCTTTCAGAGGACCAGTTTGATTCCATGTGTAACTCCAGCAACTCCAGCTTCAGGGGCTCTGATGCCTTCTTCTGGCTTCTGCACAAATGTGCACACACACACAGAGAAATAAATATAAAAGTCTTAATTCATTGTTGTTGTTGTTGAAGCAAGGTCTCAGTATGTAGCTCTGCTTGGCCTGGAACTCACTATGTGGACCAGGCTGGCCTTGAACTCAGAGATCTGCCTATCTCTGCCTCTGGGATGAAAGGTGTGTACCACCATACCTGGCAAGTTTATTTTAAGATTTATTTTATGTTTGTGTGTGCATGTGTACATGCACACGTGAGTGCAGGTGCCTACAGAGGCCTGAGACAGCAGATCCCCCTGAGCTAGAGTTACAGAGAATTGCGAGCCACCTGATGTGTGTTCTGGGAACTGAGTTCAGGTTCCCTGAAAGATCAATACACATTTTTAACCACTGAGCACTATCTCCAGCTTCCCGTTTCAATAAAATCTTTTTCAGTTTTATTATTATTTATTTCTGAGTGTGTGTGTATGTGTGTGTGTGTGTATAAGGTCACAGTAGTGTCAGATTCCCTGGAGTAATAGGCAGTTGTGAGCTGCCTGATTGTGGGTGCTGGAAATTGAGCTTGGGGTCCTCTGTAAAACAAATATGTGCTCTTAATCAATGAGCCATTGCTTCAGCCCCCAAAATAAGATCTTTTGTGGGGGGGAGGGTTTGAGACAGGGTTTTTTCCAGGCAGCCCTGGAACTCACAGAGATCTTGCCCGCCTCTGCCTCCTGAGTGCTGGGATTAAAGTTGTGTGTGCTACCACCACCTGGCCAAAATAAAATAAGAAAGAAAGAAAAGGGAGGATGGAAGGAAAGAAAGGAAAGAAGGAAAGAAAGAAACTGTCTTTAGAAGACAGTAGCAGTTGTCTCCCAGAGGGAGAATAACACAGAAAAAGTGCCTGGTACCTACATGCTCACTAAGTGGGGAATAGTGTTAATATTAGTTGCCTCTGTTACACCTTGTCCTGTCCCCACTTTCCTACTTTCCTTGCCGGCTCACTCCTGTCTTTCCCTCTCCATGTGCTCTGTGCTGCCGTTTCCCCTCCCACATCCTATGGCCTCGGCCTTCCCTTGCTGCTGTGGACACAGCTGGAGTTCGTGGACTATGTTTTCCATGGGGAGCGAGGCCGCAGAGAGACTGCGAACCTGGAGTTGTTGCTGCAACGCTGTAGTGAGGTCACTCACTGGGTGGCCACTGAGGTGCTGCTCTGTGAGGCCCCTGGCAAGCGTGTACAGCTGCTTAAAAAGTTCATTAAGATCGCCGCCATGTGAGTGCTGCTGGCAGGGGCTGGGAAGGGCAGAGTACCCCCAGCGCCCCCTAACACTGCCTCTTCCCGCACAGCTGCAAGCAGAACCAGGACCTACTATCTTTCTATGCCGTGGTCATGGGGCTGGACAATGCTGCTGTCAGCCGCCTGCGGCTCACCTGGGAGGTGAGGCGATCTCTCCCTTTCCTACCCAAAGTCCCACCTCAGCATCTCAGGGGCTCTCTCTAGTGCAGCCTCATGCTGCTGCAGCTGCTCGGTTGGGAATCTCTGTGCCAGTGGGAAGCAGGTGCCCTCTTCTGGCCTCCGCTGCTCAGGACATATAGCTTTGCCCATGTCTTTGCAACTTAGTAAAAAGCCCATCCGACCCAGCCCATCTGCAGGGTCTCAGCCAGCACGCAGTGGGAGCGCTTTTGTGCTTGGCTCCTGCGTAGGCAGAGGTCTCACTTTGTCCAGAATAATTTGCTCCTCGGGCAGTTTCTAGCTCCCTAATTTACCCTTAGGGCTGATTCTATGTCCTACTGGCTTCTCCTCCCCTTTGCAAGATACACAAGCCCACAGCCCTAGTCACATGCTCCCATGAAATTTAAGGAGCGTAGCTCTGACATTTCTTTTCTTCCCCCCCTCCCCCTTCCTTCAAACGCTCTACAGAAGCTGCCGGGGAAATTCAAGAACCTGTTCCGAAAATTTGAGAACTTGACAGTGAGTGGAGTTATGGGAGACATCTTGGGGGGGGGGGTTGTCAGGCACTGGGCCTGTCTGTCTCTGACCCTTCTGCGGAATGCTAGGACCCGTGCCGGAACCATAAAAGCTACAGAGAGGTCATCTCCAAAATGAAGCCCCCTCTGATTCCGTTTGTGCCCCTGGTCCTCAAAGGTCAGTTGCTCCCAGCCTGTGCTCCTCACAGCCACATTCCCTTCTGCCACCCCCCAGGCCTGCCTCTTAGACCCCTCTCAGCCCACTTGCAGAAAAGCCCCCCCCCCCGCCAACCCTGCAAACTGCACGTGTCATGGTGGATGGGGTGGGCCCCCTCTCCTGCTCTGCCCTCACATTCAGCTGTCTTCCTGTCCCCTAGACCTGACCTTCCTGCATGAGGGGAGCAAGACCCTCGTGGATGGTTTGGTGAACATTGAGAAGTTGGTGAGTGGATCCCCCACCCCCCTAGGCTAAGCTCTGTCCTGTGAGGGGCTGTCTCCTCTTCCTCCCCCCCCATCCCCCCCCCCGCTCTCTTGTCACTTCCCCCAAATAGCAGCCTTCCTCTCCTGGTGCCCAGCCTGCCTAACAGACTCCAGACTGTCTCCCTCCCTGGTGGTGTCACTGTGCCAACCCACCCACAAGAGGCAAAGCTGACAGGCAGCTTCGGGGTAGTTCAGCCTTCCTCTCTTGGCACCTTGCTATTGCCCATCCTTTGGCCCTTCTGAGGCCCCATCACTGGAGACTAGGGATGGACAGCAGGACTGACTCAGTTGAGGATGAAGTGGGGAAGCGTGTGTCTGGGCCCTCTGCAGGGCTAATTGCTTGTCATCTCCCAGCATTCAGTGGCTGAGAAGGTGAGGACAATTCGGAAATACCGGAGCCGGCCCCTCTGTGAGTATCTCAGCAGAACTGTGGCGGGGGGTGGGGTGGGGTGGGGATTGGGGGTCCTCCATGCCCATGTGTGGATTTCACTAGTTAGACTGGTCAGTTCCCCATTCTCTCCTGCTAAAACCTGTCCTCTTTCACACCCCTTTGCCCCACCCTGCCTGCCATGCCTGTAGAGGATAAGGCAGAGGTGAGGGGGTGCTGGGAGTCTGACCGCTCCTCCCTCCCTCCCCGCACCCCAGGCCTGGACATGGAGGCCTCCCCTCACCACCTGCAGACCAAGGCCTATGTGCGCCAGTTCCAGGTCATTGACAACCAAAACCACCTGTTCGAGCTCTCCTACAAGTTGGAGGCTAATAGTCAGTGAGAGTGGAGGGGCCTGGACGCCTCACCTCAGCCCCGGGCACCTGGCCCTCAACAACCCACGTCGGACATCTTTTCCCTGGAGCTACTTCCTGATCGGACAAGGAGGAGTTGGGTTGCCCTACCAGGATGCATAAGCCTGTTCATCCTGCTGAGGTCCTTTTGCCCTGCTCCTTCACACTCAAGCTGCTCTGCTGGTTTCTGACCTCTCTGGGCAAGGGGTGACAGAGCACCTCTGGGCCCTCCCAGGGAGGTCTGTTCCAGAGATGGACTTTCTAGCCTCCACCTCCCAAGCAGAGAGGAAGCACCCCTTCCCCCATCACAGCTGTGGTGTGGGAGGCACTGGAAACCGTCTTCCTGTTTCCCTGGATATACAGCCCCTAGGACTGTGTGTGTGTGTGATTGTGTGTGTTTGATGTACATGTCCTGCTTTTAGGGAGCAGGAGCGCACCTGATAATGTAGGGAGGATGTCACAAGTGTTTTGAGGATCCTTTCCCGTTTGGTGCTGCCCTTGCTGGCTATGTCTCCACCACGACTGCCCAACTCCACCCGCTGTCCTATATCTGAAAACTGTGGGCCAACGTGTTCCTGAAGGCAGGGAGTATCAGTAAGCAGGGGAGTTGCCCGTCAGCCCCTGCAAATCCCCCACCCAAGATTTCCCAAACCTTCTGGGTATGTGCCAGTGAGAGGCTAAGAGATGCTCAGGGAAACACAGGCCTAAGCTGCCTCCTGGATCCTGCCTCTACCTTACAGTGGATGGGATGCTTGTGGTATTAGAACTAGGGGCGCTGTTCCCCATACCTCCCTGCTTTTTGGGGGGTAGCAGTGGTTCTCACTGCTAAGGAGGGAGTTATCATCCTTCTGGCTCTGTGTCTACCACCAGCCACACAGTCTGCCTGTCTGTCTCTCTTCATTCCCCTTTGTCTTTCTATAGAGCCAAGGGTGGATCTCAGTACCTAGGGCAGAAGCGAGACAGCAGCAGCTGTAAAGATGGAGCTGGGCTCTGGCAAGGCCTTGAATACCTCTCTGTCACCCTTCCCTCTCCCATCACAGCCTCCAGGGCTTGCAGGGGCTTGGGGAGTTTTGGGGGGCTCCTGGCAGCTACTGGGTGGGGTTTCCTGGCACAGCCTCACCCTCCTCCCTGGCCCTTCTGAGGAGGCAGCAGTGGCTGAGGCAGCAGGAAAATCAGCTGCAGCTCCTGCTCTGGAAGTGTACATATTTTTTACCCAAAGCTCTGGAATTGTACATTTATTTTTTAAAACCCAAAGAGGGAAAGAACCGTGTATCATATGTAAACACTGTATTATAGGTTATGTTGTACAGTCCCTTTTATACAGCAGTTCCTGTCAAAATATCCACGGACATGCCACACCACTTCCCCAGCCCAAAGGGGTGATGGTGACCATGCCACCCCCTGGCCCGTGATGGTGACCCATGCCTCCCCCATACTCTGCTGCTCCCCTGCAGCCCAGGCTTCCTGCCCCTCTTTGGTAACCCCTCATCAGCCTCCTCTAGCTCTCGAGTCCTCCAGGAACACCACCTCCCCCGCCCCGCCCCTTGGCTGCTGCTTGCCTCTGGTCATGATGCTTGCCCCGCTGTTTCTCAGGGGCCTCCTGTAGCTTTAAAGGAAAACCATGTGTATTGTATAGGCCCGGTTGTCATTGCAGAAACTGCTCGGTAGAAAAAAAAATACACTAAAGTCTATGAATCAACCTCCTGATGTTCTCCATCATTTCTCAGAGGCTGGCGAAGGGCTGGGGTTGGGAAAGGGAATAGGGAACATGCTCCCAGCACTCAAGGTCCCTCACCAGGGCTGTCTAGAATGACCTGGGAAATGTGAGTGGGAGGGAGGGATGCTACCTTAACAGGTGACGGTTCTGTCCTCACTTGTTCCAGGTCACACTGATATGTGATCACACTTCTAACCCTGTGAGGTTTGAAGCCGAGGCTGAGCAGGCCCTGCTTAAGCCCGAGTTCCAGGGCTCAATGGGCAGGCCTGCTACCCTAATCCTGGCCCATCTGAGGCAGGCAGCACAAGCTATTCATGCAGCTGGCAGTTACCAGTCTTGCCAAGATAGAGACACACAGAGCCTGTGTTAAGTCTCATGATAGCCTGAACTCCAGTACACACTGTACACTTAAATAGCCTCATGTGATTTCTTGTTGGAGCCTCCCTTAATCTTGATAGCAGAAAATCGTCCTCTTATTCATGCAGCCTTTTTCTTTACAGGGTTTCTCTGTGTAGCCCTGGCTGTCCTGGACTCGATTTGTAAACTATCCTAGCCTTGAACTCACAGAAATCCACCTGCCTCTGCCTCCCTGAGTGCTAAGATCACAGGCATGCGCCACTGCACCGGGCTGCTTTTTTTTCTTTTCTTTTGGTGGTGGTTCCATCCAGCTTCTCAAGGCCAAAAGCTAGACTGTAGGGGCCTGGGAGATGGCTCAGGAAGTACTTGTCTGCAAGGCTGAGGACAATCTATGTTTGACGCCCAGAGCCCGTGTAAAGTGGAAGGAAGGGAAAGAGTCCTTTGGCCTCCCTACGCCTGCCCTAGCTCATGTATGCAAAGACATACCACATGCTGGACAGGGTGGCACATGCCAGAGGCTGGCGGATCTCAGTAAGTTTGAAGACACCCTGGCCTACAAAGCAAGTCCAGGACAGCCAAGGCTACACAGAGAAACCCTGTCTCAAAACAAAACAAAACAAAACAAGACATCACACACACACACACACACACAGTCTAGTATCTAGCTGGGTGTGGTAGGGCATGCCTGTAACCCCAGCACTTAGGAGATGGTGGCCAGAGGATAGAGAGGTCTATGAACTACATAGCGAGACCCTGTCTGAAAGTAACATCTAGGACTCACCCCACCTGCCTATTTTGACTCACCCTCACTCATCTTTTTGTTTTGTGTCGCGCACATCTTTTTGCTTGTTTGTTGTTTTTGAGACGGGGTCTCACTGGATTACTCTGGATGGCCCGGAGCTCACTATGTAGTCTTACTCACAGCAATCCACCTGCCTCTGCCTCCCAAGTGCTGAGATTAAAGTGGAGCACTGTCATGCCCAGCCTCACTCGCTTTATTAGCCACTCCCCTCGGGTACGGTTCCAGCACATCTGGACTGTTACTTTCCTTACTGCCCTAACCCATACCACCTGCGGGAGGACATGGCTAACCTCCTGCTGGCCCAGCGTCTTGTCTCCAGCCCACCTCTACTTGCGGCCAGCCAGGACTCTACACCACAGCGCACTCATTCTGTCTAAAGCCATAGTTTCATTGCCTATACCCAAGATGAAAGAGACAGGAGGCACCAGTCCTGATGGGGACACGGGACTTTTTTCCTGAGGCAAGGTCTCACCATGGAGCTCAGGCTGGCCTACGCCTGTCAGTCCTATCCCTTCAGCCTCCCAAGTGCTGATGGAATAGGCGTGCACCACTATGCCTGGGTATAACTGGAACTTTTATATGCTGCTGATGGGAGTGTAGACTGGTACTACCACTTTGGAAAACTGGCAATATCTACTAAAAGTAGGTCATATAACTAATATATAGCACATGATGTAGCATTTCCACCCATGAGGGTACGCCCAAGAGAAATTAGTCCAAGACATAAATAATAGTAACATTTTGTTTTGTGGTTGTGTTTTCTTTCCTCCTCTTCTACCCTAAGGCAGAAAGCCTCACTCTACTGCTTGGAGCTCAGTCTACCCTTCATCTTTCAATCATCTAAGCTCCGCCTCCCAAGTTCTGGCATTATAGCTGTGGACCACCACACTGAGGTGACTGCAGCAGTTTTATAGTGAGGATTTAAACAGCGCCTGGGAGGTTGAGACAGGAAGCTGAGGCTAGCTTCAGCTACAAATTAAATTCCAGAAGAGTTGGATGTAGCTTGATGGTGGACCGCTTGTTCAGTTCCTCAGTGCTGGGGTTGGGGTAGAAAAGGAAAAGAACAGAAAGAACAGGGCTGGAGCACTGGTTGCTCTTCCAGAGGACCCTGGTTTGATTCTCAGCAGCCAGGTGGCAATTCACACCCATCTGTACCTCAGTTCTAACTTACTGACCTCTTCCAGCCTCTGCAGATAGCAGGCACGCACACATTTCACAGAAGTGCTTGCAGCCAAAATATCCACATTTATAAAAATAATAAAGTAACCTGTTAAAAAATTGCACACTGTTCTTCCAGAGGACCGCAGTTCAGTTCCCAGCACCCACATTAAGTGGCTCACAACCGCCACTAACTCCAGTTCCAGGGGTCTGGGGACCTCCTCGGACACCTGCACTTATACACATGCACGTTCACGTGTGCACACAATCACAAATCTTAAGGAAAGGGATGGTCAGCCAGGCTCCACCAAGCCTGTTATCTGAGCACTTAAGATTGTGACAGGAGGATTTGCCACAAAGGTGAAGCCAGCCTGAGCCACACAGGGAGTGCTGTTCTGGTCTAGGTCAAAGACTGAAACCCTATCTCAAAACAATAACTACAACAACAATGATAGAAAAGCAAGCAAGCTGGGTGTGGGGCAGAGGACACAGCTCAGTGGTTAGGACCACTTGTTACGCAAGCGTGAGGGTCTAAGTTTGAATATCCAGGACCCATGGCCCCACAAACCTGTGGTGCTCGTGTTGGGGAGCAGAGACAGGCAGCTCTTGGGCTGAACACACACAGAAAAAGCTGGTCATGATGACAGACCTGCATAATCCCAGCACTCTAGGGAGTTGAGGCAGGAAGATCACTAATTCATATGAGCCGGAACGATGGAGCAAGAACTCACCCCAGAACACATGCACACACACACATTCATACAACAGAATAGTACATGACAATATAGAAAAATTGACTCTGGATGAATGGATGAATCTCACACTTGATAGTGAATAACAGACATCAGGCATAAAACACCACACGCTGTATGACTCCATTTAAGAGAAGCGATACACACCTTTAATCAAAGCACTCGGGAGGCAGAGGCAGGTGGATCTCTGCCAAGTTCAAAGCCAGCCTGCTCTACACAGAAAGTTCCAAGGCTGGCCAGGGCTGCAGAGGGAGACCTTGTCTCTAAATAACTATATCTCTTTATCACTCCTCTCTGGCCAGCCTGACTATTTTCTTGTCCTTATCATGGTCACCGTTGTTTTAGAGATTTTGCTTTTTCCCTTCTGTAAGCCAAACTGGACCCGACAGAACCCACCCCAGTCTTTGTTTTGCTCAAGGCACTCCTCACTCATGACATCACATACGATCCTTGGTGTATTTGCTTAATGGTTCCCTCCCACACCAGAATGGATCAGCCCCGTGACTGGATCTTGCTCACTGCTCAGTATCTGCAATAGTAGCTGGCACAGAGCAGACACTCAATACATATTTGTTGAATGAATAAATTAAGTTGGTTGTAATAGGAACCAGAGGAGCAGGACACAATGTAAGATGATAAGCGCTATAGGAATTAAGCCAAGGAGAATCACTGTTGGTCTGGGAACGTGGAACAGAGAAAATGAGAAAAAAATTCCTTTGAAGACATGAGTCCAAAGCAGGGACAGGGTATTTTGTTTTGTTTTTCTTGTTGTTTGGGTTTTGGAGATAGGGTCTTTTCATGTAGCACAGGTTGGCCCCAAACCCTCAATGCTCCTGCCTTGGCTTCTGGGTACTGGATTGCAGGCATACACGTACCACGATGCCCAGCGGGGAGAGAGTTCAGCCGCTGACCAGCTAGAGAACTGCCCCTGAGAGTCACTCAGAAAGCTGGGCCTCATTCGGTATGGAGGGCTGCCACACTGGACCACACGGTACAGGACTTGGCGGGGGGGGGGCAGGAGTGTGGACGCTGAGCCGGTTCTGCCCTTGTTCAAAGGATGCCGCCTTAGCCGAGCTCCATCTCCATCTCTGCCACCTGCAGCACCATCAGCCATTACTTCCAAGGTGGCATTCCAGGGCATGTCCTTCGCCGATGCCTGTGTGCAGCTGTGTGTTTTGTCTGTCTACCCTGGCCCCTACCTCTCTCTCCTCCTGCCTCAGCTTCCTGAGTACTGAAGCCGAAGGGTTTGTTCTTTCAGTTAATCTTTCCAGCAAACTCAGAGCTGGTTGTGCTGACTCCACTTTCTAGGTGGAATACTGAGATCTTGAGAGACTTCCTTTTCATCTGGAATTATCTACAAAGCTGAGGATGACCTTGAATTCCTGATCCAACTGTTTCTACTTCCCACTTGGGGTTATGTTATAGGCATAAACCATTATCTTTGGCCAGAGACTTTTTTTTTTTTAAACAGAGGCAACGAGAGGCCAAGTCGTCATCCTGGGCCTCAAATCCACCCTTTCTGACTCTGGATCCCAGATCCAAGGAGTCTAAATCACTGAGAAACGTGTATCCTTCGAGCTGCAGGCCATCTTTTTGATGGCTGGTGTGACCATGTTTCTTCTTCCACCTTGCCTGTGTTGGGTGGGTAGTCTAAAGATCGAAAGGGTAGGAAAGGGCTCGGAATGGGGATGAAAGTGAGTCTGAACAGAAGCATTGGGTCTCCTGGGCTGGTGAGATGATGAAAAGAATCTGGAGTGGTCAGAAGGCCAGCCTAACCAGATCCCTGTTGGGAGGATAAGTGGTAGAAAGCAAGGAACTTAGGCAGTGACATTTTCAACCACCAGGTGTCACTGCAGAGACTACTTTCTCAAGGTGCCTAGGAGTGGGAATAGTCTAGCATACAGCATTAAAAAAAAAAAAAAAAGATTATTTACACAGTATTTTGCCTGCATGTGTGTGCGCACGCCATAAAGAGGGCACCAGATCTCATTATAGATAGTTGTAAACCACCATGTGGTTGCTGGCAACTCAGGACCTTTGGAAGAACAGCCAGTGCTCTTAACCTCTGAGCCATCTCTCCAGCTCTAGCATAGAACATTTCCCCCCGTTGAGACAGGGTCTCACGGTGTAGCTCTGGAACTCACTATGTAGACCAGGGTGGCCTCTAATTCACAGAGATTCACCTGCTTCTGCCTCTGTAGTGCCAGGATTAAAGGTGAGACCTTGTCTCCAAACAGAGAAACATATAAATAAATAACAAAAACCACAATCATGTGGCTGGAGAGATGGCTCAGTATTTGTGAACACTTACTGCCCTTAGAGAAGACACGGGTTCGATTCCCAGCACCCACATGGTAGCTCACAACCATCTGCAATACCAGTTCTAGGGGATCCAATGCCATCTTCTGACCTCCAAGGGGATCAGGCTCACATGAGGCACACATACATACATACACATAAAAACAACTCATTAACCAAAAAAAAAAAAAAGGAAGAAGGTTTTAGAGTCAATGGTATGAATATTAAAAGCACAAAATCTGAAGACCCTGGCCCATTCCTACAGACTTTCTGTAGAACATGAGAGATGGGCTCTTGGTTTCTTTCTTCATAAAGCTTAGTATTGATATCTCCCCAAGTGAGATGTCCCTGTGTCCACCCTAGTGGCTGCCCTTGACAGAGGGTGGTATACTAAGAGAGCAGGGGCTTACTTTGGTCTTGGGCAGGGAATACTCTCTGGAGAGGGGCCATTGCAGCAAGGGCTTGAGCAATGAACATGAGCTCAAGGACCTTGAGGTGGGGAACTTCACGGTATGTTTCAGGAATTGAAAGTAGGTCCACGTAATGTTGAGCCACCAAGGATGGGACAAGCAAGATGAGACAAAGGGCTGGGAAATGTTAGTAAGCAGTGTAGATTCACGGCCCCACGGGCCCAATCACCCCACCTTCAGGTGTATAGGAAGTAGCTCCTGAACAGCTCTACCTTTGCACCCACTGATCCTGCCTGACGTGTTAAGTGTTCCTTGCCTTCACTATCGGTAGTGAAATTCTACTCATCTTTCTTTTGGGGGGGAGGGGTGTTTCTAAGACAGGATTTCTGTGTGTAGTCCTGGCTGTCCTGAAACTCACTGTAGAACAGGCTGGCCCCGGACTAGGAGATCCGCCTGCCTCTGCCTCCTGAGTGCTACCATGCCCAGCAAAATTCTACTCATCATTCAAGGACTAGTTCAAACCATTCACAAAAATCTCTTCTCATTCCTCAGCAGGAATTAATGGGTCCTGTGACATCCCATTACACGTCACCACAACTCTAAGCACATGCTGACTTAGATGACATCAGCTGGCTGTTTACATGCCAGAGTGCACACCAGCATGGTCATTTCCCGGAGGGCAGAAGCTCTGTCTCAGTCACCTCTGGGCCCATCTCCTGGTACCAGGCCCAGTGAATGGTCCACAGCAAGTACCCAATGTGACATTTACTTGGCTACCAGGTGGGGTCCGGCACTTAAGGTAGAACAGAGGGAAAACAAAAATAATAACAGCCTGTGGCTTATCACATGCCTTCCCGTTCATTACCCCTACGAGCCTTCAAGGATTCAATGAGATAGAAAGGGCAAACACTATGAGGTAGCTGAGGCCCAAGAGCACACGGCCGGTAAGTGGGAATGAAGCCCCAATACTGTTCTTTTACTTGAGGTTTAGCCCTGGTCATTGGTTTGACTTGAGGAGCCGGTAATGGGGTTGCCAGGAGGGGTGATGAGCTTTTGTGTGTGAAGAAGAGATCCTTGGTCATCTGCATCAGCGTTAGCAATGAAGCCAGTAAAGGGCAAGGATTCCTTTCTCTCTCTTTCAAGCACCTGGAGGAGTTCACAACACCATCCCTCACTCCGGCGACCCTGGGATCCCCCTTGCTGAAGAGGATGTTCAGGATGACTTGTTAGCAGAAGCTTACCTCTCTGTTGCTATGACAACCGGAGCATGTCTACTGGGCCTCTGCAAGGGCAGCGGAGTCGTGTTCCTCCATAACTGAAGACCATATAAGGGCCTGTGGCGTGTGTATATGTGTGTGTGTGTGTGTGTGTGTGTGTGTGTGTGTGGCGCGCGCGCCTGTGCACTGGAATAAACACGGAAAGAACATACTTGAGAAACATCGGTTTGCTCAGTGCAGTTCTCTACCTGCGCAGTTTGAAAGGTCCAGATGCTCCGGCTGCATCGGACCAATTGAGTAAGCATCTCGTGGGCTGAGCCCTGGCATCACCAGCTACTGAGGGCCTTGCAGGCGGTCCCAAACGCAGTCCGAGAGGCAACCCCGCCTTTCAACCGCGGAGCTCGCCTGGCGACCTCCTCAAGATGGTGTCGCCCCGCCCCCACGTGCGGCGGCGGAGGGCAGGCTTCCCAGGGCGCATGCGCCCGGCGTCTCCGGGCTCCCGGCTCCCTCCTCCTTTTCTCCCCCCCGCCTCCATTTTGTTCGCGGACGCTGGGGACGGTGGGAGCAGATCCATTTCCGGGTTGGTAAAAGGGGCGGCGGCGGGGACGAGGGCTCACGGCGGGGCGCACGGGCAGGACCAAAGCAGGACGGAGGTGACGGAGGATCCGCTCTCGGAGCAGCCCCGGCCAGGTGGGCAAGACGCCGAGGTGACCTGCGGACCTGAGTGGGAGGGAGAGCCGGGGAGGGAGGCCGGGAGGGGGGGGAGGGGCACCGGGGGAGGGGCCTGCGGCGGGGAGGGGGTCCGGGGGCGGGGCCTGGAGACCCCGGGGAGGGGGGCGTGGGCCGGCGGAGTGCTGGGCGCTAGAGCGCGGCGGGTACGGACCGAGCAGGAATGGGCTGGAGGGAGGCTTCTGAGAGGCAGGAAATTAGAGATCCTGAAGGGTTGAGTGAGGTGAGTGAGGCGGCGACTCTGGGTGAGGGAGGAGGGGGAGCTGGGGAAGGGAGGACCTGTTGGGCAAGGTGATGATTAGCAGGATGCCGCGGGTTGGGGGAGTCCGGCGTGACATTTCGGAGCCGGTCTGGGGTGAAAAGGAATGGCTGAGAGAGAGGGGGAAGCTGTTGACGCCGGGGGAAACCTTGGGAGTGTTGGGCGGGAGGGGGCTCGCCTGGGGTTGAAGGTTCCTGTTGGGAGCGGCGTGCGGCGCGGGAAGGTGGAGAAGGTGAAGGCGCTAAACGTAGGCCGTGTGCGCGGTTGAGTTACTGATGAGGGATGATTAGGAAGGCATATTCTGGGAGGATGATGTTGGAGGAAGCTGCTGTGACTGGAATCTAACGTCCTCCCCCCCCCCCTTCGCTTTCTTTCTGGGGATTGGATCCTGGTCCACCTGCAGGCTGGGCAAGGGCTATTCCTCTGAGCTACACCCCATCCTTCTGCTTTTTGCGACAGTTTCTCTGTGTAGCTCTCACTGTCCTGGAACTCGCTCTGTAGACCAAGCTGGCCTCGAACTCAAGGTGCGCCTGCCTCTGCCTGTTGAGTGCTGGGATTAAAGGTGTGCACCGGCCTGAGTCTATTTGAATAGTACTGGGTTGCTCTCTCCCGGACCCATCCCTCTTTCCTCTTCCCCCCCCCCCCCCCGTGCTATTACTTTGCTCTAGAGTTCTGTCTTCTGAATGGTTTGCTGAATGTTTTTTGGTTACTTCTTTCTCGTTTGATGAACCAGAAGAGAACTAAAGAGAGTAAAAAGTACTCTACCTTATGAATAGATTTACGTGTGACTTTGAGACAGATCATTAAACTCTCATTCTCTTCGTCCTTTGTAATATAGGTCTGACCTTTCGTTAACCAATTAAGGTTGTGTTAAACCAATTAGATCTTTGTAGTGGTTGTAAAGAAAAACAAGATGATTGAACTATTGCTCTATTTATGTATTTATTTATTTATTTGCTTTTTTGAGACATGGTGTCTAAGTGTATCCCTGGCTGGCCTGGAACTCTATAGACCAGGCCAGCCTTGAACTCGGAGATCTACCTGCTTCTGGAGTGATGGGATTAAAGGCATGTGCACCACAGCCTGGCTATCTTTATATATATATGTATACATGTATATATATATGTGTGTGTGTGTATATATATATAAATTTTTTTTGGTCTTTTTTTTTTTTTTTTGGTTTTTCGCGACAGGGTTTCTCTGTGTAACAGAGTACTGGCTGTTCTGGTCCTGTAGACCAGGCTAGTCTTGAACTCACAAATATCTGCCTGCCTCTGCCTTGCCCGGCTATCTTACTATTTTTAATAGTCAAATTTTTTATGCTATTGTGTTACTACTAAGAGGAAGATGTGGGCATTAGAGTGGGAAATGAACGTGTTCAGTTCTTAGTGACTTGCAGAGGACACTTTTATTTTCTAACTCCCTGAGTATTGTAGAGAGTTGAGCCGTATGCCTTGGTACAGTCCCTATGGCCTTGCCATTAATGGTAGGCACCATGCTCTAGACAGGATTAGATGCTTTCTTTTCAATCCTTTGAAGCTCTGTTTTGGTTTTTTCTTTGTCTATAACACTCAACACTGGGCATATAAGTGAATTTGTTTAGCCTGGAAGTGTTTCTGAAAGTCTTGGCATTTCTGACCTCTGATGTGGGTTTGCCTAAGACTGGGCAGTTTTAAATCTCTCTGTTTCTCTCTCGATAACAGAAATGGTGTTTACACTAGTTGGGGCTGATTAGTTATGTGGACACAGAGGTGAGATGGGAAGGGGAAGGAACAGAATAGCTTTTAAGTTTTGTTATAGGGTCTGGAGAGATGGCTCAGTGGTGAAGAGCACTGTCTGCTCTTCCAGAGGTCCTGAGTTCCATTCCCAGCAACTACATGGTGGTTCACAACCATCTATAATGGGATCTGATGCCCTTTAAGTTTTGCTATGGACTTTAGGAAAAGGAGTCCTGTTCTGCTGAAGAGAATACCATCCCATGTTCTTGCTTGACTGCAGCCTCCTAATCTGCTCCCTGGCACACTTGAGGATGTTTTTCTCTTGCCCTCAAGTAATTCTGAAGTTCATGGGCTGTTAGCTCAGGCTGTTCTAGCAAACCCTATTCTTCGTGCCAACTCAGGAAGAGCTGCAGGCAGCAACGTAAATGCATTTATTTGGAAATAAACACTTTTGTAATATTGTGCTACTGGGTTTGTTTGTTTGGTTGGTTGGTTGGTTTTTTGAGACAAGGTTTCTCAGTGTAGGCCTGGCCATCCTGGAACTCCCTCTGTAGAGCCCAGAGATGTGACTGCTCTGCCTCCCGAGTTCTGAGATTAAAGGCATGTACGACCATACCCGGCTTCTTGGTTTATTTTTAAGAGGGTTTTGCTATAACTTATAGAGACTTAGAGCTGTTGCAAAGGCCTCTTTCTTTAGCACAATGATTTTTTTTTTCAGTTTTTTCTGTCCTGTCATATTCTCCTATTGCTCTGCTTCAACTAGTCCTAAGTGAAAGCAGCACATCCCTCTCTCCCCCCTCCTCCTCTGCCCCCTTTCCTCTGGTGGGCATCTTGTCTGTGTCGCAGCATGATACCACCAAAATGAAAGAATTCTTGACTGCTTCAAATGGGAAGGGTGACAGAAGCTGAGCTGGATTTCTTGAGGCAGAGAATGGACTCTGTCACAGCAAAGAATAGTTACGGAGACACAAACTGGGACCTTGAAGCTGTGACTAACGTTTTGGCAACATGCATCCCTTTGCCAAATAACTTCTTTTCTTTAAGAGTGTGATTGTTGATCTCTTTCTCAAAGTAAGCTCTTGTTAACTGTTCTCCACACAGCTCCCAAGCAGAAGCTGGTGGAGTTCCGGTTGATTGACTGCCTCTTGAGGGATATGCCCTGGATTAGAGCGGATGGGGCGTTCCATGTCAAAATGAAGTCCACTGGCAGATTGTAAGGGCTGCTCTGCAAGGAAATTGAGGCAAAAGCCGTCACTGGATGTTTTGCCAGTCCTTCTGTTTCTTATTCATCTGCTGATTCAATGTGGAACTGTTGCTTTTTGCCTAACTTTAAGGGAGACAGTGTTTTGGTTATGAGACTCCTGTTCTCATGCTCAAATCCTTGAGCTTGAAGAGCCTTACAGGCTAAAGTTAGGGACAGCACCCCAGCCCCCACCCTTGGGGTGGGATGACTCTGGAGCTTCTTATGTGCCAGGCAAATGCTCTACCACTGAACAGCGCATCTGCATCTCCAGCCCCAGTAAGTGTTTACTGGTATTATGTATGACAGGATCCTGAAAAATGTTAAGTAGAAGCCAGGCCTAGTGGTTCATGCCTGTAGTCACAGAACCTGGGGGGCCAAAGGGATGGCTGCAGATAAAGGCCAGCTCAGATTATAGAGTAAGACCTTTTCTTAAAACCCAAAGGGGTTGGACTCTAAAGAATTTAAAGATGTTAGAGAAAAATACTGCTGATAGGCGTGTTAATGCCTAAGTCAGTCTTAACTAACTTAAGAGTTCTGGCTTAGCATGCAGAGAGATTCTGCAGAGGCATCTAGGTTATGAGAGACTGAAGCTAGACATCGGCTATCTGGCTTTTAGACTGTCTGCTTGCGTTCTACTCAGTAAATAACATTTTTGTTTTTTAGGAGGTAGGTAGTTGAAGATAACATTGTGCTGGATGTTAGGGTGGATTATGAAGATGTTTTTTGCCTATATAGCAATAGCCCTAATAGCATGGGAAGTAACCCCAAAATGAATCCTCTTTGAATTGAATCCAGAATTTTCTTTTCATCGTTAGAGTATTTTAAAAATTACTATTTATTATTGTTGTATATCTGCATGGTTGAGTGTGTATGTGAGAGAGAGAAGTTTGTACTGTGGCGTTTGTGTGTCAGAGGACTACTGTATGGAATTGGTTCTCCCCTTCCACCTTTGTGTTCTGGGGGTGGAGGTGAAGTTATCAGACTGACCTGGCAAGTGCCATTAGCCACAGAGCCATCTCACCAGCCCTGGGATATTCTATTTTTAAAACTCAGATTTGAAAACCTGGCAGGGGGGTTGGTGCTAGAGCTTAGTGGAAGAGTGCTTGTCACACATAGCCAAGGGTAGGATGGGTACCCAGCACTCTCCTCTCCAGGGGGGAAAAGCCAGCATGTTTAGAGATGAAGGTTTTGACTCTGTTCAGAACTTTGAATCCTGATTGTGACAACAATATGAGTTATACTTATGTCCCACATCTTTCTTTTCTGAAAAGTGGCAAACCTGTATATATCTAAGACAAACAGACAACAGATGGATGGAAAGAAAGAAAGATAGAAAGATAAACCAGGTGTAGTGGTGCATATCTTTAATCCTGGCACTCTGAGTTTGAGGCCAGCCTGGTCTACAAAGTGAGTTCAGAACAGCCAAGGCTACACAGAGAAACCGTGTCTGGAGAAACCAAACCCAACAAACAAACAAAGTGTGTGCCACTATTGCCAGGCTTCATCTTTTGTTGTTCAGAATGTTTTGGTCTTTATT
Organism: Pachyuromys duprasi; assembly: GCA_028658305.1. Classification (NCBI taxonomy): domain Eukaryota; kingdom Metazoa; phylum Chordata; class Mammalia; order Rodentia; family Muridae; genus Pachyuromys; species Pachyuromys duprasi. The sequence continues at coordinate 21,192,717 of CM053746.1, read as the reverse complement.
CCCCATTAGCAATAAATTTGTCCTATCCTGACACAGACTCAAACTTTCTAGTCTTTTATAAACTATGCTCCAAAAAAAATTACCACAGTGAATTTACCTTTTGAAGTTGTTTGTGTTTTTTTTTTTGTTTGTCTGTTTTTGTTTTGCTCTGCCGTCTTCATTATCTATCAACCTAACTATAACCCAATCCTCACCTCATTAAAAAGAAATCATGCATGTGTGCATGATTGCTCGCACGTGCCTGTGGAGGACAGAAGAGGGTGTCAGATTCCATGGAGCTGGAGTTACACAGGCTGTTGTGAGCCCACAGGTGGGGCGCTGGGGGACACTGGAAGTTAAACTTGGGTCATGTGGAAGGACTGACTGCTAGTGCTCTTAACAGTGGAACCTTCCCTCTCCATCCTTGCTTCGTGTTTTTGGTCTTGTAGCTCAGGCTGGCTTTTAAGTATGTGCTACTATGCTCGGCATTTTGTTTAGTTTTTTTTTTTTTTTATGTTTTCCTTTGAAGTAACTCTAAAGTTCATGGGAAATAAGGATGTTTTCCTCTGATGTGTGCCAAGCACCATGCTAGATGCTGGAGGTACAACTGAGAGCAAATCAGCTTGAGTTTCTGCCTTTGTGGCAACTACCATCTAGTGGAAAAGGCCTCCAGTAAAGAAATGATTAACTGTTGCTGTCCTTCTTGCGCAGGCAGCTTAATGGGGAGCCCAGGCTGGCTAAGGAGAGGGCAGTCAGGTGAGAGCTTAGAGGAACTAAGTTTTTAAGGTAAAACCTCAGGATGAGGGAAGGATTTAAGGGTGACTCAGGGGAAGGTCCTAAGGTCCTTTTGGTTTTGTTTTGTTTATTATTGTTTTGATTTTTTTGAGACAGGGTTTCTCTGTGTAGCCTTGGCTATCCTGGACTCCATTTTTAGACCAGGCTGGCCTTGAGCTCAGAGATCCGCTTGCCTCTGCCTCCCTTAGTGCTGGGATTAAAGGCATGCATCACTGTGCTTGGCTGGTCCTAAGGAAGGAATGTGTGTTGAGGAAAGAAGACCCTCATAGGTAGCACTATGAGGTGAGATGCAGAGAAGTCAGGCAAGAGAATGTGGGCTTTCCTGAAAAATCAGGTAGGTACTTCAGTTAGCTACCTAGTTAATTTTTGTGATACTGAAGACCGGACTCAGGGCCTCTAGCAGGCCAGACAAGTCTCTGCCTCTGAGCTATATCCACCAGCTTCAGCTTCAGAGAATTCTGAGCTCGCACCAGGAAGCTTCCGGGTAACTCTTTCCATGGGGTGGCTTCACTACAGTGGGTGCTGGAGCTGTCTGCATCGTGTCTAGATCTTGTTTTCCACCAGAATTTCCCTTAATAAGGAAAGCCTGTCCCTTTGGTCTCAACTTCTCCCCGGTCTTGTCAATTAAACCTGGATTGTTGGCTGGACTAGGTTTAATGATCACTGGAGAGCAGTCCTTAGATTATGGAGTTTGCTATTGAAGAGACAAAAGATCTGTAGTTGTAGGGAATCTTGACAGCTTTTCAGAGTCTTCCTGGGGCCAAGGAGAGAATACAGATGTTCTTATATGAACTGGTAAGAATAGTGAATAGTGTTCTGTCGCCTGATCATCTGGGTCATATTTCTTCACAGGACAGTTAAGTCTTGGGCATATAAGTGAATGAGTGCCCTGAGGGGAGAGGGCTGTCATGAGCAGAACATATGAAAGCGTTTTTTATCTGGGGCCATTATAACAGTGGAAATGCATTTGTGTCTGCTGACTTTTGTTCAGAAATCACAGCATTCAAAGCCCAGATGGTCCTGTATGATGGAGTACTTCCTTACGTAATTGGATCAGCCTGCTTTGCTTTCATAACTTCAAGTATACTCTTGATTTAGCCCTATTGCTGGTGATCAACGAATGACAACGTGCAAGCTTTTCTAGCATTTCAGCAAGAAGTGTCTGCATTTCTGGTGGCTCAAGGGCATTAGAATGTGAGAGAAGAGACTTCAACAAGGAAAGTCACACGCTGTTATATCATCTGTGGTGAGCTGGGACGTAATACATTCTGTTTGAAATGAGGCATGACACCTTTTCCCTCTGTGAAGTCTGATCAGCGTTTCATGGAGCAACTGCTTAGAGTTTCCATCAGGCCCTTTCTTAGTGGGGTCTATCATCAGCTCTCCTCCTTTCTCTGTATGTGCCTTTCTGCTCTGTGTCTGGGGTGGGCATGTGAAGGGTGCTGTGATGGAGGTGGGCAGCTATTTACAAGAGATATGGCTAGCTTACAGTGAGAATAGCCTGTTTTGTCATTAGTGACTAGGTTTCTGCCTTTCTTGTTTGTGATAGATTTCTTTGTTTTGAGACAGAGTCTCACTATGTAGCCTTTGGCTGGCCAGCAACTCTGGGTCTGGTCAGTGTAATGCTATTGTTAAAAAACCAATTGGCAGCTGGACTCACCTTTAATCCCACTTGGAGGAGGCAGAGGCAGGCCATATGTGAGTCCAAGGCCAGCCTGGTCTACATAGTGAGTTCCAGGCCAGTGAGGACTATATAATAAAGAGAGCCTGTCTCAATAGAAAAAGAAAACGAGACCCTAAAAGTGGTAAAGTAAGTGATAGGTCTCAGTCATGCAACCCTCCTACCTCAGCCTTCTGAGCTCTGGGATTCCAGGCATGGTCCGCTGTGCTCATCTTAGCCTCTCATTGTGTTGACCTTTGCACTTATGTTTTTTAAATTTATTTAAAGACGTGAATCCTGTTGTGTTACCCATGCTGGCTCCAAATACCTAGGCTCAAGCCATTTCCTGCTTCAGCCTCCTGAATAGTTAGGACTAAGGCTGTGTCACCACACCTGGTTTGATCATGATTTGCTTTAGTGTCCTGGAGGTTGCTCACATATTTGGCCTCTAGAATAAGTGCTGAGGCCACTGATCACCATGTGGTTACACCCAGAGTGTGGCTGAGATCCAGGTCACTGTGGGCAGCCTGAGTCCATTAGAGGTTCAAGCAAGATGTAACTTGAGTGTCCTTTTAATTCTTTACTGTTGGTGAATGTGCACAGGTGAACAGGTATGCAGGTGAGCGTGCGCAGTAGAAATGCCTCGGTGCGTGTGTACAGGTCAGAAGGTATCTTTATGTCATTGTTTCTTCTATCTATATTTGGATTCCAGGTATCAGACTTAGGGTGTTAAGCTTGAGGGGTGAGCACCTTACCTACAGAGCCATTTTTCTGGCTGTTAAATGTTTTGGGGGTGGGATGGATGGATAGAGTTTACTCTTATTTATTTGCTTTGGTAACAGGTCCAAATTTGATATGAACCCATGGCCATTCTTACTTTTTCTTTTGGGGGTTTTGAGACAGGGTTTCCTTGTGTAACCTTGATTGTCCTGTACTCACTTTGTAGACCAAGCTGGCCTTGAATTCAAATCTGCCCACCTCAGCCTCCCAAAGTGCTGGGATTACAGGTGTGTACCACCGTGCCCAGCTTTTGGCCATTCTTCTCCTCCTCCCTCCTCCTTATTTTTTTTAAACTTTTATTTCTTTATTCTGTATACAATGTTCTGTCTGCCTGTACATCTGCATGTCAGAAGAGGGCATTAGATCTCATTATAGATGGTTGTGAGCCACCATGTGGGTGCTGGGAGTTGAACTCAGGATCTCTGGAAGAGCAGACAGTGCTCTTAACCACTGAGCCATCTCTCCAGCCCCCTGGCCATTATTCTTAAGTAGTGGTTTTGTTTATTCCTTCCCTTCCTTCCTCCTTCCCTTCCTTTCTTTCTTCTTTCTTCCTTCCTTCTTTCCATTGTGTAGACGGTTGGGAGCCACCATGTGGCTGCTGGGAATTGAACTCAGGACCTCTGGGAGAGCAGCCAGTGCTCTGACCCCTGAGTCATCTCTCCAGCCTTTGTCCCTTTATTTTTAAAACAGAGTCACACATACTTAAAAATGAAATTAATCTTAAAACAGCAACAGCAACAACAACTAAAAATGAGAGCTAGCTCAGCCTCAGCAGTTTAGAGCACTGTCTGTTCTTCCAGAGATCTTGAGTTCAATTCCCAGCAGCCACATGGTGGCTCCCAACCATCTGTACAGGGATCTGATGACTTCTTCTTGCATGCAGATGTGCATGCAAATAGAGCACTCATACATAAAAATAAATACATAAATATTTTAAAAAAGAAAAAAAATAAACTAAAAAAGCTGCGGACAGGAGCTGGTGAGTCATCTCGGGTAAAGGTGTTCACTGCCAGTCTGATGACCTGAGTTCAACCCCTAGGACCTGCAGAAGAGAGACCTGACTCTTCCGGGTTGTCCTTTGTCCTTCCCAAGTGCACCATGGCAGACAGTGCCCCCTCCCCCACTCCCCAAATAAATGTAAGAAAGTAATTAGGGCCTAATGAGATGTTTCATATAGTAGAGGTACTTGCCACTCAAGCCTGGTGACTTGAGTTTCATTCCTGGAACCCATGTAAAGATGAACTGAGCGAACCAACTCCACATAGTTGTATTCTGGTCCCCTACATGCAAGCTTTGGAACACACTCATAAATAAGTCAGTAAATTGTGGGGGGAGTGGGGAGACAGTGTCACTGTGTAGCCCAGGCTGGCCTCAGTCTTGCTTTGGAACTGAGGAAGACCTTGACCTTCTGATCCACCTGCCTCTACTTCCCAGGTGTTAGGATTACAGGCCCTGACTACCGTGCCCCATCTTCCAGGTGTTAAGATTGCAGGCATCTGTGCCCAGGGTTTGTTAGTTGAGGTCAGGATGGCAGTTTGTAGTTCAGACTGGCCTTGAATTGGAGGCACTCCTGCTTCAAGGGCTTGAGAGCTAGGTTACAGGATGAGCCACCACACCCAGCTTGTCTTTTTATTAAAACAGCGAGGAAGGATACAAAGTGTAAAGAGTCAACTTGAGCTGGGTGTGTTGACAGGGTTTCGCAGTCTAGCCTTGGCTGTCCTAGAACTCGCTCTGTAGACCAGGCTGGCCTCAAACTCACAGAGCTCTGCCTGCCTCCCCGAGTGCTGGGATCACAGGCGTGCACCGCCACCGCCTGGCTTATTAATTTTTCTGACTTGTGTATATAGAAGATGAAGCTCCCCCACTGTTTTTTTTTGTTTTTGTTTTTTGAGACAAAGTTTCTCTCTGAAGCTCTGGCATGTAGCCCAGGCTAGCCTCAAAAACCCCACAGAGACCCACCCGACCTGCCTCCCAAAGTGGCGTGCCTCCTTGCAAGTGTGTGCGGTGATGCCTGGCAAGCTTTCAGTTTCTGAGCCTGCTACTTACTCGGCGGCTCTTTTTATACTAGCGCAGATCATCACAGTCTTCAGGGTTTGTGTATATGTTATGTTGTTTATTTACTTATTAATGGTTTCAAAGTTTTTTCTTTTATGAAGATAATTTAAATTTTGTTAATTTTTAAAATACGTTTTTTAATTTATGTGTACGGGTATTTTCCTTGTTTTGCACCATGTGTGTGCATGGTATGTGTGGAGGCCAGAAGAGGGCTCTGGACTCTCTGAACCTGGAGTTAAGGGCAGTTGTAAGTGGACATGGTGGCTGCTGGGAACCAGGCCTCGGTCCTGTGGGAAAGCAGCAAGTGTTCTTTTTTCTTTCTTTCCTTTTTTTTTTTTTTTTTTTTTTTTTTTTTAGACCAGGGTTTCTTTGTGTAGCCTTGGCTGTCCTGGACTCACTTTGTAGACCAGGCTGGCATCACAGAGATCTGCCTGCCTCTGCCTCCCCGAGTGCTGGAATTATAGGTGTGCACCACTGTGCCCTGCTCAGCAAATGTTCTTAACTGCTACGCCAACTCTCCAACCCCATTATTATTGTGGGTTGTTTTTTTGTTGTTGTTTTGGTTTGGTTTTTTTGAGAGCAATCTTGGTGTGTAGCCCCAGTTGGCTCTAAAATTCATGATCCTCCCGTCTCCAGAGTGCTGGGATGATAACAGGCATGTGTCACCACAAGCAGCCATTCCTTGATCAATAGTCTATAATTTAAAATTTTTGATACATGTATTTATTTACTCAGTGTGTGCGTGCATGTGCGTATGTGCTTATGTGCTTACATGGGCATTTATGTGTATAATGTGGGAGTATGGAAGTCACAGGTTATGGGAGTCCATTCTCTCCTCAGATCTTCATGGCTGGAAGGACCTTTACCCACCGAGTCATCTGGCTGCCCTGACCTTTCTCTTCTCAGTGTGGCCCTCTTGTCCTGAGGTGTGACTGGCTGGTCCCTTAGGGGCTCTCTGCCTGGTAGTGTGGAGGAGGGGGAAGGAGGGCGCTGCTTCTTACAGACTTTCAGCCTGTTGTGAGGCAGTCTCTCCTGCTCCCTGTCTTCCCTAGGTTCCAGGGACCCCTGCTTTTGTGAGGATTTTCTAAATTTCTTTTGTGGGAGTCCTCTTCTCTCTCCACTGCCAAGTGTTCAGCCTTCTTCTCTGTGTAGTTACAGATCACCAGCACGCCTGCCTTCAGCGTTGCGCTTTGTCAGTCCCCTCCCCTCCGTGTGTGTGTGTGTGTGTGTGTGAGAGAGAGAGAGAGAGAGAGAGAGAGAGAGAGAGAGAGAGAGAGAGAGAGAGAGAGAGCTTGTTTTTGATTTGTTTAATGCTAGGTATTAAACCTAGGGCCTTGCATTTGCTAAGCACCTCCTCTGCTGCTGAGCTGTATTTCAGCCTCATTGGTTCCTTTAGAAAATAAATCCCCTTTTATTGTGATCTTAATGTCTTATGAGGGACCATTGAAAATAGATGCATTCTATCATCACCTCTTCTCTGCTGATATCCATTCAGATGTGAGAGTTAATTACTGGTGCTTCTGTGAAGCCACGCTTCTCTGACTCCTTCACACCAAGCAGCCTTTAAAGTGCTTCTTGACTAGATAGTCTACCTGAAGGGAGGTTTCTGATCAGGTAGGTTTGGGTTAGGGCCTTGTGTTTGAGTTTGTTCCTTTTTTGTTTTGGTTTTTAAGATTTATTTATAGTGTATACAGTCCTCTGCCTGCATGTACACATACACACCAGGAGAGGGCACCAGATCTCATTTTAGATGGTTGTGCACCACCATGTGGTTGCTGGGAATGGAACTCAGGACCTTTGGAAGAGCAGACAGTGCTCTTAATCTCTGAGCCAGCTCTCCAGCCCTTGAGTTTGTTTCTTAAACAAATGTCCTAGATGTGGTTTATTACAGAGGAGCTGAGAAACCCCACTTTAGAAGAGTTCTTTGTAAACATTGGCACCTTTCACATCTCAGGCTTTCCCTGGTATTGTCTTCATATTCTGACAGCTAGACAGCCTGTCTAGCTTTGGTCTTTTGGTCTGGATTTCTAAATTAGAATATGTATCTTTTATCTGATTAATTCTTCTCTTCAGTCTGTCAGTCCGTCAGCATCCTAAATCACAGTCTTCCCCAGTATTAAAGCTGACTGGTGGTAGTAAATTTTAGCTGTGTGACTTCAATTTTTCTTGCCAATATCTTTTAAGCTCCCTGGTTGCTGGGATATGTGGGTGGGGAGGAAATATCAGTTATGAACATTGAGCTATCATTTACCTGTCAAAATTCAGTTGTGTGTATTAATGTCTCTAGTGAAGTGGGAAACGGATGCAGTCTTTGAAAGCACACGTAAATCATCAGCCTTGGATTTCCAGAGTCCTTTTGAAGATGGTAATGCTCTGAGCTTTTGAAGTTGGCTTTTTTAGTTTTGGAGATAGGGTCTCAAGTAACCCAAGCTGCTCTCAAACTCCCAGGCCTTCTGCCTCTACCTCCCAAAGCCTGGCTTTGAGGTCTGTTTTTAACCATGACATATGAAGGGCACGTTCACATCTTCCCTTTATACGGTGGAGGCTTAGAAAAGAACCACCCTGGTCTTTACTGCTAGCCAGCAAAGCATCTGGAACTGTGTCTGCAGCCAGCTACTCCTTGGATGCTGTCAATCGCCTGGAGGCACGCAGTGCTTATAGTTAACACTGTGGAAGCAGAGTGCAACACCATAGTGGCCGGTTTTTTGAAATCCCTTTGTTAGTTAGACCACATTGATTGGCTCTGGCATTGAGTGCATTTGCACTCTCTGACAAATAGCTTTATAGAAACAGCTTTATGTTTTATGCATTTTATTTTCTTCTGAGGGATAAGCCCAAGGCTTTGTGTATGCCATGCATACACCCTACCACTGAGCCACACCGCTAGGCCTCATCTTTTCTGAAATATTACTTTATTATGGTTTTGTGTGTGAGTGCATGTGCAGTGTGTGCAAGTGCAGGCATTCATGTGGAGCCCGGAGGGCAACTTGTGGGAGTCAGTTTCCTCTTTCCACTCTGGGTCCTAGGGATTGATCCCAGGTTGTCCGACAAGTACTTTGAACTGCTGAGCCGTCTCCTAGGCCCATCCCATCCTCGACTCTTTCAAAAATGCTTTTACAAGTGCTGTTTTAAGCAGTTTTGGTGTACAAAGTGGAAAAACTACAGCAGAATAAAAAGTATGAATGTCTTGAGATTCTTCATCGCTGCTGTCTTGACTGTCACTGTCTCATCACCATTAACTCAATACTTTGTGCTTCTCTGGTGCAAAGCTAGATTATCTCTGCCCGATGGGAGGAGCATGGAAGGGCTGGAGGAGTTTGCTGAGGTCACTCCTCATCTGTTTGGGGTGCTGTTCGGACATTTAATTTACAGTCTCTTCTGCATTAGTTTATCTCTAGTCTTCATTTTTATGAAGCCATTCTTTGCACTGTGGTAATTTAATTGAGTGTGAGCATGGATGTCTCCCTGTTTGTCATCATTTTAGATAAGAAGTCTTGCCTTCTGGGCTTTCCTGTGTCTGGAAATAAATATTTACACAGAGAGAAAGTAGATGTCTGCGTTTAGATTTTAGAGCTTAAGAGAATAATCTAGGGCAAGAAGAGAAAGCTCCTTATGGGGGGAAAAGTTGGTTGACTGGGCTGTATCTGTTTTTTGTTTTTTTGTTTTTAGGTAGGATCTGCTCTCATCCACCTTGCTGTGTGACTTGGCCTCCCATGTGCTGAGGTTACAGGTGTGCTATGTGCCTAGCCTCTGCCTTTACAACAGAGCGAAATGACTGAGCTGGAAACGGTGCCAGCCGTGGTGTATGCCTGTAATCCCAGTACTCAAGAGGCCAAGGGAGGAGGGTCGATAACTCTGGGCCATCCTTGGCTACTTAGAGTTCAGAGCTAGCCCCAGCAACGTGAGGTTTTGCTAATCCATCCATACATCGCCTACTGTTTTTTCAGACAGTCTTTTCTAGGTAGCACTGGTTGGCCTAGAAGTTGCTGTGTGGATCAGGCCAACCTGGAACTCATAGAACCGCATCTGCCAGTCTCTAGGTGCTGAGATTAAAGTGTATGCCAACGCTTCTGGCTAGAACTTTGTTTTAAAACACCCCCCCCCAAATAAACAAACAAAAACCCTGCCCAAACATAGTATGTTTTAGAAAACCTAGGGCTTTTAGATTAAACATTTAGGGTAAATATTTGATTTTAATGTCTGTCTGGGCCAATCAGGCTTGCTACAGAATTAAGTTTATGTGATTAAAACAATTTTTGCCTATAGTTGGAAAAAAATTCCTTTCATGAGATCACCTTGGAATGTTAACTCCATCTCTGCATGTGATAGAAATCTATTTACCAGACAGACTGAATTGAATTTCAGAAACGAGTTGGCACCTTTTCTGTTGAGCGACAAGAGCTGTGAACTGTACAGCCTATTTAATGAAGTAGTGCTGGAAAGTAAGTGTAACATGAAAGTTGATCTGGACTGCTCCACTGTACGTTAGAAATAGGAAATGCCTATGTGGGAGCCTTGTCCGATCTGACCTAGAGCAGAGACATGCATGCGCTTGATTCACGTCAGTTTCGAAGTAAGCACAGGAACCTGTTTGGTTCCTGTTGTTGGGAGTCTCCTCAGGTGTGCCCTACTCTTGGGCAGCTCTCTCTCTTCCTGTATCGGGGACTGGATGCCATTGCACCACTGTACTAATGAACTACTGATTTCCCAGCTTTCTTGTTTTGCCATTGCTCTTTTGGGTTATTTGGGGGAGGTATGGGGGTTGTTTGGCTGGCCTGAAGTTGTATTCGGAGCACACTGACTTCACACCTAGAGTTCTACCTGGCTTTGCCTTGAGTGCACACACCAACACATCAGACTTTTCTTGTCTTTAGGAACAATATTAAAGGACAGGTAGATGGGAAGGCATGTTCCATGTGGTGACTTTTAACCCTAGAAGGCTTCCAAGAAGTGTGTAAGTGTCCATTGTCCTAAAGATTCTGTCTGTGGATCTAGTGAGCCCACGATGTTCCTGGCGTGCTGTGAGTAGGAAGCTGTTGCTCCATTTTGGCTCCTTTGGTGTCGTTGGCATATTGGCTAGAGAAGGACACTTCTGGTTGTGGAGAATGACCTTTAAATTTATTTTAAATTTACCCCCTTGGTGATAGGGTTTCTGCATATGAAGATTTACTACTTTGGCTCCTCCTAGCAGATTTTGATAACAAAGACTGAAGTGATGGTTGGTTGTCAGCCTTCCTAAGGCTGTGGTCCATGTTGTGGTGACCCCAACCGTAAAGTTATTTTATTGCTACTTCATAACTGCAATTTTGCTACTGTTGTGAATCATAATATAAATTTCTGATATCTAATCTGCAAAGGGGTGGAGACTCTGTGTTTGAGAATTGCTGGGCTAGAGGGTTAGGTCTCAAGGGAGACTACTGCACTCACCTTTGGAACCAGAAATGAAATGGTATTTTCCCTTGGAGGGGAGCTAGCTTCTGCGTGTGTGCGTGCGTGCGTGCACTCACGTGTGGGACCATAAGGACAACCGAGAATGTCAAGAGTCTCTCTTTGGCCTGGAACTTGTCTAAGCCTAGGTTGTCTCGTCCTGTCTTGTTTACTCTGCACCAGGATTATAAGTGTGCACCACCATACTAAGCGGTTGTTCGGTTTTTTTTTTGTTTTGTTTTGTTTTTTGTTTTTTTGAGAAAGGGTTTCTTTGTGTAGCCCTCACTGGCCTTGAACTCAGAGATCCAACTGCCTCTGCTGGGATTAAAGGCACGCGCTCTCTTCTCCTGGCATACTCAACTTTTTTAGTGTTGGTTCTGGGGATTGAACTCAGTGCACATTACTGACTGAGCTATCTCTCCAGTCCCTGCTTGGATGTGTGTGAAAGGCAGAGGACAACTTGTTGGGAGTGTTTCTCTCCTCCCCCCCCCCCCCATGTTAGCTCTAAGGATTGAACGCAGGCTCTTAGTCTTGGAGGCAAGTGCCCTTACCTTTGAGCCGTATCACCACCCCACGGCTTGGTTTTGAAGTGAGTTTAGGCGTCAGCCTCCACGAGATGCCATCCAGGTACTGTCCAGATCTTTGCCAAACTCTTTGAAACAGATAGCTCTGTCATGCCAGACATCACGCTGGCAGGAGCTGGGGTTGGAGATTTGTCAGTCAGGTTTCTGATCAGTTCTACTCCCCTGCGACAGTTCCTGGTCTTAGAGTACCTTTGGCATTCCTCTTTCCATTCTTCACTCCAGGACATGGAGAGACTATTGAAATTGCTTCTTATTCGCAATTCGCAGGGATTATGGATATCCCTGTAAGGCCTTCAAAACTAGGCCTTCCTGTGGCTTGCCATGTTAGCTTGACCTTAAGGCTTGCCCTGGTACATATGCTCTCCCATTTGTACTGTGGGTTACTGCAAATCCCTGTGCCCTAATCTGTTTTGTTTTAAGATTTATTTTTACTTTTGTTTCTGTGTGCCTATGTACCACGTGTGGGTGGGTGGGTACCCGTGGAGGCCAGAGAGGCCATTGGATCTCTGGAATTGACTTACAGGCTGTTGTGAACAGCATGGTGTGGGAGCTGCAAAAGCAGCAGGTTCTCCTAACTGCTGAGCCATCTCTCTAGCCCTTTATTTTGTATCTTTCCTATCTGAGTTTGTGTTCATGGTGCCTGTGTTATTTTGGCTTCCATTTTTGGAGATCAAGGAAAGAGATTTTTTTTTTCCTCGGGACCAAACTTTGGAGGACTTGCTGTTCTTAAGTTCTTGTTTTATCTTTAGCCAGTTTAATGCCCTCAGTTCTCTCATTTCAGTCCTATCTGAAATGAAGCAAACTCTAATGGGCAGATAAAGGTAGGTTTCAAATGCTAAAGTGTTTTGTGACCAAGTAGGTAGGTAATTTCTCATGTGGTATTTATTCTCTAATCAAGTCCCATGGGTGTGACTGTTCCGAGGTACAGGTGAACTGTGGCCTATGAGTCAAATCTGATGACAGCTTGTTTTTGAATGCCTCTCAAACTGAGAATGATTTTACGTGTATGTATATTTTTACATATTATGTATATGTCTCTCTGTGTGTGTTAGGTTTTTTAAGACAGGTTTTTTTTCTGTTTGTGTGTGTGTGTGTGTGTGTGTAGCCCTGGCTGTTCTGGGACTTGTTCTATAGACTACTCTGGCCTTGAACTCAGAGATCCACTTGCCTGCGCCTCTGTGCTGGGATAAAAGGAATGCACTACCACCATGATTTTATATTCTTAAAAAGCTGTAAAAAAAAAAAAAATCAAGAGACTGAGAAAGCAGGCCACAAACTGGGAGAAAATATTTCACTAGATACATAGAGCTTTAAAACCCAACAGTAAAATCAAAAGTCTAATTAAAAAGAAAGAAAGAAAGAAAAAGGAAGGCTAGGGCTTTGAATGGCTCATTGGTAGAATGTAGGCTCACCACACCTTCAAGCTCTAGCACCATCCCCCCCAAAGTCAAAGGACTTAAACAGACACCTCAGCCAAGAAAATACACAAATGGCAAGTTAGGCTTATGAAAATAAAGGAATTATTTATTGCTGGGGCAAATCCAAAATTGGGGTAGCCACTTTTGAAGAAGTTTGGCATCTTCTGACAGAATCAAGCATGCTCTTGGTGTATGATCCAGCAATCACACTGGGGTGAGATGCATGTATGGGGACAGAGTTACAGAGAAACTCTTGATGCTTCTTGCTTGGTTTTGCTGTGAACCTAAAACTTCTAAAATATAGTGGATTTTTGTTTTGTTTTGTTTTTAGTTTGTTTGTTTGTTTTTTAATTGGGCTGGGAGTAGAGATCAGTGGTGAAGCCCACACTTAGTACACATGAGGCCCTGGATTTGAGTCCTAGTACCACAAAACAGAATAATTTATAAAAGGAGACTGTAAGTTGGGGTTTTACAGAGCATTTATGAATGGGGCGAAGTGCTCAGATCTCTGGTCCCTGTCCCATCTAGACCTCTTGAGCACTCAGGGCCACTAAGTATAAAGCTGTGTTTTGAATTTGGTTTTGTTTACAGGTATATGAATGACCTAAAGCTACAAATAAAGACGGAGAGAGAACAGTGCCAACTGGGAGCAGGGCAAGGATGCCAATTCCTCCTCCTCCCCCACCCCCACCTGGCCCTCCCCCACCTCCCACTTTTAATCAGGTAAGTAAGCTCTCCACTAGGCTGTCCTCAAACCTTTAAGTAAACTGGTGGACTTTCGATACTGTTCTGTTCTTTTTCTTTTCAATCCTCTTTGTTTAAAACGTTGATTTTATTACCTGACCATTCTTTCACTCTGAGCTTGCTCTTCAGTTGTATTTTTTTATTTCTTTTATATTTACTTTGCATGTATGTATGTGTACCATGTGCATACCTCGTGCCCCAGGAGGCAGGAGAGGTCTTCAGGATCCTTAGGAACTGGGGTTATAGGCAGCTGTGTTCAGCCAGACATGGTTTCTGGGAACTGAACCTGAGTTCAAGAACAGCAAATATTCTTAACCACTGAGCCATCTCTCCAGCATCCACCCCTCTTGTGGTTTTGTTTGTAACAGGATCTTGCTATGTAAGATCCTATTATGTATACAGCCTGTTCTTGCTGTGTAATCCAGGCTGGCTTTAAACTTTAGGTCCTTTTGTTTCACTCCCCCAAATGCTGGGATTACAGACATGAAATAACATTTCCATTAATGTTGATTTTAATACCATCTATAATTTAAATATATATTTGAATTTTAACAAAAATTTTCTCTAGCATTTTGAGATAGTATCTCACTATGCAACTTGCCTAGAACTTGGTATGTAGGTCAGACTGGCCTCTGACTTGCAGTGTGATCCTCTGTCTGCCTTCTGCATGCTTCCGGATTGTAGGGCTGAGCACCTGAGACTTAGGACTTCCATGCATAGACACATTTAATAGCAGACAGTGTAGGAATATAGAGAACAAACAAGCCTATCTGCCTCAGCTGGTTTGGATTTCTGAGAGGTCCCTATAAACTATCTGTTCTATAAATAGGTTAGTTACCGCAGGGTGGTGGTGCACGCCTTTAATCCCAGCACTGGGAGGCAGAGGCAGACGTATCTCTGAGTTTGAGGCCAGCCTGTTCTACAGAGGGAGTTCCAGAACAGCCAAGGCTACATTGAGAAACCCTTTCTTGAAAATCCAAAAAACATAGATAAACAAACAAAAACAACAGCAAAAAAAAAAAAAAATATCCAAATAGGTCAGTCTCATTTCTCTAACATCCTTGAGAAGGGATGCGGATTCGAGGTGGTAGTTTCCTGCTGCCATTACATCCGTTCTATTACAAATAGTCAGTTCATTACAAGTTACTAAATTGTTTTATTTTATATATATGGGTGTGTGTTTGTGCACCATATGAGTGCCCAGTATTGTAGGAGGCCAGACGAGGTGTCAGGTGTCCTGAACTGATAAGTGCCATGTGGGTGCTAAGAGCTGAACCCAGGTCTTCTGGAAGAGCAGCCAGTACCCTCAAGCACTGAGCCATCTCCAGCTCCTTATTTTGTTTTGTTGAGTAGAGGTCTCACTATATAGTGATGGCTGGTGTGGAGCTCACTGTGTAGACCAAGCTGGCCTTGAACTCACAAAAGATCTGCCTCCCAAGTGCTGGGATGAAAGGTCTGTGCCACCACCATGCTCGCCCCTTGCTGTTTGATGTTTAAAACAGGGTCTTCGAGGCCTAAGCTGGTCTGAATGTGAGTAGTCACACACACACACAGATGAAATAAATAAATGGGGGCAAAAAAAAGAAAAACAGCTCTACACTTACTAGTGTTAAGATTTAGCAGGTGAACTGGGGCTATAGTTCAGTAGTAGAGCACTTGCCTAAACGCTACAGTGCACTGAGTTTGACCCCCAGCACTGACACACACAGACATTTTACAGGTGCAATCAGAACCATAGCAGTGGTGTGTTACAGTTGAGATGTGTAGGGTATTCATGTGGAGAAGCACTGTACTTGCCGATGCGTATATGGAGCTCAGGTCAGACATGAGGGGGAGGAATGAAAAACGGGAGGGTTGAGGAGACAGCTCACTCAGTAAAGTGCTTGAATCACTAGTGTGAGGTCCTCGGCTTACTCTAGTTCGTGTATTAACAAAAAAGCTGAGCATAGCAGAGGTGAGTGGACCTCTGTGAGTTCAGGACAGCCAGGACTATGTAGTGAGGCTTGGTCTCACACAAATAAAAAAAAACAACGAAATGGAGAGCAATTGAGGAAAGCACATGATGTCAGCCTCTGGTCTCTTTATGCATGTGCACATACACATGCGCATGAGTATGTCCACCCACACACACAGAGATTTGGGGGCTTATATGTAGTGCACAAATCCTGATTGGCTTTCATCAGAAACATTTAGGTGGAGGCTAAGGATAGAACTCTGGGGAGTGGCGTAAAAGGAATCTGAAGGACCTGAAAAGAAACATGGTGTTGAAAGAGGCAGGGACTCTGAAGCAATCGCATCAGCATTTAAAACTTGGCTCAGGTCTGACAGGTACAGGCTCTTGCTGTGCAGGCCTGGTGACCCGAGTTTACTCTCTAGACTGCAGAGTGGAAGGGAGAGTTAGCTCCAGAAAGTTGTCCTCTGACCTCTGCATGTTCAGCAGGGGCACATGCAGTAATGACAAATAACATTTTAAAATTTGAAAAATGGCTCGGTGTGTGCTAATCATGTGCCCTTAATTTTCTAGATTATTACCTCAGTTTTGGGGTAGGACTGTCAAGGTCTACAGTTTAACATTGTATAGAAGACAGTATAGTAGGAAGTTAACAGGTTATGCTGGGGTAAAATTCTGCAGAGTCAGCATTGGGGTGTGGACTCTTAATTTTGCCAGTTACTAATTGCATGATCATCGGGAACTCTTCAGCTTCTGAGCCACACTTTGAAATGTGGATCGTGGTAATCATACCTTTCTGTGGGAGTATTTCAAGTTTTAAATGAGGCAACCTAAGCAATACATAGCACAATGCCTGAGGCATGGTGAGTGCTCAGTAAAAGTTTGTGCTGGGATGGAGCTTTTTTAACATGTCCTAGATGCAAAGTCGTGGTTGGTCTTGGCCTCCCCAGAAGCCTGTAAATTGAAGGGAGGTCTGTGCCCTTCACAGAAGAAAGTGGGGAGTTGAGAGGAATGGCGCACATTGGCATTGCTACTTGGCACATCTATCTGAATGTATTGCACCAGCATCTTATGGAACACCTTGGCTTAAGTCACTTTTGCAGGCTTGTGATAGAAGTTGCTCTTTAGGGTCACCTTAACATTTGCTTCTTCCTCCAGGCAAACACAGAACAGCCCAAACTCAGTAGAGATGAGCAGCGGAATCGAGGCGCTCTCTTACAAGACATTTGCAAAGGGACCAAACTGAAGAAGGTGACCAACATTAATGATCGGAGCGCTCCTATCATTGAGAGTGAGTCTAAGCTTTTTTCTTAGGGTTGAGTCAGGATCAGCCTTGGAAGACGTCTCTGGACCACCCCGTATATTGTCATCTCTCCAGTGGGAAAATGGTGTCCTGGGGAGCTTGACTTTGCTGTGAGTTGCAGAGTCAAATACCATGAAAGTTCTTCTTAACTTTTCTCAGCGTTAAAACTCCTCCTCTACTGCTGCTAGTGTTTGTCAGGGCACATCCTTGGCTCTTAGGAGACCACCGCATTCCTGGAAGCTTCTTGGCTGAAACCAAGATGGTTTACCAGTTGCTGTACATGTCCATTCTTGTCGGCCTCAGGAGAGTGTGCTTACACTCATCCCCCTGAGCCCAGAGAACTCTGCTGAACAGATCTTTGAGTTTTTCTTCTGTACTGTAATGGCGTTCCCTTCCCTTTGTCCTTTTAGCTTGTTTGCTATGTTAATGGTCCCCACATGAAGGTGTGCAGCTGCAAGGCCTGGGTATTGTTGGGTTTGATTGTGTTTGGTGCGGGGAGGCTGTTTGCTGCTTCTTGATAGAGAGGCAAAAGCAAGATTGGTACATTTGTAAATGAAAGCCTAGATAGGGGAGCGCTTTTTCCTCAGGCTTGACTTGACCAGTGGCTCAGAGCAGGTGACATGAAACCCTTACCTCTGCCTTCCAGAGCCCAAAGGGAGCAGCGGTGGCCACGGCTCAGGAGCTGCTGCTCTGCAGCCCAAGGGAGGTCTCTTTCAAGGAGGAGTGCCGAAGCTCCGCCCCGTGGGAGCCAAGGAGGCCTCAGGTATCTGAGACGTGATCTCTTAGGATGTCTCCCAACCACATCTGTTTTTTTGACTTGCTCCAGCTATGCTATCTTGGGATGAGAACTGGAGTTAAGGATGGGAAGAAGAAAGAAGAGTAGTTACAATAACATAAAGCAAAGCTGAGGGTGAATGACTGCCATCCTACTTACGAGGCTGAGGCAGGAGAGTCACAAGGTTGAGGCCAGCCTGACTCACAAGAGCAAGAATCTGCCTTAAAGAAACAAAAAAAAAATTTAAGCTTGGTGAGTTCTAGGCTTGCTAGTGTGTATGAAGACCTGAGTCCAGATCCCAGCACTGCATAAGCCAGGATAGGTGGACACATGCGTAATCCCGAAACATGGGAGGTAGAGGCAGGACAGTCTCAGACGTTCAAGGCCAGCCTTGGCTACATATTGAGTCTGAGGCCAGCCTAAGTTACCTGAGACCGGTCTCTAAATACATAAGTAAATACATTAGAATATTTATACACACACAGGTGTATACAAAGAGAATAGATGTATTATTTGGCCCTTAAGAAGAAAATTAAATGTTATTTGACAACATGGATAGAACTAGAGGACATTGTGTTGTGTGAAATAAGAAACAGAAAAACAAGGGCTTCCTTCAGCAGCACTTATCCTAAAATTGGAACAGTACAGAGAAGATCAGCAAATAGGTGAAGTGTTCCATATCCCCGAGTAAGGGGAGCAGGGCTGCCTCTATCATGATCTTGGTTGCCTGCTCTTTGATCACTTGCCCCTGGTGATTTGGCCGTTACCAGGCCACAGAAAAAGAGGATTCAGATTTTCCAAGCTATGGGCAGATGGCAAGAGAGGAGAACTCCCCTTTCAGTGGACTAGGGGAAGGAGATGAGGGAAAGGAGGGGGGAAGAAGTTGAGGGAGGGTCTTTCAGTCGGGATATATAGTGAATAAATTGTGAATAAAAATTAAAATTAAAGAAAAAGAAACAGATAAGCAGGGCCTGGTGTGTGTACATCTTTAATCCCAGCACTCAGGAGGCAGAGGCAGGCAGATTTCTGAGTTCTGAGGCCAGCTTGGTCTATAGAGCGAGTTCCAGGATAGGCAGAGCTACACAGAAACTACCCCCTTCCTCAAAAAAACGGTAAAAGACATAAATATAATTCAACTTGAATGTGTTCAACTTATGTCAGCAATATATATTAATAGGTTCTGGATCTGTTTAAACCTGATTAAAACTCAGACCTAGGGCTAGAGATGTAGCCCAGCAGCAGAGCAGGTGCTTTGCATGCCTGGGCCTCTGGGTTTGATCCTGGGGCCACAGGAAAGCAAGCAAACCCAAGAGCAGTGCTGGTGCTCCTTTGCTGTTGTACAGGCCAGACAGGAGGTTGGGTCAGCTAGAGACCTGACTGATAGACCTTCGTCTGGTGTGTTGTAGAGACTCCAGCTGGCAAGCCTGCCCTGCAAGTCCCCAGTTCTCGAGCTGCTGCTCCAAGGCCTCCAGTGTCCGCAGCCAGTGGGCGTCCTCACGATGATACCGACAGCAGCCGGGCCTCCCTCCCAGAACTGCCCCGGATGCAGAGACCCTCCTTACCGGACCTCTCCCGCCCCAATGCCACCAGCGGTACTGGCATGAAGCACAGCTCCTCTGCTCCTCCCCCTCCCCCTCCAGGGCGGCGTGCTGCCAACGCGCCCCCTGCCGCTCTGCCTCTGCACAGCAGCAAAGCCCAAGCCTACAACAGGGAGAAACCGTTGCCTCCAACACCTGGGCAGAGGCTGCACCCCGGTCGAGAAGGACACCCTGCTCCCCCCCCTGTAAAGCCGCCTCCTTCCCCTGTGAATGTCAGAACGGGACCCAGTGGCCAGTCTCTGGCTCCTCCCCCACCGCCTTACCGCCAGCCTCCCGGGGTTCCCAATGGGCCATCAAGCCCCACCAATGAGTCAGCCCCTGAGCTGCCACAGAGACACAATTCTTTGCATAGGAAAACGCCGGGTCCCGTCAGAGGCCTTGCACCTCCTCCACCCACCTCAGCCAACCCCTCCTTGTTGAGTAACAGGCCACCTCCCCCAGCCCGAGACCCTCCTAGTAGGGGAGCAGGTAAGAGCCTGGAAGCCTTCTATCTTTTTGTTTTTTCTCAGAGCGAGCATCTCTGCAGCGATCAGGGAGAATACGAATTCAAGTGTTGATCCGGTATATTGGTGCCGTTTATGTGTTGGTAACTGTTAGAGAAAAGATAAAGAACTCACATTGTGGACAGCCTAGTAAATGCATATGAATAATGGTATCTAGGATGCTTTAGTGACATACAAACCAGGAAAGGAGATGTGCTAGGGAAGGGGTGATGACATTCTGAGTAGGGGGAGAGGTTAGATTGAGAAAAGGCTCAATCTACATGGCGACAGTGTGAAAAAGACCTGAATAGGAATATAACACTTGGGACAGCCGGGAGGTAGAGGGGATGGAAGCCGTGTAGATCGCCCCAGAGGACATACAGGGCTTTGGGGAGACTTGGTGCTGCAGTCCCACACCCAGCGGACTGTTTTGTTTCTGAGACAAGGTCTTTGTGCCGCATTGGCTGGCCTGGAACTTGCTCTGTAGACCAGGCTGGCCTTGAACTCTGCCTCCCTCTACCTCCTACATACTGGGATTAAAGCTGTGCGCCAGCACACCTGGTTCTGAATAAATTTTAATTATAATAATAATAGTAAAAAAAAAAATCCTTGGAGGCTGGAGTGATGGCTCGATGGTTAAGAGCACTAAGTACTCTTCCACAGCCCCCGGCTTAGTTTCCCAGCACCCACATATCTGCTTACAGCTATCTGTAACTTCAGTTTCAAGAAACCTGATGCCCTTTTCTGGCCTCCATGGATACCTGTGCATACACGTGCACACAGACATGAAAGCACACACACATACCCATAAATAAGAATAAATACAAATTAAAAAATAAGTTGGGCCTAGTGGCCCAACGCTTTAATCCCAGCACTGGGGAGGCAGAGGCAGAGACAGGCAGGATCTCTGTGAGTTCGAGACCAGCCTGGTCTGCAGAGTGAGTTCTAGGACAGCCAGGGCTGTTACACAGAGAAACCTGTGTAAGAGGTTTTAACTAATTAATAAAAAAGCCATTACCATGTTCTGCTGCTTGGTCAGGCTGCATGTAGGTTTGTGCTCCCCTTAGCAGGCTTAGCATCAAAGCCTGGCACATCGATGAGGCACTATTCCCCTGCCTCAGTAACCAGAGGCAAGTTCTTGAGCAGCCACAGTCTTCTGAATAGTGTGTAACATTGGGCAAAGTTTTCTGATTCTTTTGAGTTTGTTTTTTGTTTGTAAGCTAGAAGTGTATGTGGAAATATAGTACACTGGTGGGCTTGTTCTATGTAAAGGGCACCTAAGTTGTTCATGGGCCTGTTTCTATTAAGTCATATTATGACAGTATTGTATGATAACACATACTTGTTTCTGTGGAGGCTGAGCAGAGAGCAGCAAGTTCTGGACCGTCCTGGGCTGCCTAGCAAGTCTGAGTCAAACCTATGTTAAGATGAGACCCATTGCTGGGCGGTGGTGGCACACGCCTGTAATCCCAGCACTCAGGAGGCAGAGGCAGCGGATCTCTGAGTTCTGAGGCCAGCCTGGTCTACAGAGTTCCAGGACAGCCAGGGCTACACAGAGCAACCCTGTCTTGGGGGCCGGGAGGAAGACCCATCTTAAAAATACAAAAACCATAATAAACCCTAACAGATCAAAACTAAACAAATAACCGGAGGGGGGTGGGTTGGGAGGATGGGAGAGGACAGCAACAGCTTTGCCACCTAGACTCCTCTTAGAGCCTGGTTCTCATTTCTCTGTTTTTGTTTGTTTCTTTTGTCTTTTGAGACAGGGTTTTTCTGCCCTGGCTGTCCTGGAACTCGCTTTGTAGATCAGGTTGGCCTTGAACTCAGAGCTCTGACTACCTCTGCCTCCTGAGTGCTGGAAAGGCATGTACCACCACTGCCTGGTACTCTGTGATTTTTTTTTTAATAGTTGGTATATAAAACTTAGGAGTTCCATCAGAACGTTTCTATACATCTGTATCATTATGTATTTCTCACATTCGCTCCCTCACTAGCCCTTTTTATTTTAAAATAATTATTTTTTATTTATGTGCATTGATGTTTTGACTGCATGTATGTCTGTGTGAGGGAGTCAGATGTCGTGGAACTGGAGTTGCAGACAGATGTGAGCCGCCCTGTGGGTGCTGGGAATTGTACCCAGGTCCTCTGGAAGAGCAGAGGGGGAGCCAGTGCTCTTACCCATCTCTCCTGCCCCCCAGGCTGCTTTCTTAGTTTGTGTCAAACTCGTCTCTGTGTCTCCAGCTGAAGCCTAACTGCTGTGAGTTTTCATTGCAGCTCCCCCACCTCCACCACCCGTGACCAGAAATGGTGCCAGGGACGCACCCCCACCCCCACCACCTTACCGAATGCATGGCTCAGAACCGCCAAGCAGAGGAAAGCCCCCGCCTCCACCCTCAAGGACACCAGCTGGGCCACCCCCTCCCCCACCCCCGCCCCTGAGGAATGGCCATAGAGACTCTATCACCACTGTCCGCT
This sequence comes from Pachyuromys duprasi, assembly GCA_028658305.1. Classification (NCBI taxonomy): domain Eukaryota; kingdom Metazoa; phylum Chordata; class Mammalia; order Rodentia; family Muridae; genus Pachyuromys; species Pachyuromys duprasi. Next base: position 21,170,691 of record CM053746.1, on the reverse strand, counting down.
CTTTTTTGGGTAAGTAGTTAGTGATTTTTGTCTCACAGTTCTGGTGGTGACGTCACTGAATCCTGTGCCTTAGTAGAAAGGTGGCCCCTGGAGACAGGAGAATAGTAGTTCCTCTCCTGACTTTCTCCCTGAGTTCTGCTCCCAGTCCACTGATGCCTCTTTCCTTACATGAACAGATTGAAGTCAGGTCATCAGGGGTCATGCTAATTCTAAAGCTACTCTCAAGTCCCGGAGGATTGCTGGCTAGGCTTTCCAGCATAGACTGTGCTCTTTGTTCATATATCTCCTAGAATTATGTTTCCGAGTTTATCCCTGGTTACTTATACTCAAGAGGCTCAGAATGAAGCTCTGGTGCAGTACTAGCCTAATGTGTGCAAGGTCCTGGGTTTGATCCCTTGTGCTCAGAGAAGGCATGATAAGCTAAATAAGCTTAGCTTACAGGGGCCTTAGGTTGAACCCCAGCACTCCAAAAATAAAAATAAAAAAATACACAGAGGGCAATGGCCAACCAGCTTTGTTTTGTTTTTTGTTTGGTTGGTTTTTGTTTTGTTTTGGGGAAGTCACTCATTTCTTTGGACTCCACTTTTTCCATATACAGAGCTGGGAAATTGACTAGATGTAGCATATCGGATCAACTTTTCCAAACTTATAAATGCTGAGCTCTCTACTTGAGAGACTTCACCTCATGGTCTGGGATAGCCCGTAAGTAAAGGTGTCCAGATGTGTTGTGAGGCCTCTGTTGAAGACTTGTGGGATGGACCATGAGGTCTCTGGCAACTCTTAATTAGGCTCTTTAATGGGTGCTCCTCTGTCACTGCCCCCAATATATTCCAGTCTGTTCTTAATAGGTGCATGAGGGTTTTGCTTTGAAGCATACACCCAGAGTGCTGAAGTCTTCAAAATGTAGTGTGGTATGGTGGCTCATGTCTAATCCCAGCACACACGGTTTTGCTGAGGAGGGAGAATCTTAAATTCAAAACAAGCCTATAGTACATAGTAAGACCCTATCTAAAATGGAAAGTGTTGCAGCAAAAAAAAAAAACTCTTAAGCTTGTGATCAGGCTATGCTCATAAGACTTTTGAATCTTGTGAAGGGTTTATAGAAGGGAGGAGTAGGCCAAGACATGGCTGTATGAATTGTATTGCAGAACAATATAGGGTAACCTAGGCTGAACACATTTTTCTGGTTAAAACTCTCACTAGCTAGAGATACATATTCCCATTTGAGGTTAATGACTACCACTTTGTAAATTTAATTCAGCTCTTTTTCCTGTAGGAAGTCTTTTAAGCCCACCTTGTTTCTAGAACAAAGCGGTACTTCTTTCTACTGGCACACACACACCTTTCCGATGGTGTCTGAATTTTGGTGGTAAGAGCTGAAGAATCAGCCAGGTGTGGTGGCACACACCAGTAATCCCAGCACTCAGGGAGGCAGAGGCAGGTGGATTGCTGTGAGTTCAAGGCCAGCCTGTTCTACAGTCTATACAGAGAAACCCTGTCTCAAAACAGACAAACAAAAAAAGATTTGAAGAATCAGCCTAAAACTCCTTTAGAATAGGAATTTGAAAAGGGCTGGTGCTAGTTGTGGTCATGGTGATCCTGCCTTGATCCCAGCACTCAGGAGGCAGAGGCAAGCAGATCTCTGTGAGTTTGAGGCCAGGCTGGTCTGCATAGTTCCAGTCTAGCCAAGGCTACATTAGTGAAACCCTGTCTAAAAACACACAAACAATTATACTAATAGCTGTCTTAGGGTTTCTGTTGCTGTGCTGAAACATCATGACCAAAAAAGAAGTTGGGTGGAAAGGATTTATTTGGTTTACTCTTCCATATCATTGAAGGAAGTCAGGGCAGGAACCCAAGCAGGGCAGGAACCTGGAGGCAGGAGCTGATGCAACGGCCGTTCTGCTAACATGGTTTGCTCCCTATGGCTTGCTCAACCCGCTTTCCCATAGAAGCCAGAACTGCCAGCCCAGGGATGGACCCACCCACAATGGGCTGTACCCTCTCCCAATAATCACTAATTAAGAAAATTCCTTACAGCATTTTCTCAATTGAGGTTCCTTCCTTTCAGATAACTCTAGCTTGTGTCAAGTTGACATAAAACTATCCAGTACAAAAATAAAGGGACTAGAGAGATAGCGTAGTGGTTAAGAGTATTGGCTACTCTTTAGAGGACCCAGGTTCAATTCCCAGCACCCACAAGGGGCCTCACAACAGTCTGTAACTCATGCCTCAGGAAATCTGTTGCCTGCCCTCCTCTGGCCTCTGGGCACTGAATGTATGTGATGCACAGACATATAAGTAGGAAAAAACTCACTATTTTAAAAATGAATTCATTTTTTTCCCTGTAAATGTTCATGTGTGCACATGTATGTGTGCTTGTGTATGTGTACGGTTGGGTATGGCAGCCAAAGGTCATCAGTAGGTGTCTTTATGTGGGCACTGGGGATCCAAACTGAGGTCCTTATATCTGCATGACTTGCATGACAAGCACTTATTAAGATAAAGGCTCTTTGGCTATCCACTGTACAGGAGGTGCACCCAGGGCAATGCTTGTGCTGCCTTGGGAACTTTGTTTAGGTGGGGACAGCAGACCCCACAGGAGATTAGTGAATAGGGAGGGTCCTACGAGGGCAAAAGTGTGGGAGGGTGACTTAACACTCTGTTCTTTTCACAGATGATTTTGAGTCTAAGTACTCCTTCCATCCAGTGGAGGACTTCCCTGCTCCAGAAGAGTATAAGCATCTTCAAAGAGTATACCCCAGCAAGACAAACCGAGGTGCGAGGGCAGTGGAGGGAGCCCCCCTGATTGTATGCACCGTGGTTTGTGTGTTCTCTGAGGTTACCTGTGTTTTGCACATGTCGATATCAGCTGGAGGTGGTTTTCTCCTTCCACCAAGCGGATCGTGGGGAGTAAAGTCAGGTCAGCAGGCTTGGCAGCAAGCACCTACTTACCAAGCCATCTCTCCAGCCCTATTCCCTGTTTTTAAAAATTGACTTGGAGAGCCTGTCTCGGGCTGGAGAGCTGGCTCAGAGGTTAAGAGCACTGGTTGCTGTTTCAAAGGTCCTGAGTTCAGTTCCTAGCACCCACATGGTGGCTCCCAGCCATCTATAACTGTAGTCTCATGGGATCAGATGACCTCTTCTGGTGTGCAGATAGCTGTACATGCAGCTAAAACATCCACATACATTAAAAAATATTTTTTAAAAAAGGAGCTTGTCTCATTTCAGCAGTGTTATGTAGGGTCTAGTGTGTGAGCTAACTGTGTATGTCTTCTGTCTTCTCCAGCTGCCCGTGGAGCCCCGCCTCTGCCACCCATTCTCAGGTGAAGCCTGGCTTGGTCCTGCTCCTCAGGCAAAGGATGGACCTCCTCTTCTCAGATGGTCTCCCAACCCCTGAACCCTGCATGAGAGCTCCTGCCGTGTTTCTCCAGTGCAGCCAACCCTCGACTCCAAGCATCCTCCAGCCCAGCTCCATCTATGCATCTCCTCTCTGGACTTGGTGATCGGATTCTTTTTGTTGGTAGTAGGGTCTCAAGCCCTGAACCCACCCTCTTCCAGCAAGCCCTGCTAGCCAGAAGAGGGGAAAGCCTCCATGTCTCCTGCTTTCTTCCAGGGAAAGGTGCCTTGTTATGGTGAAGGGACTCACATCGGGTAGGGTGGAAATGAGCCACCTGTCCGCTGTTACTCACCTCTGGCGAAGTGTGGGGTGTGCATTATATTCTATAGTTTAGGGGTTGATGTGGCCAGGACTTTTGAGGAAAAGGGTACTTTTCATGAAGCA
>CM053746.1:21152368-21166407 GCA_028658305.1 Pachyuromys duprasi | reverse complement strand
TTAACTGAACTTTGACTGTGAAGTCTTCCCATTTGTTTTTGAAATGGGAGTTGATGCCTTTTGTACAATGTTATCAGAGTGTGTAAAAATTTCCCCTTACTGAAACATAGAACATCAAAATATCTATCTATCTATATATAAATAATCTCACAAATAAAGCCAAACCCCAGCTTTTCGGCGGGGCTGATATCTTCCTTGACATGACCTACCGTCCTTTATATTCCCCAGCCTTAGACTGTGTCATGTGGGTATTGATTATATTCTCATTGTCTTTGCCCAATGGAACAACAACCAAAAAAAAAAAAAAAAAAAAAGGCCTGGATTTAGATCGAAGGGAATGGGTTTGCTCCTCCATTTGATGGAGCATGTTGATGACACAACACCTGAGTTCAACGTCTTTGCCTTACACATCATTGGTCCCGCTCTTAATAACAGATTTATTAGATTTATTATCATGTATATTTGCTATTGAAGATGGGAGCGTGATCCCCTAAACTGTTGGTCTATTTTGTATGTTGTACAAAGCTTGTAATATAGGTTTAAGGTGGGCGGGCTGTGAGAGCACTAAGATTTTTCCCGTTTGAACTGTTCTTTTATCTCCTCGTGGGAATGCTGTCTCTCCAGTGAAAGATTGGGTGGTCTCATGTTGAGGCTATTGCCTACTCCCTTTGATTCCCTTGTCCCCTCCCAAAGGGAAGAATCATTGCCCAGCTAAGCAACAAGAAGCTTTGTCAACAGGGGGGGTTTGTGCTATTTTTCCCTAATGGGAAACACACAAACTGCCCTGCTTGAAGCTGGGCAGTGGCCTCTGGTTTTCAAATAAGCTAGATGCCCCTCTTTCCCTTTATACAGTGACCAAACCTGGACCAAAGTGCTTTGCTATTCCAGGTGTGCTTTTCTCCTGGGAATTGGCTGCCTCTACAGAGCTACCCTTTTCACAGTATAGGCCAATTGTGTGAGCAGCAGGACTACCCCAGCTGATGAACTGGAGGCTGTTGTCGCCTGGAATTCCTCCGTGCCCCCTTTCCTAGCAAAGGCAAGGAAACCAGTCACTGGCCATTGCCCTGGGGGAATCCCCTCACCCAGTGGCTTCCAGCTTGAAACCTAGATTTACCTCCAGGGAGACGGGAGGAGAGAAAAAATAACTGTAAATAGACTTGCTACAGAGCAACTCAGGGGTGGGGTATGTTTTAATTCTCCTGATCACTTGAAATAATCTGTAGGCCGAATGCTTACGGGAGTGTGGGAGAAATGTGACTCCAGGGTCCTTTGTTGTGTGAAGTTCTGGGACTGGAGTGTAGGGCGTCAGAGGCCCTTTGATAGCACTGTACTGCACTGTCTGTCCTTCTGGAAGCCCAACCTACAATCATCTGCAAATCAGATTCTTCACATTCCAGGTGTAATCATAGTTTCCCCGAGACTCTCAGCCCTTAGCTGTGTGGTCAAGGTGACTGTTAAACCACCCCAACAAGGAATGGGTGGGAAGAGAGGAGGCCATTATAATTTTGCCTTCAAGACTTATTTCTTGAAAACTAAATGAAAAGAAAAAAAAATGACAACCACCTTCAATCACATGCAAAAACAAACAAAAAGAACAGCAAGCATTTAACTGAAGGAAGGGTTCGGTTCCACTCAACTCCACGGTCATTGTGCCTTTACTTGTGTTAGCTCTCTGTGCTTCGTCTCTCCCCCTCTGCGAAGTAATTAAAACCTTCCTTGATCACTGCTGTCTCCTTTCTGCTCCTGTTTCTTGCTCGGCGGCTTTCTTCTCTGTCTTAAGTCTTAACTCCCCTGGTGGCAGAGGGCTTTAGCGCACCCTCTTTTTCATGTCTAACTTTTGTCCTTTTCCACAGTTTCGCAGTCAACACTGAATAAAAGACCAGCGTGACGTGTGTGCATGTGCGCGTGTGTCCGTCATCCTGCATGTGGCTCAGTTTCTTTGAAACGATAACTTATTATGTGATTTAATTTGGAGTTTTACTTTATTGTTTTTTAATTCTGGGTACAGTACTGTTCCACAATAGCATGGGTCCCGGCACCCCCACCTCCCCTACATAAAATGTGCTACCTGGTCTCAGGTCGGATTTCTTGGTACATTTCTTTTCTGTGCAGTTTAATTAAACCTTAAAAGCAAGAAACAAACAAACAAAAAACGAAAGTAGTGTGTTTTTGTCATGAGTGACACTGTGTCAAGTGATGGCATGGAGAGAGGAAACCCTCTCCTGGGTAAGTGTGGCAGTTTGATTTCAGGTTTCCCCACGGAACGGGGTGTGTGTGTGTGTGTGGGGTGTCTGGGTGTCTGGGTCTGTGTGTGTGTGTGTGTGTGTGTGTGTGTGTGTGTGTGTGTGTGTGTGTGTCCCTGACTGTTCTGGGACTTGTTCTATAGCAGAATCTCCTGCGGTTTTCTGAGGGCTTTCTCTGCCTTTATGTTTTAAAAATCGCCATTTGGCCCTGTTGTTTTGTATTTGCTGCTTACCTCCCCATCCCCTTGATCTCAAGGAGCCCTGGAGGTTCCTGGGCTTTGTTCCATGTGACCCCTCAGATTCTGTTTGGCAGTGGGTGGCTGTGCTTTGAGGCTGATAACCAACCCGACCGACCTTGGAAGAAAGGTGGGGGCAGGGCCGGAGGGGTATTGTGAATCCATTTGTGTGTGCTGTTTCTCTTCACTTCTTTGTTTTGTTTGTTTTGTTTTGTTTTGTTTTTTAAGACGGTTTCTCTGACCTAGAACTCACTCTGTAGACCTGGCTGGGCTCGAACTCAGGGATGTGCTAGAATCAAAGGCGTACAATATCACATCTCCACTGCTTTTGAAGCTGAAATTGTTGCTGGTTTCCTTGAGCTTTGACTTAGGTGGTCAGCGAGAGTTAACAGAGAGGCCATTGAGCTTGTCACTGCCAGCGGGGTGCCGGTTACTTCCCTATTGATTCATTATGGGTGTCTGTGTGGGTGACTCTCCCATGATCCAGATTTTAAAAAAACGTGCGGGAAGGACTAATTCAGAAGTGGCTGAATTCCTGATTATTTGATCCCCTTATTGTTATTGATATGATTAATAAAGTATTTATTGATTTTATTGTTCCTCCTGACTTACTAGCCTGAATATGGCGCTTGCTTAAATGACCCTCAGCCCTGTAGGTTCTCTTGATGGGTTTGTACTGCTAGTCCGAGTATGTACCTTGCGCATGCTCATAAAGATGCCAGACAGGTCTTTCCAGTGTGACTTGATTCCTGCTCCGTGACCCTGTGTGAGTTAAGTGATAAGAGCACCAGCTTGCTCACTGATGGCTGCTCAAGCCCAGCTGTGCACGCTGTGAATGTGCCTCCTAACAGGCCAATAAATGGAACTCACACGGGAAGGAGGCCACCTTCCTCTTGCTTCTCAATACCCTGTGCATGGTGAGACATTAATCTCAGGATCCCAACCACTCCAGAGAAGGGTTTCACCTTTAACACCACCGATACCCAGTCTCAACTGTTTTTACAACTAATAAAATGTATTCTTCTAGGTTTATGGCCTTGAGATTTAAGAGACTATATTTAAGAGACTATATATGTGCTATCCAACCATAAAAAGCATTCCTGCAAACAGCTTGACAGTGTGTCCTTTTTATGCATTCATGTGGAGAGCATTTGTCATGTCCTTTGTGGCAGATATCTACACATGAGGGTGACTAAGACACAGTCTTTGCCTTCAAAGCCTTTTGCCTAGTAGATGGTAGTCCTCGGGAGGAACCCATGCAGGGCTTGATAGGGGTTGACCAGGAAGGAAAGTAATACGTTCCAGCCAGGAAATGAGGACAAAGGTACAGAACCGATGTGTGTATGAGGTTACTGGAGGAAAGGCCTCCAGCAGATAACCATTCACAGTTCGGTCCAGCGCTGCCTGCACAGTAGTCACTTATTCTTGCAGGCTTTTTATTTTTATTTTTACTTTTAAGCCTGGTGAGTGAGTGCTTTGTTAGGCTGCAGTCCACACATTAAGCACAGCTTCCCTGCTCGATCTCCCCTGTATCTGAGGAAGGTCATGTGCCACCGCCTCCTGAGCTGAATGGGCCTGTATTGCTATTTCAGATGGTGTGGGCGGGTTTTAGGTCCTCGGGTTATAAAAATGAGATGTAAAGGTGGTCCCTTAGGTCCCGTTGTCTGTTAAGCACCTGAGCCGAGAGCCTCCCTTCCCTGTTACTTTTCCCCATTCATGACAGCTTGTTTTCTTTTGGAGTTCCTTAGCTGCTAGGAAACTGTTGTGCCCTTTTAAATCTCTATTTTATTTTAGTTTCTTATTGCCTCTTTCTTCACCCCAGTCCCTTCCAACACCACCAATACTGGAGTAGGAGAGAAAGGAGGTTGGGGGGGGGGGGAGTGGTTCTTTTAGGGTACTTCCTGCTGGTTAGGGTTGTGTGTTTCAATCCTCCTTTTGGAAGATCTCCAACTTTTTGTCACTGCATCAACAGCAACCCGGGGCAGCAGGTGTCTGTGTGTGTATATCAGCAGCTTTCTCTCGGAATGGGCTCTGGCACTTATTCCCTCAGGATCCTCAGAGTTAAACTATCTGCGGCTGGCAAAGAGCCCCTCTCAGAGCCCTCATGAGGGAGATTTTTACTGAATCAGTCCCATGTCCTACACCTGGGATCAAAACAACATGTTTACATCCACAACCGGAAACCCTCACAAAACAGACTCCTTCACCCTCTTGTCCTGTTTAGAACCCAGGTCTCTAATCCTCCATGATTACATAGTCAAGAGTTTAGTCTTCTGTCAGACTTCAGAATGCAGACTTTAGCTCTTCTACTCACTAGTTTTATGACCTAGGGCAAATTTACTCAGTCCTCTCTGCTTTAGTTTCCCTATGAACTTCCTAGGATGCGTGTAAAGACTGATGAAGGTGATACAAGTAAAATGCTGATTTCTGTGGCTCTCGACCCCTACTTGAGGTAAGAGCCAACTGATGATTATGATGTGACCTCTTCCTAGCTTTATGTCTTTTATTTGGTACTGGAGGATAGACGATCCATTTTACAAACAGGTACGATGAGTTTGAGGTCAACCAGGTCTACATAGTGAGTGCTAGGACAGCCAGAGCTTTTACACAGAGAAACCTTGTCTCGAAAAACAAAAGAACAAAAGAAAACAATACCATAAAATTTTACCATTATGTAGAATTGGGTTCTGGCTTTTTAAAGAACCTGAGGGGTTATTAACTTTGGAACCTGGCCTGCAAATTACTCCTCTAATTTATGTTTTTCATTAAACGCTCAGCTGGCCTCTCCTCTAGACTGTCTTTCCTGGCCACGAAACCCTAGGGCTTGGCCATAAAAGCCCTTCAAATTGAAGGGACATAATTTTATTCCCTACGGTGTGTAGATAGATTAATATTAAGAACGCACGTGAACAATATCATCTTGAACGTGTACGTTTGGCGTTGGGCCTGTTTCTCACTTTTGAAGCGCAAGTAAACCGATTAAGTCAGCTTGCTTATGTAGGTATAGAAACTGGCCCCCCAAAAGCCCTGGTGCAAGCCATCAGCCCCTCGCCGAGCGGCGAGGACGCTGTGATGTTAGGCATCCACGCGCTTCAGGCCGTGCAGGACCGCCCCGCAAACGGCAGGGCTCCCGTAGCAGCCCTCTTCAGATCTAGCCCACCGGAATAACGGAAACAGACAAGAGCGGCAAGGATGACCCGGAAGAATGAGCATGTTTGGCAGAACGGGGGGACAGGGACGCCCCAGCAATAACAAAAGCGCGGAAATAGACGTGAGTGGAGGAAAAAGCAAAACCAACAAAAACCAACCCCACACTTCCCCCAGGCCTTGAGGCGGGACGTGCTCGCCTGAAGAGTCGCCAGCGCGCGCCTTTCCCTGAAGTCCCCCAGGTTAGCGCCCTCCCGGGCGAGTGGGTGTGGCTTCGTGCCGGGCTCGGAGACCTGGGGCTGTCTTATTGGCTGCCGGCCGTCACCGGCGGGGGCGTGGTGACCGGCGGCGGCCAATCGGGAGCGTGGCTGGACTTTGGCGCGAGACGGGAACGCCGAGGCCCTGCAGATTTGGCGCGAGCTGACCGTGCGGCTGCCCTTGCGTCCTGTGGCGGGAGAGTCCTTGCGATTGTGATCGAGACGCGGGGAGCGTGCCCCGAGGAGCGGAAAGCGGCGGGTTGCCCTCGAAAGGCCTGAGGTCGGAGGCGCGGAGCTGGTGCGAGCGGAGATCGCCCGAGGTCTGAGGCTGGCCCCGGGAGGGGGTCGTGAACTCTGGGAGCGGTTCGGGCCGGGAGTGGTGGGATGGAGCCGAGAGCTGCCCGGAGGAAGCGGAGCAGGGTGGGGCCGGGAGCTGTATGGGGTGCAGGCTAACCCTGGGCGGAGGGGGGCCCTGCGCGGGCTCGGGAGAGCCTCAGTGTGAGGATGCCTCGCGCGTCTGGAGTGAAGGATCTTGAAGTATTCTAGGAATCACTGGAGGTAAACTTCTGACGTCGCTCAGGTTTAGGAACTTGGGTTCCGCTCCCAGGACGTCTAGGGTGAGAGCCTGTTCTTCTTATGTCGGGGATTGTTTGGAAGATGGTTAGTGGTTTCTGCATCTGGGGTACGGTGAAGGCTGACGTGTGTAGTATGTGTGTAATGTCATGTTCCGCATGCTAGGCAGACACGTTAGCAGTTAGGTAGATTTGGATAAGAGGCGGGAGTAAATGTTAAAAATACCTTGTTAACGTAATTTATGAAGTGAGTGTTAGTATAAACAAACTCTGTGCTTTTGTCTTTGCTTACATATATTACAGGCTTTCCCAGGTTCTCTTTTGTATCTTGTGTGGTCATTATGCCTCAAACCCGATCCCAGACACAAGCTACCATCAGCTTTCCGAAAAAGAAGCCATCTAAGACACTGAACAAAACAGGCTCCGGGGACAGTAAAGTAAAAGTTAAAAGCGTCCAGTCTGTACCCTCTCCTCCATGTGTGGACAAGAAAGTTCTGCCTCTCAGTCCCAGAAAACGTTTGGGTAGGTTTTCCTCTGTGAACGCAACCCTGTGACTGAGCCCTCAGCCTTTCTTTCCTGATGCTGAGGTTCCTGGCAGTTAAAACCATAGCTGTGTTTGTTCTCATAGTGGCTGCAGAGTGTGTGCTGAACTTTCGAAGTTAAGCCAGTCACTAATAGAGATCATTTTCTGAGAGAGCTGATCTTCATTTCCTTAGTTCTGCCCTTTAAAATTACCTTGAAGTTACACATAGTAATTGAAACTTTGCCTACATGCTTGTGAAGAAACAAATAAGTCAGGCTGTGGTGGTCCACGCCTTTAATCCCAGCACTCAGGAGGCAGAGGCAGGTCGGTCTCTGTGAGTTCAAGGCCAGCCTGGCCTACAAAGTGAGTCTGGGATAACCAGAGCTACACAGAGAAGCCCTGTCCAAAAAACCGGGAAAAAAAGAAGCAGCAAATAGATGACATTCTTTTTTTTTTTTTATGTATGAAGTTATTAAACTGTTATTTTTATTGCTGATAAGATGACATTCTTAATGTTTTTAATTTTTGTTTTAAAATAGTACTTAACAGTCATTTCCATTTTTAGAGGTATTGTTTGTTTGGGGTTTTTTTTGTTTTGTTTTTTTAGAAAAGATCTCTAACTCAGGCTGGCCCAGAACTTACTTTGTAGCACGGGATTTCCTCAAACTTGAGGTCCTTCTCCCACAGCCACTCTCCTCTGTGTGTGTGGTGCTGCTGCTGGGTGTTGGGGATTGACCCTAAGACCTTATATGTGCTGGGAAGTGCTGTACCACTTAGCTCTACATGCCCAGTCTAAGAGCTTTTGTGCTGTCATTGGTAGACTCTTGTGTATGGTGGTAGGAGAACCGTGTTGTTAGCTGGGGTGGGGGTGGGGCACTTGGCCACGTCCGAAGATTTTAATCTATTACAGTTGAGGGGATGGTATTGGAACAGTGAGTGGAAGCTGGCGGTGCTGCTGGGCATCCGACAGTGCACACAACAGCTTCCTACGGGGGAGAGTCATTCTTCCCAAGGTGTCAGTGATGGCAAATTTGCCAGGTCCGCTTTTAAAACAACTTTAGAATCTCCCCCTACGCTGAGAACTCCCTCGGTTTCTTACCAGAGGATGAGGCTCAATGGCGCCATCTAGTGGCCACATTCGCTCCTTGGTGAGCTGAGTCTGGTTGTTCTGAACTGTGTTCCAGTCTTCAAGCCGCTGTGGTGCTACACGTCTTTAATCCCAGTGTCCAGGAGGGAGAACAAGGGGATGTCTGAGTTTGAGGCCAGCCTGCTCTACTGAGTTCCAGGACAGCCAGGGCGACATGGAGAAATCCTGACTCAGAAAACAAGACAGAAAGAAATTGACCGCTTTCTGGGTGTGGGGAAGGTCTTTTGCAGTTTCTTTCCCTGTCCTCCAGATGAATGGCCACACCCTGCGTTGAGTGTTCTAGGGGGTCCACTGCATCGCTGGGAATGACCACGCCCTGTTCTAATGTTTCAGGTGACGACAACTTGTGCAACACCCCTCGACTATCTCCCTGTTCCCCGCCAAAGCTAGGCAGGAAAGAGAACGGCCCCCCTCACTCACGTACGAGGAAGGGGTGCAGATTGGTGTTCGGGGATGAACCGGCAGTTAAGTCTTCAAGCCAAAAAGAACAAGACAGGGTTCACCAAAGCCAGGCACCTTCCCCAGCTCAGAAAGGTCAAGAGAGCGAAGCAGGTTCCGAGCAGACGTGTCCAGCTGAGAAGGATTCTACGTGCATAAGGCTGTTCAAGCAAGATGGTGAGTCCTCATGTGGCAGCGGGTGGTGAGACCCGGTCACCTTCTGCCGTGTCTTAACTGTCCTTTGGTGTCTGGCTCAGGCACTTGCTACCAGCAGGCAAAGCTTGTTCTGAGCACAGCTGTCCCGGACCGGCTGCCTGCCAGAGAGCAGGAGATGGGTGTCATCAGGGATTTCCTGAAGGAACACATCTGTGGGAAAAAAGCTGGAAGTCTCTACCTTTCTGGTGCTCCTGGAACTGGAAAAACTGCCTGTTTAAGCCGGATTCTGCAAGACTTCAAGGTACAGTGGGAACACGAATTATGGTTGCGATTGCTGCAGCAGTTGGCTCATATATATAGCGTGTGACCCTTAGTGTTTTGTGTGCCTGTGTCTGTTTGAGGGTGTTGGATCCCCTGGATCTAGAGACGCAGACAGTTGTGAGCCGCCATGCCATGTTCATGCCGGGAACTGAACCCCTGTACTTTGGAAGAGCAGCCACCACTGAGCCATCTCTCCAGCCCCAACAATTAACTCTTAAGGGCTAAGGAAGAGTAGGTGGTTAGAGTGAATGTGTCCTAAAAGTACAAATTTTCATGGTATAGATCTTTCTAAAGAAAGTAGAGCTTTGCTCTTGTATCCCGTTAGCTCTCAGAGACCTGATCCGGTTTTCAGTAAAGCTTTGTCTGAAGCCAGCATAACTGCCGTGTTTAGATCTTTTTGTTGTTGTTTTCTACCTAGAAGGAAGTGAAAGGCTTTAAAACTGTCATGCTGAATTGCATGTCTTTGAGGAGCGCCCAGGCAGTGTTCCCAGCCATCGCTCAGGAGATTGGTCAGGGGGAAGCGTACAGATCAACTGGGAAGGATTTGATGAGAAAACTGGAAAAGCATATGACGGCTCAGGGCCCTATGATGTAAGCATTTCCCTGCAGTGTGTTGCTCCATGAAAGTCAGCTGGGTTTTGTTTTTGGTTTGGGTTTGTTTGTTTTTACTTGCTTGCTTATTGCTTATGTACTTTGTTGGTTTGAGTTTTTTGGAGGTATTGGGGGGGGCCTTTTTTTTTTTTTTTTTTTAATGATTTTGTGTGTGTGCGCCTACACGTATGTGTCCTTGGCGGTCCTGGAACTAGCCCCCTAGGTAGACCAGGCTGGCCTCAGATTCAGAGATCTACTTGCCTCTGTGTCCCGAGTGCTGGATCCTCGCTGCCAGGCCTGGTTTGAAATTTAATTGTTCTTGAGCTAGTTCCTTGAAAACTGTTGGGTGGTACATGTTAGTGGTGGGGGAAGGGGGTCAGTCTAACAATAACTAGTGGTAAGACAAACAGCCTGGGGTTGGCCCAGATCAAACGTCAGAAGATCAAGAGAGTGACCGGTGCTAATTATCTCTCTGTGTGTTCAGTGTGCTGGTGTTGGACGAGATGGACCAGCTGGACAGCAGAGGGCAGGATGTGCTGTACACACTGTTTGAGTGGCCATGGCTGAGCGATTCCCGGTTGGTGCTCATCGGTTAGTGCTCAGCTCTCAGTGATCACGGTGAACTCAAAATGTTGTTAATCGGTTCAAATCTGTTCAACTTCTTATGTATGAAAAGTGTGTGTGTGTGTGTGTGTGTGTGCAGAGATTGACATCATCAGAGGCCTTTTTGTTTTTAAATTTGGAGCTGGCTGGCTCAGTCCAGCCAGCCAGCTTGCTGGCTCCAGGGACCTCACCTCTGCCTGCTGGGTGCTGGGATTGCAGGCAGGCCACCTTGTCTTCCTGGCTTTGACTTGGGTTCTGAGGGTCTGAACCCATTCCTTATGCTTCTGTGGCTATGTTTTGTCCCCCGAGCCTTCTCCCCAGTCCCTATTGGTTTTCTGTTGTTTTATTTATTTCATGTGCGTGGGTGTTTTGCCCTCATGCAGCTCTGTGCGCTACTTGCATACCCCAGAAGAGGGTGTCTGATCTGCCAGACTGGAATTTTTTTTGTTTTGTTTTTCTTTTTTACTTTTATTTTTTTCAGACTGGAGTTATGCTTGCTGCATAAGCACCTGAGACCCTGTCTCAAAATAATAATAAGTTGCAAGGCTGGAGAGATGGAGCAGTGGTTAAGAGCATTGGCTGGTCTCCTGAAGGCCCAGGTTCAATTCCCCGCACCAGCATGGCAGCTCATAACTGTCTGTAACTCCAGTTAAAGGGGATCTGACATCCTCACACAGACATACATGCAGGCAGAACACCAGTGCACATAAAAGAAAAAAATAAATTATTTTTAAAAATACGGTGAAAACCCAGAGGAAAACATCTGGCATCAACTCAGGGTCCTCCTACACTCACACAGGAGTATGTACACATGAATATGTACATAGTCATGCTAAGTGACAGGCACTGGGTGGTGTGAGTTGTAAGCAGAGCATGTGCAGAGCCCCTGGCTTGGTTCTTATCACATACATACTCAGAAAAGCATAATGCTACATTTTGAAAATAATAGATTTGCTTTCTGGTTTGTTTTTGTTTTTAAGTCAAGGTTTCTCTGTGTAGCCCTGGCTGTCCTGGAACTAGTTCTGTAGACCAGACTGGCCTTGGACTCAGATCCACCTGTGTCCTGAGAGCTGGCATCAAAGGGGTGGCCCGGTAGATTTGTTTTTGAGGCAGAGTCTCACTGCTGCCTTGGCTGGCCTGCAATTCAACAGAAATCTGCCTAACCACCCTCTTTTCTCAGCCCTTTCTTCCTGGAGACAAGGCCTCTAGTTCAGAGTAGCCTCGAACCCCTGATTCTCCTGTCTCAGTCTCCTGTGTGCAGACTATGAGCATGTTTCTCTACACCTGCCTAAGCACTGTGTCTTACCAAGAAGGTCCATCTTTTAGAGTGTGGCGGAGGGCAAGTGAACACAACAGTTGAAATACTGGGTTGTGACTGGGGATTTTTTGTTTCAGAGCGTTTAATTTCCTCTTAGGATGATTTGGCTGCTGATGGCAATTGTTATTTATCTCCTCAGGTATTGCTAACACCCTAGATCTCACAGACAGAATTCTGCCGAGAATTCAAGCTAGAGAAAGCTGTAAGCCACAGCTATTGAACTTCCCGCCTTACACCAGAAATCAGATTGCTACAATCTTGCAGGATAGGCTGAATCAGGTGGGTGCCTACCATCATGCCAAATTCTGTTGCAGGGATAATCTCTGTGATGGAAAGCTAACAATGGGTTTAAAATATCTTGATTTGATTGCTTTATTACTGGTGTGGCAAGCTCCCATGGACGATAATGAGTGAGAACATTTTTATGTGAATTTCTACACATGGTTTCATTTATTGGCTGCTTCACTATTGAAATAAAAGTAGGAATTAGAGGACTCAAATGCTTCCTTAATGGCCTTTAAAAGGTAGGGCCTGGGCCAGTGACGTGGCCTGGCAGGTTGAGGCGCTGGTTGCCAGTTCTAATGACCTGACTTCAGTCCTCCTGAGACCCACATGGTGAATGAGAGAGCCAATGCCTGGCACTATGCTCTGACCTCCATAGCTGCGGCACGCATGTTCTACCCACCCTCACTCCAAACAGAAATACACATGTAATGAAGAGTAGGGCCTGTGAGCTGCGTCTGTGTAGTGGTGTGTGCCTTTAGTCCCGGCACTCAGGAAACAGGTGATGTGAGTTCAAGGCCAGCCAGGGCTACATAGAGAGACTCTGTCTCAAAAAAAAAAAAAAGCAAAAAGAGGACCCATGGAAAAACACTTGAAGTTATTGCTTTTGTTTCTTCCACTCACGAACCTCTACACCATGGAGCTGTAAAATTCTTAAATTTGTGCAATGTGTCCCTTAGACCTAAAAGGTGGCCGATTGGGCTCAGATCTTTGCGGTGCTAAGTGTTAAGCTTAGAGCCCTGAGCATGGACTCCGAGTCTCAAAATTAGGCTTACTCTGTGAAAGCACCTATATGTTTAGAACCTAACTTGCTAAGAGAAACTCTTGAGTTCGGGTTGTCTTTTTATTATTTACTTATTGCCAGTGCTGGGAGTCACAGGGCCTCTTGTGCGAGTAAAAGCTCTACCCTGAGCTGTATTTGTTTTGTATTTCTGTTTACTTAAGACAGTCTCACTGTGTTGACTTGACTTCAGATCCTCCTGCCGCAGCCTCCCAGTAGCTAGGATTATGGGCCTGTGTGTTACTAGGCCTGACTCATGTCTTCTGGGTCTTGTCTGAAGGTGTCGAGAGAGCAGGTTCTGGACAGCGCTGCGATTCAGTTCTGTGCCCGCAAAGTATCCGCCGTTTCAGGAGACATCCGTAAAGCCCTGGATGTTTGCAGGTGAATTATGGCGCTGCTGACTGTTTTTATTAAAAAAGAGGAAACGCTGTCAGTTGTCTCGTGTAACTCGAATGAATGTGACTTAAGAGGCTCTGTTCTTGCTACTTTTTATGCTCAGAAAAGAGGACTTGTTTCTCAGTGGGGAGCTCTGAGTTTCCACCGTGTTAATGTCTGAAGCATTATCAGTCCATTACCTACGGAGGGAGAAACAAATGAGATGTTGCTGGCGCTCCCTGCGGTGATTATAGATTGGTTAATTACATTTGTATTAAAGAAGACTCCAGTTGGCTTTTCCACTCTCTGGTCTCAAGCAGGTTTATTTATGGACCTGAACCGTCTTTGCCTTTAGACTTTCTTCTTCCTTTCCTTTTGTGGGCACCCCTTCCTCCTTCCAGTTGGTGGTCCCCCAAGTCCTACCCTAGACCTCTTTCTCTCTTCCACCCTCCTGCTGGGGAAAGCCTGTGTGCTGACTGATGAAAGTTCTTCCTTCCCAGTAGGGGGACTGGGTCTATTAAAATGATCCTCGCTGTGCTGTCCCACTGGTCCAGCGTCCCCCTATTGCAGTGCAGAAGATCCAGGTCTGCCTGTGGCCTCCTGTGGACAAAACACTTTAGAGAGAGCAGTGGGAGAGGAAGCTCTTCCTGTTGTTGGATTGCAGGATCTGGAATGTGAACGTTCCCCCTAGTCAGCAAACCGCTTGAATGAAGACTACAGCGATGAGTAATAGCGGTGAAGTCCAGCAAGATTAGCCTGCATGTGTCCTGTGTATCTCTGAGGACTCCCCTTTTGGGTCTACTGTATAAGAGTGCTGTCAGATCCCTCAGTCCATCGCACACCGAATATACCTTCACCCATGACATTTTCCCTCATCTAAAATGTTGCTGGCTCGGTGTGTGACAGCCTACTTGACATCTGGGAAAGGAGGTTTCTCAGATTCCCAGTCTTTTTTTTTTTTTTTTTTTAAAGGCAGGTAATAAGTCTCCCTTAAGCTACAACATAACCCAGTTTGTTTAGAGTCCTCAGTCTTTATTTTCAGGAACTCA
>CM053746.1:21029719-21152268 GCA_028658305.1 Pachyuromys duprasi | reverse complement strand
GCTGTCTGAATGTGAGTAGCTTATCTGCTTCCTGTCTGCCTTTACAAACGGAGGGAAGAGAAGCGAATCCAGTTAAATCTGCTGTTAGACACAGAGGAGAGGGAGTGAGTGTAGTTCGGTCTTGCCTGCCAGAGTCAGGCTGTGTGTTGCGGGAAATGAGTTCCCAAGACTATTTGTAAATGGTGGGGCGCAAGTAGTAAGTGAATTAGGCTCCCGGAATGAAAATGAGGCTGCAGGTTGAGTTGCTTTCTTCTGAGTACTTATGTTGAGCGCCCTTTGGGTCTTTATGTAGGAGAAGGGAATGCCTGGTAAATAAAGGAGAGGAAGCAAAAACATGGGCAGATTGGGAGTTCATCTCCAGGCAGCCTGTGAGGGCAGAGCACCAAGATCCTGTGGCTGCAGGAAACCAGAGGCTGTCACAAGTGAGGTTAATTTCCCTTTTCCTCAGCCCTGTTTTCTTCACTGGCAGATGTCACGTGGCTGTGAACTTAACGGTGTCCGGTGTTAATCTTTAGAAAACAGGGTGTTCTAACTTGTTTCTTCCTTCATTCCTGCACCGGTTGGGAGTTCAACATCGAAGGCTTTCTCTTTTTCTTTTTTTTTTTTTTTATAATTTATTTACTTTTTTATTTTATTTGCATTAGTGTCTGTGTGAGAGTGTCGGATCCCTGGAACTGGAGTTATAGACAGCTGTAAACTGCCATGTGGTTGCTGAGAATTGAACCCGGGTCCTCTAAGGAGAGCAGGCAGTGCTCTTCACCCCTGAGCCATCTCTCTAGCCCCCGGCTTTCTCTTTTTCATCAGTATTTTTTTAAAGAAATAATTTAAAGGGTTTCCGAGGTAGCCTAAAGCAGTGCTTGGGCTGTGAGTAGGCAGTCTGTAACACTAGACTTAGATCGTTTTCTCTGTCTCTTTTTAGATTTTTCCTTCCCGGCTCCTCTGCCCTAGCATAACACATTAGCTTGTCACTAGTGCACACGGCTGAAAGAGCTCCAAGTTCCGGGTGTAAATTATGGGAGTGACCTAATTCCTGTCTTTTACTTCTGATGTGAATGGGGCTAGTTTCAACGGCCTAGCTACATAAAAAAACTATAGAGACAGTGGCTTCATCTAAATATGAGGAGTTTTCTAATACGTAGAAATAACTAGGTTTCCCAGCGTTGAGGGTAGGGAAACAAAAGTTAGCTAGATGCCAAGTGTGGTGGGCCGTACCTGTGATCCCAACACAAAGTAGGCCAAAGCAGGAAGAGCGCTTCGAGTTCAAGGCCAGCTCAGGCTACATAGAGAGACTCCATTAAACTTTGAAACAACAGAAAAAGTGAATGGGTGTGTGTTTGTGTGGGTTTAGAAGGGACCTGGCCTTTTATGCAGGGGGTTGGGTAGGCTTCCAAACTCCTTTCATGGTGGAGCTTCTGCTACCCGGTCTGTGAGCTCTGGTTTCTCGGTTAGCCCCCTGCAGCTTCCTGCTTGTGGTAAAGCAATAGAAGCAGATTGCGGTGGGGCAGCTGCAGATGGTCTCAGGAAGTGACTGCGGCATAGGTTGTCCGAGAGCAAATTCCTCCTCTTTAGCACAGTCATGCTTCTCCAAACAGTGGGGCCCTGGACCTGTGCGTTCTCTCTAGTTCCCAGCCTCCCGCTCTCCAGTGATGATTTCTCAAGTCTTGCTGTCTCGCAGATCGGTCTGGACAAGTGAACAAGCTTCAGAGGTCATTTGGGGAAGCCCACATCTGGGACATGGAGGCTAAAGTGGGCTTGACTTTATTGTCCATACTTACCCCACTCATCGGACTCAAAATATTAGATAATTTCTCCCAACAATTTCTCATCCTTTCTTGATTGCCAGGCAGTTGACTTTGCTTCAGGGTTTGGGGCCGGGGGTCGGTCAAACAAGGGGCTGTAGCATCATGCTTTGTCCCCAGCCAACCTCTGAGGCAGTTAGCCGTGTTTGGCGGCTTCTGCTAGGTTCCTGCTCATTCAGGGGGCAGATTAGTCACTTTTTCAACATTAAACTACACCCTAAAGGACAAATTAGATCTCCTGTCACCTGGACCTGTTTTTTCCCCCTCGTCTTCTGCCTCAGAGGTGGAACCTCTGCTTTGCTGTTACGTGACAGCGCGTGGGTTTCTTTTGGCTAAAGCCCACATTACGTGTCTCCACGTATACAGGCATTCTATCAGAATCAAGTCAAATAAGGTGCCAAGTGGTGGCACACTCCTTCAATCCCAGCAGGGGCTGTATCTGAGTTCGAGGCCAGCCTGGTCTACATAGTGAATTCTAAGACAGCCAGGACTTCAGAAAGAGAAACCCTGTCTTGGGGGAAAATAAACACACAAAAAAGGAATCTTGTTGAGCTTGGCTTACTTTGCAGGTAAATCACCCTCCGAGTCGCTGGTACCCAAGTGCGTTAGTCTTGCTCACATATCCCAAGTCATTTCGGAGGTGGATGTTAACAGGGTGACTTTGAACCAAGAGAAAACCCAAGATTCCCTTCCTCTGCAGCAGAAGATCTTGGTTTGCTCTTTGCTGCTCTTGACCAGGCGGCTGAAAATCAAAGAGGTCACTCTGGGGAAGGTAAGCGAGAGTCCCAGCAGGTGGAGCTGAGGCTAAAATACAGCTGTTTTCCCAAAGACCTGCCTTCTCCGGGTGATAAGGTTAAAAAACTGGTTTTAGCAGTAAATATAAATGTTAGCCTCACTGCATTTAGGAGGCAGAAGGCATGTGGATCTTTGCACATTTGAACCAGCCTGGGCTACATAGTGAGTTCTAGGCCAACCAGGGCTACAGAGTGAGACCGTGTGTCTCAAAAACATGAATTACGGCCAGGTAGTGGTGGCGCATGCCTTTAACCCCAAAACTCTGTGAGGCAGAGGCTGGGTGATCTCTGAACTCCAGGACAGCCAGGACTGTGTAGAAAGGCCGTGTCTCACCCTCACCACCAGCCCCCAAAAATTAAAAAATGGAGTTAACCATTAACCAGATATAGTGGCACAATGCCTGCAATCCTAGTACTTAGGAGGCAAAGCCAGAGGGTTGTCATCCAGGGCTACACAGCAACCCATATTTCCCTTCCTTTCTGTGTTTCCCTCTGAACTTACATAAAGCTCTGTTCCTACATTCTTCATTAAAGTAAGATGACTGGGCAGTCTCAGCACCCACATGGTGGCTCACAACCATCTGCAACTTTGGCTCCAAGGTATCCAACGACTCTTCTGCTCTCCATGGGCAATGAATATGGTTCATGTACATAAGTACATGCCAGCAAAACGCACAAAATAGAAGGTGTAAGAGGGGCTGCAGAGGGTTACTGCCTATAACTTAAGGCAGGGTTTCTGGCCTCATTGTGTGTGTTTATAAGGTTCTGAGATGTGGCTTTTAAATGACACTTGTTCCCCTTCATTTCCTCCCAGTTATACGAAGCCTACAGTAGTATCTGTCGCAAACAGCAGGTGGCAGCTGTGGACCAGTCTGAGTGTTTGTCCCTTTCAGGACTCCTGGAGTCCAGAGGCATTTTAGGATTAAAGAAAAATAAGGAGAGCCGCCTCACCAAGGTACAAGTAATGGGGGGGGGTGTCTCCCCTCTTTTAATTGTCCTATTTTGGAGAGCTCGTCCTTTGCCAAAGTAAAGATCAGAAATGACTAGTGAAGTTTGTTTTTTCTGCCATCTTGGGTTTAAGGTGTGAGGGTGGAGAGTGTGATTGGATCACTGGCAACAGCAGTGGTTAACTTGCTGGTCTGGGGAAAGTGTCGTGTGATGGCGGGGTGCCCGTGAGCGTGCATGCGTGCACACGTTCCTCGTCGTGAAAAGTCCTTTTCTCTTTCCAGGTGTCTCTGAAGATTGAAGAGAAGGAAATAGAGCATGTCTTGAAAGGCAAAGCTTTCATTGGTAACATCCTTGCTGCTGGTCTGCCCTGAATGGTTCTCTTAACTACACCTGCAAGTGTCCAGCTGGCATTTGGCAGGCAGGCGAGGGAGTCTTCGTTTTAATAGAGTCGTTTGGAAACAATTACGACCTTTTTTACGCCGCACCAGTAGATTTTAATGTATGGATTCATGAGTGTTAGCACTGGCTAATATCTTTGGCTCTTCATGGTTTTGCCCATAAAAATGACCAAATAGCTGGGTGTGCTGACATAGGGGAGAGAGGCACAGTCCCAGGGATTCGAGGCTGTCCATCCTTTGCTACATGGTGAGTCTGGGTTTGGCCTGGACTACATGATACTCTTTAACAAAACCAATGACTCCTTTTAAAAGTAATACTCAGTACCGTGACCACTCACATTCCTAACCGGTGTGCCTTCAAGCGTACACAGACTTGTGTTGGAGAGTTTGTATCTGTTCGCTTTTGCCCACAAACAATATATTCTGTAAAGAACCTTGACGTTTGGAAGGATGGAGTAGATTGATCCAGGAAAATGTACAAGCTGACGTGGAAATCGGAAGGACGTTTTGTTCAAAGGATTCTACATTTATGTGACACGTGCTACCGTGCTGGGCTTTTAAGGACTGGTATTGTTTCTCCCATGCTCCCACCAATATGGGGGTGATAAGGGGAATATAACTATAGATTGTGAATATATTTATTTTTAGGTTTCATTTGTTTGGGTCGCATTTGTTGTCTTTTTAACATGGGCAGCAACTGCGCGACCCGTTACTCATTTACCTTCTACGCTGTGGATCCCAGGGACTGAACTCTTCCTCAAACTTGGCAGCAGGTGCCTTTACTCTTTGAACCATTTGTTGTCTTTTAAGCAGTCACATTCCATGAGAGCTTCAGCTTTCAGAGGTTAATACAAAAATGCCTTCTCACCAGGAGGTTGTCACGAAGGCCTTTAATCCCAGCACTCTGAAGGCAGAGGCAGGTGGATCTCTGAGTTCAGGGCCAGCCTGGGAATTCCACCACAGTCGGGTTGTATAGTGAAACCCAAACAAACAAATGAAAATGCCTTCTCATGCTATCCCAGCGTTAGCTTGCCTCAGATGAAGTCGTTGTTTCAGAATGACTCTGTTCAGGCTTGGATTTTCATCTGAGTACATTATTCCAGTCTCCTTAAGATAAGTTCGTCCATTTGGTTACTGAGACTGCTGGGTTGGATTTCCAATGGCATTAAGTGGCAATTTGTGACGGGGACACCAGAGGGCACCATTATAACAGTGCTTTGGAAGTGGTTTTGAGGGAAGAGGTGCCTGAGTCTGACTTGGTGCTGGCTGTTCCTTTGCTACCTGGGCAAAGGCTTGGAAACAAGTCGTGCGTGGTATGAAAGGTCTGAGCCTTTGCTTTTCTCTAGGCAAGGCTGCTGCCTCCTTGTCTGATTGGGCCTTGAGTTTGAGAATTTGATATGCCTACAGATCTGTGGGCCACTGTCTCATTCATTCTGTTCACTGTATCCTTGTAAGGTGATCTGTGCTACAGCAGATGGGATGGGATGGGATGGGATGGAAGGGCAGGGAGCCCTCTGAATTACTCCCTTACCACAGCATTTATTCCTGCTGGGGCAATGTGCAAACGGAGAAGGTGGTTCTCTACCAAGTTGTGGAAAGTGTCCTGGGACTATAAGGGTTAAGGAGCATAATTGTAAAGATTGTCCAAAGACTGATGGAAAGCAGAAGCTGAATGGGATTGAGAACAGATGTGAGGCTTGATTTAAATTACATTTTATTGGATGCTGCAGCCTTAAGAGACGTGACTGCTTTACAGTTTGTTTCCACACTGTGGGCAGCTGCTGTCTGTTCTGTGTCCACAGTAGGATCCTGCCCAAAAAGGAGCGGCCTCCCCACCTCGTTGTATTTGAGGCTTGGCGCCTTCCTCTAACTGTGGGGCTGGAGTCTGGAACACGGCTTGACTCTCAGTGGGATTGCGCCGGCCCGCATCCTCCCTGGCTTCTAGCCAAGCTTGCCTTTGCAGCTCCAAGGGGGCCAAGTTCCTTCCCCTCTACCTCTTTCTCCCCTTCCCCTCCTGCCCCCTCCTATGCCACCCCTACCCACCCACCCCCACCCCCGTATTTCAAAATCGGGGCTTTCTGTGTACTGTTTTTGTTAGTTTCCTTCGGCTCTTCTCCCCCACTGTCAATTTCTAGGTCATTGCTGCTCTTAAGACTTCAGCAATTGGAACGGGGTTGGTTCTGTCAGTGATGCGTGAAGCAGACTTACAGTCCCTGCCCGGCTTCCGCTGCCCTTGTGGGAGCAGAGGCTGATGTATGTTTGTCAGTAAAGCCTTAAGTGTAATTCAGACAGCCAGGGCAGAGAGGAAGAGAGCCCTTTCCTCGCCGGTTTTTCTCACTGACGCTGAGAGCTATGGGAAGGTGGTGGGAGTTTAAGTAGGATGGGATGGGCCTGTGGTTACGAGTTTTTGCCAGCATCTTGGGCCACATGGAGTAGTGGCAAAGATGCTGACCTACATTTTCTCCTTTTGAAGATGGTATGTGTGTGTGTGTGTGTGTGTTTCTATATCCTGATCTGTCTTTTTAATTTTATTATTTTAAGAACCAAATTAAGCTTCCATAGTGTTGGGTATTGCTATGGAAAGAATATAGACTCAATAAAGTTGGTATGAATTCCAACCTCAAGATGCATCGGACATTTCTGGCTCAATGAAGACTTGCCTGTGGCTAGCTGACTCCAGAATGTGTGAGGTCCCGGCTAGCTACCCAGAAATCAGAAAACTTGGCTGTTCCTCTTGCCTTCCCTCCCTTTCCATTGCTCCTGCCCCATCTCCACCCCCAGTACAGGTACTTTACCATCCAACGGTTTCCCCGCCCTTCCAGCCTCTAAAGAGACGCAATAAACTGGACCTTGTGGTATAGGCCTGTAATGCCAGTTATGCAGGAGGATGGATCACAAGTTCAAGGTCCACCTGAGCAACAATGTTCGAGGCCAATATGAACAATTTAATGAAGTTCTATGTCAGAATAAAGAGAGCTAGCTGGGCAAGGTAGCACAGCCCTGTAATCCCAGCACTCATGAAGGCAGAAGCATGAGGACCTCTGTGAGCTCAAGGCCAGCCTGCTTGACAAAACGAGTCCAGGACAGCCAAGGCTACACAGAGAAGTCCTGTCTCAACAAAATCAAAAGCACACAGAGAGCTAACATGCCTGCATAGGGCCCTCAGTCTATGGTAGGAAAGGAAAGACATGATAAGGACCAATAACTGAAACACCAGTTTGTAGAAACACCTTGACCAGGGCTGGGACGGGAGCTCAGTTGGCAAAGTGCTTGCTGTGGACCCAAACTCAACCCCCAGTAAGCCCTGCCACACATTGACACAAAAGTACTTTAATTCCAGCCCTGGAGAGGCTAGAGACAGGTAGGTCCCTGGGGCTTGTTGGCTGGCCAGCTTTTGCTTGATCAATCCAGGTAAGAGACCTACCCCTGATGTAAAAAAAAAAAAAAAACAAGCTTGACGGCTCCTGAGAAATAACACCTACAGTTGACCTTTAGCCTAACTGTGCAAAAACAGTCGGACTATAAGAGAGAGAGAAGCCTAACTTCTGTTTGTTTTTTTCTTTGGTTTATAGTGTAGGTGGTCCAACCCTGAGCGAGATTTTATTTACATTTGTATCCAGTCCCCAGCACTTACTCTGGTAGCTATTCATTAACTACTATTCAGTGAACAACACAAGGAAGATACTGCCTTCCCAGCATCTTGAAAACAGCCTCTTTGCTGGAGGTAAAACATTGTCCACAGCCTGGTGCACTCAGGTGAGCCAGGCCCCTGCAAAAGGCCTTCCCGCAGTTGCAGGCCCTGCCCTGCGCCCAAACACCAGCCCTTGGGTTGGTCGTCTTAGTAATTTGCTTCGGGCAACCTCTGTTGATTCAGGGAGGCTTTGGCTATGGGTTGGAGACTTGCCCACAGGCCAGGAAGAGAAATGGGTCCTTCTAGAAGCTGCCTCACGACCCCAGAGACTGCCCAGAACACTGCCTCAAAGGGACTGGGGAGGAACCCACCTTTGATGCCCTCCGTTTTAGTTTTTGTGGGCGATGTTATTTGTTTCCTCCTGGTGTCTTCCTCCTCGACAGAGGAAGGTGTATCCTCTGGTCTCATATTCCAACTCCACCAGTTCAGACACTGCCAGTAGAAGCTAATTGGGTGCAAGGAACCGGGGAAAGGCTAAAGGCTGGCAAAAGAGCCGGCTCCCGGTGTTGTTTCTTTTTTTAATTTTTTTTTTTATTTCTAATTGAGTTCTGAATCAGCCTCACTCGGCTTTGATCCCTCCTCTGTTTCCCACACTGCCTGAAAGAGCCAGATCAGCACTTTGTAACAAGGGTGCGCCTGCTCCCCACCCCCCCTCCCCTGACGCTCTCTGCTGCCATCCTCTGCTTGTCTCCTTCAGTTAAGATAATGAAGATGCTGAGAGATAAAATGTGTATTTAATAAGGGTGGGGGCAGGGAGGCGGAAAGGGGCAGCCAGGGCCTTCCCTAGTTTGGGGCCTCGCCAAGACTCTAGCTGAAAGCAAAGCTAGAGTAAGACTTGGCCTCAGGGTGTGGGGGTTTCTGGGCCTCAATCCAGCTGACTTCACTGCCTGCTGTTTGCCCTAAATTCCCCCACCTCCACCCTCTCGCCCCCACACTCCTTTTCCTCCCTCCTTGCTCCCAGTGGGAAAAAAAAAAGGAGTCTCACTTGACTTTCTTTTCAGCTGGTAACTTGGCCTTTGCCGTGGTACCCCCACCCCAGTGTCAGCGGCAAGGTCAGACTAGGGCAGGCCCCTGTAGCCTAGGCCTGTAGAAGCTGTGGGTTCACAGTGGGGGGCGAAAAAGCTGGAGTTAATGAAGGCCAGCTGCCCGGCTGGGTACTGCCTGCAGCTAGCTGGAGGCCAGCGTTCAGTGGTGGTTAGGTGGGGGCGGGGAGGGTGACCTCCATTCCTGGGTACAAGGATATCCTGTGGCAGCTGGGCCTGGGCTTCTCCCGGAGCTTGATTTCATCCTCGGCTTGTGAGAGAAAGGAGTCTGTGCCCCTCTTCCCCTGCTCCTCCCCTCCCCAAATAACACTCCAACCCTCATTGAGGTTTATAACTGTAGTGGTGGCCCGGCTGAGATCTGAGGAGCTCCAAGCCCTTTGGTAAACACTCATTAACTGCCTGGGAAGAATCCCGAGTCCTGTTTAACAGCTGGGAGAGAACTGAGGCACGTTAGGGTGAAAGGCTTGACCTGAGCTCACCTCACAGGCTCCACCCTTGCTGTCTAGCTCCTTCCAGTTCTTCCTGCAGGACTGAGGGAGGTTGGAGGCACCGTTCTTGCCCTCTCCCCTCCTCAGCACACCCTGGTCCTCTCCCGGCCCTTCACCCCAAGGGCCCTCCATCCCATGACACCCTCCACCTCCCCAACTCCCAGCCCCCATCCCACCCCCGCCTCCGCTGCTGGAAATAGCCCGCAACACTCCTTACAAAATGCTCTCAGTCCAGCCCTCTGCTGGGGGCGGACTCCCCGGCCACTTCCCCGATGCCCGCCTGGCCCACCATGCCGGAATTTTTCTTTCAGGGTGACCAGAGAGAAGGACAGCCTTTGAGGAGGCTGCTTATCCTGCGCTACAGAGCCAGCGACCTTGATGTTGAGCTGCTGCCTTTAGAGACACCTCTGCCCCCCAACACCTGGGGAAATACACTTTAACAAGTTCATTATGCTAATAAAGACTCAAGATCCTGTTGAGGGCCCAGCAAGGGCGCCGACTGTGTCTCATGCCTCCCTGCTAATGGCCATCGCTGGTACTGTAGCCAAAGCCTTCCCTTCTCCCCCAATCCCACCTGCTCAGACACCCCTATCCATGAGTGCACACCACAGGCTCCCCAATACCATTGAGACATCCACTCGGCTCTCTTCCTGAGGACCAAGGTTTTCTCCTAGATGGCCTCTTAGGCACTTAGGGATGACGGGGTGGGATGAATAGATTGGTATAGTCTGAAAAAGGACAGACGCGGGTGTCTGTCTGGAAGGAAAGATGCTTTCCCCACATTCCCATAGCTGTTAGCCAATTAGCCCAACGGGAATGGTAGAGCATAAGGTCTTAACCCCATCCCCAGGACCCAAGGCCAAATCCAAAGGCTCAGGAGAAGCAGAAAGAAAGGTCAGTTTGTCCTGTGGTGTGTGTTGAGATCCCCATAC
Source organism: Pachyuromys duprasi (assembly GCA_028658305.1). NCBI lineage: Eukaryota > Metazoa > Chordata > Mammalia > Rodentia > Muridae > Pachyuromys > Pachyuromys duprasi. The sequence goes on along the minus strand of CM053746.1, from coordinate 21,142,175 downwards.
TGCTTGCTCCTGGCCCCTGCCGGTGTCAGACCCTCCATCTTTCTTCCAGTGGGTTAATTTTCCTCCCTCAGTCTCCAGCTCTGTACACTGCTAACCAAGTGGGGGCTGGTCGTAGAGGGCGAGGGCAGGGAGAGCCTACAACCTGAAGAGTGGGCTTTAGGACCCAACGGGAACCGTGCCTCTTGCAGCAGCCTAACCCAGAAGCTGGGGGAAATCCTGAATCGAGCCGACAGGGCTTCCCCGGTTCTCCAGGGAACCCCATTGACCCCCTGCCGCCACACACCTGAGCAGGTAGGACCGTGCACGCCCCCCCTCCCAATTCTCCCTAGGCCTCCTTTCGCCGGGGGCCCCTCTGCTTCTGATCCAGCCGCTTCCTTCTTCGGCAGTTCAGGCTTGCCCCATCCCTCCCCCTCCCCGCCCCCATTGCTCTCAGTAGTCCGGGGAGGTGGGAGCCTGGCAACCCTGGGGCGCTGGGAAGCTCGGAGCTGCAGACCCCCGGCGCGCCCCTCCTGCAGTCCGCCCCCCTCGGGCATTCTCCATTCTCTAGCTAAGAATGGAAAGTGAGAGAAGGTCTGCCCAGGCCCCACGCCCTTGCACCCTCCTTTGCTGGATTGCCTCAACTCCCCACCCCCTACCCCCACCTCACCTAGACTGGAGAATTGGGAAGGGGTGGTCTAACTGAAAAAGTGGAGAAGGGCGTGAAGGGGACCCTACTCTCCCTGAGGAAGGTCTCCTTGGCCGCCTCGTGGCTTCCCAGCCTAGAGCTGCGGACTTTGCCTCCACTCCCACCTCACTAGGTAGGGAGCTCAGGTCTGCCAGGTGCACCACACACTTGGGCGCCCAAGGGCTTGGCAGAAAGCTGGTTGGGGGTTACAGTGTTTGCTGACCTTGTTCTCCAGGAGGGGAAGTCCTTTCAGCTCAGAACTCTCATCCCTGCTAGCACCCCAATGCCTAGGGCAGGAGCCCCCCCCCCCCCGCCTTGGGTGCCTGTGTGTAGACCATGTGGTTGCAAAGACCTATGTATTTTGGATAAAGGTTCCTGTATGCATCCAAGGGGAGAGATCCCGGGGAGGCCCAGGCCAGATCAGGCTCAGTCCAGATGGCTGGGGAAGGGGGTGTGGACCAGATCTGGAAGGCTGATCAGCCATGCCAGCTCCCTGCACTCCTTGGCTTTCAGAGCCTTGGGCTCCTGGTGTTACTCTGGAGCTGGGAGGTCCCCAGGCTCTCTGGGAGAGAGCTGGATGGCACCTACTGTTTACGTTGGCTGATTTTCCTCTCTAGTGGTGGGCTGCTGGGCCCTGCTTGCCTTAGACAGGGAAGGGGGGTATCTCATTAGAGGTGGCTTGTCTGAGTAACTAGTAGCCATGTGTGTGGTGTCTTGCCTCTGAGGGTATCTGAATGGGGAGGGAGGTAGAAGACACCCTAACCATCATGGTTTGTCTCTCGGGACTCTGTGAGGGCAGGTGGCATGTGCCTATTTGGAGACTAGCTGTGTGTGTGTGTATGTTCTGTTCTCCTTCATGTTTCCCAAGGTCCCCCCAAGGGTTGGCTTTGGAGGAAACTGTCTGTAATGGGATGGATTCTAGTTCTGCTCTCGGTACAAACAGAAAGAAAGTGGGGGTGCTGGGTGTGAACAACGGACTGAATTTGAGACACTTAACCTAACCTAACCGTATATACATTTCTAGTCGTCCCTTCCGCTGAGCCTCAGTTTCTTCATTTGTAAAACTTCTATCCATAGCCGCCTGGGCTTTGCCTGACAGTGACCCTGCCATAAAAGGCCCCAGGAGATAAAGGGGGCCCCCCGAGTAAACTCTAGTTATGACCGCAGAGTTCTAGGCTGGGAACCCTCCTGAAATCTGGGTCAGTCTCTCCTCCGCCTTCAATTTCCTTCACCGCTTGCCCAGGGGACAGAGGAGCCTTGCAGAGCTATTGCCTAAGGATGCAGAACTTCCTGAGAACAGCAGCTTTCCCTGTCACCGGGGATGCACCCTCGTCCCACGGCACAGATCTGTGCTCCGGGTTCCTCCCCCCCCCCCCAGGCCACACAGCTTTAGTTCTGGAGCCTCTTCTCCACCTTCCCCTTCGCCATCCCCCCCCCCCCGTCTGCGTCCTTGTCTGTGTCTTCCCTGCCCAGTGGCCTCCTTGTCCAGCTCACTGGGCAGGAGCCCTAATCGGATTGGACAGCTGAGATATGTGAGGGTAGCTGAAAGCAGGCGGGAGGAGGGAAGCTAGTAGGGGGAGGATGGTGTGAGGGCTGCCCCTGGCACTGCCCTGGTTCCCGAGAGCACCACATTGGGCTTGCTGGTTCCTGGCTTGGTCCCAGGGAAGCCCAGGAATGAACGGTGGGTCAGGGACTGGGGCCTGGAAGTTGGGGTGATTCCTATACCTGAGGCTGCTCTCCCTGGTTAATACTTGGCCTTAAGATGCAGGTGCCTTACTACTGTGACAAGACAGCCAGGCTGTCTCCTCCATTCCCATGGCCTCACTTTGTTCCCTCCTGTTCAGAGTAGTATCTGCTGCTCAAATCCAGCCCTTTGGCCAGAACCTTCCTATGAGTCACATCTGGGAGCTGTAGGGGTATGGCACACGTATGTGTGCATGTGTTTGTGTGTGTGTGTGTGTGTGCTTATCAAGCCTGTTTCCTTTCCTCCCCTGGGAGATCTTTTTCTAGTTCACTCTCTGGGCTGGAGGCCAGGACGCCTGGGTTTCCCGACTGCCTCACAGTGCAGGGCTCCCTTGCTGGCCTCCAGAGAGTCTCTGAGCCTGCCTGTGTCCTATACAGAGAGGGCCTTTCCCTGGGGCTGGGAGGTGCCAGACATTCCAGGTGGGGTGGGGAGCAGGTATTGTGGCCTGTGGCACCAGGAGGAGGGCATGCCCAGGACAATGGATGCCCAGCTTGGTGGACATGGCCTGCTTCTGCCTCCAGGCTTCTGGCTTTCAATAGGCTTCTGTTGCCCTTTTGGCAATGGTATCTTAGGAGTACCTATATAACTTCCTATATCTGAACCATGTATATTTTGGGGAACAAAGAACTAGCGTAACTGGGACTGGGGTACTAGTTTGTCTTCCCTTTGCTTGAGATAGGATAAGAGAAAATGACACACACTTTACCAATGCCAATTCCCTCTGCCCTCAAAAGACCAGTGGGTAGAGCCAGGCCTTCCCCTCTCAGTGCCCACAATGTGGTTGGCATTGATTTGTCAGAAATTGGGAAGGGTTCCCGCTAGACCAATTGCCTCCTTTCTTCTTTTCCCACAGGGCAAGGGCAGCTCTGTGATTGTAAGCACTTATGAGCAGGCCTCCCCTCCCTAGGGGAGGGGTGTGGGATGTCCCAGAGATGGCCAAGTTGGCAGTAGCCCCAGGCTGAAGTGCTGGACACCTCTCTGAGCTGAGAGTTGGTGGGTGAGGGCAGGGCTCAGGCCTCCCTGCCCCCCTCATTTCCTGCTCTTTGGGCAGCTGTGGGCGAGAAAGGCTGTGGGGACTATTTTTAGTTGGTCTGGCCCCTGGCAGGAGGGACGTGCAGAAAAGCACAAAGCACGGGATAGGCAAAGGGGGCTGACCAAGGTGAGGGTAAAAAGACAGGCAGAGGAGTAAGGCAGGACCAGGGGCAGTAGATAGAACAAGGAAGTGTGCTGGCCAGGGGGGACAGCCTTGCTGAGAGAGGCTTGACCCGACTCAGACCAGCAGAAGAGCTCTGGGGACCCCTCAGGTTTCTCTGTCCAATTTCCCTCTGATCTGAAAGGGTCTTTTGCGGCCTAGACAAGCCCCTCCCTTGCACCAAGGGGAACCAGAGAGGAATATGTTCGCCCTAGGACTCTCAACCAGTCGCTGGCTCTGCTGGGACTAGAGCCCAGATGGCTCGCAGCTCTCTTCTCTGGTCTCTACCACACAGCTGATGCCTCCTTTCCTGTCTGCAGCGAGGGGACCTTGGGCCGGGGACATGAGGGAGGCCTGATTCTCTCCCTGCTTGCCTGTGCAGGGCCTCCATAAACCCCAGCTTGGTTTGTTTGGGTGGCATGTGGCCACTGGTGTGAATGGAGGTACTGGACAGCTTCCAGAGCCTTCCCAGGCTGGCGAGCTGTGGGGCTTGGAGCCACCTTTCGGAAGGGACATCCCATCCAGCTGTTTCATGTTAGAGACCTAGAGAGGGCCAGAGATTTGTCCACAGTCGCCAGATGAGTTGGGGACAGATGGAGGACAAGGAGACAGATCTTCAGACTCTCCAGAACCCGTGTGAGCTCATTGCTGCCGTGCCCAGGACCCGTGCCCCCATCGAGCAGAGCAATTAACAGAGGTCTCAGATGGGGCGAGGGAGGGAAGGGCCATCCTCTGAGGCCTAGGAGTTGGGACTGGTATGGAAAGACAGTTTGGTAGAGAATGGCCACCTCTTGGGATTCCATCTGCATTCCCTCTCCCCTAGGGATTCCATGTTATAGAGGTGCAGAGAGTCATTCTTTGGATTGTGAGGTGAACAGCGCCCCCCTAGAGTTGTTCCAGAACAACTATGTGTGTTGCCAGCCGGGAGTTATTGCAGATGGGGCCTTACTCCAACGCCTACCTTCCCAACCCTGGGTCCTGCCACCCAGCCCCTCCTGTCTGTTTTCTGGCTGGCCACTTCCTCACCAAGCAGCTCTGAGTGGGCCACAAATTATGGTGCAGGAGCCCCTCCCCCCTCTCCACTCAGTTTCCCTGTCTCTGGGGTCCTGATTTATCATGCCCCCCATCAAGCCTGCTGCAGTGTGTGAGAAATCAATAGTGCAAATGGATTGAGGCCGTTCAGCCTGTCAACTCCCTTTGGGCCCCTCCAACTCCGCTGGGACCCAGTGAGTTACTCTGTCCCTTGCAGGCCTAACACAGGTGCAGACACACCTAGTAGTTGCAGCCCAAACACCGAGCATGGGAACTCTGTCTCCATCTCTCTCCGGGTTCTCTTTCCCGCATATACCAGGCTGGTTTTAGCATGACACCTACTCTCGAACATTTATTTCCTAGTTTGGGTGGAGTGGGGTGGAGGGGCTCAAAGGGCAGCAGGCTGCCAGCCAGAGGGAGGGAGGGAGGCAGGTGGGTGGGTGAGGGAGACGGGGGAAATGAGCTGGAGGAGGGATTGGGTGACAGCCCACCCCATTGGCTTTGGTAACTCAACCCCTGGCCCCACCCTCGTGATTGCCCTCCTGCTGAACAACTTCAGCAGCTGCTGGCAGGAGTGTGTGTGTGTGTGTGTGTGTGTGTGTGTGTGTGTGTGTGTAGGGTGAGAGGGGCTGTGGGGGCAGGGGTGCTGCCAGGACATGTTTAAAGGAGACTCATAGCCTGGGTACAACTTGGGTGGCTGGCAGGAGGAGGTGGGGTAAGTCAGAGAGTGGGTGGTGAGTGATGTGTAGGGGGGAAGGCTGCAAGGGGGCAGGGCAGCCCAGCCCAAGGGTCCCACTAAACTTGTTGGCATTAGAGCAGAGCTTGTGTCATGGAGCTGGGCAGTAGAGAGGGGACCCTGTTAGGGGCCAGCTGAGCCACAGTTCCGTCTCGGATGCTGAAGCCTGCCTTCACCAGGGGGCGCATGAAACCAGGGAGAACATAGCTGGCCCCTGTCCCTGATCTTTAGGCCATGCCTGCTGGGCAGCACAGCCCTGGTAGTGACTAAGTCGCTTCTGTCCCGGGGCTGGCAAAGTACCAGACTCAGCTCTTCTCGGTAGGTGAGTCACTGCCCTGGCATCTTCCCCGGATGCGGCTGAGTCACCTGGCCATGCCCGCCTGGTAGGTGGGCATCAGCATCGTGCTAGGGTTAGGGTGTAACCCCTCCCCCCCCCCACAGTACCTTCTCTAGTCTCTTTCATCTCCTGGGCCTACCTGTAAATCTGCAGAGCCAGGCAAGCACAATGATGCTTCCCTCGCATGCCCTATTGAGGAGGTAAAGGAAGAGGTAGCAGGCTTGAGAATAGAGTTGGGTACCTTTGGTTTGGCTTACAGTAAGTGGGGAGTGGTGGTGGTGAGGACAAGATCATGGGACAGACAGCTGTGAGTTTGAATCCCAGCTCTGAATTGACAAACTGTATGACCTTGACAAAGCAATCCTCTATGTGTGTGTGTTTGGTTGGTTTGGTTTCCTTTGTTGAAGACAGGTTCTTAACCCTGTAACCCAGGCTGTCCTGGAACTTACTATGTAGTTCTGGCTTGCCTGGAGCTCATGGCCATCCCTAACCCCCCACCCCACCTCAGTCTCCCAAGGGCTGGGGGCTATAAGCATGAGCTACTACATTCAGTTGGTTGGCAAATTTTTTTTAGCCTCAGTTTCCTATGCTGTACAATGGAAACAGGACCACTGTTGACTGAGAAGCCCCTCCAGGATAAACTGCAGGAAATGCACCTTTTGGAGGCTGGGGATGGTTCCGGCAGGCACCTTTCACCTCATCCAATTCTAGGTGGTCTGGGAGAGAGACATTCTTTCCCCACACGTACTTCAGACTCTGCTTAGAGCTTGTGTGTGTGTGTGTGTGTCTTCTCTCTTTCTCTTTCTCCCTGTCCGTCTTTAGGCTGTCCTCAGACCTCTAATCCTCCTGCTTCCACTTCCTGAGTTGAGTGCTGAGACTATACGTATGCACCACCGTGCCAACTTCGTGCTATTCTTCCGTTGTTCTGTTTTGAAACAAGGTTCTCTCTCAGTCTGTAGCCACGGCTGGTCCAGAACTTACTACATAGCCCAAACTGGCTTTGCACTCGAGCAGTACTGCAGCCTTACATGCAGACGTGTGTGTGTGTGTGTGTGTGTGTGTGTGTGTGCTTGTAGGTTCTGGGTCTTGAGGGTGTACACGTCACACCACAAATGTGTGTGGGGTTATAGGTTACAGCTGTGTGCTGCCACGCTTGGCTTACTGCTGTTCTTTAGGAGTTTCCACAGGCTGCAATTGCTCTGATGGCTAGGAGCTGCCACCAGACAGTTGCCCTTACCTGTCTGAGCCCTTTCAGGTCTCCTCAGCCTGAAGAGGGACTCTTGCCTCTGGAAACCAGTATTTCCCCACTCCCACAGCCTATCTTCCATGTGCAGGGACTGGGGAAGACCTTAAGAGTCTTTTCCTAGAGAGCCCTGGGCCTCTTCTCTTCCTTGATAGACTCTTGGCTGTATTCAAGTTCCCTGCTCTGCTCCTCAAACAGGGTCCCTGGCAGAAGGGGGCGGAAACCCTGTTTTGAGACCAACACAGCTACTGCTGTGGACTCATGACTCCTGGACCCCCCTACCTAGGGACCTCTCCTTACACCTGCAATCATGCCTAGGTAGGGCTGGACTTTGGACTTGTGGTACTGAGTGCCCGGGGCAGGAAGGAAACTCCCCAAAGGTGTGTAGTCTGTGTGTCCAATCTTGTATGTGTGCCTGACCCCTATGGGAAGTGGTTTGTGTGAGCCTGGATTTCCTCTTTCATCTCTGTATGGACCTATAGCTGCCTCAGTTCAGAAGCACACTCCACTCTCTACTTCATGCCCTGGTCCGTACACATATCTGTAGGTGCTTGTGCGCGTGTGTGCAAGGTGGAGGGCGCGCGCGCGCTCGTGGTGAGGGTGAACACATTCACACCATGAATGTGTGTCGGTTTATGCATTTGTGCCAGGGTGTGGGTACAAGAAGTGTGCCCATATGCTAGCGGGTGTGCCTGAAGCAGGTGTGTACAAGAAAAGTGTATCTGCCAGGGTGGTAGCAACAAGTCTTTAATCCCAGCACTTGGGAGGCAGAGATGGCAAGAGGATCTCCTTGGGTTTGAGGCTAGCCTGGTCTACAGAGCAAGTTCCAGGATAGCCAAGGCTACACAGAAAAACCATGTCTCAAAAAAAAAAAAGTGTACCAGAAGCCATATGCTGGCAGGTGTGCCTGAAGGCTGCCCTTTCGGCCTGGTAGGATCTAGGCTGGGAGGAGCCTGTGGGAGCTAGAGGTGGACTGGCCCCAGGCCTCCTCTTAGTCAGGTTTCTCACTTGGATAGAGGATCCTGAAGATTGTGGGGCACTGGCTGTTAGGCTTGATGGAGGCGGGGGTGGGGTGGGGGCATGAGTGGAAGGGAATGGGTTAAGCGGCGGCCTCCACATCTGGGAGCCATTGACGCATTCTTGCCTGCTGAGCGCATGTTTGTGGATGAATCTGGACGGGACAGAACGGGACGGGGCGCTGGAGGGAGGGGCCGGGCGGGTGATTCGCACCGGCGGAAATCCAGACGGGAGCAGGAGACTGCTCTTGCCCAGCGGGCGGGAAGGGTCTTAGGGAAGCTCGCTGCTCCGCATCGCCGAGTTTTCCCTCGCGTCCGATCTCTGGGCAGAGCATCCCACCGACCTGACCTGTGCTCTCTTGCAAGGCCGCGAGGAGCAGAGGCCGAGGGAGACAAACGGATACCCCAGTTCTAGGCCCGGTTCAGGCACGGATGCAACCCTGGACAAAATCCCATGTGGGCCTCGGAGCTCTTGCTCCTAGTCTGAAAATCAGGCCACCCGGTCAGACTGAGAGTCAATCTTCTCTAGGGTGGAAGCCTAGGCAGGCGTTTGGCACTTCCCTTTCCAGTGGGGCGTTCTGTGGGGTCGCTTGCCACTTCTCGGCGCTGGAACTCGGCGAGGGTGGGTGTCTCGGTAGGGGACCCACCCTCCTCCAGTGGACTGCAGGCGGTGGGAAAGTTAGCCTCCCGAATGGCCGGGAGGGGCCTTGTGACGGTTGGGGACTGAGGTCTGCAGATGGAGAATGATTCAGATCCTGTCCTGCTCGAACAAGTATGAATTGCCCTGGCCCTTTGGGTGGGAGTCTTCTAAAACCGAGGGGGACCCCCGACTCCAGAGCTGTCTTTTGGGCTGACGGTACTTGAGGCTACTTGGAGGGATTCCGGTTGAGCCAGAAGCTTCCTCCGACCCACTTGGAGGTGTTTGGGGAAAGATGTTCGTGTGGGGAAGACGGTCTACTCTTTGCACTTCGGCTTTGCAGAAACACTAAGGACCAGAGGAGGGAAGTGGCTTGCTCAAGGTCAGAGGGCTTTCAGTTTCAGCCGGGCCCCGGAGGATTGTGATTAGGAGAGAGAGGCTTGACAGCTGGGGCAGGAGTCAGAGCGTTCTCTTCCGTCTTACACCACCACGTCTCTTCCCAGGTTTAGTAGGTGTGTGTGTCCCTGGGCGTGTGGGCGTGTAGCTGGGGGAAGGGAGTGTGTAGGGTACCGCACACCGAGGTTCTTTCTCTGCCGAGGCTTATTTTTATCCTTTTCTCTGAACTTACACACACACACGCACGCACCACACACACAGACAGACACGCTTCTCGCTCTGAATCTCTTTCTAGGCGTTCTGAGGGAGGGAGTCTCCCAGATTCCCACGGTCCAGCCGTCGGCTGGAAGCGTCTCCTTTAAGACTGGCCCTTCCCTGGGTCTATTAAGGAGAGCGGGGCGGGTGCGAGCCTGAGAACCCGCCCCCGGCTAGTGATTGGCCCGTGGCAGACAGGGGCGGCCCTGCGGCAGGGGGCCCTCCCTCCCACCCGGGCTCCAAACCCTCCGCCCCCCCCAGTCTAGGGCTGCGGGTAAAGTTTCAGCCTCCGCACGTGACTCGCCATGGCCGCTGCCGTCGCCCCGCGCCCCTGAGCCGCGGCCCCCCGGACGGCTCCTCTCGGAGGACCTCGCACCCCTGACGCCGGGCAGCGCCGAAGCGCCTGCCTGGGGGCAGACTCCGTACCCCGTGGACGCCCAGACGGGTTGCATCCCCTCGCTTCGAGGTAACCTCTCCCCTAGGATCCTGGGGAGCCCTCGGCTCTCTCACGCATCGCGGGGGGCCCTCCGTGGCCTGCTGTGGACGGGAGCCGCGGGTGGGGACTGGGTGCCTGGCGGTTCCGACGGGGACCTGGGGTTTCCTGGGCTTCCCAGCCTGCGGCTGGCGTGTCCGGGGTTGGGGAGCCCCGTCCGCCCCGCGTCTTCTCGCGCGCGCGCAGCCTTGAGGCTCCCGAGGACGAGTGCCGCGCGTGTCCCCAGCACTCCGGCCCTGGCGGGTCCATCGCTGGGAACTCTTTTTTTCTTCTTCTTCTTCTTCGAAACCAAACCAAACAAAAAGACTTCTTGAAACCTGTTCGGGGAGAGATCAGATGCCCAACGGACTAGCCCCCCTCCTACTCTTTCTCCTGTTACCTGAGCCGCCCTGTGGTTTGGGGAGAATCAGCCAGGGGCCCACCCCCACCAGAGGGAACTGGCTGGGGGGGGCGGGGCCCGCTCAGCTGGTGTCTCGGTTAGAGTGTGGGGGAGCCGTCAGAATTGGGTGCGGGAGCCCGGTGCAGCTGAGTGAGAGTCTTGTGTTACTTGGGGGGCGGGTTGTGGAAGTCTTTTGGGGGTGAGGGAAGGACAGAATAGACTGGCCGACCTTGCTTCGCTGAGGATGTCTGGGATTTAGTGCCACCCACGAGGCTTGGAAGCTGCTAGCCAGATGTGTGTATGTTGAGGGGTGGTTGGCAAATCAGTTTTAACTGTGTCCCCCGTCCTCTCTGGGCACTGCCCCGCTGTCAGACTGTTCGTGGGAAAGGGGGACAGAGCCCACCCCCCACCCCGGTCCAGTGCGCTAGGCTGGGGGTGGGGGCCAGCTCATATGGAAATAATTTAAAAAGCAACAACAACAAACAGTGGAGAAGTTTCTTTTCCCCCTCCCCCTCCACTGCCCATTCTGTCTTGGCTAGGATGCCCAGCATGTTGGCAGGGAAGGGATGGTACCCCCTGCTCCTACCTGTGCCAGCTCTGAGTTTTGCAGCCAGATTGCTACCTTCTGCCTGCAGGGCGTGTGCACATGCATGTGTGCACGCGCTCTCCAACACAATTGTTTCCCCTGCCCTTTGCTCTTTACCCCAACTCTCAGTTCTGCTCCTGAATCACCCCACCAGCCTGAGGGCTCAGGGGTGTCATCCATTTTGTCTGTTTGAAGGCTTCACAAGGCAAGATTGGAGGGGGTGGGGACGCAGTGGCCAAGGAATTATCCAGTAAGGACTTCTGTGACCTGCTGAGAAATTAGGGCTCAGGCCCCCAGACTCCTCCGACACCTCCAGGGCTTTGTATGGAGCTATTGCTGGGGAAGGCCCCAGGTTGAAGGGGGGGATAGCCTGGAGCCTTGGGGATTCCCCTAGGAGGGGGTGGAAATTTGTTGTGGGGTTGGGAGGGAGACAAGAACAGTTTTGGGAGTTAGATGGGTGAAAGTGGGGAGCATGTGGAATCACTGAGTTTGGGACACTGGGAGGGGCTGGTACATCAGTACTGCCTGGGAGTCTGGGCCATGAAGCAGAGAGGTCAGGGGGGTCCGACTCAAGTAGGCCCTGGGGAGCCTCTGATGGGATGATGGGATGGTGGGTGTGCAGGCACTTCGAGAGTGGGGAGCCTGTGCTGTGTGTGGAAGACGTCACTGCAGGGGTTTCTCGGGTCTAGTGGCAGTTCTGAGAAGACCCTGGGAACTAGCCTTGTCCTGCCACAGCCCAGAATCTCTCCTCTGACCCCGAAAGCACCTGCTGCCACCCTGGGACACCTCTCCGGTTCACCTCCTACTCCTAACCATGTGGCAGCCTGGCAGGAAGCTAGCTGTAGGCAGCCTCATCCTGATTACCCCCCCCCCCCCCGCGCACCTCTTCCGATGGGCACAGTCACCCACACATGCCGTGATGTTCCTGTCAGCCTGGCTGGTGTTGGGGGTGGAGGGCATTGAGTGGCCTTCAGGTCTGCTTGGGGGACATTGATGCAGACCCCTGATGAACTAGCTCCCTTCCCATTAACCATTTGCTCCCTGAAGCTGCCTCTGCCTCCCAAGGTCTTTCTCACCAGGTCACTGTGCTTGGAAACTTGAGGTTTTAGACTGATGGTCGTTGGAGCCCTGTGATAGGAGGGTAGGACCATGACAGGAGCTTTAATGCCCAAATCCCTGTCCCCTGGGATATCTGAGAGGAGAAGGACCTCTTCCCAGTTGGAGGGAAGATGAGCTGAGCCCTTAGTGGGGACTGCTGGGGAGCACTGCCTAGTCTCTAGGGTGATGGGCGTCTAAGGAAGGTAACCCTATCCCTTTGACAAGTAAGCACAATAGTTCACTCCCAGCACCCCACACCCCTGTCTGGTGGTGGTTGGTTTTAGGAGTGTGGGAAGCTGGCAGCGCCTCTGGCAAAATGACCAAGGTTGTCTTGACTTACCAAGTCTTGGGAAAGAAGTGTAGCCACTGATACCCCCGGCTTGCAAGGGCTTTGGCTACACATCCTAGCTGACGCCTGCTGCCTTCCCTCCTCTGTTTCCCTCCGCCCTCCTGCTGCTGTCTGGAGCCCACACACTCTCTGTGGGATGTGGGGGCAGGGCAGGGTCTGGTTCTCCTTGTGTGTCCAGGAGTGTTCTGGGAATTGGCAAGATTGGCTGAGGGTGTCTGGGTGTCCCCGCAGGGTGGGCGGCATGAGGGGACCTGGCCCAGAGTGTGAGAACGGTTCAGCGTTGGTGTGTGTGTCCCTAGTCTGCTTTGGGTGTGGGTGTCTCTTGCTCCGTCTGGATGTTGTCTGGATCTTGTCTGCCTCCCTGGTCCTCCAACACCCCCCCCCTTGGATCTCCCCCCAGCAAGCTGGGATTGCCTGCCTGCTCTCCTCTCCCTGCAACTGGAACCTCCCTTCCCTGTTCCAGGAATTTAGTAAGGAGGAAGAGGCAGGCAGACAGACCTCCCACACTCTAGTCCGCCGCCAGCCTGGCATCATAGGGAAGAAGAAATAGGTGTTGTGGTAGGTTTTGCCTGCCTTCACTGGTTCCTCCATCAGGGCTGCCTCCCACAGAGGTCCCCCAGACTACCCTGAGATAACTCCTCCCATTTAGCGTCCTACCCCCAAAGCCCCCTGCTGGACCTCCAGGCTCCACAGTCAGTCCCAGGAGCTGGTGGGGGGATTAGGCTGTTGCCAGCCTGGCCAGCACCTGTTGCCAACCCCAGTCTTGTAACTAGAGCTGGCCAGTGAGGGGCTGCAAAATGACAGGTGGATCTCTGTGCAGCCAGCCCCCAACCTCCGCTGGATATGCCTTTCCCTTCTGGTTGGAACCAGGAGAGCCCATCCCCCAAGAGTCAACCTAATCTGAGCCTTGATGCTCCTATCCAGCCTGAGGACCCCTTAACCCTACCATTGGCTGCTGTAGAGTTAGACAACCCTCCTTCCAAGTTCTTAGAGTTCTGCTGCCCTGACAGGGCTGTGTGTGTGTGTGTGTGTGTGTGTGTGTGTGAGGGGGAGGGGCAGATGGGGCGGTTCTCTTAATGTTTTAATTGCATAAAAACTGGGAGCTCTCGGCCGGTGGGGAGTCTGGGGCTGGCTGGCCGCCCGGTTTGAGCTAAATATAGCCTGGGACATCTGCAGAGAAGGGGAGGGGAGGGGAGGGAGGTTCCATTCCCCTCACCTCAGCCAAGGTGCCCTCGTCTGGGCGGGCGGGCACCTTGGAGCAGGGAGGGGGGGGATTCCTCAGCACAAAAGGCAGGGGAGTGGTAGTAGGGGCTGGGCATTGGGGAATTTGCCTACTTGGAGGCCAGCAGAAAGCCAGAATGGACGTGGAGCCTCAGGAGAGGACCCACGTGGGGTACGTGGGATACCGGATAGGTCCTCTGATCCTGGCTCCCTCTTCCCCAGAGAGTTGCCTGAGGTCAGGCAGCCCTCAGTGTGTCACGGTGACCTACTCACTGTGTGCCTGTGAGTACATACCCACTGGGTGGCCCCTCCCGGCCCCTCCTCCTGGAGCATCTTCCCGCCCCCCGCCCCCCCACTGCAGGCCCCCAGCCCTTCTGTCCCTTGCCCCACAGCGAAACCTTCAGCCCAGGAATCGAGACTTGAGAAGGGGAAGCTGTGGCATGGAGTTCTCTGATCTCCAGTCACGGCAGGAAGTGGAGAGGGGGGGGGAATGAGCGGGGGTAACCTTGAGTGGCAGGTGGAGGAGGAGGGCCCTGTGAGCTCTGTGAGAACTACTAACCGTGCACACGGTGGGGGGGGGCGGGTGTGTGGCCCCCCCAAGGCCCCCTCTTTTCTCCAGCTCCAGGTAGGGGGAGTGTTGGGGGAACCGATGGCCGATTTCCCCAACGGGCTGCAAACTCTTCTGTCAGCACCCCCTTAACAGTGAGGGGGGGGGAAACTGTCTTCCTGTCACGTGCCCATCACTTCCTGTCCCACTGTGGTTCCTGGGATGTTTGTTATTGGTTGCCATGACGATGGCCGCCGTAGGCACTACCCCTGGTTTCTGTGGGGAGGGACCTGCCCCTCCCCTCAAGGCCCACAATTGGGAGGGGGCACTTGGGAGGCCTGACTAGGGGGCCCTTTCAAGCTGAGTCTGTATGTGTGTGGTCTCTTGACGACTCAGATCCCCTAGGGCCCCCGGACTTGTGTCTGTGGGAAGGAGTCACAGCCACCTACTCAGGCTGTGTTGTGAAGACTGACTTGTGGCCATGACTGTGAGCCTAATTTGGTGGCCGCATCCCCTTAGCCTGGGCCCCTCTGCCTCTTCATAGACCGTTGTCTTCCTCTCCCCTCGATTTCCTTCCTGGAGGGTTTGTGGATTCTTGGGATCCAAGCTGGACTAGATGGGACTCTGGGCCACTGGGTCCCTGGCGTCCTAGGGGTGGGGAGACCGTCAGCGGCTCTGCAGCCAGCTGGCTCTCCCACACACAGCCTCAGCAGCTTCTCTGTGATTCAGCAGGCCCTGTTCTCAAAGGGAAGGTCCTCAATGACCAGACTTCCCCACCTCCTGTGGGCTTCTCTGCTCCACAGGGTTGGAGAAGGGAAGAGATTCCCCCTGATTCTTGCTGGACTGAGGGGGCTCCCTGTGGAGTAGGAAGTTCCTGGGGGGTCCTAGGGTGTGGGGTTGTGGGGTGGGGAACACTCTGACTCAGGCCTGGTCTGGGGTCAGAGCCAAAAGGATATCCTGAGGTAGGAGGGGGTGTTCCTGGCTTCCCTGCAGCTCGGGTCCCCGGGGAGGGCTGATGGGAGGGGGCTGGTAGCATCTAGTTCTGTTGGCAGTGTGCCCTAGGATTCAGAGTGCAGCGGGCTGGGCCTGGGGCTCAGCTGAGGCAACGAGTGGGCATTGATGTAGCTCACCCCTACTTGCTGCTGCCCTGTGTGCTACTCCACTCACCTTCCCCCACCCTCCACACACACACACACCTTCTCCTAATCATTGCCAAATTGTTCATTTTGTGTGGTAGAGAGGAGGTGGTGAGGGGGGCAGCTGCCAAGGTGAGGGTGGGGAAAGCCCCATGCCAGGCTGGGTTTGTACATCGGTGGTTTCCAAGCTGGGGGGTCCCCTTTGTACCCCTTTGGTACCCTATAGACTGAGTTGCTGTTGTGCCGTCCACATATTCCTGTGGTCTGGCTGTGGCCAAGCAGGCTCATTTCTTCCTCTTCCTGTTTTCTTCCTTCCCCATGGGTTGGCCCCCTCTTCCTGTAGGCCTGGGCTGCCCCCTGCCCTTTTACCTACTCTCTGCTTCCATGGAAGATCCAGTCACAGCTCTGGTTCTGGATGGGCCCCTCATGTGCCTCTGGGTGTGGAAAGTCCTGAACAAATGTATCCCTCAGGAACTCTAGGGTATGGTCCCTGGAGGTATGGGGTAGAACCCCTACTCCTTTCTCTTGTGACCCAGTTGTCCTGGGCTGATATTGTCTGAGCCTCGTGCTTGCTAGTCATTCATAGCTGACATGTGACATCTGAATGCTGGGGCAGAATTTTGGATTTTTGTGGTGTGTAAATTGGAGGAGACATACCCACACCGTTCTTGTGGGACAGGGTGCTGTGTCTTGAAGCTGTGGGCAGCTTTGGCACCCAGCTGCAAAAGACTGTATTTTCACCTTGCTGACTCCTTGAGGACATGCTCAGTGCGTGCCTTCACTGGGTTTGCACATCTGGGGAAGGTTTGCCAGCCAGGCCTAGCTGAAGGGACACATGCCGGCAGTGTTTCGAGCCGGCTGCTGGGAGGGCCCTACCCTTTCCCTCAGCGAGGCTGAGCTTGCCTGTGAGGAGGAGACCGAGAGAGCTGTGACTGGGAGGGGAGAAAAGAGAGTCATGGCTACAACCCGGTCTGCAGATGAAGCTGTGTTGGGGAGGGGAGAGGTTGTGGCTTTGTGTGTGCAAGTGTTTTTCCTGGAAAGCTTATAAATAGTTCTAGCCTGCTGTTCTGGTTTGCAACCCATCCTGTCCTGCCCTGCCCCGGCCTGGCAGGCAGGGTAAGGGGTCCAGAGGATGAAGGCCACCCCGCCCCTCGGCCGCCTCCCACCCAAGTTGAGTCTGAGCTCTGTGTATCATTTGCCTATGATTCATGAACTGTCTAGGATGCTTCGGAAACTCCCCTTGTTTTAAGCCACCCAGTCTTTGCCCCTTCACTCATCCCCTTCAGAGGGAACTGCTTGGGGCCGGGTATGTAACTCGTTTGGCGGAGTGCTTGCCTAGCGCGCCTGAAGCCCTGCCTTCCATCCGTAGCACCACGTAAAGCTGTCATGGCGGCGGGCGCATACCTACCGCCCCAGGATTCTGGAAGGGGACGCTGGAGAATGGGAAACTCCAGGCCGTCAGCTAGTTTGAGGCCAGCTCGGGCGGCAGACCCCCGAGTCAGAAAATAAAAATAAAGCAGAGGGAGCGGCTTTAATTTTCTGTCTGGGGGTGGGGGGCCTTTGTTTTGAAGGAGCAGACTGGAGGGGATGGTTGAAGAAGGGAGGTTCTGGAGAGGTGGCGCCACCAGATTTGGGGGTCCTCTAACTCCTCTCTCTCCAGGACATGGGAGGAAACGGCCTATTTCTCTTCCCCTTCTTCCCTCCCCAGATCCAAAGATTTCCCTTTTTTGGTTTATGAAGTGCAAGAAGGGAATTTGGGGAAAGGGTTGTGGTCAGGCCTCTGCCCACACCCCTGATATCCCTCTTCCCGCAACCCTCCCCTCCGTCTGGGAGGAAGCAGATCCAGAAAAACGGGTAATGTTCCCTGCTAGCCCTGTCCACAGATGCTGGCTCTGGTCGGGGCAAGGCAAGGGGAGAGGAGGGAAAAGAGCCCAGGGACTCCAGGCGAAGGTGAGAACTCAGGGAGCAGGAAGACCAAAGCGCTTCTCTCCCCTCCCCCCTTCCCAGCCAGGCGGCACTAGGTGCTTTCCAGGACCTCGCTTATCAAGGGAGACGGTTCACAGGCAAGTAAACACGCTTAAGGAGGTTAAGCCACTTGCCTAAGGTCACCCAGAGTGGCAGAGCTGAGATTTGACCCTTCAGACCTCTGGGTCTTTTTCCCCTCCGATCTTCATGGCTGCTGCAGCCCTCACCTTCCCCCTCTGCCCCCCTGAAAGTGTGAGACTCTGGACCCTGTAAGTGTGAGACTCTGGAGTGACGTGTGTGTGTGTGTGTGTGTGTGTGTGTGTGTGTGTGTGTGTGCGTGCGAGCTTGTGCACACTTGCATGTGTCTGTGTGTCTGAAGATGGCAAGTGATCCTGATACCTTTTAGGGATTAAAGGGCCCAGTGAGGAGGGGCATGTGGCTGGTGGCAACGCTCTTGCCTCCCACCCCTTTTTCTGCTGGGCTCAGTGCATTGGAGGTGCAGGTCTGTGGCTTCTCTCTCTCTCGGGGCAGGGTGCCTATGAACAGCGGAGGTCCCTGGCAGAGGGTGGAGGTTAGATGTGGGTAGTTTGTTTTTCCCTCTTTGGCGCTAGCTTAAATTCTCTGGTCCGGGTACAAGGGGCCAGGCGTCTCTGTGAGGACCTTCGAAGCTCCACTCCTTTGCCCTTACCTATCCCTGTTCCCTGGTCAGCCTGGCCCTTGGCCCATTTCGGTGACCTTTGTCCCTGCCCTTATTGGAGAGCCCTCCCTCCCTTCCTCAGGAAGCTGAACAACTTCTCATTGAAGGCTGCAGGCCTAGCTGGGTTAGGACACTAGAGGTTCTAAGGCACACCCTGGAGGTGTGTGTTCGCGCTGGGCTGGTGGTTTGAACTCAGATCCAGTTGTTTGTTTTTTTTCAAGACAGGGTTTCTCTGTGTCACCATGGCTGTCCTGGAACTCACTTTGTAGACCAGGCTGGCCTCACAGAGATCCCCCTGAACTCACAGAGATCCCCCTGCCTCTGCCTCCCAGAGCAGATCCAGTTTTAACCTCTTCAGGGAGAGACTCTAAGGCAGATATCACTATTCCTGGTGGGCAAAGCTGGATTCTCTAGAATGTGAAAGACAGGACCTCAAAAAGTCCAAGCAAAGTGTCACCCACCCCAAACACTAGGTCGGGATGCCCGGGGTTTGGAGGGAGCAGCTATTCAGCTTCAGCCATCTCTCTGGTTAGCCTCCCTTTGGTCAGCTGCCTTCTCGGCCTCATCTGTAGAGAGGGATGCCCCCGTGTAGACACGGATCTACCTGAGGGTTTGGGAATCCTGCTAAATTGTCAGTGCTGGGAGCCTCAGTGTAGGGGATGGCCCACAGGGAGGACCTTGGAACGTCTCCTGGCATGAGAAGCAGGTAAGATAGGCTGTGTGAGGGCTGGGTAGGGCGGCAGTTCTGTGCCTTCCCAGAGCACGTGCAGCCCACCATGAACACATGTCCTGAACTGTACTCATTTCGTGGTTGGGCTCAGGTGTGGAGATGCTCTCTCCAGGCCTCTACTCACATGCTTGCCTGTACACAGACTGGGGCAGCAGGCATGTTCCTGCCCACCCAGATGTTTTCCGTAGGCCTGCGTGTGCGAGTTTCTGCAAGTGTGTAGGGCAATCCTTATGAGGGTCCAAGTGTAGACGTTCGTTGATGACGTCAGCCAGCCCTCCTCTTCCTCATGCCTGGCTTTTCCAGCTCATGTTGTATGCGACCCCATAAGAGAATGGGGACAGTGTCAGCTGCCCCTGTAGGTGTGTTCCCCCCGCACCCCCATCAGTGAGTGTCAGCTTGTGAAGGGAAGGAGACACTCATTCAGGAGTGAGGCCTCGAGCTTGGTGCGATGAGTTCCTACAGGAGAGATCTTGGTGTTTAGCACAGTGCAGATTTCACTCCGGTGACAGCTGTTGCTTCCACTACCTTCCGGCCACTACCTGCCCTCTTTCTCCCTGTCTTCCTTAGTTGACAGACGACACAGGCTGGGACAGTCGGCAGAGGACACAGTGCTCTTCCACAGTGGCCTTGGCAAGAAGTCCCCCATCCTCATCCCGGTCCCCTGCCAAATGCTGCTTTTGTATACGCTCCCCCAGTCTCCAGGTTTGAGCCTGGAGCTCGGAGCTCGGAACCTGGTATGTTCTAAGTCTCGGGTGTGTGTGTGTTCTCATTTTCAGTGTCTAGCTCTCTCTCTCTCTCTCTCTCTAGAGCTTTACTGAGCTATTAACTAACTCACAACAAACTACTGGTGTGCTCTAGATGTTGAGGCAGGAGGATCGCAAGTTCCGAGCCAGCCATGTGATTTAGTGAGGGAGACCTTTTTCAAAATCAAGCCAGAAAGAACAGGGCGCAGTGGTGCATGCTCGCCTTCCCAGCGCCCAGGAGGCAGAGGCAGGTGGATCTGTGTGAGTTCAAGGCCAGCCTGGTGTACAAATCAGATCCAGAATCCCTGTCTCAAAAACAAAAACAAAAAAAAAAAAAAAAGAAGAAGAAGCCCACAATCGCAGTCTTCATGCATTTAGAACCATCCAGCTGCGGCCACCACCAAACACTTTCACCACTCCAGAAAGCTCCTATGCCCGTCAGCAGTTACTTCTCATTTCCCTCACATTCACACCCCAGTTCCCAGCAACCACAAATCTATGCATACAGATCTGCTTCTCCTGAACATTCTTAGAAATCGAATCACACAACGTATGGTCTTTGGCAACTACGTTGTTCTCAAGGTTCGGCCCTGCTATTGTGTCAGCTCTGAGCTCTTTCTTCCCTTTTTTGGGGCACAGGAAATATTCTAGTGTATCGGGTGTCCAGCATTTTCTTACCTGCTGATCACTGACGTTTGGGTCGGTTTCACAGCTCAGTTTTTGGTTTGTGTTTCCGCTCTGAACATTTTTGTGCCTTTTTTTTTTTTTTTTTTTTTTGGTGTGCATTTTTACTGATGGCTTCCACCATCCTGTGTCTCGGGTAGATGCCTAGGAACGGACTTGCTGCGTGCACTAGTACCGTGTTTAAGGTTTTGAGGAACTTCTCAGCTGTCCTCCAGGGCAGCTGTAGTATTTGACACTTCCACCAGCACTGTGTGGATTCATTTCTGCACACTCCCGGCCAGTACTTCCCAGCTGACTTGTATGTGTGCACGGGAATGCGTATACGTGTGGAGGCCAGAGGCCGGTATTGGGTGTCTTTCAGTGTTAGAGCTAGGGTCTCGGAGCGAGGCTGGAGCTCACTGATTCAGTTGGGCCTGCTGGCTGGCAAAGCTCAGGGATCCTCCTGGCTTTGCTTTTCCAGCACTGAGGTTACTGGCGTGTGCCACTGTGCCAGCTTTTCACTGGGTTTCCAGGTATCCAAAATCAGGCCTGGTGTCTTACCAATAGAACCAAATCTGTTACCTTTCAGTCACAGCCATCCTAGTATGTGCATTCAGGAAGGAAGCAGGACCTGGTTTTGATTGGCTGTGATTATTTTTGTGTTTCTTTTATCTAATATATGTATACATACACACACATATATACACACATATGTGCCTCTGTTATGTGTCTGTATTTATGTCTAATCTACATTCAAATGGACTTGAAAATTTCTTAGCCCTGTTTCTCCTTTTTTCTCTGTTACCTCTCTGGCTGCCTCAGGGAATCTGTAGGTCACAGCTGTGCCTCTACTCCAGGGTGTTATCTGCGCATAGCCCCTGGCCTCAGCTGTTCAAATAGGGTGTAGATTGGTGTGCACACTGGTGAGGGGAGCTCATCTGGGGTCGCATCTCCTACCACCCCAGCCCCTGTGCGTTCCTTTTGCTGATGGAAGTATGATGAAGTCCTAACTCAGTGTCTCTTGCTGCTTGGGGGCCCCCAGGGACTTCCATCCTGGGCAAGCCTTCCTGACACAGGGCTTCCCGGGGCCACCTGTACTATTCTGCATTGGAGGTGTTGCCTAAGGGGCCTGGAGAGCCACTTCCCTGAGTAGCCTGGGCCTCCTCCTTGAGGGACATCCTGATCTGGGATGTTGGGTCTTAGGTTTTAGGGGGGAAGTGGTGTAAGGGAGCCCCCCTCCAGCTTAGGAGTCATTTTTCTGAGAAGTGCCAATGCTTTAGGGAAGCGGCTTCTCCCCCTCCCTGCCAGCACACGTTCTCTGTATCTTGACCTCAGGTAACCCACACTGGGGGAAGGAGAGCCAGCCAGCTGCCTGCCTCAGCTGCAGTGATCTTTGGGGCGGCACTGTGGACCCTTTCCTAAGCATTCTGGGTGAGAGGCCCTCCCGTACAGGCTCTGTCCCTGTATTCCCAGCCCGCTGGTGGTGCTGGCCCTGCCACCCCCAGCAGTGTCTGGGCCCCCCCCCCCCCGTCCTAGGCTGGCCCTGCCAGCCAGGCATGGTGCCAGGTGTCTGCTCAGCTGGGTGCCACAGGAAAAATCTCTGGCCCTGGCTGCCCAGGTTGGGGAGTGCTGTGGGGAATCCCGTGTGCATGTTCAGTGCTCACCTGTCTTTCCTCTTTCTGCAGCACCACAGGACATGCCGCCCCCAGGCTGCCCGGCGGGGGCCCTTCTGGGAGTGGCATCCTTTTTGATACTCTGAAAACCAGCTCCAGACCTTCCTACAAAAGTGTCAGCTCACAGAACTGCTTAACCAAAGGACGGACACTTGGGACAACCCCCCTATCCCCTCAATCCACCTGGCCCCTGGCCGGGAAAGGGGCTCTAGAGGGCTGAGATTGACTCACTAACTTTGGACCGAAGTTCTAGGGACAGAAGGGGGTAGGGTGGGTTGACCACCCAAACCCCCTCTGGGCTCAGGCCCCATGCCCGGAGGAGGAGGAGGAAGAGAGACTGCGTGAAAAAACCATCACAGCTGCCTGCCAGACTGTTTGCCTGCCCTTCTGACTGTGGCCGCTTGGTATGGCCAGCAATAGCAGTTCCTGCCCAACACCTGGGGGCGGGCACCTCAATGGGTACCCGGTGCCCCCCTACGCCTTCTTCTTCCCCCCTATGCTGGGTGGACTCTCCCCACCGGGCGCACTCACCAGTCTCCAGCACCAGCTTCCGGTTAGTGGATACAGCACACCGTCCCCAGCCAGTAAGTCTAGGTGTGGGGAGGCTGGGGAGGAAGAAGGGCATTTGGAGGTGGCAGGCCTCAGGGTTCGGGTTCCCGGACACATGTGTTCTACTGGAGGTACAATGAGTGACAAGGTCTTCTCTGGACTAGGGTGAATGTTGTGTATGGAGGGGGGAGGGCTGGTGCTTGAAGATGGTCCTGCTGCTGTCAGCCTGTCAGTGGTGGTTCAGTATTGGGGAGCGGTAGAGGAGAGAGGAAACCATTTTGTTCCTTCCTACATCGTTGTCCCCCTTTGTCCCTGTGTCCCTGGTGCTGCTATGCTATCGAGGGCCTTATAAATAGCTCTGAGGAGGAATGGATGCAGAGGCCGAGGCGGATAAACAAACCTCTCAACATTTTGTGGAAAAAGCGGGGGGGGGGGCTGGGGGGAAGCCACGACATCTCTACCCAGTGAGAATGAACCCCCACTTCTACCCCACCCCCTTCCAGTACTCTGAGGGAAAGGGCTTCAAGAGACAGCCCAGGGCAGCTCAGCACAGCTGGAGCTCTGGCTGTCTCCCTGCCAGCTCCCCTGCCCCAGAAGGACAGGGAGGGACTCCGTGGGGGCTTTCTGCCTGGACTCTGGCCTTGGACACATGCACAAGCTTGGCAGGGCCAGTGTCTTCTGCCTCCTACCCTTTGCCATGAGGGTCACGCGTTGGCTGGGCGGGGGTCTCAGTGCCCTTCCCTAGCTGGCCAAGCCAGGTAGTGGGAGGTGGCGGCGGCCATGGCCAGCTGGCAGAGTCCAGGCTTGGGGCCTGCCAGGCCGCTTACAGTAACTCTGGCCCCCGGGGCCCAGCTGGGCTCCAGGCCAGGGCCTAGGAGGAGGGAGCTGGGCCTGGCCTGGGGCAGGAGGGAGTGGAAGGAGCAGAGCAGGCCATGGCTGGCCGGCTGGTCAGCTGCTGACCTGGGAAATGTGTCTTACCTCTCCTGGTTGGCAGAGACTGAGCACCCTGCCTGGCACCCATTGCCCCTCCCATAGCTGTTGGCAAGCTGCCTGGCACCGCTGCCCCATGCTGGACTGGGCTGGGTCAGTGCCCCCTTCTTGGTGTGGGGGCGGTGCTCTCCCTGGAGCCAGGGAGTCTCTTTGTCCCTCGGGCAGGCTCTCTGGCTGGGCGCCTCACTGCCCACAACTGGCTGTCTGCCCACAGCCACCACTGCTTCCTGGATTGCCGCCTTTGGCTTTGTCGAAGCCCCCTCCCTTCCAGGCCCCACCAGTCTTCAGGAGCAAATAGTCTATGCCTATATTCCTTTAAGTTTCCAATCCCTTATGCCGTGGGGCTGGGGAGTGGACAAGTGGGCTACCCCCGTTTCCTCCTGCCAGCGACTCCTCAACCCCTCATGCTTTATTTTGCCTTCTCTTCTCTCCACCTTGCACGGGAGAGCCTGAGGACCCCCATTCTGGTTCTGATTTCCTAGCTTTGCTGATGAGGAGACCAGCCTCCCTCTGGGGCGCAGAATTGCTGGGGAAGGGGGGGGGGGCAAGTGCACCTGTGTGAAAAATGCTCCCTGCATTTGAAGGGAGTGAGAGCTCAACACTGTCACCCATCCCAGGAGCTGCAAGAATTATACTTTCTTCCAGGGTGGGGATTTTTAAACAGGAAAGGAAGCTGGGCGGTGGTGGCGCAAGCCTTTGATCCCAGCAGAGGCAGGTGGATCTCTTGAGTACGAGGCCAGCCTGGTCTACAGAGCCAGTTCCAGGACAGCCAGGGCTACACAGAGAAACCCTGTCTCATAAACAAAGGAGAAGGAAAGGAGTTAGGGGCCCTGTAAGCTGGAACCTGTGGACCACTTGTCCTTGCCTGGGTAATTCAACAGGGGTCTGGACAGATGAACCTGGCTGCCAGGAGATTTGAGATCCGACCCCTTTGAGACAAAGCAGATCCTCTGCCCGCCCCCGAGTGTTGCAAGCGGCTTCCTCTTTCTTAGAGGTGGGTGGGTGGAGCCCCCACCCTGGTAACCTACTCCCTGGGTGGGGTACCCATGTTTCAAGCAAATGGCAGCCTTCTTTGGCTTTCTCCACCCAGGTTAGGCAATGCTCTCTTCCTGACCCCCCCCTCCCCCCATGTGAGCCTGTGGGTTTCTCACACCCCCTCCTCCTAGTAAACAACAACAGTCTTTTCCCCTACTCCCCAGCCTCAGAGCACCTTCCAGGGTCAGGGACCAGTGGCCTGGGCTTAGGTCTGCAACAACCAGGCATCCCAATCCCCTCCTGAAGTGCTCCTGGTACCTGAAAGCAGCTAAGTTTTATACCTTTAGCTTCCCCTTGGGACTAGGGCACAGTTCAGGTAGTTCCTGGAGGTGAGACACAGTGCCTTTTTTTTAATTTTAATTTTTTTTTCTTTTCCCCATTTCTACATGGAGCAGTGATTAGCCTTGGTGATCTTCCAGGCCCCCTGTCCCAGTCCCACATCACATAGCCGTCAGATGGCCTCCCCTTGCTGGCCCGTTTGCTAGGTTGCACCTTATGTGTACTCTTCAGAGAGCAGGTGACCTGTCAGGAGGGCCAAGGTCTCTCCAGGTCACTGAGGGGAGAGCTAGGTATTGTCCTGCCTGCTGAGAGCCTCCTAGGGAACCAGGGCAGAGGCCTCAGAGATAGCACGAGACTCCTGTCCCTTTGGTGCTTGGCCCCTGAGGCTCTGTGTTTACCGGGGCAGTTTAGGCTTCTGTGTGCTGTGTGAGGAGGGTCAGAGTTTGTGTGTTTTCTGGGAGGAGGGGATCAAGTCTGAGTATGTTGAGAAGGCGGGTTAATGGCTTGTGTATACTAGGTGAGGGGGTTCTAGAATTCAGCCGTGTTTGCAGAGAATCTAATCCAGAGCTGGGGAAAGGAATGTCAGCTGTGTGTTGGGGTTGTTGGGTGGGGTGTGGGGGGCTAGGGGTCAGGCATGCATGATTTAGGGCAGAGGTGTCCTGGTTTGAGGGCTTAAAGTGGTGTGACCTTCAGAATGGGGGGGAAAAGAAGGGCCCCATCTCTAATGCTCTGGTGTTTCCTGGACCCCACTGCCTGCGAATCCTTGGAATTCCTTGGGCTTCGAGGTTAAAAAATTAGACAGCAGCCCTTTGTGGTGGCACATAATCCCAGCACTCAGGAAGACAGAGGCAGGTGGATCGCTGTGAGTTCAAGGCCAGCCTGGTCTACAAAGCCAGTTTAGGACAGCCAAGGCTACACAGAGAAACCCTGTCTCGACCCCCCCCCCAAAAAAAAAGAAAACAATAAAAACTTAGGCATCTGTGTCACTCTCTTGGCATTATTTCCTCCTCCGTGACACAGGGACATTGCCAGATGCCTAAGAGGGCCAGGTTAGGTGAACTCATCCAGGGAGCTCACTTGGTGTGTGCCTGGCATGTGACCTAGGAGCTCGGGAGGGAGGCTGCTGAACACTTAACCTACTGTGGGTTGGGACATTATCTGTGCCTTAAAAAAAAATCTTGATCTGGACCGTTGCGCACCTTTACAGAGTAGGAAGGGCAGAAGATGAGCGGTCAGAGTAGAGCAGAACCATTCCTGGGAACGCCACCATCCAGATAGCTTTAGGAGGAGAGGGGGGAGGGTCCATTCTAGGGACCGCAGGGGAGTGCGCCTCTCCACCCCTCACCCCTGCCCCCTCCTCCGTTTCGGATTTTGAGAGCGATAAGAGGCCCAGGGAAGATCTCCATCCTGTCCTGGAAGCCTTGGATACAATCTGTTCACACCCCCACCCAACCCGACTCTGCCCTCCTGCAGCGCTGGAGCTCCCAGAACTCTGCCTTAGCAGCCACCTCCTCCTCCCATCCCCGACAGACTCTGAAGGAACAGCCATAGTTGCTTTTCATATTTTGTTGCAATTTGTGAGGCGCGGGGGTGGGTAGGGCAGTTGGAAGCAATCTATAGAGGAGTTGGGACAGGATCTGGAGAGGGCGGCTACAGATCTCCCTTCCACATGTCGGTTGGGTACTTGTCTAGATACGGGGACTGGATGCGTTTCCCTCCTCCTCCCCTTCCCTCAGAGCCTAGGTCTAGGGGAGCCTGAGAAGGAGGCCCAGATGGAGGAGGAGGAGGTGTGTCTTTCTCCTCCTTGGGTTTGCAGACTTGTGCATTCCCCCTTCTTCCCACTCTTCCTCCTGGGACAATGGGAAGGACAGCTCTGGAGAGGCAGGGTACTGCCTAGCTATGCCTTCCTTGGGGTCCAAAAGGAGGAGTCAGCCAAAAGACCCTCACTGAAAACGGGGCCTCTCACTGTTTATCTATCTTCCAGGAGGGATAAATGTACAGGCTCTCTCAGGGTAGGATTCCAGCATGGATTGGGGGAGGGGACACAGGGAAGGAAGCCTGTCTTCCTCTTAGACCAGTCAGGGCCTCAGGCAAGGGGTGTGTGCTGTAGGGATGTGCCAGTACAGCCCAGAGCTGCTGCCTTTGTATGTGTTTTGTGTGTGTGTTTGCGTGTAGGGTAGCGTCCAGTAAAAAGAGGAAATGGTAACCTTCTCCAAATAATGTTGGGACAATGCCTTCTTGCCCTCTGTCGTCAGGATAGACTGGGGGTCCCTGGTAGCATGAGTAATCCAGGTCCTCCCCTGCTAGCTGGACCCCCAAGTTACTGAAAATGTTAGCCAGCCTGAAGGCTCATGCCTGCTTCCCTGCTTATCCCACAGAGAGCAGTCTTTTGAAGTCAGTTCTTCCTGTGCAACCTTGGGCAGGTCATTCACCCTTTCTCTGAATCTTCTTGCCCTTCTGATCCGCCTCTGGCAGGCTGCTTGCAGCGAGGCCACAGTGACCCGCTTGCTGGTAACGGCCTGGCCTCCTCCTCCAATAGCTTGAAGAGTACCTTGAAGAGCAGTGAGGACAAGGGGAGGGGGAGAGCTGGGTATTGTCTCAGGGATGGCCACCCTGTATTAGGACCCGATGATGGTCTCCTCCTGTTCGTTGTGAGCAGAGAAGGGAGCCCTGCTTAGCACAAGCTGGGGGGTGGGGGTGTGGCAGTGAGGATTCAGCCCATACCTGCTAAGGGCTTGCTGAGCACAAAGCCCGGTGTGTGTGGTGGGGGAGCTGGGGATGGGAGAGGACACTGCAGGCAGATGCTACCCAGGATCTCAGCTCCTACTGCAGGCCAGAGCCATCCCTCCTCCCCCCTCTTCTCACTGCCCCAGGACACTGCGTTCCTCCTTGACCTGCTTCTCGACCTCGTGGTTGCCAGAGCAGGCCTCTCACCCCAGCTTCGGAAATCCTGTTCATCCTTCAAGGGACTTTTTTTTTTTTTTTTTTTAAAGCTAGAGATCTTGAATGTGGTCTTCCCAGAATCCTCTTCAGAGTCCCCTTCCTTATCAGAGTCCCTCCTCTGAACACCCATGGTATTATTCTCTCTCACTCACCTCTCCACAAATGAAGACTTTCTCCCTGATTTCCATACTGAGTGCCAGTTATATGGGAGATTTTTGCGTGACAGTGAGGGACAAGAGTCTCAGGTCCCCTCAGCATCTTGAAGCTATGAGCACAGAGTGTGCCACATCTCTGGTGCCAGGAGCTCCATCAGTGAGCAGAAAAATATGGATGGCATCCATGCCAAGACCTCACACTTTTGCCCTGGATCCCAGCACTCCATTTGCAAACCCCTGCCCACTCCCGGGTGTCCTACAGCCTTCTGACCTGCATCAAGGAGACTCTGCATCTCAGGAATCCTCTCTCTCCTGTTCCCCAGCACTGTCTGCTTTGCACAGATCTTGTGAGGGCCAGAAAGATGGCTGAGTGGGTAAAGGCACTTGGTTCCATGCTGGACAGTCTGAGTTTGATCCTGGGGACCCACACAGTGAAAGCAAGCCAGTTCTGGAATTTCTCATTTTTTTTTCTCTCTTTCTTAAAAGGATTTAACTTTTAAGCTAGGCTGTGGTGGTGCACATCTTTAATCCCAGTACTCTGAGGCAGGTGTGTCTCTGAGTTCAAGGCCAGCCTGGTTTATTGAGTTGCAGGACAGCCATGGTTATACAGAGAAACCCTGTCTTAAAAAAAAAAGAGAGAAATTTTATTTTATTTTATTTTATTTTATGGTTATACGATTGTCGGTGTTTGTGATCATCCATGTCTGTCCACCATGTGTGCCCTTGGTGCCCACACAGGTCAGAAGAGGGTGTCGAATCACCTAGAACTAGAATTAGGAATGGTGTGCCACCATGTCAGTGCTGGGAATCAAACCAGGGTCGTCTGGAAGAGCAGCCACACACACACACACAACATTTTTTGGGGGTCATACCATATATATCTGGCTGGCCTGGAATTCAAAGGAGATCCATCAGCATCTGCCCTGTAAGTGCTGGGATTAAAGATGTGCACCACCATAGGCTTTGAAAGTGTTCCTCTGACATCCACATAAATGCCGTAGCATACATATACACATACAATAAGAGAGATGTTATTTCAAAATGTCTTGTGAGTCCTCCATCGTCTATTACCACTGCTTAGGCTAAGCCAATCTTGTTTACCACTTGGACTTACAACTGGACGTCCTTTTTTTTTTTTTTTAAATAAATTTATTTATTTATTATGCACACTATTCAGTCTGCATGTATACCTGCATGCCAGAAGAGGGCATTAGATCTCATTATAGATGGTTGTGAGCCACCATGTGGTTGCTGGGAATTGAACTCAGGACCTCTGGAATAGCAGCCAGTGCTCTTAACCTCTGAGCCATCTCTCCAGCCTCCCCCCCCAACTGGACATTCTTGTTGTTGTTTTTGTTTGTTTGTTTGTTTCAAGACACAGTTTCCTTGTGTAGTCCTGGCACCTCACTCTGTCGATCAGGCTGGCCTCGAACTCAGAGATCTCCTTGCCTCTGCCTCCCTGGTGCTGGGATTAAAGGTGTATGCCACCATGCTGGCCTCTAACTGGACATCCTTGCCGCCTTTTAACTCATTCTTCATAACTGGAAAAGTGTAAGCACTATAATGGAATTTGCCTCTCCTTTACTTACCCTTCCTGTGCTTTCAAGCCTACAAACCCATCTGGTCTGGACTGACCTTAGCCGACTCTCTGGCTTGGTTTTGTACCTTCTCTTTTGGATTTTTTGTTGTTGTTTAGACAGGGTTTCTTTGTGCAGCCCTGGCTGTCCTCGGATATCTGCCCATCTCTGCTCCTCTAGTGCTGGGATTAAAGGTGTGCTCTACCACTGCCTCCATTGGAATTTTATTATTCATCCTTCCTGGTCTTTCTTCAGTTGGTAGTCTGAACACACGAACAGCTGTGGCTGTTGGACCTTTGGACAGCGATCAGCCTCCCTGTCCGTCCTCTTTGCTTGACTCTGAACTTCATCTTTCTTTAGGTCTCTGCCTTGAGTTTCTGACCCTTGAACTTAATTTTCCCTAAGAGCACACTATGATATTATGGAACATAATCTCATTTGTCGGCTTGCAGTGTGTATGTGTGAGTGTGTGTGTGTCATTATTTGCCTTTTTTTTTTTGTCACTTTGTAAAGTCTTTTAGGGCATGCTCACCAGGACAGTCAAATGGAAAGAACTCAGAAAATATAATTTATCTTGAGTGGACCTGCTTTGGTGGGAACATCAGTTTCTGTGGCAGAGAGTTCCATTTTTACTTACTTTTTTTGTTTGCTTTGTTTTAGAGACATGGTTTTTCCTCTCTGTAGCCCTGGTTGCCCTGGAACTCACTCTGTAGCCCCAACCGCAGCCACTACCACCACCCAAAGACCCCAGAACTCTTAATTTTCCCGCCCTCTTCACGTCTCTCTCACCTCAACGCTTCTAAGTTCGCTTATGTATTTTTTTATGTCTACTTTTAAAAAATTTGAGACACCATTTCACTGTGTATGCTCATAAAATGCTGATCCACTCTGGCCTTGAATCCGTGAGCTCACTCTTGCCTGTCTCCCAAGCAGCTGGGACGATAGTCTCATACCTCCAGGCCTGTCTGTAAAGGTTCTTGGAGTCGCTGTGAGAATTAAATGGCAGCATGTTGTAAAGAACCTGGCTTTGGGCAAGGAAGTAGCTCATTTGTTAAAATGTTTGGCTGTGCAAGGGTGGGGATCTCTGACTTCACACGCAGACCAAACCTGGCTGCTAGGACGTTAACCTGTATTTTCTCCTTTCCTTTACGAGAGCAGGACAGATAAATAGGATACCCTGGTGTTCCCTGGCTCTCCCTCCTTTTTAGGGACCTACCTAAGGTCGGCGTCCCTTCCACCGAAACAGACATCCTAGGGAGGAAATGGTCAGCTTGAAGGCACCAGTGCCTCCTTTTATCTGTCCTGGGCTGGTTCATCCTGGTTCCGGGGCTGGGAGACACCCTGGGCGGAGCTTTTCTCACCGGAAGCACGCAG
Organism: Pachyuromys duprasi; assembly: GCA_028658305.1. Lineage (NCBI taxonomy): Eukaryota > Metazoa > Chordata > Mammalia > Rodentia > Muridae > Pachyuromys > Pachyuromys duprasi. Next base: position 21,111,741 of record CM053746.1, on the reverse strand, counting down.
AGTGTGGGAGGAGAGCTCCCCGCTTGTGTTTGTGCTAACAGCTCAGTTCTGCCGCGTCTGATTCCGGCGGGTGAGCCGGCAGCCGGAGTCTCACATGATGTCACAGACAGTGACACAAGCTGGATGTCTCATTCCGACACAGCGTCCAAGCTGCACAGTGTCACACCCGGGACACCCAGCATGCCGCATTCGTGGTTCTAAGGCTGGGTCACCTCCATCTGGGCCCTGGGCCCACTGCCCGCGTTTACGGAGTTTGGGGCCGGACGGGGCCGAGAAGGGGGCCGGTGGGCTAGCCCCGAGGGCGGTTTGGCAAGCGGGTGATGTCACGGGCAGCGCTGGGTGGGTCACCCGGAGGTGAGGCGCCGCCAAGCGAGTTCAGGGAGAGTTCAGCCGCATTGCATTAGGCAAATGAAGCCGGGGCTGGGTGTGTGTGTGTGTGTATGTGTTTAGGGGGAGGACACCGGGACCACCCCATCTCCCCGCAGCAGCATCGCCTGGCTGGGGATTAACCAGAAAGCACCAGGGAGGCTGGGAACCGGAACTGGCATGGGGAGGATGCCCTCTACTATTAAGTCCTGCCTCGTGGTGCCTGCTCTTCATGCCCAGCCTGGCTCTGTGCTCCGTGTATTTCCCGCCTCAGTTCCCTCTCCCACTCGCTGTCCACGTGCACTCTTCTGGCCCTCGCTTCCCTGTATCTCGCTCGTGCGGCGGGACCCGCCGGGAAAGGGTTAAAGCCAGGGGCGGCGCCTGGCCGGGGCGGGGCGGAGGCGAAAGAGGCTGGGATCCCAGAGAGGGGGCGCGCGGGCTGGGGGGTGGGGGGGAGCGCGCACACCGGAGACCGAGCAAGTGGCCCGCCGCCGGGCCTGGCGGAGGCGGGGCCGTATGGGGGTTCCCCCACCCGCACCCGGAATCTAAGCCACGGAGAAGCCCGGGAGCCCCGGCCAGCAGAAGGAAGTGCTCGGTGACCCCCGTCTCCGCCCTGATCCCGCCCCGGGCCGGCGGACTTGGGGAGCCGCTGGACTCTGCCTGGGACACCGGAGCCTCGAGTTCTCGGACCGCCGGGCGTTCCCTGCGAGCGAGCGAGCTCCGAGAGACCTCCTCCCGGACCGCACAACTTCCCGCTTTTCACCTGGGACCGGCGGAGCGACCTGCGGACTTAAACGCGGGCAATTCTGGGTAGGGCGCCCCACCGAGGGGCCGCCCGCCGGGACGAGGGGACTTGTCCCTTTGCCCCCCAGCTGCTTCGCTCGGATGGCGCCTCCGGCGGAGTGACGGGAGCCCCTTGCAGGACTTCACCCCCTGGATCTCCGACCTTCGTGGGGCAAGATGTACGAGAGTGTGGAAGTCGGAGGGCTCGCCCCCACCCCTAACCCCTTCCTAGTGGTGGACTTTTACAACCAGAACCGGGCCTGCTTGCTTCCGGAGAAGGGGCTCCCTGCCCCGGGTCCCTACAACACCCCGCTCCGGACTCCGCTTTGGAATGGCTCAAACCACTGTACGTACCGGCCTCCACTGTGCTTCTGTAGGAGCTGGGGTGGGGGTGCCGGTAGGGGCCTTACCCCTCACTTTCCGTCTGTCGGTTGTTCTGGCTGGACCGTTGTCCTCCACCCAGAGACCCTGGCGTGCGAGCTCAGTAACTTTGAGCATTCCCTCTCCAGGAGACGTGATATCCCAGCCCCTGGCCTTCTCCATTGACATCTTGGTTAGGATCCCGTAGCTCCACGGCCTGCTGGAGGGTCCGGTAAAGGTCGTGGTTGTGGGCTTGTCTGTCCCGAAGAGGAGGGACCACCTCCCCAGATCCCACCCCTGCCAGAAGCCTAGGGAGAGCTCTCTGCTGTGTGGCCGTCCCCAACCCCTGCCCTTGGCTGTTTCGGGTGGTAGGGGACTGCTCCCTGACTTTGGTATTAATAGTGGGGTGTGGCAGAAAGGGACTTCACCAGACAGTTGCCATCCTGGCCATCCCTTACACTTTCAGAGGCAACCTAGTCCATCGTGGGGAAAGGTCTGCCCCAGACGCCTAGCCTAGCAGAGGCCCTGGAGGCTTTTATGCTTGGGAACATGGGAGAAGCCGCTGTGAAGAACCCTCCTGTAATTTTTACCACTGTTGTTCTCTAGGGGATGTTTGGGGTTTTTTAGGCCTGGGGATGCATCCCCACCACTCACCTTTTGTTACCCTGTCCAGGGACATAGGGCCAGACTGTATGCTGTTAGGAAGGACAACTGATGTGAACCTTGTCTCTCTCCAGCGTGGTTCAAGCGGGTTCAGGCTCTGCTGGGAGGGAGGAGGGTTCTGTTCACACCCAGGACCTGTGCGCATGCCCCAGGGTGCACACCTGGGCACGTTTATGCCAGGCTGTGAGGTAGCGTACATTAGATGGGTAGGGAAGCTCGGGCTAGGGTATCGTTGTTAGGTGCTCAGGTTTCATTCCCCGCCCCCCCCCCAGCTCTGCTGTGGGAGCTGTTCTTCCCAGGGGGTTCCCCCACCTTCCCATACCTGCTGCCAGCCTTCTGTGTGCTAGGGTCTCTTAAAGGCCTAGCACAGTGGTCTTCATCTTGTGGGCCGTGACCCCTGTGGGGGTGGTCATAAGGGTCCTTCATTAGCTGTCCTGCATTTTCGATAATTACAATTCATAACGGTAGCAAAGGTAATTTTATGATGGGGGGTCACCCCAACATGGACTGTAGTAAAGGGTGGCAGCATTAGGAAGGCCACAAACACTGGCACAGCATATTGGGGAAGGCTGGAGGAGAGAGGATTTGCCCACCTACAACTAAGAGACCTGGGGTTAATGACAGCCCACCCCTGCCCTTCCAGAGACACCTCTGTCTGGCCTTTCCTTTTGTCCTGCCCCCTGACCTTTGCCTCCAAGGCAGAATCAGCTGTGAGGTTTCAGAGGAGGAGGGGTGGGTGATCATTGGCTCTGGAAAAAAGGAGAGCTGAGAGGTAGCACCTTGACCCTTCTTCCTATTATCCCAGCACTGTGGGAAGGAGCCCCCCCCCCCCCGCCGGGGAGAATAATTGGGCCAAGCCTCCGGGCTTCCCTCTCCTGCTGCCTTCACCATAGCGCTAGGGGAACCTGGGATCTAAGGCCCCCGGGGTCCAGCTTGTCTCTTCCTCTAGGACAGCTGAGCTCTTCTTGGCCCCGAACTTGAAGGGAGGAGGCTAGTAGGGAACTAGGAAGACTTTCCATGCAGGAACACACCTCCCTGGACATGGGGAAGTGGAGAGCTGTCTGAACACACAGGGGGTACTGTGGGATCGAGGTGGTGCCCTCATGAGGCTATAGAATTGCTCTGAGGCAGTGGAGTCCCGTGTTACCTGTATGGAGGCTATCTGGTGCCTGGAGTCCCCTCCAGTTGTCTTGGAGAATACTACCTCCTGGCCTCCGCCAGCCAAGGGAAGAGAGCAGGTTGGCTGTGGGCAGAGACCTGCTGGGTACTGCGAGGCCCTGGAGACTTTGCTTCCCTCCCACGGCCCCCATTTCAGTGCACTAGAGGACAAGGGGTACACAGGAAGTGGCTCCCCATCTGTCCCCCACCAGTCTCCGCAGCTCACGCCTCCGCCTGCTCCCAGACATCCAAGAATGTGAAGCACGTGGATGCCCGTAGTGGGGGGGGGATGGGAGAGATGCTTATCACCAACCGACCGCTAGGTTTGCGGGCCTTGCGCTGAGCTTGCAGGCTCTGCTGCACCCAGAGCCTCCCTCACCGTCTCCCCGTGAGGAGGAAGGGAATAGAGGAGGCTCCACGCCCCCTCCCCATCCCTCTCTAGGGGCTTTGAAGGGAGCTGCAAAGAGGGGGCCAGCTGGATTGGGAGGGGAGCCGCTGGCCAGGGGCCCAGCTGATTTCCTGCTGATCTCCTCCAGGAAACTGGCCCCTTGCTCGAGCCTGCGAACGGCTCTGGGGCGTGGGGACCCGAGCCGTGTGCGCCCGCCCAGGAGGGGAGCAGGGGAGGGGCACCCTGGCAGCGGTGGCGAGAGGGGACACCGGGCTTCCTGGGCTGGTTCCAGCCCTTGGCTGCTCACTGGAACTTTGAGCTGAGGTCTGGTCCTTCTCCAGCCCCAGCCCTTCTGCAGGAAGTGGAGAGATTTGTGGGTTGGGGCCTCTAGGGAGGGTGGCCTGTGGGGTGGGGCCAGCCCAGGGTAACCCCTCCCCCCACCTGCCTGGGCTGCACTGTAACTGTGTTCTAACTCAGCAGACACAGAGGAGACCCACACTTCTGGGTTGGTGCTGACACTGGCCTCCCTGGGCTGCTGGCTGGAGGCCTGGCGAGGGGGGGAGGGGGACTGAGCCTTGGGATTGAAGTTCAGAACGCAGAGCTGGAACCCTCAGAGGTTGAGTTACCTGGGTGACAGGTGGGTAGGGTGCAGATGGGAACCGCCAGCCAGCTGCTGGGGGTGGTTTGAAAAGAGGCTTCACCCAGCCCCCACAAGGGTCACGTCCACCATCTTGCCAAAAACAGTTTTAGACAGCACGGCCCTTTGATCTCCATAAACAACTCTCTGGACTTTGCCTTCACTCCAAATTTCTCTGCCCCTCTGCTCTGTCCTTGGCCTTTTGCTCTTCATCTGCTTATCCTCTGCCTCCCCGTGCCTGCCTCCTTCCCTTCCCGACTCTGCACCCCAGATCTCTTTCAATCCTCCTGTTTGGCTCAGTTTGGAGGTTGAGTCTTGGGGGGCAGGTCCAGGGCAGAGGGTGGGTTCAGAGGAGGGAAGATGAGGTCAGTGCCTTCTTCCTGTGCTTAGTGGATTGCCGACCAGGATTGGAGGCCGGGCTCCCCTCCCCCCTGTCCTTGACGCCCCCCCCCCAAGTCTGGATTGTCTATTGTTGCTGCTTTTACGTCTTGGAAAAAGTTAACACAACAAAGGGTTCCTTTGTCACTCACCCCTTTGCCTCCTGGCCTCACCCAGGCCCCCCAACCCCGCCCCCCAGCAGCTGTTCTCAGGCCTTCCCGCCTGTTTGATTTGCTTGTCAGACCTCCTGAGAAGGAAGTGGGGTGACAAACCAGGGCAGGGCAGTTCTGTGGAGGCATGAGCTGCAGATTGAGGCAGGTTGGCCCTCTGGACCCCTGGTGGAGATAAGTCCTGCGCTCCCCGCTCCCACCCCCTGCAGGTTAGGGAAGGGGACGGGACGCCGGTTACGGCAACGCTGGATGGCCAGGCTGACGGCCAGGCCCAAGTAAGAGCCAGGAAAGCCCTGCCAAGGGCCTTGGCATAGTTCCCTGGTGTGGTTGCAGGTGATGAGGCAGAGTGGTAGTGGCCTCCAGTGTCCTCAAGTGTCCTACCTGTCTGCCTGGGCTTTGCAGCCGCAGAAGTCATTCACAACAGAACACAAGCTGTTCGATGCTTGAGCTCAGGAACTGTGTCCATGTCCTTGCACTTACTGGGTGTGGACGGAGCTAGGTGGGACCCTGAGTGTGCAGCAAAGCACACTTGACTTTGTGGCGAAGGAGGGCAATGGCGGGCCCTCTGGGGAATCCAAGGTAGTCTCCCCTGTAGTTATCTGTCACACTGTATCCCTGGCTGCCCGGGCGCTGGGCACAGCCAACTCTCACCCAAGTAGCCATGTTCTGTCTGGGGTGATGGGCATAGAGCCAGGCGCAGAGGTTTTGCTTGGTGGAGGGGGCTGCCCCCGCTGGCTGGGTCACCCCTCCTGGCTGCCCTCTTGGAGCTGAATAACAGGAGGGGAGGGGTAGCAACCCGGACATAGTATTTAGGCCAGACAGACAGAGCATTGATAGAGACAGACCCCTTTTGTCACACTGTCTCTCCACAGACATGGGGCATCCAAAGTGATAGGGCTTCCAGGAGCCCAGGGGACTCTTCCCACTGTCTTCAGGAGGTCCCCCCACAATCTGTCTCAGGGAGTGCCCTCCTGCCTTGCCCTAGTGAGATTCTTGTGTGCTGCCTTGGACCCCACCTTTGCCAGGGGATTGTTCGGGTGGGGGAGGGGCTGTGGCTGTTGGAGCGGGTGGAGGACGGACGGAAGCCGAAGGGGCCAGGGAGTGGTCAGCCCTGAATATCCTGTTGACCCCAGTTTCCTCTGCTTCCAGTCTGTACCCTTCCCTCCCTCTTCATTAACTCCTTCTGAACTTGGGGGAGCCCTGGCCAGGCTGTTGTTTGGTTAGGGCTTTGAAATCGAGCTCAGCACCCCTCCCCACCCCCAACACACACACACACACACACACACTGTAGCTGTGTCTCTGTGTGTTTTGTGTGTTCACACACAAATCTGGAATTGCAGGTGGGTCCTGGGGACACAGACAGGAGTGATGGGGCCTCAGTATTGAACTGTCAAGCCCCCTTCCCCTGTCTGGTTGGGGGGGTGCCAGGTTTGCAGAGACCAACTCTGTCCAGGCTTTGAATCCTGCCCTCAGTGGGTCAGGCTAGGATGATTGCAGGCAATGTGGACAGGGTGCTGAGGAGAGCGGCCTGGGTCTCTAATAAACCTCTTCCTCCTCTCTTAGCCATCGAGACCCAGAGCAGCAGTTCGGAAGAGATAGTACCCAGCCCTCCTTCGCCACCCCCCCTGCCCCGCATCTACAAGCCCTGCTTTGTTTGTCAAGACAAGTCCTCCGGCTACCACTATGGGGTCAGCGCCTGTGAAGGCTGCAAGGTGAGTGGAGGGACCCGCGGAGAACACGGCCCGTGGCTTAGTTAAATGGGACACCCCCACCATTGTGCCCTTAGTACGGGTTGGCAGGGGTGTTACTAAGGCCGCCCGCTTTTGCTTCTTCGGCAGCTGTGGAGGAGGATGCCCGCAGCGGGGCCTCCTCAAACCAGGAGTCCTCTCCTGCCATGCTCTCCTTGTCTCTATTCCTCTGGCTGGCAGGGTATACGATGGCCTTGCCACTATTGCCCGGGTTACCATGGTGAGCTGGCTGCTGCCAGGCTCTTGGCTGAGAACCCAGGAGGCCTGCCCCCAGTGGCCTTCCCTGAAGCTCCTTGCAGGAGACAGCTAGTAGTAGGCACCCTGCCTTGGCCTCCCTTCAGGTGTCTAGGCTGTGGGCTCCCTAGTGGCCACAGGGTTTCCTGCCATCTTAATCACGCTGGTCCCTAGGCACATGGGTGGCTGAACCTTCCTGGCCGCTCTGGCCCGGACATCTATTCTCCCCGATGGCAGGGCCTCTCCTCCAGTGTCTTCCTTCAGAGATAAGGGCCTAGAAGCTGTACATCCTCAGTACATGGGGCTCTTGGCCCTGGAACCTCAGCCTGGAGTAGCCAGTGAGGTCAAGGTCAAAGGTAGCATTGTCTTGCTCACAAGTCTGAGTGACTGAGTGCACGCGAGTACGCGAGTGTGCCTCATGAGCGTTTGTGGTGTGCACATAGTGCCTTCTCAGCCTCACAGGTGTGTGTGGTTGTGCACAAAGTCCCTTCTCAGCTTCCCCGTTTTCTTTTTTTCTTTTCTTTTTTTTTTCTCCTTTCTTTTTGGTCTTTTGAGACAGCGTCTCTCTATTTTACAACTTTGGTTGTCCTGGAATTTGGTTGACCAGGCTGGACTCGAACTCTCAGAGATCTGCTTGCTTCAGCCTCCCAAGTGCTGGGATTAAAGGTGTGCATCACCACACCAAGTCCCCCCGACCCCCCGCGCCTGTTGTTTTCCCTTGCTGTGTCTTCAGTCCCGGGCTGTGATTTCCAGACACCTCATCTCCCATCCCCAGCCTGTGTCTATGTCTGACTCAGCCCTGAGTCCTTTTCTCTGAAAGACTAGAGTCAGGTGCAGGGATGTGGCTTAGAGAAGACTCCCTGGGCCAGCCTGTGAGATAGAGACAGGCCTGAGCTCCCCCACCCCCCTTTTCTGCCTTCTTGGGTAGGCCATGGCAGAAGAGCAGCAGCTAGACCGATCCCACTGGGTATAGGGGTTGTGGATAGCCGGACTCCTTCTCCCCTGTACCCAGGGCTTCTTCCGGCGCAGCATCCAAAAGAACATGGTGTATACGTGTCACCGGGACAAGAACTGCATCATCAACAAGGTGACCCGGAACCGCTGCCAGTACTGCCGGCTGCAGAAATGCTTCGAAGTGGGCATGTCCAAAGAATGTGAGTGTTACAGGGCCAGGGGCCAAGCCCCGCCCAAGGTGGGGCCTTCGGTGCTTCTGAAGGCTGGGGGTGGGGGCACCGTGTGCCTGCGTGCACATGTGGGAACATGTGTGCTGTGGCAGGCAGGCAGGCTGGCTTCTGGTTGACTACAGGAACCTGTCTGTGAGTCTGACGGGCTCTGTGTCCGTGTGTTGTTTAGTGTTTTAAGCACAGAACACAGAGCCGTCCCATAGCACGTCTGGTTGTGTGCTTGCATGCTTGTGCTTGGGTACCTACCCCCAGGATAGCTTTCTTCTGGGCTTTGCTTGTCTTTGGGGTGCGGCTCAGAGGCCTACCCTAGTCCCTCGGATATCTTAGGGGAGGGGCCTGAATTCCAGAGGGTATGAAGCTGGTCTATATACGTATATATAGGGGAGCTGACGTAGGACCCCTGAAGCCATTGTCTGGAACCCAGAGTTGGAAGAGAATTGGGCTTCTCAGATCCGGAAGAAACAGGGGTTTCCAGTTTGGGCCCAGCTGAGGCCCTGACAGAGGGAGGGCTGGACAAGGAGACCCTCTTGTGTTGAATCATGGGTGTTGCCGTGGTGACCAGTGATTGATGATGTCAGAGATAAATGACGCTGACAGACGCCTCCTTGTCTGCGTGGCCGTTGCCATGGAGCCTGAGCCTTGGGGGATGAGTGGGGGAGGGGCTGCAGGACCCCCTCCAGCCCTTTGTCGGGAGGGGTGCCGGGAAAGATGGTTCTAACTAATACACCAGCAGCCCCAGCTGGGAATTGGGGGGGGGGCTGGGTATCCTGCCGCCTCCTGTCACCAGAGGCTGGGAGCGCTGGTCCTGCTCTCAGGAAGTAGTGACTGTCCTCTTCAGGGTCTATGACAACTTGGAGACATGCAGAACTGAAGCCTTTGCTAAAGGGCTGTCACTTCCTTCTCCTTTGGTCCACCTTCCTTCTTTCACTCCAGAAGGACAGGATGAGGGTGGGGACCCCCTCTCCTTCCCACAACAACTCCCCCTTTCTCTCCCGCCTCTCCCCGGCTGCTCTGTGCCCCGGAGCTGAGCAGCTGCCATTTCAATAGAATTAAAGCTTCCGAATGATAAACGTCTTGTCACAGCTGCAATTTTCTCTTCCCAAATTATCCCCCCACTCTGCCTCTCCCTCTCCCTTCTCTCCCCTGCACTTTATTGAATTTGCAGAATCGACATGAGTGATCTCCAAATTATGCCAGCCCCCCCCAAGTCCCCTCCCTGGACCCCCACCCCCACCCTTCCTTCCTCCCGCCTCAGCAGCCGCCACCGAGGCCCTGTGAGTGATTGTGTGTCTGGGATAATCGGCTGGTAACGACCCCATCGCTTCTTTAAAGCCGAGTGGTGTGTGCGGCTCAGCGCCCCCAGTGATTTGTCAGCTAATGGGCCAAGAGGTTCTTCTGCCAGGGCTCCCCCATCCTCTAGTTGGGGAGCCCTATTCCCTGCCTGCCCAGGAAGCTGCCCGGAGCCAGTCTCAGGAATCCCCCAGGGAGACTGCTGCCCGGGGAGGATCTGGGACACCAAGAATTCCTGGCAGGCGCGGAGCAGGGACTCAGTTTGCATGACTGCCAACCTGGGCGTATGTTCTTAGAGTGTAGGCTGCGGTAGATGCGTGACCGGGGACTACATCCACACCGGCCAAGGGTGTTGTGTGCGCATGTGTGGCCTCAGCTGCAGTGGTGGGATTGGGGTTTAGGATGTGAGTGAGGTAGACACGGAGGGCTGGCTTGGTGCACTGCTGTGTGTGTGTGTGTGTCTGTCTGGGTGGTGGTCAGAATGGCCTGGGCCAGAGCCACGGCAGCCACTCTCTAACCCACCCACGTCCCCTTCCTTCCCATAGCCGTGCGAAACGATAGAAACAAAAAGAAGAAAGAGGCACCCAAGCCTGAGTGCTCGGAGAGCTACACGCTGACTCCGGAGGTCGGGGAGCTCATTGAGAAGGTGCGCAAGGCGCACCAGGAAACCTTCCCGGCCCTCTGCCAGCTGGGCAAGTACACTACGGTATGCCAGCCAGAGGGGGTGCCAAGCGGCCAGGGCCCCCTCTGCCACCCCTTCCAGGAAGCAGAGGCCGGGTTGAGAGCGGGCAGAGGCCAGGCTGACTGGGGGGGGCGGTAGGAGGCCGAGGCTGAGGCCCTCACTCTACCCGCCTCCCCCAGAACAACAGCTCGGAACAGCGAGTCTCCCTGGACATTGACCTCTGGGACAAGTTCAGTGAACTCTCCACCAAGTGCATCATCAAGACCGTCGAGTTCGCCAAGCAGCTCCCCGGTTTCACCACCCTCACCATCGCTGACCAGATCACCCTCCTCAAGGCTGCCTGCCTAGATATCCTGGTGAGAGTCGGTGGTGCCCCACCCTGCCCGGGGCAGCGCCCCTGCCCCTGCAGGATCTGATCTCAGCCAAGCAGCTGTTTTCCCGAGCCCTTCCCAGAATCCAGATGCTCGCCACTCCCGAGGGCCGCTTTCTTCCTCTCCCGGGTGCACCTGTCCACTCTGCCGCTTGGCACTCAGGTGTGCCCTGGTTCATCTGGTCACCCATGCAGACACGTTCCCTACCTGCCCCTTTATAGAAAGGCTTGCCTAGGCCCCTCCAAGCCGCTCTTCGAGAGCTCAAAGGTGGACGCACCACCAACCTCTCTCCCCCAGTGAGAGAGGCCAGGGAGGACTAAATGGGTGTTGCAAGTGGACAGCGCTGGCTAGATGTGGGGTGAGGGCCTCCCTGTTCCCTCCCCGCAGAGGGGCAATGTAACTGAGGGGCCTCTGTTGAAGACGCACCTCTCATATTTGGCAGAGGGGCATCATGGGGAGGTGGCCATTTTCCTGGGAGCAGGAAGCGAGAAGGCCTGTTGCCGGGACACGATGCTGGCATCAGAGTATGGTAGCGCTTGGTGGCCTGAGGTGTGAGTGGGACACTGGAAGTCATGAGACTGCCCAGGTGAAGGCCAAGAGGAGGCCTGCCTGTGACCCCTCACAAGGATTCATCCCACCTCTTCCTTCAGAGGCACACCCTGGGAGGAGACCTGGGACACAGAGAGGCTGCTGGGAACGGGACATTATCATGTGCCTGTCCCCTAGTGCACAGACGTGGGAGGTACCGTTGGGAGCAAACTGTTGAGGCTGAATGGGACGGTCCTGGGAACAGATCTGCCTTGTTCCTTGCTGGCTGGAACCTCCTTTCCCTCCTGATTTCTCTTGAAGGAGGCAGCGTGGCCTAGATCTGCTGCCCATTGCAAGAGCGATGGACACGTGCGTCTGTTCAAATTTAATTACAATTAGACCCAGTTTGGTCCCTTGGCTGCATTAGCCACATCTCGAGTGCTCAGTGGCCACATGGGGCTGGTGGCTACCGCGTTGAGGGCTGCAGACAGAACCTTTCCATCATTGGAGAAAATTCTGTCAGACAGCCATGCTCTGGCTGCTTGCCAGGGAGGCCTCCAGGGATGCTGGAGCTGGTGTGCCAGGGGCCGGTGCAGGAAGCGGGGGCGCTCTAGTCTCTGACCCTGTCTATGCCCTGCACCCAGATTCTTCGAATCTGCACGCGGTACACGCCTGAGCAAGACACAATGACCTTCTCAGATGGACTGACCCTGAACCGGACGCAGATGCACAACGCTGGCTTTGGCCCCCTCACCGACCTGGTCTTTGCCTTCGCCAACCAGCTGCTGCCCCTGGAGATGGACGATGCCGAGACTGGGCTACTCAGTGCCATCTGCCTCATCTGTGGAGGTGGGTGAGGTGCGGGTGGCCCTTGGGGGTTGGGGAGGGGGTGCTGAGGCCCGGAGGGACAGGTCTGGGCTCTGGGTAAGGGTCTCAAGCAACAAACACTCTTCTGTGGGGTCAAGAATAAGACCCTGTTAATAATAGTCGTTATCCTATTGTTCTACTTTTGCCGCGTCACACTGCTGAGGTCATGGCGTAGTGATGGCTGGGAGTGGAGACCTGGGAATTCCCTGCCTTGGATGAGGAGAACTGCCAGGGTTTCCCTTCTCCCAGCACAGCTTCTGTGGAGAGCATCAAGCAGCCTGCACCCCACTTCTTTTTAGCGTTTAAAGCCCACCAGCCCAGAGACCCTCCCTGGCCTATCCTGCGGCCAGGTGTGTGGGAGCAGCCTTCTGCCCTCTGTGGCTTGGCCAGACCCGCCCCCAAGTGGCCATGTCCGGGAATGCAGCCGTGTTCTTGGTTAGTGGAGTTGGGTGGGGGTGGAGGGCTCTCTTGTTCAGGGCCAGTTTTGTGCTCAGACCGACAGGACCTGGAGCAGCCGGACAAGGTGGACATGCTGCAGGAGCCGCTGCTGGAGGCCCTGAAGGTCTACGTCCGGAAACGGAGGCCCAGCCGCCCGCACATGTTCCCCAAGATGCTGATGAAGATCACAGACCTCCGGAGCATCAGCGCCAAGGGTCAGTCTCCGAAGCGTGTGGGTCCCGACCCCTCTAGGGGGTCACACGGTTCTTTCACAGGGTCCCCTGTCAGATACTCACATACGATTCACAGCAGTAGCAAATTCACAGGTGTGGAGTAGCAAACAAGGAAATAGCTTTGTGATTGGGGGTCACCACAGCATGCGGAAGGTTGAGATTCACAGGCCTGGAGGGAAGCCCTTCTTGGGAGCTGCTACCCGCAGGCAAGCTGGCACCTCATGCCTTGGTGTCTTCCTCATCAGGACCTGCCTTCTGTTGTCATCCCCCGCCCCCGTCTGTGTCTAGGCTATGGCTCCTGTGCTGTCACCTTTCCAGGGCAGTTCAAGAGACGCCTCTGTAAAAGGCCGTGTGGGCGTAGTCTGTAAACAGGCTACTTGCCATCTCTGAACCTCAGTTTCCCATGAGGAAGAAAGGCATGGTGATGGTGTTTGGAAGTGTCTGCCAGATAGAATCCATGAGATGAGGCAGGGGACAACTCAGGGCCAAACCTAAACAAGTAGAAACCTGAACTCAAGCTTTACCCTGTCTCCAAACTGCGGGCCTATGTGTCAGAGCCCCCAAGGGCAGGTGCATGGAAGATGCCCATGTGGGTGGTGCTGGTCCCCTCACCCCGTGACCCTCCCTTCTGGGCTGGGTCTTTGACGGCCACCTTGGTCCCCACAGGAGCCGAGCGAGTGATCACACTGAAGATGGAGATCCCTGGCTCCATGCCCCCACTTATCCAGGAAATGCTGGAGAACTCTGAGGGCTTGGACACTCTGAGCGGACAGTCGGGGGGTGGAACGCGAGATGGGGGCGGCCTGGCTCCCCCACCGGGTAGCTGTAGCCCCAGCCTGAGCCCCAGCTCCCACAGAAGCAGCCCAGCCACCCAGTCCCCATGACCGCCTCGACACACGGACGGCCCTCACCCCTGCCCTGGCTTCCTCTGCCTTCCTGACTGGCCATGCGACCCATCAGCCCAGCCCCCGCCTCGTCCTCCCAGATAGAACTGGGGACCTTCGGGGAGGGGCTGCAGAAGGGAGGAGGCAGTGGCTCTGTGGACAGAGGCCTGGACCCAAGATGGACTGCCCTCTTCCAGCAGCCTCGGCTGGCATCAGGGGCCAGGCATTGAGCCACGTGAGGACCTGGGCCTGAGCCCCCTACCCACCTTGCCACGTCTTCATCACCAGCAAATGCCGGGGACCTGGCTCCCGGGTCCTCCGAACTCAAGCCATCACTCCCCAGTTGGGGAACCTCCCCCCCTGCTTCGGATGGTGACAGAGGGGTGTCCAGGGTGGGGGAAGACCCCCTGTACATATCCCGCGTACCAACCCCCCCAACCCCATATTAATTCTCGCTGGTTTTGTTTTTATTTTAATTTTTTTTGTTTTGATTTTTTTAATAAGAATTTTCATTTTAAGCACATTTATACTGAAGGAATTTGTGCTGTGTATTGGGGGAGCTGGATCTAGAGCTGAAGGGGGTGGGGCCCTAGGGTTGGGCAGGGCTCAGAAGGGCTTCCCTCTCCTTTGATGACCCAGTGGATGCCCCCCTATCTTTCCTCAGTTTTCTCTAATACTGTGAAATGCTAATTTTCCAAGGCCACCACCTTTCCCCATCCTGTGCAAGAAGCAGCTTCCCCACCTCCCCGTCTGCCCACAATGGGTGTGGGCATCTTGGGCAGCTACCCCTGGGAGGGAGGGGTTCCTGGCTTTTGGCTTGTCCCTTTGCCCACCAAGAAGCAGGGTAAGGGTGAAGCTAGGGCCCCTGGGACAGGTAGGGTGTTACTCCTCACTGCCCCCCAGAGCTCACTTATCCAAACCCCAGCCCCAATGTGAAGGAGCTAGCTAAGGGGTCTGAGCTACCCCCGCCCCCAGCACCAGCCACCAGCACCCCATGGGGCCCTCCAACACACACACACACACACACACACATGAACACAAACACACACCCACACTTGGCCTGAGTTCCTCCAATACCCTGGCCTACCCACAACCCCTCTCTGCCCGCCCTCACTTATGACCCCCCTCCTTGCCCCGCAGGACGGGACTCCAGGGGGTCTCCTCCCACGCCTACACCCCTGGGCTTGGGGGAGCAGGCAGTACCCTGCCCTCTGCCTGGGGGCTCTCATCCCGGAGCCCACTGGTGCACCTGTTACTGCTGGGTTTCCACTGGAGAAAGAATAAAGTTCTATTTATTCTACAATGCCTCTGCCTCTCTGCCTCCACCCTCTCCTCAACCTGTCTGGGCACAGCACTCAAGATGGAGGCGCTTTTCACAGGCTCTGGGCCACAGTGGCTTAGCCTGACTCTCTAAGTTGCCCTCTGGTGGGGTCCTTGGTCTCAGAGCCCCTGAGAGCTGAGATAGCCCAATCTGGGCGTACCTTCAAACTGTCGGCAGGTGGAGTCTGTCACATACAGCAGGGCGCTCAGGCTGGGAAAGGGAAGCGGGAGAAATGCCTTACCACAGTCTGAGAGCCCCTGGCCTTGAAGTTGCACAGTGACAGATGAGTGGCTGCAAATTTGATGTTCACACGATCCTGGAGCCGGGCTCATGGCACCCTAGTAACAGAAGAGTGGGGAGCCTGTGTGAGCAGCTTAGGGAAAAGGCTGTCCTGCCCGCTTTGGGGCCTGGAGGGCGAGCTGCCTATTCCTTCTGAGAGCCTGGTGTCCTTATCCAGGGTCACACGCACAGTAGCAGGTGCAGAATCCGTGCTTAGAGTTCCTTCTCAACCCAGGGTTCTTCCTTGGGTTCCTGAGACACCCCCCCCAAACATTTCCAAGGTGATGATGGTGCTTAGAGTCTTCCCATCCTTCGCAAGGAAGGAGAGTCAAAAGGTTCCCTTTCCCTGGAGGCTTCAGCTATTTCTAGGTCAGCCACTAGGTGGCAGCAGCTGCTCACTTAACTCACTGTCTCGGAGGTGCCTTGGGGAGACAACCAATTCCCTAGTAATTTTCTAACGTGGTTCTTTAGCTGAAATATGGCATACTTGTACTCGGGCTTTCAAGAACCAATATGCTCTTGGGAGTCAGAGGTAGGAGGATTACAAGTTCAAGGGCAGCCTGGCCTGTAACAGCAAGTTCCAAATTAGCTTGTGTTACATAGTAAAATCTTGCCCTAAAAACCAAAAACCAAGATGCTAGCACATGGCGTTGTAGAGCAGAATCAGAGAGAAGGGCAATTTCAGTACATTAATTAAAAGGTACTTTAAGAGAAGAAACCCAAGCCAGGCAGTTGGTGGCACACGCCTTTAATCCCAGCACTCATGGAGGCAGAGGCAGGCGGATCTTTGAGTTCCAGGACAGCCAGGACTACACACAGAGATATCCTGTCTTGAAAAACCAAAAAAAAAAAAAAAAAAAAAAAAGAAAAGAAAAGAAAAAGAGAAGAAACCTAGCAACAGGACTGGGTTAACAGTAGCAGCTTATCCAGTATGTGCAGGTCCTAGAGTCTGTCCCCAGCTCAAAACAAACAAAAACCAAGGAAATCAATGACTGGGTAGATGTGGAAAAAACTGACATATGGGGCTGGAGAGCTGGCTAAGCGGTTAAGAACACTAGCTGTTCTTCCAGAGGTCCTGAGTTCAATTCCCAGCAACCATCTATAGTGTGATCTGTTCCCCTCTTCTGGGGTGGAGGCAAATCTACAAATAGAGCGTTCATATGCATAAAATAAGTAAGTAAATAATAAATCTTAAAAAAAAAAAAACAACCCTGATATATACAACGTCCAAAACCAAAAACAAAACAAAAAAACGGGACATTGTCTCATAACTGAAATAGGTAAACTGACAACTTTATCCAATTTGGTTCGTGTGCCTGTGTGCCTGTGTGTCTGTGTAGATACCTGCAGAAGCTAGCCAAGGCTGGCAGATCCCGGGAGGCGGAGTTAGGTGCAGCCGTGCGTCACGTGATAGGGGTGGTGGGCAACTCCGGTCCTCTGGAAGAGCAGTGTGCCTGCTCAACTGCTCAAATCACGCTGCAGGCCCTCAGCGTGGTTTTTCCGCTGTGTGGCTGTCTAGTGGGATGTTCTGGAAGTCGTGTGCGGGCTGGGGAGACGGCTGAGCGAGAAAGGGGCTTGCCGTAGAGCCGAGCGGGAGTCCCAGGACCCACGTGACTGAAGGAGGGCACCAGCTTCCACAAGTGGCCCTCTGGTCTCCACATTCACGCTGCGGACACCCATAGGCGTGTCTGCACACACAAATGTGCGGTAAAATACTTTCAAAGTTTATGTGATGATTTTGTGTATTTTTTTTTAAAGAACGTCATACTTGCATCGAATGAAGTTTGACCAGTTCCATCCCCATCCCCGCTCCTCCAGCTCCTTCCCCACACCCTCACCGATTCCTCCTCCGACTTCATATGCCCTTTTGAAAGACCCACCGGGGGTCTGCTTGGTGCTGCCTGGATGCTGCCTGGATGTGGGGGGCGGCCTGCTGGAGCATCCCTGAAGGAAACTCCCTCCCTCTCCAAGAAGCTAGCGACGCCAATAGCTCCTCAGCAGCTCAGGGTGGGACTTGGTGACCTCCCCCCTCCCCCCGCGCCCCCATTCATGCTGGGATCGCTTGACTTTTGTAGGCAGGCTCTTTCATGGAGCCTGGGACTCACAGAGGTGGCTAGACTGGCTGGCCATAGAAACCCCCCTGCCTCTATATGCCAGCGCTGGGATTACAGGCGGGCCTGTGACATCTTTTTCCCCTCTTGAGACAGTCTTTCACTATGGAGTCCTGACTGGCTTGGGGGCTATATTGGACCTCTCCTCACAGAGCAGCGCCTGTGGTGTCTCCTAAACTCCTGGTGACTCCTAGAAGGTGGAGTTGAACAGCCGGAGCTGTCCCTCCTTGCCTCTACCTCCCAAATGCTAGGATTACAGCCAGTCACCACCAAGCTTGAGGATCCCTGGTTTCCTCCATGCTCGGCAATCACTCCACCAAACTCCGTCTGCAGCCTCGACTCTTTGGATGCTCAGGACGCCTCCTGAGAGGCTGTGCCGATGACGGGGTGGGGGTGGGGGGGCGCAGACGCATCCCTCGATGAGCTCTGTGCTATGCCAGGCAAGACTCAGCCTTCACAAACAGAGGGGCCCAGAGGATGGCAATGGACCCAAGTCAGAGGCGGTTCCCCACTGAGGCTCAGGAATCTTCGTGGGTAAAGCCCCCCTCTGACAGAACAGGCACCAGGTGGGGTATGGGAGTAGTTAGGTGGCTTGTCATGATCAGAATTTGTGAGCAGCTCAAGTCTGGTTGTGAGTGAACATGGAGAGGCTGGGGCCAGGGCATGGGGAGCAGGTGTAGGTGACTGGTGACTTGTAGAAGGTGAGTTGAACAGCCGAACTGTGGTGGCGCACACCTTTAGTTCCAGTGCTTGGGAGGCAGAGGCAGGCGGATCTCTGTGAGTTCAAGGCCAGCCTGCTCTACAGAGTGAGTCCAGGACAGCAAGACGACACAGAGAAAACCCTGTCTCGACACCCCTCACCCCCAAAAAGGTGAGCTGAAGGTGGGCAGGGGTGGCGCCCCAGGAGGGAGGTACCAGTAACGGAACAACTAGGGCAGAACTGTTTCCAGGTTGCTGGAACTCCCCACCACACACACCCATTGCTCACTCAACTCCAGCCACACTAATCTTTGTTGGTGTTGGCACATCTCCACCTCAGGGCTTTGGCACTTGCCACCTGAATGCTTTTCTTGGAAACAGCTCTATGACCCGGTCCCTTAAGCGTCACCTCCATGGGGACATCACTCTCCCCTATCTTTCTTGATGTCTTCTTGCCCACCA
The DNA here is from genome assembly GCA_028658305.1 of Pachyuromys duprasi. Classification (NCBI taxonomy): domain Eukaryota; kingdom Metazoa; phylum Chordata; class Mammalia; order Rodentia; family Muridae; genus Pachyuromys; species Pachyuromys duprasi. The sequence goes on along the minus strand of CM053746.1, from coordinate 21,093,507 downwards.
GAATGCAAGCTCTGAGAGCCCAGAGGTGCCAGCCTCTAGCAGCCCACCATCTGGACCTGTGCTGTGTGTGGCACCCACTAGCCATGTGTGTGGACCGGGCTGGTTTGAACTGGCGTGCACTCGATGTGTAAAGTACAGGGAAGATTTGTGTGAGGAGACAAAAAGAATGGGAAATAGCTCTGCAGGCCTTCCGAACACTGGCGATGCACCGAAATGGAAATACTTTGGATAGAGTGGGTTAAAGAAAAATAACAGTACTTACATCAGTCCTGCCTGCTTCCTTTTGCTTTTTTAATGCCGCTGAGGGAAAAATTTGAAATAACACTGTAAACTGGATGTGATGGGGCACGATATTAATCCCAGCACTCGGGAGACAGAGATAGGTGGATCTCAGGGAACTTGAGGCCAGCCTGGTCTACAGAGTGAGTTTTAGAACAGCCAGGGCTATGTAGAGAGACTCTGTCCCCAAAACCAAAACCAAAGCAAACCAAAGAATAACAATGTGCCTCATGTGCGATTGTATCGAATGACGCTGACCTCGAACCAATATTTGTTGAGTGACTGTCTTTGGAAGCCAGCTGGGCTTCCACCTGTGGAGGGGTCCAGGCTGTAGACAAAAAACGACCCAACATCAGAGGGCCAGCAGTGTCCACTGGGAGCGTGGACATGAGCTTCTGCGTAGTGACGGAGTGGGTCCAAAAGCCCCTACTGTGTGCGGTACCCAGAAGATGACGCAGACATGCAGAGGAACAGCTGGAACAGGGATGCGTGACTGCAGCTCGGGGCAGGGAAAGCCCTTCCTGGAGGCTCTAGTTTTCTCCAAGTGAGATCAAAAAGCAAAGGCAGGCGGTGGCGGGTGGTAGGCTTCAGAAGGTAAGACTGGACCATGTCCATCCGGCAGCATGTCTAAAACTGGCATCAGAAGTGGGCGCGGTGCCTGCTAGGGACAGAAACTTCAGCCTGGTTTGACAGATGGCAAGATGGGGGCGGAGGCCCAACCAAGGGAGCCCAGTGTGCAGGAGGCCTGGGGAAGGGCTGGTTGTACCCCAAGGACAGGGAATCCCTCAAGGGCCAAGTAGGGCTACGCAGAAAGCTGTCAGGAGTGGGGGTGATGAGAACATAAAGGTCAGAGGGAGGGAGGGCTGGTACGGGAGAAACGGGCGGTCTGGGCTGTGATGGCTAACGGCAGAACCCGGGCAACAACTCTGACAGAGCCAGAGGCGCTGGGGAAGGCAGCCCCGTTCTGTCAGGTTTTATCACTTGGTCTGGTGAGTGTATTCACAGTGGCCACACAGGTGATGAAGGAAGAAGGCAGGTGAGACCACAGAAAAGGCGTGAAGTGGCCACAGGCCCACTCTTTGAAAGGCTGGGCTGGGAGAAGGGCTAATTGCAAGGGAAGGAGGAGCCAGAAACCAAAGCTGCAAGGGCGGGTTTTCCTTGAGGACAGACAGAAAGGACTGGAGACCATGTTTACGGACTACAGGAACAATGGCAGGCGAGACCAGAGAAGACAGACATAAACCAAAAAAGAGCAATACTGTTTTATCTTTCAGCTCCGTTCCCAGTCTGCCTCCAGTGTGGGGCTTGGCTACCCTGCCCGGCCACTGGGTGCAGAGCACCAAAGGTCTCACAGACCTACAGGATGACGGGACTCCATAAACCCTCACCCAGTTCCTATGGGGACACTGGTAGCCTCACAGGTGTCTGGGTTAGGTCAATAAGGAGGGAACTATCATGGCTGCCACTGGCATTGGGTTCTGGTAGCGACAGACAATGACGGCAGGTGCATACACAAAATGTGTGTGTGTGTGTGTGTGTGCGTGCGCACGCGTACAAAGAGCTTATGCAGAATGCATGCAAGCATGCACCCACACAGAGCCCACAAGGACATACATGTGCGTGTCTGTGCACACACGCATGAACCCAGGTCTATACCTCCTGTCACTTGGGAGGTGTGCACATGCATGTGTGACGGCTCACAGTGTTTTCGCGCAAGTGGGCGCGCGCGCGCGCGCACACACACACACAGCCCGCAGCGGTTGAACGAGCCGAGCATGAGAGCAACCAATCTATCTCAGTGTCTCCTGGTGCGCTTGGGTGCACAGAGAGCCCACCGAGGAGAACTGCTCTGCTCTGAACAAGCAGGGGGCCTGGGAATTTTGCCATCACTGTTGAATTTGCCTCCACCCCGTGCAATCATCAGGTCACCCATTGCCCTTGGCTTGTTTGCTTCCTGTGGTGTGTGTGTGAGAGAGAGAGAGAGAAAGAGAAAGGGGGCTCCTGGCATCCTTGCTTTCAGCCAGGATCACAGCCCGGAGGAGCCTGTCTGCTCCAAAGTAGCTTCAGCAGTAGGAAGTGTGACGCCAGCCCTACCCCAAACCCCGGCAGTCCCCCCTGCTTCTCTTGTGCCCGGGGAGTCCCCTCTGCTCGTCTCCTGCTCGGGCCAGGGTCCTAAGCAGTCTTCCAGAAGCCACAACTCGCTTCTGCCTCCGAGGACCCCGGTGCGCGCCGCTAGATGGTCAGGTCCTGGCGCACGGTGGCCAGCGACGCCTTGCTGTGGCCGCTGCCGCCCTCGGCCTCGCTGTCGCGGTGCGCGTAGGCTGGAGGTCCGAAGGGATCGGGGTCCCCGCGCTGCGAAGGCAGGGAGGGCGGCGGCGGCGGCGGGGACAGCCCCGCGCGCTGGCGACCCTTCCAGAGCAGGTGACCCAGCTCGGCCACGCTGAGCAGCGCCGAGAGCAGCCCGACGGCGAAGTAGAAGACTACGAAGACCGTCTTCTCGGTGGGCCGGCTCACAAAGCAGTCGACGGTGTGCGGGCAAGGCGGGCCGGCGCACGCGTAGTGCGGGGCCACGCGGAAGCCGTAGAGCCGCGCCTGGCCGCCCAGGAAGGCCAGCTCGGCGAGCAGGCGCAGAGCCACGCTCAGCAGGTAGCAGCGGCGCGCGCGGCGGGCGCGCAGGGCGCACGGGGGGCACGGCGGGGCCGGCGGCGCGCCGCCCGCCTCCTTGCTGGCCTGGTGCATGGAGTAGATGACGAACAGCACCGGCGGCGCCGACAGCAGCAGGATGTGGAAGAGCCAGAAGCGGTAGTGGGACACCGGGAAGGCGCGGTCGTAGCAGGTCTGGCGGCAGCCCGGCTGCAGCGTGTTGCACACGAACTCCTCCTGCTCGTCCTCGAACACGGCACCTCCCACCGTGGCCAGCACCAGGATGCGGAAGATCAGCATGACCACCAGCCAGAGGCGGCCCACGAGCGGCGACTGCAGCTGCACCGCGTCCAGCAGGGAGCCTAGGAACGCCCACTCCCCCATGATGCTGGGGTCAAGGAAGGGTGGGGGGTAGTCAGAGGCTGGGACGGACTGGACCCCCCCCCCACGCCCTCCACGTTCTCTAATCTCCGAGGGCGCCAGGGGTCAGAGATTGTGGTTGGGTTTCAATGAGTTAATTGTCTAGGTGTGAGGATAGTAGGTGAGTCCATCCTCGGCTATGGGATCCCTTCATCTGGGCGTTGAGGGGTGCTGAGGCACCCCTGTCCCGGGCCTGTTTGGTTAGACCCTATCATCTTCCAGATTCTAGGCTCTCTCTCCCTGCTTGGCTTTTTGCGCCAGGACGATTTTGCACCAGGAGTGGAGACTTATACCTTGCGTTTGAGACCCCTGGGCACAAGGGGGAGGGCCGGTGCTTCCCTCCCATCTCACCGCAGTGAACGCCTTTCAGGTTGGGTTGGAGGCTGAGACAGAAGCCTGTTTTCCTAACTTAGGGATCTCTGCCGGGCGCCCTTGACCCTCCCTTCCTTTCCAACCTCAGCCAAGCAGAGCGGGGACAGCCCCCTCGACTCCTGTCTGGCAGCATCTCCTGGAAGCCTCCGGAGACACGCGGAATACACCACATCCCTGTAGACCCTTGGCGGCCTCTAGACACCCCTGGCCCCACTTACCCCAGGACCTGGGCCTTAGAGCTGAGCGTGGGACCTTGGGAGACAGCTGGGCCCTGTTCCTCGTGGTCCCTCTTTCATTTTCCTTTTTGGATTTGGCCGGAGTGGATGACAGGACAAGGATGGCTGAGAGGGGCTAGCTCTCCCCCTTCTCTTAAAGGGACAGGGTGACCCTGTTGTCAGGCTCCACCCTGGGAACAGACCCAGGGCCACACCCCTTGCTGGGTTCTTTCAGCCCTCCCTTTCCATCCTTCACCCCCAATGCCCACCCCATAGCCATGTCTCTATCTGATGATGGACCAAGGTTAGCCAGAGCCGGGGGGAACAGGGGAATCATGGGATCCCTCTCCTGACAGACTCCCCAAACTGAGGGCTAGGTCCACCTACAACTGACTGTGGTGGTCTTTGAAGGTGGTCTTTTGGGCCTGGGGGAGATGACAAGCACCTGATGGCTTTGGGCTCCACCACTCCACCTTGGATGGGCCACTTAGGTCATTTGGGCTTAGATCTCTTGTTCTGTCACCCAAGCCAGCTAGGCCCCGAAGAGCCTGATGCTTCAGAAGGTCAACAGCAGTCAGAAAAGCTTCCACCAAGGTTTTCTTTTTTGTTTTTTATTTCTTTACCTTTATTTTATATGCATTGGTGTTTTGCTTGCCTGCATGTCTGTGTGAGGGTGCCAGATCTTGGAGTGACAGTTGTGAGCTGCCATGTGGGTGCTGGGATTTGAACATGGATCCCTCTGGAATCACAGACAGTGCCCTTCACCACCAAGCCATCTCTCCAGCCCCCAGTCACAGTGGAGTAACTTCTAACAGTCTAGGTGCAGGGAGGTGCCAGGCGGTGATAGAAGATCCATGCCAGGAGGAGATGCTACCAGTTGAGATGTCTTCTTTGCCTCCTTCCTTTCGTCTGGCACAGCCATTAGCACGCTCAGTCGTCAGCAACCCAGGCGGGAGGGTGCTACTTACAGCCGGGGAAACTGAGGCCTGAGCGTCACAGATGTACAGTCAGTGGCAGATCCTGCTCTCACACCCTGGAGCGCATGCTCATGGCATGCCAGGGAAAACTGTCCCCCCTCTCAGGTGGGCTGGACTTCCCCAGGGTCTTGTGTGGGGTTGGGGGTACTGGCACTGAGGAAGGCTAGCTACACTTATTTCTGTGAAAGGGGAAGGTGGTTTTAGTCCTGATGTGATATTTTCTCTCCCAGTCAGACACAAACAGCCTGCATGGGTTTCCATCCATTAACAGAGGGTCCCTGATGGGAAATGTATTCTCTACCCATTGGCCTAGTCAGAGGTCTAAGCCCCGCCTGGAAAAACTTTTGGTTAACTCCGGCTCGGGTGTGCCCTTGGACATTTCCACCCTCCCGAGGGGTCCCCTAGAAATAGGCCTGGGGGTGGGGGTGCTACCCTGGATAAAATCCATGGAAATAGCACGTGCTGGAACCCCACATTCTGAAAACAGGATGTCAGGTGGAGCCCTGTTGACCTCTGCCAAGCAGAGCTGCCGTCCGACCCCGGTCCTCAGCCATGGAGGCTCGGGGTCACAACTCTTCTCTACTAATTGCTCACGAGTGGTCCCGGCCCCAACCCCAGCCCCCACTGCTCCTGCTCTGTCAGCCTGGAAAAAGCCCACTGGACCCCACCCCACCCCACCCTGTGTGCCTGCAGGGAGTGGAAAAGTGCCAGAGGGACGGCTAGGGTGGGGCAGTAGGTGGGAGCCGATGGTCACCTTGCCCTGTTCTCCCAACCCCCAGCTCCCCGTGCTAGAGGAGACTATAATCTCCAGGACCCAGTCCCCTTCCCAGATAGCACTGGGCAGCCTGGAAGGTGTTGCTGACAATACCCAGTGCTGGTGGCATTCGCCCTTCTTGGCCCTGCTTGAAGAAAGGCTGGGCTGTCTGTCTGTGTCCCAGACACCTCAGCCTGGCTGCGGGGCCACAGTCCTGCCTCACACACGGACACACAGAGGGTATGCTTGTACCTAGTAAATTCATAACAGTTCGGAAACTGATACATGACAGCATTATTATTATTATTATTAATTTTGAGACAGGGTTTCTCTGTGTAGCCCTGGCTGTCCTTGGCTCATTTTGTAGACCAGGCTGGCCTGGAACTCACGGAGATCTGAGATCTACCTGCTTCTGCCTCCTGAGTGCTGGGATCAAAGGCATCTACCGCCACACCCAGCCGTGACAGCAAAGGAGCCAAAAAGTCCCAGGCTGTATGAAATCGTTCCTGGCCATGGAGACCTTCTCAACGGTATTACTGTATTTAAACTTAAACCTAATACCTACTTGCGATCTCTTCCCGCCTTTCTGCTCTGTGCCAATCATTAGATACTTGTTCAGCTAAGAATATAAGCGCTGCTTAGGGGTGGGACTTGGGTGCTTCCTCCCCCGAGCCTTTGTCAAGGCCTAACTTCCCCATTGCCCCAGGACGCCTCATGCTTGGCCTTGGCTTCTCCACTCTTGGGTGCTGCAGCCCTTACAGTTAGAACCCATCTCCCTCTCCTACTTGGGGACACACACCAAGATTATGAACTTTTGGCTCTGGAATTCTTTCCTATTTGGTTTGGCTGTAAGCAGCAAGCATACCCACCAGGGACTTAATTAACCAAGAAGCCAGTGAGTTCCTCACGTAGCTCGGTGAAGGGTTGTACCGTCGTGAAGGAAGACACCATGGGGTCATAGTGTAAGCCCTGCTCCCCGAGATGTCTGAGCAAAGTCTGGGACTGTACTATTCCTCTTCTTCCCATGCACAGTTAGCCAGAACGGTCTCCATGTCTGCTCCCATGGGCAAACGGAGGCGGGGAAGTGTTGTCTGTTTTGGAGGATTGTGCACTCTGGAGGGGAGAATCTAGCCCTCTCGGTCATACCTCTACTTCTGGTGCTGGCTTTTCATACTAAGTGGGCGCTGGGGTCACCCGGTGTGCCCAGCCTCTGCCCTCATCAGCTGAGGTGGAGGAAATGCCTCTGGAGTCTGTCTCTGGCTTGTCACCTCCTTTGAGACCCTTCCACAACATCGTACTTCTGGGCCTTTCTTCCTGTGCAGCGGGCAACCTCATCCCTTCTTTCTCATCACCTCCAAGTGTCTTACCCGTTTCACCCCGCTTTGAGGGTGCAACCTTTCTCCAGTGACTACAAAATGGACCCTGCTTGGGCCCATCTGAGTGACCCAAGGACTTGGTCCTTTGGTGCAGGGTGAGGTGTAGGGTTCCACTCCATCCATGGGCTTATTTCACGGTGGGCAAGTACCATATGAATCTTGGGGAGTGGGAAGGGGCTTTTGGGGTGAACGCACTCCGTCAGTTGTGGCTGTGATGCTGGCGTTGCTCTTTGCATCCAGGTGCTGGCCACATGACTACCTGTGATGACCTTGAGAGCTGTTACATGTGCAGGGCACGCAGGCACAGAACAGGAAAGGGCGGTTCCACAGAGCCTGACTCTGCTTGCATGTTTTCTTTTTTCTTTTCTTTTTTGTGTGTGTGTTTTAAGATTGCAAGGTTTTTTTTTTTTAAATGTTATTTATTTTTATATCAATCACAGGTTAGGTACTTGCATCCCAGGCATAGCCCCCTCCCTCATTCCCTCCCACTCTCCCCATCCCTCCCTCATCTCCTCCCTTCCCCCTCCAAGTCCACCGATGGGGGAAGACCTCCTCCCTTTCCATCCGACCCCAGATCATCTTGTCTCCTCAGGGCTGGCTGCAATGTCCTGCCCTGGGATCTAGCTAGGCTGTTACTCCCTGGCGTGTATAGGGGAGGGTCAAAGAGCCAGCCATCGAGTTCATGACTGAAACAGTCCCTGTTCTCCTTACTAGGGTCTTCAGTTGGACACCGAGCTACCATGGGCCACATCTGAGCGGGGGTTCTAGGCCATATCCATACATGGTCCTTAGTTGGAGAAACTGTCTCGAATAAGACCCCTGTGCTTGCATGTTTTCTAAGCTTAAAAATGATGTTTTAGAAAGTCTACGTATGTGGGGTGGGGCTGTGCATGTGCGCGCAGGTGGCTGCTGAAGCCTGTGGTTCCCCCTGAAGCTGGAGTTACAGCGGTCGTGAAGGACCCCCGGGGGACAGTGGATTGTGCTGGGAACAGAACGTGGGACTTCTAGGAAAGCAATCTCTCATCTTAACCACTGAGCCATCTCTCCAGCCCCTTGAATTTTAAAAATATTGTTTATTATTGTGTGTGTCCCTACATGTTTGCCATCACATGTGTGTGGAGATCAGAGGGTAACTCTTGGGAGTGGTTCTCTTCTTCCTCCATGGATTCCAAGGTACAAACTCAGGTGGTCAGAGGGCTTGTGTAGCAAGTGTGCTTACTCCAGAGCCATCTTGTTGACTGACCCCTTTAAAAACGTATTTTTACATTTATAGGTGTGTATGGGAAAGGTTGTGGGGTTTGGTTTTGTTTTTTGTTTTTTAAAAGCAGGCTTTCTCTGTGTAGTCCTGGGACTCACTCTAGACCAGGCTGGTCTCGTACTCACAGAGATCTGCCTGCCTCTGTGTCCAAGTGCTGGTATCAACAGCCTGCAACACCATGCCTGGCTTATCTTTTTTTTTAAAAGACAGGCTCACAGGTAGCCTGAGCTGGTCTTGCACTCATGATAGCCCTCCTGCAGGGTCAAGTGGCACTGATGTATGTATGTGTGTGTGTTGTTATTAAGAATTGAATTTAGGGCCCTGTGCGTACTAAGGAAAGCACTCTGCGAGTGAGCTATCTCCAGCTTGGGCTTGACTGTTCAAGAAGCATCTTTGGGGGATGGCGAAACATCTCAGTGATCAAGAGAACTTACAGAGGACCCAGGTTTGGTTCCCAGCACCCAAATGGCAATTCACAACCATCTGTAACTCCAGCTCCAGGGATTTAATGTCTTTTTTTCAGGCCTTTTCGGGCACCAGGCTCATATGTGGTGCACATACATGCATGCAGGTAAAACACACTCATTAAATTCAAAGAAAAAAAAATCTTAAAAAAAAAAAGGCATATTTCAAAGCCCTTCTCCCCAAAGCCCTGAATGGCTAGTGTTTGTAAATGTCACTGTGTTGTGGATGTAAACATGGTTTTGTCTTAATCTCAGGTGTGGGCTATGGGACTGATTCAGATAGTCCCCAGCGGCAAACTATTTGCCTCATGTGGGCTCTGAGTGCAGCCCTTTTGTTGCATATTCAATTCCACTTTGAACCTCAAGATTATGAACTATAACCTCTGTTTCTTTGGTGTGGTTGAGCCCTATGACACACCTTTAATCCAAAAACTTTCCATTTATTGTAAAAAGGTGATTATGGGGTGGTTCACTCAGCCCTAGCACACATGTTTAATCCAAGCGCTTTCTGTACACAGGATTTAATGAAATTAACCCTGGGTCAAGAGGTGGAGCAAGAAACCAGCTGACAGGGATTAAATAGTAGGAGGGACTTTGGGTCGAGGGGTATTTAAGACAGAGTAGCGCAGTGAGAGCTATTAGCTCAAGCTCTGGCTTTAGCTTTGTCTTCAGCTCCTCAGCTCCCTGGCTTTTGGGCTTTGAGCTAGCAAGCCTTTGGTCTTGATTTTTTGGCCTTTTGCTCCTGGGCTGTCAGCTGAGCTAGTGAGCCTTTTGGGGTTTTGTTTTTGTTTTTTGTTTTTCCATCCAGACCTGAGAAGGAAGGTTGGTAGGCATCTGGCTCCTGAGTCTTTATTGGTAAATAGAATGGTTGGGAGTTTCCTTCTTTTAAACAACACTCTCTGCCATCTGCAGATTGTTTAAATCTGAGGACTCTGGAGAGAGAATAAATGCCAGAGGCCAGAGAGTGTTGGGGAGCTCTGAACAAGCCTGCTGCTGCTCCCCGCCTCCCCAGCGGCGTCTAGTTGCTGTTGATGTAGGGAGACAAGATGTTGGGGATCTCCTGAAGTAAGAATTGGACTGTCTCCAAGGAACCCGACAACCCTATCCAGCAAGAAGCAACCAAGAGAACTGCGCCCCCTCTCCCACTAACCCTTTCTCTCTCCTACCTGGTGTTGGGGAGCTGGAAGGGATTGGGTTGGAGTAGGGAGAAAGAGATAGAAAATGTAAATGAAAGGTTTTTGTTGTTGTTGTTGTTTTAAGCACACCAACATCACCATATTGGTAGCCAGGTGGTAGTACAAGCTGGAAATTGAGAACTCTGGATGTTGAGACAGAAAGATGTTAAGTTCAAGGCCACCCTGGACTTTGTGTCTCAGAACAAAGAAAAACTGCATGTCTGTGTGTGTCTGTATACCAGCGGCCACAGTTGCTGCACACAGCCTGGTCCTGGGTGTCATTACCCCAGGCCTAAGGTCGTATGTTGGTGGGGTCCTGAGAGCACTAGTGGTCTCTCCCAGCATCTGAAGAGGAAGATGCTGCAGGCAGAACTGCAGTCAGGTCAGCCCAAAGCCAAGGTACTGGTGGATCAGAGCCACACCCATCCACAGGCCCAAGCTGGAAGCAGGTCCTGGAAGTCACTGAGCAGAGCCAGCTGTAGCCTGGGCTTCCTGTCCTCTAGCTACAATGACATTTCCTGGTAGATCTTTTGCTCTGAGGATGTCCTCGAGCAACTTGAGGTGAGTGAGTGTTAACACTTTAACGTGTCTGATTCTGAGGAAACCTGTAAGAGGGAGTTGTAAATGAAACCCATGTTTGGAAAGACAGACCTTCAGTTTATAGAGTTAAAACGTGAGACCCATTCGGTCCTCTGCCAGGAATTCCGCCCATGGTGAAAAAAAATCAAAAGTGTGAAATAGATCTGTATTATACAGTTCACGCCAGCTTCACTCATAATAGGCCCAACCTGGAAACAATCCAAACATCTATCAACAGGTAAATGGATCAACAAACCCATACAATGGAACAGTACTCAGTAATAACAAAAGAAACGTTTTTTTTTTCTCTTTTGAGAAAGGAACTACTGATATTTGGGTACATTTTAAAATTTATATAAACTTTTTATTTCATTTTATTATGAAGGTTCTGCATTTACCACCAAGCTTGCTTGCTTCTTCATATATAAATATGCACGTTTTCTATAGATATATATTTGTGTATATATATTTACTGGGGTGTTTTGTTTTGTTCTATTTGTTTATTTGGGGACAGAGTCTCCAAATTATGTAGCCCTGGCTGTCCTGGAACTTGCTCTGTAGCCGGGCTGACCTCAGACTTAGAGATCCACCTACTTCTGCTTCCCAAGTGCTGGGATTAAAGGCATGTGCCACCCTGTTTGGCTTTATTTTAAATTTTAATTTTAATGAGTGTCTTGCCTGCGTGGGTGTCACATGTGTCAGTGCTTAAGGCCTGAGGAGCTCAGAGAAGGTATTAGATCCCCAGATGCTGGATTTGCAGATGGATTTGAACCACCATTGTAGGTGCTGGGAATTGAACCCTGGTCCTTTGCAAGAGCAACAAGTGCCTAGCCACTAAGCCATCTCTCCAGGCCCTTAATATTTGTTTAAAAAAAAAAATCATTATTGTGGTGCTAAAGAGATGTCTCAGCAGTTAAGAATACTGGATACTCCAGAAGTTCCGAGTTCAATTCCCAGCAACCACATGATGGCTCACAACCCTCAGTAATGGGATTTGATTTCTTCTGGTGTGCATGAAGACAGAGCACTCGTAAGTATAAAATAAATAAGTAAATACGTCTTTAAAAAAAATCGTTATTGTGGGTACATGTGCCATGGCAAATATGTGGTCAGAGGACAGTTTTGTGGAGTCGGTTCTCTTCTTCCATCTTTGTCTGGGTTTTGGGGATCAAGCTCAGGCGTCAGGTTTGTGTGGTAAGCTTCTTGAGCCATCCTCCAGCCCCACACAATATGAATAACATTTAAAGCACCATACTAAATAAAAGAAGCTAAGCACGAAAATACTGACACTGTGTAACTCCATTCCTGGGAGGTATGGAACAGGAACAAGTGACCTGTAGGTGTGGGTCCATGATTGGGCCCATAAAGTTGTTTGAAGAGGCATGTTAGAAATGTAAGGGTAGGGGCTGGAGAGATGGCTCAGAAGTTAAGAGCACTGGCTGTTCTTCCCAAATGGTCCTGAGTTCAATTCCCAGCAACCACATTGGTGGTATATAACCACCTATAGCGAGATCTGCCGGCACATCTGCAGATTATTTATATAGTATATTTAATAAATATTAAAAAGAAAAAAGAAAAATGTAGGGGTGATACAAAGGCTTTAGGAAGATCAAGGCCAATCCAGGCTAAATGGCAGGAACCCATTTTAACAAAACAAGAAAAATCACAGGGCATGGTAGCACACGCTTGTAATCCCAGCACGAGGAAGAGGTGGGTGGATCTCTGTGAGTTCGAGGCCAGCCTGGTCTACAAAGTCCAGGACAGCCAGGGCTATACAGAGGAACCCTGTCTTGAAAAACCAAAACAAACCAATAAGAAAATCACCTTGTTTTCAGTTCTAGGATCTAAGAATGTCCCCTCCAGCTCCAGAGTGCTATTAAAAGAAGTGTTTGTGAGCCCACATTTCTGGACTTTCCTTCTTAACAATAAAGCAACCTATTATTTTTACGCATTCGTGTGTTTTGCCACATTCGCACAGTAGGCTGGAAGGCAGCATCAGATAGATCCCCTGGAACTGGAGTTACAGATTGTTAGCAGCCCTGTGCTGACTAGGGAGTGCTGGGGATTGCCCCAGGGTCCTGTGGGAGAGTAGTCAGTGCCCTTAACCACTGAGCCATCTCTCCAGCCCCAGCATACCGGGCTTTTAAGGGGCTACTAGGTATCACAGCTGCTGGTCTAAGGCCCACACACTGGAACAAGGTTTTCCAACAGTTAAATGTGGCGCTGCACGCCTGCATCCCCGCACCTTTGGGAGGTAGAGGCAAAAGGGTCAGGGGTCAAGTGCATCTTTGGCTATTGTGCTGGTTAGTTTAGTTTGTCAATTTAATACAAGCTAGGGGCATCTGGGAAGAGGGACCCTCAAATGCCTATAGGCAAGTCTGTGGGTTTTTTTTTCTTTTTTTAAATTACTGATTGATACGGGAGGGTCCGGCACACTATGGGTGGAGCCATGCCTCAGAAGGGAGGTTGTCTAAAGAGGTGGCTGACTGTAGGCCTGGGAGCAATCCAGTAAGCAGCGCCCCTCCATATCTTCCTTCAGCGATGGCCTGTGCTAAGCCCAAACAAACCCTTTCCTCTCCAAGCTGCCTTTGGCCGTTGTTTTATCCCAGCAAAGGAAGCACGGCGGATGTTCTTGCATATACAGGGGAAGAGAGAAGTTTAGTGGCTGCATAATATGCTGCAAATGAGAAATGGTGATGTACTGTTTTTTTTTGTTTTGTTTGCTTTTGTTTTTCTGGGACACGGTCTCTGTAGCTCAGTATTTGCTAAGATCCTCCGATCCCAGCAGTGCTAGGGCTCCAGGCGTGAGCCACCACATTCTGGCTCAATTTAAGTAATCCTGTGGCTGGACATGAATGCTGTTCCCAATCTCCCACCTCTATAAACAATGCTTTCATGGATCCCTTGTGGTTGTGAGATGGGAGGCTCACTGATTGATTGCTCTGTCTGGCCTTGAATTTGTGTTAGATGCTCAATTCAATGAGTAGTTTTGAACATTTTTCTTTTTTCTTTCTCGCCCACTTTCCCCTTCTCTGTATAAATGCCCTGCCTGTCCTAGAACTCACTCCATAGACCAGGCTAGCCTGGAACTCACAGAGATCCACCTGCCTCTGCCTCCCAAGTGCTGGGATTAAAGGTGTGTGCCACCACCCAGCTTGAACAGATTTTTTTTTTTTTAATTACTTTTATGTGTTGAAGGGGGTCAGAGGTGTTGGACCCCTGGAGCTGGAATTACAGGTGCTTATGAGCTCTGGGAATTGAGTGGTTTAGGCGCTTAATTGCTGAGCCACCGCTCTAGCTCTAGGATACATTTTTGTTGTTGTTATTGTCCATCTATTTACTTTTGAGTTAGGCTAGACTCATATAGAGCGTCTTGGCACTACTGACCAAGTGCGAAGGTCACAGGTGTGTACCACCACACCTGGTTCTTGTTCAAATGATTTACCCAAGTGGAATTACTGTGAAAGTTTTAGATATTGGATTGGTCCAAATAGCTCACCTGTCAATGGTTGTTTTGGTGTGTGTGTATTATGTGCTGTGTTCATGTACTTGGGTGGACATATTCACCTGTGTAGAGGCCAGATGTCAACACTGGGTGTTTTTATCATTCTCTAGCTTTTGAGACTGGTGGTGTCTTTCCTGAACCTGGAACTCAGTGGCAGCTAGATTGGCAGGCTAGTGAGGTCATCCCACAGTCACAGGTGAGTGCTGCAATCCTAACTCGGGTCTTAATGGTTCTGCCCACTGAACCATTTCCCTTAATACAGGGAGCTTTGCTGCAACACCCAGAATACATGCCAGGCCCCAGGCTTGATCCCTAGCATGAAAATAAAACTCAGTGTATTTGGACTGATTTTTGTGTACGATGTTAAAAAAGTACTTGGATTTACCATTTTAATAAAGATTAACCAGTTACTCCACTATTAAAATTGTTAAAGCATCGTTTTTAAGATATGTGGATTTGTTTAAGAAAGGGTCTCATGCATGAAAATACACACGCACACACACACACACCCCAAACTTAACAGAGAGGGGCTTTGAACGCCTGACCCTGTTGCCTCCACCTCGCTTGTGCTGGGATTACAGGTGGATGCTGCCATATTTGTCCAGTGCTGGAGACTGAATCCAGGGCCTCATGCACACTGAGCAAGCCAGCCAATGAAGCCACACTCCTCACGTGATACCTGCCTTTTATAATTAACTGAGTGCAGAGGACATAGACAACTCAGCTGTCATATATGAGATTATAAGTAAATCTGGACCCAACTAGGTCACATTGCCTCTCTTTTGGATAGTTCACCTGTCAAATGCTGCCAGTCTTGGCAGCAAATGGCTTTAACAGTCCTGTAAAGAGAGCGGGGGGATGGGGGAGTTGGCTAGAGAGATGGCTGAGAGGTTAAGCTCACTGACAGCTCTTCAAAAGGTCCTGCTTTCAATTCCCAGCAACCACATGGTGGCTCACAACCATCTATAATGAGATCTAGTGCCCTGTTATGGCATGAAGGCAGAACACTTCATACATAATAAATTCTTAAAAAAAAAAAAAAAGTGAAGAGGGCTATATTTTGGACTATGGGAGAGGATGTAATAGGGGTTAAAACAAGAGGAATGACTGGTTTACAATGTGTAAAACATTTATTAAAGTACAAAATTGTTAGAATTAAGTTGACTAGAAAGACATATTAAATATTTACAAAAGACATTGATAACAGCCCTTAAGTAACATATACAACAGCACAGAAGAGGCTCGTTCACAGGCCAGAACCACAGAGACTTGCAATGGATCACACTTCACGGCCGAGCATGGAGATTTAGGTCTGAGCAGCCCTGCCTCCTCATGATGTCACATAACTGGTGTAACTTTCTTCACCCTGCTGCTTGTGCTGAGGTCATGGAGACAGTCAAAGCGACTTTCTTCAGCCTCTGGTGATGTTCAGAAAGGTACGAGCAATTTCTTATGGCTCACACAAAAAATGTATCACATCATAGGTCAAGGCGATGTATGCACTAGAACTATCGCAGTTCTACATGACTGAATTCTACCCATAAAGCTGAAAACACAAACACCAAACTACCTCATATATAGTGGAAATAAGGAGGCAGAAGTGCTTTTGAAAACATTGCCACTTTAGCTTAAATGCTCAATGAATTCTGTTATACTGAAGTGACCATATATATGTAATTACATGGAATCCAAAAGAATTTCAAGCCAGATTTTAGAGACGAGAGAAAACAGACATAAAACATAGATAAAAGAAAACAATGTTTGTGAGATGGTCACTATTGAGACAGTTGAGTACAAAGCTGCAGGCCAGGTGACTCTTGGATAGTCTTATTTAAAAGTCTTCCCCTAACTAAATTCGGGGTAGGTAAAGGAAAAACTTCAAGGACTTTAAAACTAACCTGGCTCAGTAAAACCATTCCGGAAACAACCCCTGACTCCTTAGAAAAGATCGTCCTCGTCTGACTCCTCCAGGTACTTAATAGGCTTCCGTGCTCGTCCAGATTTTGCTCGGGGAGCCACCGTATCATCTAGGTCCACGTGGAAATCCTGGTTCTCTGCCTTTGGTTTCTAACAAGGAAAAATCCAGGTAATTTGCAGATTGTTAATGCCACGGGGTAGTTCCACACTGCTCCAGAGTTCTCCCCCACCTTCTAAGCAGTGAGAAAAAGGTCCAAAGCCGCTGTCCCACTGACTGGCAGATTTAACTTTTCTAAATTACATATGGTACAGAGTAGTGAATTCTGAGGTTTAAATTTACTTCCTTAAAAATATGCACAACTAAGGGCAAAACCCAAGTTGGATGTTTCGAAGTGTCTAGAGCAAAAAGATCAAGTGGTGACAAATACCTTGCTTGTGACAGCTGTAGAAACTACTTTCTCAAAATCAGAGTCGGAATCATCTGAGGACTGCTTCCTTTTGCGGCTGTTCTTGGCTTTGGCAGGTGCCGGCTTTTGAGGGGCATGAGCACTCAAGGCCGAGTCTGATTTGGTTGCCTTATGTACAGCTCTCTTTTTGGTACCAGCAGTGGAGTTTGAAGACTGGCCTGCAAGTCAACAATGGTATCACGATCACGCTTTGGTCAGTTTTCTCTTTATGATTCCCTTAGACATGACTTTTTTTGAGACAAGGTCTCTCAATGGCCTGGAGGTCACCAACTGAGCTGGGATGGCCAGCAAGAAAGCCCTGAGGATCCTGTGTCCCCTGCACCAGCACTGGGATTGCAGTCATAAGCCTCTATGACTGTTTTATGCTGTGCTGGTGACTGATTCCAAGGCTTCATGTATTCTAGGCTAACAATCTACCAACTGAGCCACGTCCCCAGCTTGGTTTCTAAGTTTAAGTTATCTTACTTGGATTACTCCAACTGCTTATAAACTCTTTCCTTAGTCATAGAAATGAGCTAGATAATGTCTGGAATCTGAGTAATGTGCTAATTTTAAACTACTTTTTATTTTATTTTAGAAACTGTTTCATGTGCATTGGTGTTTTGCCTACATGATGTTTGTGTGAAGGCGTTGGATCCTCTGGAACTGGAGTTACAGACAGTTGTGAGCTGCCAGGTGGGTGCTGGGAATTGAATCTGAGTACCCTGAAGAACAGACGGTGCTCTTAACCACTATTTCTTCAGCTTCCACTGCTTTTTTTTTTTTTTATAATAATTGATAATAAAGAGGTAAAAGACACAAGTTCCATCAATAGACATTTTTAGAATAAAAAAATTAAGACTGAGTTGGAAAAGTCAGCTAATCGTAATGATTAAGCGTCTAACAGATCCAGGCTTACTTTTGGTTGTCTTCTTCACCGCCACAGTCTGTGTGGAGGACGGCTTCAGGTGCTCAGTTTCGGCTGGGAAGTCAGCAGCAGGAGCTCTTGGAGAGGCTGGCACGCTGTCTTTAGCATCACTGTCAAGGTCAACTATTCCCAGAAGAGAGATGGTTATAATAGCAAGTTAAAGCGTTCCACCTGCCATGTCCCTGATATGTATTCCCATTTTAACTAACTTTTTTTGGAATATTTTAAATACTCTTTAGAACTTAGTTAAATTTTAAAATTTTAGTTTTTGGGGACAGAGCTTTGCTATGTAGCACACGTTGGCTTTGAACTTTCAATTTCCCTACCTCTGAGTCCTGCACACTAATATTACTGGACTGAACTCAGGTCCTCACGCTTGCTCAGCATCCAGGCTTTACTGAACCATCTCCAAGCACCCAATCATTTTACTTAAATACATACCAGATACAGTACTTTTCTGTGGCTTCAGCGCTTTTTTAGTATTTCTAAAAACAAAACAAAACTACTCAGAAGACATCCTGAAAACCAGTTCTACATGTGTAAAACAACAAAAATCAATAAATATACCAATGACTATTAAAATGCCATGATTAAACTTGTCAGATAAAGTACTTACTTTGGGGGAATTTTGGTCTTAGGTGGACTAGTGTCTGATGGGAAAAAATCTTTATCTTCCTCTTCATCCTTTTCATCAAAATCTGAGAAATCATCATCTGAATCTAAATCCACTGTGAATTTGGCTTTTGCTATTGAACACATACACAAGAAAACGGGGTCATTTAAACATAGGCCGACTCAGCACTGTGTGTGCGTGTTAACCATAGCACTCATTTTATCATGAGTGTTTCCTCTGCATGTATGTGTGTGTACTTATGTGCATGCCTGATTCCAGTGGAGGTTAAAAGAGACAATTAAATCCCCTTGAAGTGGAAATTATGTTCAGAAGTGAGCTTCCATGTGGGTGCTGGGAGTTGAACCCAGGTCCTCTGGAAGAGCTGCCATAGTACTTTTTTTTTTTTTTTCCCGAGACAGGGTTTCTCTGTTTAGATCTGGCTGTCCTGCAACTTACTCTGTAGACCAGGCTGGCCTTGACTCACAGAGATCCCGCCTGTCTTTGCCTCCCAAGTGCTGGGATTAAAGGTGTGTGCCGTCACTGCCGGTGCAGCCGGTCCTCCTAGACTGCGCAGTCTCTCCAGCCCATGACTTTATATGTATAAGCTTCATTTTAACTACATTCCTTTTTTGTTTTTTATTTTTGTTTTTTGAGACAGTCTCTATGTAGCTCTGTCCTAGAACTCACTCTGTAGACCAAGTTGGCCTTGAACTCACAGAGATCCACCTGCCTCTGCTTCCCGAGTGCTGGGTTTAATGCTGTGCCCCAACACCCAGCATTCATTCAAATCTTGTAACACAGCTAGACTATTCTGTCGTTTCCCTTACCTGCAGCTCTCCGTTGATCTTTTTCTCGTGGAGGGACATCAAAATTACTTTCGTTACTGCTCATCTCTGACTCGGAATCAGACCACGGGTTCTTCTTTTTCCCTTTTTTGATGGGCTTAAATGGCAATGTAGTTTGCTTCTTTGCTATGGTGCCTAGAAGACAGATAAGAATTTGCACTCTAAAAAAGTTTAATAATATTACATTTGTGTGTTTGTGCCTGTGCACATGCACGCGTGGAGATCAGCCCACAATTTATCAATAGTTTAGGTTCTCTTCTTCTGCCGTATGGGTCAGGTTGCTAGTCTTGGTGTCAGGCTCCTGTACATGTTAAGCCATCTCACTGGCCCAGAAATAAATGATATACTGTAACGGTGCTTGAGGGTACAAGATGCATTTCCCGTTCCTATAGAATATAGAATCTGGTCATCTAATCCCACAAATAAATTATGTATTTCTAGTAAATAATGTGATACAAATGTCTAAATATCAAAGTTTACTGAGAAATAGATGTCTGAACTGAGATCTATAGGATCAGTAGGGGTTAATTCTTGTTCTTTATGTACGGGGAAGTCTTAGATATAATGCTTTTAATAATAGCTATGAATTTGCTCACATAATGCCTTTTGTAGGCTGTTGAAGCTGAAAAACAAGACAAACAAGGACTTCCTGAGAAGGGGGTGGGGAGCTATTTTAGACTCCAACTAAGAAAAACAAGTCACCAAGTTAATAATACAAGAGTTTCTTCTAAAATAAATCAAACACCAAGGACAACAGAAACTGCAAATATAATTCATGTTCCACTCTCAACTCATGTACCGTACTCCACGCAACAAAAATATTGAAATCTATGTATATGTATGTATGTATATATATGTGTGTGTGTGTGTGTGTGCGCGCGCGTGTTTCAAGACAGGGTTTCTCTGTGTAGCCTTGGCTGTCCTGGACTTGCTTTGTAGACCAGGCTACCCTCGAACTCACACAGATCTGCCTGCCTCTGCCTCCCTGAGTGCTGGGACTACAGGTGTGAACCACCATACCCGGATCCTATGTACAATATATTAACAAACAATTTAATCTTGAGTTTACACCATCTTGCCCAATACTGCAATACCTGGTTCTCTCTTCTGCTTCTTCTCTAATCTTTGCCTTAGGCTTTCTGGTTCCACACCATCCTCAGTAGGTACGCCCTCAGCGTTTTCACTCTGAAATACAGCAAGATGTAAGAAACAACATTTTCAAAAATATTCAACTTCTGTCTTATTATTTGGAATAATAAAGTCAAATATTTACATATATAGATAGACACAGACTCAAAACAGTGAAAGAATGTATTTTTCTTTGGGTTTTGATTAAAAGATCTAAAATAAATCAGGCAGGGAGGGGCGCATGCCTTCCCAGCACTTGGGAGGCAGAGGCAGGCAGATCACTGAGTTCCAGGACAGCCTGGTCTACACAGGAAGCCAGGACAGCTAGAGCTCTATAGTGAAACTGTCTGGGAAAAATAAAACAACAAGAAACAAAATAAAATAAATCTAAAATAAAGGGCCAGGGAGATGGCTTGGTGGTTGAGGGCACTGGCTACTCTTCCAGAGGACCAGGGTTAAGTTCCCAGCGCCCACATGAAGGTTCACAACTGTCTGTAACTCCAGTTCCAGGGGATCCAATGTCCTCTTTTGGTTTCTGTGGACACTGAATGCATGTGGCGCAGAAACACATGCAGGCAAAACATCCACAGATATAAAATATTAAAAGAGAACCAATTAAAGGTATAGTTATGAGCTTCAATATTTAAGTATTAAAAAAACAAAAAACAAACCTGCATGCTTGAGAAAGGAAAGCTAGTTAGAAATAGAATAAATTCCAGACAATAGGGTTAGAAATTGAGATATAATTTGCACCATTGAAAATAAACTGCACTACACTAATTTATTTTCTAGGGTCAGTTCTTGTCTTCCATCATTTGAGTCCCAGGGGGCAAACCTTACCTGAGCCATCTCACTGGTCTTATTTTGTTCAATTTTTAAAGAGAAATTTGCTTAAAGTATTACCTTAATTTTCTTCTTAATTTTCTTCTCTGCCTCTGCTTTCATCTCCATAGTCACTCGGGGAATAACTCTCTTTCCCAGAGGAGAAGGCAAGACTTCAGACATTTGTGCTTTCTTTCCCTTTGCTTTGCCCCCCTTTCCAGGAAGTCCTACTTGTTCATCTTGTTTTTCCTTGGCTTCAACAGCCTGTAAAAGGGAATTGTGAGAACAAATTTGTAGGTGAAGAAAATATAACACCTAAAAGGCAACAGTTAAACAAACTTTTACAGTTTTAAGATAAATTTGTGATCAGCCTTAGTGAAGATACTCCACGGGCTTCCTCTGAGAAGGCAGAAACAGAAGATTTAGTGCCTGTCTAGTTTCTGTGCTATGGGATAAACTATGTACACATACATGTATTTATAATACCCAGAAACCAAGTATTGTTCAGGGGATGTAGCAAAAGACATTTTGATATTGAGTAGTCACCACCAACAGCGAATTAACTCTAGCCCCATTTTCTGTAAAAATATTAACTTTAGTGTATTTCTTGACATCATTTATGTTACACTATTATTTAATAATATCTTTCCTTCTCTCTTTAAAACCATCACTATCATGTTTGTGTGTGTTCATGTACACACCACATAAGTATGTAGAAACCAGAGGACTACTTTGTGGAGTTGCTTCCTCCTTCCACATTGCCTGGGCTCTGGGACTTTTATTGGCTGAGCACCCTTGGCTGCCCTCTCTTGCCTTTGCTTCCACGTTGAACAGGATGGTCTCCAAGCCCTTGTGTGCATCACACCCTGCCTAATGTAGCCCTGAACTCAAAGAGAACCGCCTGCCTCTGCCTCCTGAGTGCTGGGGTTAAAGGCATGCACCATCATCACCCAGCCAGTGTTCTTTTATGTTATTACTTGAAGTGCTAAGCATAGAGAGCAAAATTTGCACTTGTATTATATGCCCAGTCCCTGTTTTTTGACGGGTCTTACTACATATCAAGTTCAGGCTATCCCTGAACTCACTAGGTAGGCCAGGCTGACCTCAAACGTGATACTCCTTCCTTAGTCTGAGATTACAGGTTTACTGTCTAAGTGGCTATCACATCCAGCTCTTTCATTAGTTTGGAATGTATTCTTTATCTTCCTATATTTCTTTTTTTTATCAAATGTAAAGTTTCTTGATAAAAAGGTATGTGGTGTGTGCTGGTCAGATGGCTCCATGGTTAGGAGCCCTTATTGCTTTCGTCAAGGATGAGTTCAGTTCTCAACACCCACACTGGGTGACTCATAACTGCCTGCAACTAAAGCTCTGTGGAGACTGGTTCCTTTGGCTTCTGGGCACCTGCACTTAGCCTGCCCCCCTCCCCATAATTATAAGTAAAATAAATATTTAAGAAAGGGCATGTTTGCACACAGCTTTAATCCTGACACCTGGGAAGCAGAGGCAGGTGGATCTGTGAGTTCTAGACTAGCCTGGTTTTCAAAGTGAATCCTGGACAGCCAAGGCTACACAGAGAAACCCTGTTTCAATCCCCCGCCCCCCACAAAAAAGGCATGTTGTTAGACTGTAAGTATTGATATAGTCTTTATAAAATACACACCTCCAGTTCTTCAATAAAAACAGCCAGATCTTCCCTCCATAAGTCTGATGGACTCTTTTTCTTTAATGTATTGAGCTCCTGTTCCTTTATAAGATCACAAAAAACTGACTTAGTAAATATGTACAAGTAGTATTTTTAAACAGAACACTATTTTTCCCCATAACAATATTAAACATCAACCGTCTCATCCTGTCCTAACTTACCTTTTCATTTCTTTGTTTGCACAGTTCATCTTTCTTCTCCTTAGTTAGATACCAAAGGGGCATATCGAGAAGGTAGTTAAAGGTTGGTCCAGATTCTGCTACGGGATCACTGTTCTCATTGTCACTTTCTTCATTTTCTTCTTCATCTGGAACCTAAACGAGGAATTAAAATGCGGAATATGAAACACAAACACACGGGTTCCTTGACTTTGTACTTGTGACCTCTACAAATGCACAAAAATAAATTTTACATTTTAAAATTATTTTTCTCCCATTTTCATTTTCTGTGTATGGGTGCTCTATCTGCAGTGTCATAGCCAATAGATAAATAAAGAGAATGAGCATACTTGGAGCTTAGGCAATTGGCTAACAAAGAAATTACCTTTTGTTGTGCTTCTTTCCAGGCTTTTACAGGGTCGGAATCATATCCCCTCTGAATCAGAACTTTAATCAATTCTTTTTTCGGTTTATTTTCTATTAAAAGAGAAAGAGAGATAAGCTTTAAGCAAGATTTTAGAAAAATGATAAGGTATTTCTACATTAAGTCAAAAGATTAAAACTGGAAAATTTGAGCCAGGCAGTGGTACCGCACACCTTTAATCCTGCCCAGCACGGAGGCAGAGGCAGGTGGTTCTCTGTGAGTTTGAGATCAGTCTGATCTATAGGGCAAGTCCAGGACAGCCAGGGCTACACAGAGAAACCTTGTCTTGAAAAACAAACAAACAAACAAACAAACAGGGCTGGAGAGATGGCTCAGAGGTTAAGAGCACTGTCTGCTCTTCCAGAGGTCTTGAGTTCAATTCCCAGCAACCACAAGGTGGCTCACAGCCATTTATAATGTGAATCTGGTGCCCTCTTCTGGACTGCAGTGTACATGCAGACAGAACACTGTATATATAATAAATACATCTTAAAAAAAAGAAAAAGAAACAACCCCCCTCTCCCAAAAGTGAAAATTCAACTGTCTATGTTTTGTTTTGCCTATATTTCTGTCTAGATCACAAATTTCTGTAAACCAGGACAAAAGTAAATTACCAGGGGACAGTCTGACCATAGATGAGGCTAAACTAGATATAATTTTGAAAATAGAAAAGGAATCAAATCCTCCAATTATGAAAAGCCTTTGACCCAATTGTTTTCTGGTTTTTATTTCAACATTTCATTGGGCTAGGTTTTAGTACAGTTTGCTCAAAGCTTGATTCTTTTAATCACAGTACCACATGACATATTTGTTACCTTTCTCTAGTACCTCTTTCAGTGTCTGCTGTAGTCAAATTATGCTTTGAGAGATAGTGAAAGTCACTAGAAATATACTTTTGGAGCACTACTCTTCCTCACTAATTTGACCTGGATTACATGGTTTATTTATTGATTGATTTATTTTGGGGACAGAGTTTCTCTGTGTAGCCTGGCTGGAACTCACTCTGTAGACCAAGCTGTCCTCAGATTCAGAGTTTCTCTTGCCTCTGACTTCTGAGTGCTGAGATTAAAGGCCACCACCTGGCTTGGTTTGACATGTGAGTGTTTTGCCTACATCTATGTACATTATGAGCAGTATGGGGCCATCATAGCCAGGAATTGGAGTTATGGATGGCAGTGGACCACCATGTGGTGCTGGGAACTGGACTTGGGTTCTTTATAAAAGCAACAAGTGCTGTAACCACGGAGCTGCCTCTCCAACTCCCTGAATTACATATTTAGACGCTCCATTTTTATTCTGTAAGAAGTGAGTCATCCTAGTATCTCCTAATTCTAGTTAGCCAAATACAACCCCCCCTTTCCATTCAAGTCATGTCCAGTATAATTCATTTTAGCCTTTCCTGAAACAATAGCATTTGTTAAATTAAGGTGGCTGATATGTTCGTGCTCCCCCCAACCCCCAACAGGGTAGGGTTTCTCTGTGTAGCCCTGGCCGTCCTGGACTCACTTTGTAGACTCGGCTAGATAACAGAGATCCGCCTGCCTCTGCCTCCCAAGACTGGAATTAAAGGCATGAACCACTGCCTGGCTCAGTCTTGATTTCTTTGGACACTCAATCTACGGGATGAGGCTAATGCAGGGCACATGCTCAGCAACTGGGCCATGGATTTGAGCCCAGTACCACTAAAGCCCCACCAATAACAACAATAAACAATCTATCTGAAACGTAAGTATTTAGTGAACACTTACATACCAATGATTATTTTGCCATCTATTTTCTCTAATATAAAACGAGCTTGATTATTCAGTTTAGCAGATTCTGCACCAAGCATTCCTAGAAGCCATTCTTTTCTTAATCCATAATATTTAAGCCTGAGCTCAAAGAAGTCTCTCAGAATGTCCAACACAGTATCGTATTTCTTTAAGCAACCTACATGGTCAAAAAGCACCTGGAAGAGGAAAGCAAGATTCAAGCTATGAATCAGTAAGTTCAGTAACCTTTTTAAAAGTTGCCTGATACAGCCTTTAAAATAACCAATGTTAATTAAAAACAAACAAACAAAAAGATTTTACATTCATAGATGTTTGCCTGCATGTATGTACGTATAACATGTGCGCTTGCAGTGCTTTCCCATGGAGGCCAGAAGAGGACCTTGAATGACTTAGAACTGAGTCAGACAGCTGTGAACTGCCATATGGATGCTGGGAACTAAACCCAGATCCAATGCACAAGTGCTAAGTGTTCTTAACTGCTGAGCCATTTCAGCAGCCTTTCTTCTTGAGACAAGGTCTGACGACAGACATCATGGTGATCCCTGTGTCTCCTGTGTGCTAGGATTACTCGAGGGGAGCAACATGTGTAATAATAAGAGTTTTGAATTATTATCTCTTACAAAGCAAGACATACCATAGAGTTACAAGTGAGACTAGTCTGGAGTTTGAAGACTTTGTGGAGTCCCACTCTCTCTGCCTCTGCCAGCTTTTCTTCAGTCATCTTCACGACAAACTTCACAGTGGTGTCTGTATGGTATTCCCTATAGTCTGTTATGAGAGGGGGTGTCTTCTCAGTGCCATTCAACATGGGTTCTAGAACCTGTTCTTTGTATGTCTGAAAAACAAAAACAAAACACAATAACCCTTTGGTAAGGAGTCTCTTGAACAGTCAACAGCAACAATACTCTCTTTCTCTTGAAAAACCAAGAAATCACCAGTTACTTACCTGGGTCCATGTTCTGATGGGAAGCTCCGAGATTTCAATAGTTGTGGAATTCAGAATAGCTACTTCTCCACTGATCACATACTGATTTGAAGCCAGTTCTTCAATAGTACCTTTGAAATTCTTGTAACTCGGGAGCTAAGTTAATAACAAAAAAGTTTTCTAAATGTTAAATCACAAATATGTTGAACAAACAAATCTAAACTATGAACTAAATCTCATATTTGTACATTGTTTGCTGTTCAATCTACTCAACTACGCCTGAGGAAAAACAAAGTCCTGTTGTGGACATTTTGGTTTATGATTTTTAAACATGTTTTTGTTTTAATCCCAGGTGTGGGATATGAGGCTGATTCAGATTGTCCACAGCAGTAAACTACTGAGAGGGGAAGCCTTTGGCAGCTGTAGATAGTTTAAATCTGAGGACTCTGGAGAGGGAATAAATGCCAGAGCCCAGAAGCAGAAAGGGGGCTCCGAGAAAGAAGGGTGCTACTTGTTCTTCATACAGCTGGATGAGAAGTTGGAGATACCCTGGAAAGAAAATTGGACTTGCTGCAAAGAACCCGAGGACCCTAACCAGCAGGAAATAGCTAAGAGAGCGCCGCCCCTCTCCGCAGTAGTCTCGTTTCCCTCCTGCCCCGTTATTGGGAGTGTTGGAAGGGATTAGGCTGGAGAAGGAAGAGGATTAGAAAACTTAAAGTAACACGTGGTGCTCAGACGTCGGGCTCAGAATAATGGAAAATCTGGTTTCTAATGCTGAATGAGACAGCAGGGTACAGAGGAATGAGTACACTGCTTTAGGATGAGGAAAAGGTTTACTGCAGCTGCTACCTAACTGGTTTCTCTCCCACTTTACTCCCAGAGGGGATTCTTTGGTTTTGCTTCATCATCATCTTCCTGCATTGTTTTAAAGAAGGTTGGGAGAATGGTTGAACAACTGGAAAAGTTGCAAGTGACTCTATGGGGGTTTGAAAAACAACAACAAAATGGATAAAAAAAAAAAAATCAGAAGGTTTGGGCTAGAGAGATGGCTTAGAGTTTAAGAGCACTGTTTGCTTCTCCAGAGGTCCTGAGCAACCATATAGTGGCTCATAACCATCTATAATGAGATCTGGTGTCCTCTTCTGACCTGCAGGCACACATGCAGGCAAAACAATGTATATATTTTAAAAAATTAGAAGGTTCATTTGTTTTAGAAAGAA
The DNA here is from genome assembly GCA_028658305.1 of Pachyuromys duprasi. Classification (NCBI taxonomy): domain Eukaryota; kingdom Metazoa; phylum Chordata; class Mammalia; order Rodentia; family Muridae; genus Pachyuromys; species Pachyuromys duprasi. Next base: position 21,066,587 of record CM053746.1, on the reverse strand, counting down.
TTGCAGAGTTGGCAGTGCAGTTAGAGAATTTGTGAGTAGAGACTGAAATGCTTGGAAAGTAAAATGTGCCATTGTCACTTGGTAACTAGAGGCCAGAGTTTCCCACAGTTGCAGCCCAGTTCTGATCCTTGTACTTTTGGTGTCAGGTTCCCAAAGTCCCTATGTGAGGCAAGGGACCAGGACGAGCAAGAAACATGTTGAAGCTATCCTGAAAGGATCGCACTTGCTACAAGGAACCCGAGGACCCTAACCGGCAGAATGTAGCTAAGAAAAACTTCAGCCTGTCACCACTGACCTCCTTTCTCTCCCACCTGGTGTTGGGGAGTTGGAAGGAATTGGGGTCCAGAAGGGAGGATGAGGTTTAAGAAGCCCAAATCAAACAGTATAAAAAGTAACGCTAACAAAGTCCCTGACTTGGACTACTTACCATGGGCAGAGGTTCTTCCCCATCCAACAGTCGTCTGATATTATTTACGACTTCGCGGACATCAAAGTTGGGGATTTTGCAGGACCACCCAGTACCAATTCCCTCAGCACCATTTATTAGTACCATGGGTATGATAGGAATGTACCATTCAGGTTCAACACGTTGGTTGTCATCATATAAAAACCTTAATGTGTGATCATCTTTTGGTGGAAATAACAACCGAGTCAAAGGGCTAAAAAAAAAAAAGCAAAGAACATTGTTTAGCAAAATGTCCTTGACACTTCTTACATTCGCTTGGGCATGCTGGCACATGCCTGCTCTTGGTGGGTAGAGACAGAGACAGGCGCCTTTTTTCTTTTCTTTTTTTAAGATTTATTTATTATGTATACAATGTTCTGTCGGCATGTACACATGCACATCAGAAGAGGACACCAGACCTCATTATAGATGGTTGTGAGCCACCATGTGGTTGCTGGGAATTAAACTCAGGCCCTGTGAAAGAGCAACCAGTGCTCTTAACCTCTGAGCCATCTCTCCAGCCCAACAGGTGCCTTTTGAGTTCAGGCTAGTTGGCGAATATAATGAAACCTTGCTCCAAAACCAAAACCAAAACCAAACCAAAACCTCTCAAGCTCACTATTTAGTACAGATGAACAAATAATGAGCATGTATCCTGTAGGGTAGAATGCTAAAAAGGAAAATTAAGCAACAGAATGCTTAAGGTGATAAAGCAATGAGTGCTATCTCTAATCCTGGTACCTGGAGATGCAGTGAGAGGAGAATTTTGAGTTGGAGGCTTACCTTGGATATGTAGGTTTCAAAAAACCTAAATCAAAACCAAACCAAATGAATGCTGGGGCTAGGCAGATAGCTCAGTCCATATGCTAGCTCAAGGACTTGGGGTTCTAGCCTCAGAACAATTCATATTCAGTTACCTGCTGGGCAGGTAGAGAAAGGTCAGGAGAGGTGTTGCTTTAAAAAAAGGGTGTGTGTTGGGGGGAGGGAGGTGAGGGAGTAGGGCACCCAAGGTTGCTCACATAAGCATGTATGCACACAAAAGAATGCTAGAGTGGGAACGGTGCTACAAAATAACAAAGTGTTGGGATTAGAGGTATGAAGCATGTGCCTGTGGAAAGCTGATACAAGATTACTTCCGGCCAGGATTTAGCTCAACCTGGGCAACATGAGTCCCTATATCTCTTTTCTATCTCTCTGTGTATGTAACATGTATATGTCTGTGTGGGAGTGTTAATGTGGACACACACACGTGGAGGTGCAAGGACAACCCTGGATGCCAGTCCTTGCCTTTAACCTTTTTTGAGATAGGGCCTCTCTTGTCTTTTGTTTTTGTGTATGGTAGGTAACTTCCCTGCCCCCACCAAACATAGGGATTCTCCAGCCTCCACCTTCCATTATGCCCTCAGAGCACCAGGATTGCAGACATGTGTGACTACACCCTGCATTATATAGGTTATAGGGCTCAAACTCAGAACCATGCTTGTGTGGCAAGCACCTCACTCATTGAGCCATTTCTCTAGCCCAAGATAGCGTTCATCTGAACGGAGATGGTAATAAAGGATGAAAAGATATAGGGAACCCCAGGGCAGCGATCATAGAAGGTCTGGTTAGCTCTGAACCCGTGACCTGTTGTTAAAAACGAATTGGTAGCCAGGTGATGGTGGTGCATGACTTTAATCCCAGCACTTGGGAGGCAGAGGCAGGTGGATCTCTTGAGTTTGAGGCCAGCCTGGTCTGAGTTCCAGGACAGCCAAGGTACACAGAGAAACCCTGTCTCAAACCAAAAACAACAACCAAACTAAGCGGTGAGATGCTAACTGGAAAGATAAAGTGAGATGAATGTTTATTATTTTCCAATCCAGAAATCATAGGACTTGTTAATAAAATGGATAAAATGTTAGAAGGAGAGTCAAGGGTAACTTCAAGATTTTTAGCCCAAACAATCAGAAAGATAGTATGTTATTTTTTTGTAAAAATTGAAAAAAAAGGCACTCTGGAGGCTAAGGCAGGAGTTGCTGAGTTTAAGGCTAATCTGCTCGACGGAGCAAGTGAAAAGGAGAGAACCATCACAGACGTCTACATGTTTCTAGGACAATGGTTGTTAACTACTGAGTGTTGTTGCGTCATCGTTAAAAGCAAACTCACCTGAGCATTGTAAAGATGTATCGGGGACTGGCTGAGTCCTTGCCACCATGCAGCCTGGTACCAAACTGACCAATGGGCTGCAAGAGGTTCAAATTATTGCTACCCACAAAATTCTGAGCCAAGTTGATAATGGTCATCATCAGTGACATCTGTGGAGGGAAAAGAAAAATCATGAATCTTATTCAAAGATAAAAACAAATGTGTGTGTCCACTATTACAACTAAGTCACACAATCTTGTAAGGTTTTTGAGGTTGTTTATAGTGATCTTTCCAAGATAAATAGACTTCACACAAATATGACTTCTAGGTGTCTAAATTTTTATAATACATAGTAATACTGAATCTTACTTTAAAAAAAAAATCTATGACTATAACTTTGTAGGCAAGTATCTTAACAGGAACGTTCTTTCTAGAAATAGAAGTATTGGTCAACAGGGTAATCATATTTTATACTTTTAAACCAAGCTGTACTATGGATATAGCAGCTTACACTTGCACCAGATGTGTTTGGAAAATACCTTTCAATTGTTTCTGCTCTAAGGCATTCTGGAAGTGTTAGAGATTGTGGGTTTACCTCACCATGGTGATAAGAGGACATTTCTGCCACTGACCCAGCTAGCTGGGCAACCTTTACTTCTCGCTTGTCATTCCGTTTGAAACAAGTAAATAAAACCTTTCTCTGACCTGGTTTCAAACCTTTAAAACGAAAGGATAATCATTAGCATTTTCAAGTTAGGAATTCTGGGCATAAATCACCATTTTATGATAAAACAGACTAAAACACTGACGCTTACCATCTACCATAGATGGGATAGATCTTTCATTATCAGAATTTGAGAACAGGATAAGTTCCTTGTTTATGAAGTCATTATAGGTCAGGTAGGTAGTGGTTTGTCCATATAAATAGTCCTAAGGGATCAAAAACAGTATTACATACTCTGGTTAAAAATAAAGTACTGGTCTTAACAACACTTAATATAAAAATAAGAACTATCATTTGTCTGATGATTCTTCGGTCCTTGAAAAACAACACGTGAGCCAGAAAGTGGTGCCACTCCCCTTTAAGCCCAGCACTCAGGAGGCAAAGGCAGGTAGATCTCTGTGAGTTCAAGGCCAGCCTGATCTACAGAGCAAGCTCTAGGACAGTCAGAGACAAAGAAACCTTGTCTTGAAAAACAACCAGAAAAAGAAAATGATAGGTGCATGAGGTTGTTGCTTACACAACATTGCAATGTATAAAATATTAAATTGGGGGGGGGGAGTACTGAGAATTAAACTCAGGGCTGCCTATTCACCTGATAAGCACTCATCTCAGCTATAGCTCTCACCCTAATAGGTTTATTGGTTTTGTTTTGTTTTTGGAGACTCAACATAACTGTTTATAGCAGCATCAGAATAAACATCTGAGAAATGTCTTGCCACATAACCTTAAGACTACATTGCCAGGCAGTGGTGACACACACCTTTGATCCCAGCTAATCCCAGTACTGGGGAGGCAGAGGCAGGTGGGTATCTGTGAGTTCAGAGTCAGCCTGGTCTACAAAGTAAATTCCAGGATAGCCAGGGCTACACAGAGAAACTGTGTCTCGAAAAACCAAAAAAGGAAAACAAAACAAAGCTATATTACTAGGTAAGAATTTTTTTCAGTGCCTTCCTAATCTCAAGAGGACTACTATTGTATATTATAGCTATTACAACAAACTTTTACTGAAAATACTGTTTAGTAACTTTAATTTGGTGTAACATCAATTCTAAAGTAAACAGCATATTTTGTGGGATATATTTAAAATTCTTTTTTTTTTCCTTCCCCCAGAGCTGAAGACTGAACCCAGGGCCTTGAGCTTTACTAGCAAGCGCTCTACCACTGAGCTAAATCCCCAACCCTATATTTAAAATTCTTACCTCAGGAAGGCCAAGTAACTTCCGTTGTCGTCTATCTTCCATGAAATTAGTTAACCATTCCTTTCGATCGTCGACCTGTTTTTTACTAAAGGCCTACAAATTAAAAGGTGGGAAAGAGGTCACTGGTACTTACTGGTCCCAAATATTTTTTCTATACAAAAGAAACATCAAAGTCCTATTTTCTAAAACATCTAGTTCTGTCACTGGGACATGCTTACCAGAAACATTTTATTTCATAAACATTCTTCTGCAAAATTCCAAGTGCTGTAATTACCCATCTCAGTAGTGACTTCTGAAAGCAGAGTGTGCATGTATAGTGTGACTCAGACTTACCAGGCTGATTGCAGCATCATCTTCAGGCCCAGAGTATTTAAACTGAATCCGATGTCTTTTCATATCTGCAAAATACTCCTTAGCTTCCTTTGACGTGCTGGTGCCCAAACCTACAGAGGTAAACAAAACAGTTAAGCGAATCCATATAGTCTTCTGTAACACATAACAAAACTGAGAATTTCTATGTGGGTTTCATCACAAACCTTTGTAGTATTTGACTTTCCATTTTTTATGATTTGGAGTAGAACTCTTCCATTCTTCAAACTCAGGAAGACTGTAGAATGCCATTTCTTGCTTGTTCTTAGACACCTATGGTAAAGAACAATCTCTGTGGCTTTGCACACTGTAGACTCCCCCACATAACCTCACATATCCAGAGTTACATATAAACCCAGTACTGAGTGAGCATGGGCCTTAGAGTCTTGTTCCATTCTTGAAAATGTACCTTTACAATGGGAGTGATAAATTCCTCTAGAAAACGATGTCGCAGAAGAGAGGGCCAGTTGTGATGGATAAAATTGATCAGCAAGCCTTTGATATGAGAACCATCTTGGTCCTACAAATATTTGAAAAGACAAAACATAAAGAACTATATAGAAATAAAATTATGACTGATTTGGCAATTTCCCAAAAATTCTTCTATGCAAATAAAGCCCACTCAAAAGTAAATTTACTTATCTTGTACATGTGATTAGTTTGATGTCAGCATATCTGATTGGACATTTATTAATAATGAGTAAAGCTTTTAGTAATGTCTTTTTATGGTATGGAATTAAAACCTGCTAAGTGAGGTACAGTGCTATGTGTTTGGCGCTCCAGCCACTCTCTGGGCTGTGGAAGGTGGATAGCTAAGACTACTCATTTGATGCCAGTTAAAAAATATGACAAATCTGACCTGATCTGTCATAATCATTATTTTCCCGTAACGAAGAGTTTTCAGTGAATCTTCATCTTCATAGTTTTTCTTGTACTGAAGACCCACAATCTTGATGATATTGTTAATTTCAGCATTTTCCATGATCTGAAACACATTTGAAAGGAGCAAAGGTATATAATCATGTATGTTGCTTGAGTGTTTTCGAGCCTTAGTATTTTGAATTATTACTTTAGACTTTAATAAATCAGGTCTGTTAAGATAATGCACCAATGTACCCAAATCCCCATCTCTCATTCTCTCTCTATTTCTGTGTACATGGATGTATGTGCCAGGGCTAGTACACGCCAAGCACACTCAATTTGTTCAAATAACAGTCTAAGATATATTTTATGATGGCCAGTGAGTGGGGGTACGAAAGCATGGAGTCCTTATAAACTAGAGTTAGATCCCATTCCCTCTTGCAGCTTTAGCAGTGCTGGGTCTTGTGCACACTTGACAAGTGCTGCTCTGCTGAGTCACACTCTTGGCCCTGGAGTCAGATCCTAACAGTTGTGTTATAGCCTACCTGTTTATGAGAAGCTTCTCGCACATTGAGTATTTTTCCTCTAAGAGGGAACACCCCGTATTTGTCTCTTCCAACCACTCCAAGGCCCGAAACTGCCAGAGTTTTGGCTGAGTCTCCCTCAGTCAAGATAAGCGTACATTCAGTGGAGTTTCGGCTCCCTAAAATAAAAATATTTAAATTTATTTTAGTACATTTAACTCAATCTCAAATATACTGACTTACTGACATAATGTCAACAAAGTATAATAAAACAAAATTATCTTAGGAATAAAATGGACCCAACAATTATGCATGTATACCACAGAGGTCAGAGAGGGTGTTAGATCCCTAAAACTGGAGCTACAAGTAGTTGTGAGCCACCACGTGGGTGCTGGGAACCCAAACCTGGGTCCTCTGCAAGAACAAGTGTTCTTCACTGCTGAACCAACTCTCCAGCCCCTCTCTCTGACACCTATATTTTTTTTCATTAAAGGTTCATAGTAAATTAATACAATAGCCCATCTTAGTCTATTATTTTTAATTATGTGCCTGTGAGGGCTTGTGTGAGTGCAGGTACCTGCAGAAGCCAGGGGCATTGTATTCCCCCTGGAGCTGGTGTTATAGGCAGTTGTGAGCCATGTACATGAGTACTGGGAACCCAACTTGGGTCCTTTACAAGAGCAGTATAGGCTCTTTAAAACTAAACCCCCTCTGCCCTGTGGTTTTACTTTCCACATTTTCAATTAACCATAGTCTGAGAATATTTTTTTGGTTTTGGTTTTTTTGAGACAGGGTTTCTCCGCGTAGCACTGGCTATCCTGGACTCACTTTGTAGATGAGGGTGGCCTTGAACTCACAGAGATCTGCCTGCCTTGCCTCTGGAGTGCTGGGATTAAAGGTGTGTACCACCACTGTTCAGATAGTCTGAGAATATCTGAATACCATACCCAAGTATGGTAGTTCATGCCTACAAGCCCAGCACTTTATAGAATTAGACAAAAGTATCTTGTGTTCAAAATGAGTTATAGAATACAATTCTGTCTCAAAAAAATTAAAACAGGGAAACCAGACATCCCTTGTCTCCAAACCCAACAACCCAGGACCTACAAGGGAGGAGAAAAACCATTTCTGCAAGAAAATGACTTTCCACACATGTGCTATAGTATACATACAAGTTTTAAAAAGTATTTAAAATTAAATACTTTTTTTCAAGTTCAAGAAATAAACCATTAGTTTTGTCTGATGTTTCAAAACATCATGCAATTCTACCTAGTACATCAATTATATTTGTTGAAAGTGCTCATATATATTTATCATTTAGTCATTTAGTATCTTTCTAAGTTATCAGATCATTTGTCTTGGTACCTCAGTACTTGAATCCAAATTCAAATAATCATTATGTAGTAAATAAATGCAATTTCACAATACTTATATTATTCATATAAGTAGCTATGTAGCTATGGCTGGCCCAGAACTTACTATATATGCCAGACTGGCCTTGAATGCAGAAATTTGCCTGCCTGTGCTGCGGATAAAAATCATACAATACCACGTCTGAACTTATTCATATCTTTTATGATACAACATTTCCCAGAATCTGCCTTCATGACATCACTTTACATACATACATCACTTTAATCGTTTTATCAGCTACTCTCACTGGGCTTTATCATAAGAGAAACATAGCAAAATAGGCTTTGGTATTAATCATCCTTTCTGGCATTTAACAGAGGGTGCAGGAATACATCCCCTACAAATGAAGGAGTACTATAACATAACCCCCTTCCCTCCAGACAGGGTTTCTCTGTGTAGCTCTGCCTGTCCTGGAACTCACTCTATAAACCAGGTTGGCTTTGAACTAAGAGATCCACCTGCCTCTGCCTCCCTATGCTGGGATTAAGGGCTTACACCGCATACCTGACAAGAAATTGGTTAATTTATTTTTAAGAGAACCAAGAGAACAACATGCTCCGCAAAGAGAACAGTAACTGTACCTGCATCGTTGGCGTCATCGAGTTTGGGGATTCCCTTGATTCTGTTATGCTTTACAGCCGAACACTTCTTGTTTAACTGGATTTGGGCCTTAAACTTCACCCAGTTTAGTATGCTTTCAACAATACCACAGCCAATTGCCTTTGAAACAAAAATAATCACATTAGGAAAGATTCAGTCAAATATAGGAAAATAAATAACTCAAAGAGCTGGGTGTGCTGGCATAAGCCTTTGATCCTAGCACTTGGGAGGCAGAAGCAGGTGGATTTCTGTAAGTTTTAAGACAAACCATGGCTATCTATTAAGATCCAATTTCAAGAACTCAAAGCAAAACAAAACAAAATTCAAAAAAAATTGTAACGTTTCTATTCTGGGTGGGATGTATGTGACATAATAACCCTGGAACTATCCATGTTAGGCTGTTACCAGTGAGGAAGCTGGTTCCTCTAAGTTAAATCACTCAGTATTTTTTATCAAACTTATGCTGTGCCTGGCACTGAGCACTTGTTGGTGATTCAGTGGTTAAAATAAGTTAGGACTGGGATGATGGCTTGTGACTATACGCACTTACTCTACAGAACCCAAGTAAATACCAGAGAGGTATGGCAGTCTACCTCTGTTCCCAGTGTGGAGAGACAGGGTACCTCCAGAGCCCACTGGTAGTGAGACTAGCCATACTGGTCAGCTCAAAGTTTGGCTGAGAGACCCTGCCTCATTGAATTAGGTGGAAGTGATGGAGGATAATTGCCAAGGTCACCGTCAGGCCTCCACATCCATGCACATCCTTCATATACATGTGACTACACAAATAAAACATGTACACATATGCATACCACATTCACATAAAAATAGAAAAGAAAGCAAACAAGTCACTGTATGTGCCCTTATGTAACTGAAGGTGTAACATGGAAGAAAGAAATAAGAAATTACAAAAGGTGCACGACTTTAATCCCAGCACCCAGAAGGCAGAGGCAGACAGATCTTTGAATTACAGGCTAGCCTGGTCTACAGAGCAAGTTCCAGGACAGCCAAAGCTACACAGAGAAACACTGCCTTGGGAAGTGGGGGTGAGAAAGAAAGTAAGAAACCATTGAGAATTTGCTATAATAATGTAAGTTCAATATTGTACTGGAATTAGCTGAAAGAAAAATATGAAGGCTTTCAACAGGCAAAGAAATACATTTTTTTTCTAAATGGAAGACACTAAAGGATTTCAAGAGTAAACCCAGAAATGTCGCTTGAGCTTTGTGGAGGGATAGACTGGAAGCAACAGGAAGATTAAGTTACAGGAAGCTGAAGAGCAGATAATAGTGTGAGGCTAATGAATTATCTAACAGATGCTCCTTGCTGGTTAGATTAGAGGAGAGGAAATAGAGGAAGCTCCTACTTTTACTTTTTATTCAATCTAGTGGTTGGTTGGCACTTGTACACTAGTAAAGATAATAGTTTTGTTTGATGGGGAGTAGAGTTCCTCATAATAGGATGAGTACTGAACAACTAGTTTAATTTTCGTGATTTTTGGAAATACAGGCAAGCTGAGAAAGCACCTAGGTAAGACTTGGGAGGAGAATCTTGAATTAGAGGCCAGTATGGGCTATGAAGCTAGACCCTGTCATAAAAACAATACAGACTGAAAAGGTGTACTGGATAGTTTTGTGTGTCAACCTGACACAAGGTAGAGTCATCAGAAAGGAAGGAGCCTCAGCTGAGGAAATGTCCCCATGAGGTCCAGCTGTAAGGCATTTTCTCAATTAGTGATCAATAGGGGAGAGCCCAGCCCATGATGGATGGTGCCACCCCCAGGCTGGCGGTCCAGCGCTGTATAAGAAAGCAGGGCTGGGCAAGACCCTGGGAAGCAAGCCAGAAAGCAACACCACACCATGGCCTCTGTATCAGCTTCTGCTTCCAGGTTCTTTCCCTGCTTGAGTTCCTGCCCTACTTTCTCCACTAATGGACTATGATCTGAATGTGTAAGCCAAACAAACCCTTTCCTCCCCAATTTACTTTCTGGTCATGGGGTTTTTGTCACCAACAGAAACCCCAGCTAAGACAAGGAGTGGGGTATTGCTGTGATAGGCCTACGTTTTTGTTTAGAGGAAAAGCTGCCATGATCAGGATGTCTCTTAACAGCAATAAAATCCAAACCAAGACAAAGTTCTGAAGACGTTTAGTTCAGCAGGCAATCTTTGTTTCTGTAGAGCAGAGGACAAATGAAAAACAAAACAAGACATTTCTATTCTAATTTCCATGTAAGTACTCACAGCTTTGATGAATTTTTCACTTAATTGACATGTTGATCCAAAACTCTTGGCTTGTAAAGTCATGTTTTCTTTTGTTTGAGAGTCAAAGGTTGGGTTTTCGATTAATGCATTTACAAAAATCCACATGTGATTTTTCACCTGTAATAAAAGTTGATATAGTCACCAAAATGTCTCTATGCTCCACCCCATCTTAAGGCTAGAGACTAAACCTAGGACCTCGTATAGGTGGAGCAAGTGTTCTGCCACTAAACTATATCCCAGACCCTTTCATCTCTCCTGACTTTAGGAAAAGGGAGGCGGATAAAGTGCCATACCTGATGTGCCTTCACTGCAACACCGCCCTTATTCTTCTTTTTCACAACATCCACAAGTTTACTCACAATCTGATCAGCGACATAATCAACATGTCTGCCGCCCTAAAAAAAAACAAAAACAAAAAACTGCTTTAAAACTCAAAGTTATAACCGAAGACATAATTTAGACAAACATTTAAATCCATCTTTAGTAAAAAAATTAACAAGAATTCTCAAAACTTACCTTAGAAGTAGCAATACTATTGACGAAGCTAATTTGCTGAAAGCCCTTTTCACTCATTGTTAAGCACACTTCCCACCTTGGATTCACTTGTTCATGTACCACCTTCAGTGTGTTCCCAGTTTCATCTACCTTATCCTTCAAATACATATCCACATAACTACGGAACCCTTTTACCTGTACAGGATTAAAGAAAGGAGTGTTAAAACGGGAAATTTAGACAAACAACAATGGAAAATAGACTCAGTAATAGACCCTGAGAGGGCTAAAGAGATGGTTCTGTGACTAAAAGCACTTGCAGAGGACCAGCATTTGGGTCTCAGCACCCACACAGATGTTCACAACCATCTCTAACTCGTTATCTGATGACCCCTTCTGACCTTCTTAGGCAACAAGCATACATGGGATGTACATACATGTGCCCAAGGAAACACCGACACACACAAAATTAATGCATCTAAAATAAACAGAATAATAGGGTTGAAATTTTGTTTTAATCTTTTGTTTATGAGACAGGGTTTCTGTCCTGGACTCACTTTGTAGGCCACACTGGCCTTGAACTCACAGCGATCCTGCTGCCTCTGTCTCCCCGAGTGCTGAGATTACAGGCAGAAATTTTATTTTAAAACTTTAGCTTATATGTATGTGAGAGAGGGGAGAGAAGCAGGGACATCTCTGTGAGCACAAGGCCAGCTGGAGCTTGATACAGTGACAGCCTGCCTTAAAAACAAAAATTCCTTCACTAAATCTAAAATGAGATGATTTTTAAAAACTGTGCTAGTCAAGTCTCTTTTCAGGAACTGATATGAGAAGTTATAAGAAAAATATAGGTAGGAAAAAAAAATTGCACTTGAAAATGATCACGGATTTCTTTGCAGCCTTAATACCCAAATACTCACTGGTAGCCTGTTTCCATTAAGAAAGACTTTGACATCTTTCGTGGAACCAGCGATATCATATGCTCTTCTAACCATCAGTGCAACAATGTCCTTGTCCAGGCTTTGCATTTTAAACTTAGATAAATCAGGCTGGAAGGTAATACACGTATAATCTTCTCCACTAAAGGGCTTGAGCTCCATGTCGCCAGCTCTCCCCATGTTATTCATCCATGTCTATGGCAGTAAAGAACAGGAAAGATGAAAAGCCGATTCATTTCACAAACTAGAAGCAAATAACAAGTGTGTAGGTTCTAGAAAATAATTTTATGTAGCTTATAAATTATTAAATTTTGGCCAACATAAATGCCATTATAAATGACTGTACCATAATTTAAAAGCATGTCATAAGATACCTATTTAGTTACCTGTTTGAACATTTTCTTGTATTCTCTACTGGCTGTTTCCACAGTAAATTTGGTGCTGAATATGTTACACAGTTTGGCTCCATAGCCATTTCGGCCACCTGGGCAAGTAAACATATCAACAGTACTTTATTATTATTCAACCAACTTTCTTTTCTTAGTTTACTTTTTGAGCACTAGAATGGAACCCAGCCTTGCCCATGCCAGGCCAGGAATCTAACACTGAGCTGTACCTCCTAAGCTCATCTTTCTTTAGTATTTTTGAGGAGTTTTTTTTTTTTGATAAAGACATGGGGTTTTTGCCTGCATGTGCATTTAGTGCCCACAGACCCCAGACCTCCTGGAACTGGAGTCAAAGACAGTTGTGAACCACCGCTAGGGTACTGGGATTTGAACCTGGGAAATGCTCTAAGTACAGAGCCATTTCTCCAAGTTCTTCCGGTATCTTAACTTCTGGCAAAGCTATTAAATGTAGAATTTACTTGATGCATCATTTTCCTCTTATCTCTCTCTTTCCTTTGGTTTTTCCGAGACAGGGTTTCCTCTGTATAGCCCTGGCAGCACTAAAACTCGATCTGTGGACCAGGTTGGCGTCTAACTCATAGAGGTCTGCTTGCCTGTGCCTCCTGAGTCCTGGGATTAAAGATGTATCACCAGGCCCTTCTTGTTTTGAGTCTCACTACATAACCTTTGTGTGGTATGGAACCCACATACATAAAACACTAAATCTTTACAAAAAATTTAAGTTTTTAAGAAAGTTCCTCCCCTTTTTGAGAGCGGCGGTGCACACCTTTATTCTTTACAATTGTAAATAAAGGCAGGAACAATTCTGTGAGTAGATTTCCTCTTGTCTCTATGCTTTTCTTTTTCCTTTGGTCTTTCAAGACAGGGTTTCTCTGTGTAGTGCTGGCTGTCCTGAAATCAAGGCCAGCCTGGTCTACATAGTAGAATTCTAGGCCAGTCAGAGCTACACAGTGAGTCTTTGCCTCCAGGGTGCTGGAATTGCCGGTATTATATCCAGCTTATTCTCATATTAAAATTTTTCTTAAAGTCTGTGCATGAGTGTGTTGCCTGGATGTATGTCATTGCACAATGTGCATGCCTGGCCGCACAGAGGTTAGAAGACATCAGATCTCCTGGAACTGTAGTTACAACACGCAGGTATGCACAGCTGAACCTGGGTCCTCTGGCAAGAGTAGCCGACTCTTAACCACTGAGCTTTCTCTCTAGTCCCCTAACCTTATTTTTAAGCCTCATACCAGGCAGTTATTTAAAAGATGTTTTTTTTTCTCCCAGCAACAAACAGTATTTTCTATGAATACTCTACCTGTTACTTTCTTTTCATCGTCGTCATAGTTACTAGAGGTTAAGAGCTGTCCAAATATGAGAGCTGGGACATACGTTTTCTCAACTTTGTGTTCAACAACAGGAATTCCTTTTCCATTATTCCATATACTAATTAAATTATTTTCTCTGAGAAAAGACACAAACTTTTATTAAACTACAAATGTGAAACTGGTGCTTAATATAAAAATAAACTGCATAAATCTACAAGTCTCATTTCACTGTGACTCCCTCTGAAGCTAGCATGGTCAGTCTTTTCCTAATATTCCTGAAATAGCATCCAGGGTTGGGAACAGAAACCTTTCCAACACCTGGATAGACATTGATAATGTTGAAAAAACATAAAATTTAAAAATATTAGGATGAACAAATGAAAATTATGCTCAACTGAAAAAAACAAAATCAGGAAATAATGATAGCATTTTCAAGAGGATCATCTGTTTGTTCCTACTTCCTTTAGTTTTCCACCTTAAAAAGCATACTGAAAATCATTAAAAGGGAAAAACATTACACACAATAAGCAAACTTCCTGCTTGCTAACAAAATGTTAAGAGTCACTCGGACTTTTTATAAAAAGCGTTTTTGTTTTGTTTTCAAGACAGGGTGTCTGTGTAGCCCTGGCTATCCTGCGACTCACTCTGCAGACGAGGATGGCCTCAAACTCAGAGATCTGTCTACCTCCACCTTCCAAGCGCTGGGATTAAAGGAGTGTGTCACCACTGCCCAGCTTAAAAAGATTTTATTTTTAATTATCTACATGTGTATGTGTGCAAAAACATTAAGTTTTCTAAACTGTTGATCCATTTCTCCAGTCCAGTTATTAGGACTTTAATCTTAGTTATTTTGAGTTAATTCTCACAACACAACACACATACATGACACAAATAATACAGGTTTAATATCTGTAAAAAAAAAATCAGTTAAAATTAGCTCAACATTCTTTAAAAGACTGTTATCAAGTCTTTAAGTGCATTCGTATGTAGTCATCATTAACCTACACTTCACAAGAACCCTAAACATAGTTAATGTCAGCACTGACCAGGCATCCTGGCCACCCCACAAAGGAACACTAAACTTTTAAAACCAGAAATGTAAACCTGCATTATTCTCTACTACCACCTGCTGGCTTGCTATTTCAATAGCATCATCCAAAAAAGAAACAACAACAAAAAAACCACCCAAAACCATCTAGACTTGGAGATGACTGAATCAATGATTACAAATGCTAGCTCAACTACTGCACCAGATCAAACATGATTGCAAGATTAAGTGTCATGTTTCTAAATCATTTTGAAATAATAATTAAGAGCAAATATAGAAATTTGTTTTGAGGCAGGGTCTCAACATGCAATTCTAATAGGCCTGGGAACTTAGAAATCTGTCTGCCCCTGCCTCCCAAAAACGCTGGGATTAAAAGAATATGCTATCACACCCACCAGGAAACCATAATTAAAAAAAAAAAAAGCTATCTTCACTAGTAATCAAAGCAATTACAACAAATAATACAAGCTTTACCAAACAAAAAGCTGCCACTTACGGATCAATTGTGACTCTAATACAAGACATTTTTGGGTCCCTTTGTTTGTTATCTGCAGCATTAACTGTAAGAAAATAAGATACACACTTAGAAGACATTAAAGTGCTTTAGAACACATTAGCTCTATAATATAGAAAAACAAATCCACTAGTAACAAAGGAATACCAGTACCAAGGTGTTAGTTTATATAATTTTTCCTGAGACAGAATCACATTTATTTCATGCTGACTTTGAACTTGCTACATGGTCAAGAATAACCTTTAACTTTTGATTTTACTGCATCTATCTCCTCCCCTCACCCTAGTGCTGGAATTACCATCACCGCTGGTTTATTACAGCGATTTGTTTGTAGTACTGTTTCCTAGAGAAAAACTTAATTTTCTAGACTTAATTAGACTGCTTCACTTTTTTTTGAGGCAAGGTCTAACTGGACCAGAACTCACTATGCAGACCAAGCTGACCTCAAATTCAGAGATCTGCCCACCTCTACTTGTAAGTGCTGGCATTAGAGGTGGGCACTGCCGTATCCAGCCCGACTGCCTCACTTTTGACCAATAATGACTTGAAATGACAGGAGCAGAAGTTATGTCCAGAGGGTTTGATATGAATGATACTTAGGAAATTGACCCGTAGATCTTTCTATAAAAATACTTACCTAGAATCTCATCAAAGATTTTATACAAACCAGGAACAAAAGTGACTTCCCTATAGTTGATGCCAACATCTTCATCGTAAACCCACATTTGCTAGAAAAAGCAGAGAAAGTTATTTTTATTTGTTGTTTTGTCATTAATACTCTTGTGTCTTCTGTTGTCTTCTTGTGTCTCACTATGTAGCACTGACTGGCCAGCAACTGGCTATGTAGACCAGGCTAGCCTCAGACCCAAGAGATCCACCTGCCTCTGCAGCCTGAGCGCTGGAATTAAAGGTATGCATCAACACACCCAGGAGTAAAGTCTTCTTGAATAAATGTTGAAACACACACACACCTGTATGTGTAGGAATGATAGGTCAGTTCCAGAGACACTCAGTAAGCGGAGTGAAAAAAGTTAGCCTGAAAAAGTATGCCACCCAACAAGAAAACTGCATTCAACTAGTTTTTACCTGGGTCACTAACTCCACGGAGCCTATGTAAGTATCTGGGCGGAGCAATATATGTTCCAATTGTGTTTTTTTCTGATAGATTCTTTCAATAGACATTCTTTTCTTGGCATCTTCATTTTTCTTCTTGTTCATTTGCATGTTTTCATTTACAGGCTAGTCATGAGAGGAAGCAAAAAGAAAACTGATTTTTAACCATAAGTTTATCAGAAATGATCAACAAAATACCTACAATAATGATAAACTCAGTACACTATGTCACAGTCTGTAGTCTGTTTGTAGGAACTGGTAGAGTTTACATAGTAAACAATAAACAATTCAATTAAAATCCTTGTTAACTAGGTTCTCAGGTTTGTGTAGGTGTGGTGCTAGGGATGGAACCCAAGGCCTTGCACATGCTAGGCAAATGCTCTCACCACTGAGCAAAATCCCCAGACCTATGTTTGGGCCCCTGCTGCTGTCTTTGAGACAGGTTCCCCTAAAAGTAACTTAAGCCATCCTCCAGCCTCAATCTCCGCCATTACAGGCTCTCCCCACTAGGTCCGGTCACAGCTGTTCGTTTAAATAGACATTTCATGGAGCATGAAAATGTCTGCCTTGAACAGTATGTTTATGTCATCAACAAGCTTCGACTCAACTTCTTTTCTCGAATGGGCAAATATTTCCTGGGTGCCCACATGGTCTCGTGCAGATAACAGATGGTTACTGAGCGGCAGCAGCTGGGATGCGAGCAATGCAAACCCTCGGCCACATTCACATCCTTGAAACAGGACGTTTTTGTTCGTTTTGGTTTGGTTTGAGCTACTCGGTCGACCAGCTTCTCTGTGGGAACTGTCATGCTCTCCACCTTCCGAGACGAAGAGTCATGCAAACAAACCAACCAGGGGGCAGAGGGGAGAAGAGGACCATTGGGTTGTGCTGTGCGCCACTTGGAAGTCACAGAGCATTAGTTCGGACCGACACCCAGACAGGCAGTGCACACGACAGACAGCACTTCGTAAAGAGCCTCACCCCGTCCACGACCCCTCAGGGGCTGGGGTTGACCTGATCCCAGCCGGTCGCCGGCCAGCCCTCGGCCCCGGGGCTTCAGCCCTCGCCGCCGGCCATGAGTGCAGAGGCCGCGTCAAGGCTCGGCCGCCCGGCCCCACCCGCGAGCTGTACCTGCAGCGGGGACAACTCCATGGTGACGGTCCTGAAGGGGCTCGAGGATCCCGAAAAGGACAAAAAAAAAAAACCAGTGGGGAACGCGAGGCGACCCGCGACCAGGACGCTCTCCCTCAGACGCGCGTCGGTTAGGGGGAGCTTCCCTTGTTTCATTTGAACCTTCCGCCGAGCCCGCTCAAAACAGAGGAGCCAATCACCGACGCTCTCTCACTGGCTCTGTTTCGACCAGCCAATCGCAGACGGTCTTTTATTCACACAGCTCCACAGGGCGGCCTGTTCGAATGAACCAATGAGGTGAGGGAGGCGGGAGCCGCTTCAAAGTGGACCAATGGCGGCTGTGGCAGGGGACTGACAGGAGATCTGGCCAATGAGGAAGGGCCGTGTGCCCTGAGAGGAACGCTGTGAGGAGGGAAGGCCTCTCGGAAGGGCTAGTCGGATACGGGCGCTCCTTCTTTCTTTTCGATTCGTTGACATTACAGAAAGCATCTCTCTTTCTCATTTATTTATTTATCTATCTATTTATTTATTTTCGAGACCCTGTAGCCCTGGCTGTCCCGGACTCGCTTACGTGGACCAGGCTGGCCTCGAACTCACGGAGATCCGCCTGCCTCCGCCCCTCCCGAACGCTGGGATCACAGGCGTGCGCCGTCACGCCCGGGGCTTCCAATTGATTTTCAATGAAAAAGAGAGCTCTCCCGCTGTACTTTCCGGCCTCCGCGCACGGAAGAGTGTAGAGGCGCCACGCAAAGACGCTGGCGGCATCGATACCCTCAGTGGAGAAGCCTGGGGGGGCGGGGGGAGCCCGCAAGCGCCCGTTAGGCTGGCCCGCCTCCGTGCACGCTGCCGACCAGAGCGCACACAGCTCAGTTCCATGTGGGAGGGTGTGTTTGGTGCCTCGCTCGGAAGGCGGAGGCAGAAGGATCACCATCAGTTCCAGAGTTGAGAGCCAACCCTCCTCCCCCAAGTAATTAATTTTTAAAAAAACAGCCATGGAAGTGACAGGTTGAATTTTTCTTTATTTTTTTTACTACTATGTGTAGATTTTGTTTTTGAGATAAGATCGTGCTGTGTTCTCCCTGTTAACTTGAAACTTGCTGTCTAGACCACACCGGCCTTGAACTTCTCTGCCAAGCGCACCACCACCTTGGCATATAAAATTTGAGTGCATTTTTATTCTTTTCATTCTACATCTTACAAGATGCTAGACAAACAGCAGCACAATTTGAACGACTACTCAGTCTACCTGAACCCGTTATTTCTATGTGTTACTAGCCGTTTGAATTTCAAATACAGCTTTCAGTTGGGTCGTCTTGATGGAGAAAGCTTCTTTAATTTCCTGTGCTAAAAAGACAGAGCTAGCAGCCAGGCGTGGTGGCACGTGTCTTTGATCCCAGCACTTGTGAGGCAGAGGCAGGTGGATCTCTGTGAGTTGGAGGCCAGCCTGGTTTATAAAGGGAGTCCAAGACATCTAGGGCTCTATTAGATGGAGAAACTCTGTCTCAGAAAACAAAAAAAAAAAAAAAGAAAGAAAGAAAAAAGAAATAACAACAACAATAAGCTGGTTGTGTGACGCTACACGTTTTTAAGACAGGGTTTCTCTGTGTAGCCCTGGACTCACTTTGTAGGTCAGGCTGGCTTTGTACTCACAGATATCTTCCTGCCTCTGCCTCAGAAGTGCTGGAACAAAAGGCGTGCACCACCACTACCCAGCTGCCAGGACACCTTTTTTTTTTTAATCTTTTAAAAAACTATGTATTTATTATTTCGTACAATATTCTGCCTGCATTTGTGCCTATGGTTACTGGGAAATGAACTCAGGACCTTTGGAAGAACAGCCAGTGTTTTTGATCTCTGAGCCATCTCTCTAGCCCTGTTGTGACACCTGTAACCCCAGCACTCTGGAGGCAGGGGCAGGCAGATCTCTGAGTTCTAGGCCAGCCTGGTCTAGAGAACAAGTTCCAGCACAGCCAGGGCTACATAAAGAAACCGTATCTCAAGCTCTCACCCCCCAAAGTTGGCCATCATCAGCAAGGAATTTGGTAAATTTGAATATATTTTTCCCTTCCAAAAGAAGCCTGAGACCAAGCATTGTTAAATAACTCTACATGCCCAATGACTATCCTGCTGGCAAAGTGAAAGAGAGGGACATGAAGAAATGAAGCCAAGGATGAAGAGAGCCCACGAGCCAGGGTGATGGGAAGACCAAGGAACTAGAGTTTTGGCATTGTTCTGGTCCCTGTCCTCAGTGTTTTCAGCCTTATTCCGGTCACTGTTGTGTTAATAAAGGAGGAGGGCTTCCACTCTTAGGGCCACCAGGAACTCAGCAGTTATGACTTCTGCCCAGTCAGAAGGCTGACGAGGCTGAGAGCATCTGAGCCAGTGTACCACTCTCTACAGCTTTCCGCGATGGTCAGAAGCCAGGCCGTGCCAACTTCTCCCTTTTGGAAGATGGTGGCGTCCTTCCCCAAAATGTTGCTCCAGCCTTTCACTCCTGTCCTCCATCCTGCCAGATTCACCTGGCGTTACAGTCAACAGGGCGACAGGGATTTAGTAAGCAGCTCCAGCCCTGATTTCTGAAACTCAGCTTCAAAGTCTTCCGACTAAAAAAAAAAAAAAAAAAAAAAGAGAGTTCGGTTTGATCACGACGGTCTATTCTAAAATCCCAAAGCAGAACTCAGATGTCAAAGTACCTTTTTTTTTTTTTTTTGAGCAGGTCTCATGTGGACCTGAAACTTGCTTTGTTCAAGGATGATCCTTTCGCTCCTACCTCCTAAGTGGTAAGATCACAGGCTTGCCTCCCCACACCTGACTTTAGGCAGTGCTAGGGATTAATTCCAGGACATCTTACATACTAGGCAAACACTCCACCAACTGAGTACACCCCAGCCCCCAAGTAACTTTTGCAACAAGCCTCAGCCCCCTCCCCCAACGCCGTTATCTCGTTAAAGGTACATAGAGCTATATGAGAGATGGAGGCACTTAGGGTTAGATATTTGTTTGTTTCTTAGTGTATTTATTTATTTTCGTTTTTCAAGACATAGTTTCTCTGTGTATCTCTGGCTGTCCTTACAGCCAGAACTTACTCTGCAGAACTTACCCTGTAGACCAGGCCGGCCTCAAACTCACAGAGATTCCCTTGCCTCTGCCTTCTGAGTGCTGGGATTAAAAGCATGCACCACCATCTCCTGGCAAGTGCTACATTTTTAAAGGCAGCGGCAGAGAGACAGAAATCAGAAACAAAGAGGCTTAGTCTAACCTTAGGGACACCCATGTTTATTAACCGATTAAAACAGAATGAGCTAATGGCAAGACGAATCTGTATTATACAGATGCAGGTTTATTGGGAGCAGCAAGGTGGGGGAAGGAGCTCGAGTTGGGGTGGGGGGCTGGGAAAGGGAGAGAGAACTCAGGAAGAGGGGGAAAAGGATGCACTTCATTACATAGGAACTTTAACATTTATTCATGTCGAGGGCACATTTTGTCCTTCTTCTGGGTACAAGTTTTCTTTCTTTCTCTCTCTTTTTCTCTCCCCCCCCCCCTTTTTACTTTCCTGCCAGCCCTCCCGGCTCCTAGAGCCTATTTTAAGGTGCCTTGCAGGGTTCATTGATGGAGGAAGTAGGTGTGTACTGGCGTGGGGAGGGGTCACATCTGGGAATGACGGGACTGGAAAGCGTTGTGCACAGAGTTCCAGTCATCTGCTAGATGCTGATTCTCAGAGGTCAGGAGTTGGGACTCAGTACCAAAGTGCTGTGATGATGGGGGAGGAGGAAGCTACCGGCCTTACTATCTTCTCCCTCCTATTCTGCAGGGGCCCAAAATGGCTTCCCGTCTTTGGTCTTGGACCTCCCTTCCCCTATAGGGATGTGACTGGGTACTTGCTAGGCATCCAGACTTGGGCAAGTCCATCTTGCAGTGCTAATGAGAGCTCCTCCTTCTCTCAGGGTGAAGAATCACAGATAAAAGTGCTCAGCGCAGGACTTAGGAAAAACTCATTGTTCAGCCTAAGCCTGAGCGCTCACCTCTAGTCCTTTTCCGGGCTGGTTTTCCTGTCGGTTCTACGAGACCCTTCTCCCAGAACTGCCTTAACATTCCTGTCTCTAGGAAGTCTCTCAGTCTTTTTAAATGGAACCTAGATTCTCTTAGAGCGTATTTGCATATGCGTGTGCACTTCTGTAAAAAGATGTTTGGCTATTTTTTCTCTGGTGTTGTTTCCCATCTCTCTAGTGCAGCAGGAAGTTAGTCCTGAAGGTTCTATGTCACCAGTCCAGGACACTCCCGGAGAAGGAGAGGCATTTCTTCCCTGTAGTGGGCTGTGAAGAACCAGCTTGCCTCCATCTTAGGCTTGAAAGCCATCTTACAGTAAAGACAAACTAGGTTCATTCCTGTTTGTGATTAAATCTGTTTCTCAAGGCTCTGCCCCACCGGTAACTTTAACTACAAATGGTTCAGTACTGCCTGCAGGAATGGCAATCATATTTTTGTTTCAAAAAGTTAATAACCACCTGGCACCTCTACCTTTGTTTCAAAAGGGTGGTTATACCTGTTATGCCACCTTGGTACGACTAACTGGTCTTCCAACACCTTGCAATCAGGTCTTTGTTTCAGATCATTGGGGGGTGACTTGTTATACTTCTGTCCTGCTCCTGGAGCCCCACCTGTCTTGCCCACCAAATCCCCCATTTGGAAACTCCCTACCTCTGAGCTATAAAAACCTTGTCTTCCTCACATCCAAGGCTGACCTCTCAAACCCTGCCTTAGGGGGAGGCAGCCCTTGTACATGAATTTTAAAAAAGGCTTGCTTTAATTAATATGGTCGTGACGATTTGGGTTGGTGGTCTTTCTTCTCCCATCTTTGGGATTAACTGGCTGATTGAGCAGACACGTTGGAGATCCCCCCCACCCCCAACAAAACAAAACAAAACAAAACAAAACAAATCAAAGACCACATACCTGCTCGGAGAGTAAGAAAAGTTTCATAGGGAAGTGACTCCAGACCATTAGTCCTCAAGGGCACTGAGAAGTTCCCTTTGGCAGTATGTATACTCAACAATTAAATGTCTAGGAATTATGTGTGAGATCACACAACACGGTGTTTTTGTGTATGTGTGTGTTTGATTATTAAAAGCAGCTATAGGGAGATGGAAGGCAGAAAGAAAGAGAGGCTGGCCTTAGATGGTACCATGTTTATTCACAGCCACAGTGAGGACCATATATATTCACAGTGTCTTTGTCATGGACATGTGTGGATGGCTGAGATGCCTACTGAGGAAGATGGGATGCAGCCATTTTGGGGCAGGAATAACTTCTGTAGTCTACAAGGGAAGCTGAGAAGCATAGTCTTTCAGCAGGAAGCTAGCATTCCTAACTCTGAGAGGATATAAAGAAATGCAGGGCAGGAGCATACTAGCTGTTTTCTGCTGAGGAGGGTCTTTATTAGAGTGGGTAGTTCTGAGTCCACCAAAAAAGGGGGGTCCTCTGGTCATGTAATGGGAAGAGTCTTAACTTGATTGGCTGCAGCAGTGAGTAAATTTGTTTATACAGCCTGGCCTGAAAAAATCTATTTAAAATATGTCATTAAGGTAAATAAAAATTTTCTCCATAACATAATAATAATAAAGTCTTTTTTTCCAGCTGTATCAGAAACAAGCTGTTGTAGGGTGAGAGCTATTGAGAGAGCCTGTGTCTAGGAGTTCTGTAAGTAAAATGCTTAAAAGACAGAGTGAAAACATCAGTATGAGAATAACGAGGAGGAGACGGTGATCCACAGGAAGAGGAGCCAGAGTGAGAGGGAACCAGAAAGATTTTTCTTTTGTCTGGTCCCTGTGCCTTTGGGCCCCGTTTTAAACCAGTTAGGGTTTGTTGTGCAAGCAGTGCCGTCCGTGGAGGAGAGCACCTGTCCTAGCCTTGGCAGCAGTGAGAGCTAGACCTTTCTCACTGCGGAGCACTGCAGCAGTGAAGTGGTCTCGCTGCCCCTGAAGGATGTTAATCTGAGCTGAGCTGGAGACAGGGATGCAAAGGAGGCAGTTTTTGGCTCTGAGAGCCACCCCAGCCCCCAACCTAGAGTACCAAGAAGAGAGATGAGTTGCATTGCGTGGCCCATGGCCCATTAGTCTCCCTTTTAGAGGCCTGTCCTACTTTCAGGGATTTGGGGGTACCAATCTCTTAGTAACCTCCTTAAGGGCTGCTAAACGGGCAACAAGGGGAGCAGCAGGTAAGAGTGCCTCAGAAGAGGGTCCATCCAAGGGGCCATGATAAAACTTAACTGTTGGCAAAAAAAAAAAAATCTAGAATCTAAGTCGGGATGTGATAACTGTACCACTTTGTGGGGACCATTACGAGACAAAGTTACACGAGGAAAACTCTTGCACCGAGGTTAACATCATTAGCCTTAATTATAACACAGGGCCGAATATAAAGTTAGCATACGGTTAAACACAACTGTACAACTGGCCACACACCAGAGTTCCCTAGAAGGAGAGAGTAACTGTAACTAGCCGTTCATTTACAGCGGGCTCCTGTGTGAGGAGCAAGCACCTGTGAGCTTTGTGCAAGTCATAAGCAAAACACCATTTTTGGTTAGGAACAATTTGATGAGGTGAAATTTTTAAGATTGGGGCTGTCAGCCTTAAGTGACCACATCTGGGGTTTGAAAACATGACCACATGTTTTTTGCTAACATCAAATTGTTATACCTACATTCCGGGATTATATAGTAAATACATTTTACATTCTCAGGCTGTGTGAAAAAGACAATTCCATTTTGAGCTATCTTTCCTTAAAAAAAAAAAAAAGGCGGGCAGTGGTGCGCTTACCACTGAGCCATCTCTCCAGCCACCATCTGGTCCTTCTCAGGGGTCTTACAGAGTGACTTAGGGACCAGAATGATTGTTTTACAGATGTCAAAACTGAGGTCGACCACACTGACTAGGGAAGCTTCCAGTGCACAGCCAGTAAGGACAAGAGCTGGGGTTGTAACCCTTGGCTCTGAGGTTTCTCACTCTCGCACCTGGTGCATACAAGTCTGGGGGCAGAGATCTCTGTTGCTGTCCTCTGGGTTCCCCCTAGCGTAGGTAGGGCCCAGGCTGTGATGCTCTTACTGGCACCGTGACTAGGGAAGATGAGAATCTGACTGCACAGATCTGGAAGCTTGCTAACCCCAAATGTCAAGTCTCTGGAGACACGGTGGGCTGAGGGGGCAGGCCAGGCTTCAGGAGCAAGGAGGGAGCTACGTAGTTAGGGGATCTGGGTACAATAGGCCTTCTTTCTGGAGCCTCATAGCCCTGTCCCTCTGCCCTCGACCCTTCAGTCCCCGCCAGCCATCTTTCAGAACACGCCTTCTGTTAGGTGAAGGACAAGGCTCCAGCCAAAGAGATTCCTGGTGTGAGAAGTGGGGAAGGTACTGGGCTTCGCTCTGAGATCCTGCCTTCCCACAGTTGGGGTTAGATCTTGGGTCCAGGGCTGTGTCTTCAGCATCCTGACTGAGAATATCAGAACTGTCAGGTTGACCCTACAGCCAGCTCATGGGGAAGCCACATCAGCCTTGGACACAGGGACCTTTGCCGCTGCAGCTAGAGGGGTGGGGGCTTATCACCAGGAGCGTAGCCCAGTGACAGGAAGAGACAGTGGTAGGTTTGAGAAAACCTAAGGCTACAGTGTGTGTATGTGTGTGTGCATAGGCATGTATGTTTGCGTGTGTGTCCATGTGCATGCATGTGTTGTGTATGCATGTGTGTGCATGTGTCAAAGGCTGGGTGTGAATGGAGTTTAAGCACCGTTGTCTCACAAATAGGTTTAAATCACATTTAGTTGCAAATGACCTTAGGTCAATCTTTCCACTGCCTGTAGCTCTATCTATACTGTGGGATTAAAATAGGGTTGCCATGGTAACTAATGAACTCAATGGCCGCTGTACTGACACCAGCCCTGTCAGACATAGTGTGAAGATGGCATTGTCCCTGCAGTTTTGCCCAATCCTCTCAGGGCTGGGCTGGCGCTATTCTTTAGTTACAACTGAGTGCATTCGAGGATAGAGGGAAGATAGAACTTTGCCAAATCTCAGAGCTGGTTAGTAGCAAATCCTGGAACCACTTTAAGCATTTTGGCTTCCAGCTTATTCGGCCAGTCGTGGTTAATAAGGCTCACTGGACACTTACTCCGTATTGGGTACCATTTTGAGTATTTTTTTATACTTTGGTGTTTTGTTTTTCAAGGCAGGGTTTCTCTGTGTAACATGCTGCCCTGGACTCACTTTGTAGACCAGGCTAGACTCCCAGAGGTCCACCTGCCTCTGCCTCCCCAGTGCTGGGTTAAAAGGAGTATGCCACCATGCCCAGTTGTTTGTGTTTTTAGTCATCATAGTCACCCTATGTGACAGTCAGTTCCTAGGAAAGACAAGAACACTGAGGCACTGACTAACATTTGGACTCTGCTGGCGGGAATGCAGCTCAGGCAAGCTGACTTCAAAGTCAGCACCACAAAACAAACAAATGATTTAATTCTTCAAAACACTCTATTTGTTTAGGGGCGTGGATGTGTGCGTGCATGTGTGTGTGTGGTAGATGTCAGAGGACAACCTTCAGGAATCTGGGTTTTGGGTGATTGAACTCAGGTCCTCATGCTTGGCGGCAAGCGCCTTTACCAATTGAACTGTCTCATTGGCCTCCCTTTTTATTTTTTATGTATAGGATTTGAGGGTCTGGATCAGTGGGTGAAGTATTTGAAGCGCAGGCAGGAGGGTTCCGAAGCACTCATGTAAAAGCTGGGTGTGGGCATCAGCATCTCACCAGCCAGCCAGTTTAGCCGTCATTGAGCACAAGGTTCGTTCAGTTTCAAAAGACAGGTTGACGGAGGAAGATATCTGATGTCAGCCTCTGTTTTTGCATGCGCTTAAGCAACACGCACCTTTCCAGCAGATTGCTGCATACACACACACACACACACACAGAGTCACAATCACAAACACACCCATATATACACCAAAACGTCAAAGTATAGCATTGTCAACCTCCAGTTGCAAGACCTGCGATCTGAGGACCTTAAAGAACGTGTCAGACTACAGTCCGATGCTGCCAACAACTTGACTCTGCTTTCAGTGTACATTTATACAGGACTGGAACATAGAAAAGCAGTGATCCAAGGAAGGCTGAGTTCAGAAAAAACAACAACAACAACAACAACATGGAAATAAACACCAGGGAGCACATAATAAATATTAACAGAGCCACCCTTTCCCAGAACTTTCTCAGGACAGACCAATTTAAACACAGTTGCCCGGCATGTACTACAGATTGTTTCTGGGAGAGCATGAAAGCAAGGCAGAGGGCCATATCCAGATTCGGGGTACGTTGAGGACAGCACTCAGCACATACTTTCGCCAGGTTCTTTAGCTGTGTTCTGAAACCCAACAAGAACAAGCACATTTGGTAAACTGAATGGAAATGTTTGCCGCAGGAGGCACCAAATCACTTCCAACAACAATCTGGGGAACTAAACGCACTTGAGGTAAAGGCCCCTCTGCCTTTTCTCCTGGAGCTTCTCCCACACTTCCCCAAGGCATTGTTCACCACACGCCTTTCCCTTGACTCTGTTTCCACACAGCGAATATAGAGAAACGGTCAGATATTAAAGATATTTAGCTCAGTGAATATGTAATAAGTGCATGTGGATAATCGTTACTCTTATTTCCCAAGTTCATTTTCATTCTTCTTCATGAAGGTAATTTTTATCATTAAAACTTTTTGTAAAGCTCGGCTTGGTGGCACACTCCTGTAATCCCAGCATTCAGGGAGGCAGAGGCAGGCGCATCTCTGTGAGTTTGAGACCAGCCTGGTCTGCAAAGCAAGTCCAGGAAAGCGAAGGCTACACAGAGAAACCTTGACTTGAAAACAACAACAACAACAAAAACAAACAACTTCTATGTGTGTGGGTGTTTTGCTTGCATGTATGTCCATGAACCACACGAATGCCTGGTGCCTTTGGAAGCCAGAAGGTGTTCCACTCCCTGAAACTGGAGTTAGAGACCATTTGTGAGCTGTCCTGTGGGTGCTGGGAACCAAACCTGGGTCCTTTGCAAAAGCAACCAGGGCCTTTGTGTTTTGTTTTTGTTTTTTCCAGACAGGGTTTCTCTGTGTAGCCTTGGCTGTCCTGGACTCACTTTGTAGACCAGGCTGGCCAGCTCACAGAGATCCACCTGCCTCTGCCTCCTGAGTGATGGGATTAAAGGCGTAAGAGCACCCTCAATACTGAGCTATCTCTCTAGCCAGATCCTTATTGTTTAAATGGAGAAGTGAAGAAATGAAAAAAAAATATTTAGCTCAGTGAATACTCACATAATGAGTGTATGTACCAGGTAAATAAGTAATAATTATGACTCATATTCCAGAGGTCTGTCTTCATTCTTCTTCCTGAAGGTGATTTTTATCATCATTAAAAGTTTTTTTTTTAATTTTTAATTTAATTTCACGTGTCTGGGTGTTTTGCCTGCATCTGTGTCTGTGGAGGTCAGAGGACAACTTTTGAAAGTCCAATCTCTCTTTCCACTGTAGGTTCTAGGGGGTCACATTCAGGTTGTTGGGATTGCATGGCAGGTGTTCCTACCTGCGCAGGATCCCATCAACTCACTAGCAATGATATTTTTCAAAGTTTTGTAGGTATGAGTGTTTTGCATATATGTGTGTTTGTGTACCACATGTGTGCCCAGTACCCTGGGGACCAGGAGAAGGCCTTGGATCCCCTAGAACTGGAGTTACTGACAGTTTTGAGGTACTACGTGGGTGCTAGGATCTGAACCCAGGTCTTCAAGAAAAGCAACCAGTGGTCTTAACCACTGAGCCATCTCTCCTGGACCAACAGTGCCTCACGGTCGCACTTGAGCACTTTTTAGAACACACATTTGTGTTAGGAGTACGCATCTAGGGTGGAATTATGGGTTGCTTCCAGGTACTTGTACATATTTGTCTTCTTACTAGCAGAATGAGGGTCCTGTGACTCTACAATCTGGTATTTAAAGGTATTTAAAGGTTTGTTTTTTTTTAATTATTTTATTTTATTTACATTTGTGTTTTGCCTCCGTGTATGTTTGTGTGAGGGTGTCAGACCCCCTGGAACTGGAATCAGACAGTTACGAGCTGCCATGTAGGAGCTGGGCTTTGAACCCAGGTCCTTTGGAAGAGCAGCCAGAGCTCTTAGCCACTGAGCCATCTCTTCAGCCCCTGTATTTAAAGTTTTTACCACTTTGGTGGATATGCAGTTCTTGACATGGAGGGTGGCTCCATAGAAGAGCCCTGGAATTAAGCAGAAGGCGATGTCCAGACGAGCCCTGGTGGGGAAAGAGAAGCCGCACAACTGTGGGACAAAGGATGGACGGGTGTGTGAAGGTCCTTGTTGGAGTCTCTCTGCATCTCAGTCTACTCTCTGGGGTTTGCTCAGCCCACAGACCCTCGGTGGGGTCTCTCTAAGCCTGGAGCTCTTTTGGGGATCTCTCTTGACTCAGAGCACCTTGGTAGAGTTTCTTAAGGGGGTAGGTAGCACCTTGTTCCTTAGAGTTGGAAGGTCAGGAGGCAGGGCCTGCAAGCCCTTGAATGTATAAAGGAGAAAGGGCACGGTTTTCACTTTGATTCCGGGCTCCTGACCTTCCTGACCCTTCTCTTGACACAACAGGTATCAGGGAAGACAAGGCAACTGCTTTCATTATGCTAGCCCCTGGCTCTGTCTGCCTAGCGTCTCTGTGTAGAACCTTCTAGGTTGCACTCTCTTCTCTCCCTCCCACCCTACCTTGGGTCCTGAACCTGTGGTGATGGCTCCCGCACAGAGGCAGGAGTGTGCACAAGACATACCCAGCACAGGCTCTGCTGGATTATTTGCTGCCTGTGTGCCCTTGGAACTGAACCCAGGTCTTCAAGAAAAACAGCCAGTCTTGTCTCTGGGTGGTAACAGGCTCTCATGGAGTCCAACTTCATTCACTTGGTTTGTCTTCTGTATTGGCTTCAGTCAATGAGAAAGAGGTTTTATTGCTGCCTTTTGGCCTGGAGACAATGCAGATCCTGAAGTGTTGAGGAGCCCTGTCAGAAGGGTGCTTTGTACTTTGTAAAAGAACTCCAGAATTCTGCTGCTGGTGGTGGCACATGCCTTTGATTCTATCACTCAGGAGGCAGAGGTAGATGGATCTCTGTGAGTTTGAGGCTAGCCTGGTCTACAAATTGAGTCCAGGACAGCCAACATTGTTACACAGGAAAACCCTGTTTCAAAAAATAAAAAATAAGTATGTAAATAAATAAACACATACCCAAAACCAAACCAAATTGAACAAAAACAAACAAAAAACCCCCAAAGCTGAGTATGGCAGCCCCCAGATGAATCTCTGAGTTTTAAGTCAGCCTGGTCTATGAAGCTAGTTTCAGGATGGCCAGGGCTGTTACACAGGAAACCTTGTCTCAAAATAAAAACAAACAACAAAAAACCAAAGCCAACCAACTAACCAACCAACCAACCAACCAACCAACCAACCAAAATCCCTCCAGAATCCTAGCATTCCAAGATTGCCAGAGGTGGCTTGGGCTTCAGAATTCATTGTTGTTGTGTTTTTTTTTTAAGATTTATTTATTTTATGTATATGAGCATTCTATCT
Organism: Pachyuromys duprasi; assembly: GCA_028658305.1. Taxonomy (NCBI): domain Eukaryota; kingdom Metazoa; phylum Chordata; class Mammalia; order Rodentia; family Muridae; genus Pachyuromys; species Pachyuromys duprasi. The sequence goes on along the minus strand of CM053746.1, from coordinate 21,036,483 downwards.
GCATTTACATCTTCCAGAATAGGGAATGAGTTCACATTATAGATGAAGCCACCATGTGGTTGCTGGGAATTGAACTCAGGACCTTTGGAAGAACAGACAGTGCTGTTAACCATTGAGCCATCTCTCCAGCCCCTCATGGGGTTTTCCCAACCTGCTATACAGAAGGTAAAACTGAAGTGAGTAAAGGGGAGTGGTCACAAAGCTGGCAAGCAGCTGAGCTGGCTGATCTGAAGATAGCAAATAGGATGTCCACCAGCCCAGGTGCAGATGGACTTCCCAGCTCCTCCCCTGCCCAGAGCCTGAAGAGTCTGGACTTTGGAGATAGGCCTGACAAGAGTTCTGTCTGCATTGTGGGGTCTCTCTGGAGACCTTGGCTCTCCTGATTAGATCTCTGCCAGTATGAAGCCCTGGTGGGCAGAAAGAAGGCTGTCCTGAGATGCTTTCACTTGGCCCACCCACGGGACAGTTATGGAGCTGCTCTATCAGTACTTAGATGCCCTAGGATATGAAAGGGATCTGTGTAGACAAGGTGAAGTCCAGGGCGGTCAGGAGTGGGCCAGAAAGCAAAGTTATAAGGAGGCATGGAGCATAGTCCCATATGAAAACCGCCTCTACCTGATCCCCATGCTCAACTTGAACTCTGTGTCACAGTCTTCTGCCCCTGATGTTCATGCAGAACGTTTCTGATGGCTGAATCAAGCAGCAGGGAAGTATTGGAGTTGTCGGTGCAGAATGGAGCCAGATAGCTTAGGTTCACATCTTTGTCCCTCTGCTTGCTCTGTGACTTTGAATAAGTTATGTAATCCGCATGGACCTCACTCTTCCTCTCTTAAAAAAACAACGGTGATAATACCTGCTCCATGAAGCTGTTGTGACCACCGCTCAGAGGTACTTAAACGTTGATTCTCATAATGATCTTTTTGTCTACTCCATCAGACAAGATGGCCTCCGGGGCAAGCTTATCAGATTGGGTGTTCCCTGAGAACAATAGCTGTTTATCTGTCCGTCTGTCTGTCTATCCATCTATTAAGGGTCTCGCTGTCCTGGAACTCACTATACAGACCAGGTTGGTCTTGAACTCAGAGACCCTCCTGCAAGGGATCAAAGGCATGCACCACCATGCCCAGCCAGAACTATGTTTTTATTTGTGTTTGAGGGCTCCCCCCACCCTCAATCTGTTCTCTGAGGAATGTATTCTGGGTCAGCAGAAGTCTGGGATTGTCCCCGTAAGGCAACTAATGAGACTTTCTGATCAACAAGCCAGTGAGAGAATGGGGTGGGAGGGGCTGAAAGGTGGTGGAGGGGTTTTCTCACCTGTGCACCAGCTGGAGTGTCTTCCCAGCCCTCAGGAAGCAGGGACAGACAAGGATGTGCAGTCTGGCCCAGGCAAGGGCAGGAGATAGGCTTGGCCTCTGCTCCGTGGAAGCATGTTATGTGAGCACCTGGCTCACAGGTGGCCCAGTCTTGAGTTCTGCTTCCCAGAGGCGTGTTGTGTGACTGTCCAGCCCACAGGGGGCATAGCCAGGTGGAGGAACCAGCATCTCTACCAGTGACTCTGCCTGTGGATTTCAAGTTCTTCTTCTTTCTTGAGAGTGGTGACCATAGGGATTTGAGATAAGAGTCTTACTATATGGCCCAAGCTGGCTTCTCCAAATACATGTAATGTTGAATATTAATATTTAGTATTGATTTATCTTTTAGTTAAGCAGCAGTTATTCCTAAACCAGCTGTATACTCACGTCACCACACAGAAACTAAGATTTATTTAATTAACCTAGAGCACAATGCTGGGCAATAGTTTCTCCATCTTAAACCTCCAAGCCTGCATAGTTTCCTAGCATTCAGAATTTCACTCATTATACTTCTTTTAGTCATATCTTAGGTCCGGTTCATCTCTCCTCATGGTTCCAAGTCTTCTCCTGCCCATCTCTGCTCTCCTACTCCTCCCACTCGCTTCCTTCTCCTCCTCTCCGGACCAGGATGTCCCACCCTATTCTCTCCCTTGCACAGCATCGACTGGTTGCTTAACTGAAAACACAGAGAACAAATGGTGGCATGTTTACACAAACTTGAGACAGGTGATGCTTACAATAAACATCACAATGCAATGTCCGGATTGAAACCAGGTAGTAGAGTAGAGAAATCAGCATTTGAATGAACAAGGGTAAATTGTACATAATCCACACCAACATACAGGCATGGGCAACCATGCCAGGTTAAGATAACTGTTGGGGTATGTGTGGGGATCTGAACCTGAGACCTTATGCATGCTAGGCAAACACTCTACCTCGAAGCTACACCTCCAGTTCTTAGGACCCTTCTCATCTACCACCTCGCGTTTTCTTCTAACCATTCTCTGTGGTTCTCTGTGGTTGGGGCCAACTATTTTGCCCTCCCCCTCCTTTTTACCTCCTTCCTTCATTTCTTCAGTGATGAAAATTATCCATTTAAGTATTAAGTGGGGATCTGGAGAGAGCTGCCAGAGAACTCCAGTTCAGTTCCCAGGACTAGCTCTCAGGTGGCTTACAACTGCCTAAGCGCCAACCCCAAGAGATCAGACACCTCCGGCCTCTGCCTTTGTGGGTACCTGCTCTCAGATGCACACACCCACTTAACAGACACACACTCATATACATGATTAAAAAAATAGCTGGGCTTGACGGCACATGCTGTCAGGAGGCAGAGGCAGGTGGCTCTCTGTGAGTTTGAGGCTAGCCTACTCTACGTAGTGACTTCCAGGTCAGCAAAGGCTACCTAATGAGACCCCCATTAAATACCAGTAATTAAAAAAAAAGATGTTAAGTGGCAGATCCAAGATCACAGAACTTTAAAAGGCTCTGCCACAACTTAAGCTCAGGCTTAAACTTAAACAACTGGCTCTTTTGTTCATCTTATGCTCTTTGACCAGATTCTTCTGCTGAGAGAGCCCACTATGCCACGAGGGTCTCCAGTTCAGTGGACATCAGGAGAGCTCATGTAACCTGGGATGAGTTCTAGGGGGAGCTGGCGGAGGTCTAGGAAGGACAAAACACGCTTGGTGTCTATTTCTTTTCAGGTACTTATCTCTTACCGAAAAATCTCCTTTGCTAGACAAGTCCTGAAGGCTGAGGGCTTCAAAGTCCCTAGTGAGGATCAAGTAACAAAGCTGGACAATAATCTAGTCTGATCATGCTGATACCGTTTTTATTTTATTCTTGAGCATTGAAGACGTGGCCTCAGGCCACCTCTTCAGCGAATATTTTTCATGCCCCAGAAGAAGTAGAACTGCCTGCTTGTGCCTCTGGGTCCCCATGTGTCCCATGCAAATATTTTCCAGGGTGGGGGCTGGAGAGATGGCTCAGTGGTTAAGAGCACTGACCACTCTTCCAGAGGACCGGGGTTCCGTTCCCAGCACACACATGGCAGCTCACAACTGTCTGTAACTCCAAGATCTGACACCCTCACACAGACATGCAAGACACCAATGCATATAAAATAAAATAATTAATTAAAAAATCTCCCAGAGCACCGTCTTAGAAAACCCATTTCCATTACACAGTTGTCTACTCTATCCTTGAGGCACAAAAGTCCTGGAATAGTGAACGCATCGTATGTGCAGAGCCGTTCTTGGTCTCTCTGGCTCCCTTGGAATGAGTGTAGGAAGTGATGGGGAAGACACCAGAAGATGGGTTGGGGGCAGAGGAGGTGCTGAGGGTGTGGAGTGGGAGTGGAGGCATTTGTTCCCTGTGCAGAACGGCCACCTTCACCCTGCCTCACCCCGGGCTGGCTACATCCCAGCCTGACAGGCAGGTTGGGCACCGGGCTTCCTTATTGGTCCATCTTATTCCCACAGGAGCTCGAAGGATAGGTGGTGATGATCAGCCTTCCTTTTAGCTGGAGATAAGCTCCACGGTCATGCATTAAGTAGGAGGCCGATGGGGGAAAGAATGGGGGCAGAGTGGCTTCTGCATCAGAAAAACGCTGGCTTTCCCCGGGAGCTTGAAGAACCTGTTCTGTTTACATTTCTCCCAGACAGATCGGACACGAGGGAGCCAACTTTATCATTGAGATGTGCCTGCGAGAGCCAATCCTTGTCTCAGGCCATAACACTGCAGCCCTCCTGCAGTCTTCAGCGTGGCCAGTAGGTGCCGTCAGTTCGCAACTTTTTGGTCTGTCCTCCAGGTCCAACTCTTGGCGCCTTTCTTCCTCCAATCGCGCCAACATTCTGCATTTGCAGAAAGTGGGAGGTGGCCTAATCCCCAGAAGCTGAAAGACCCCAGCCCAGGGACAAAGAACAGGAAGAGGGCTAGGAAGTGCTCTTTAGTTTGGTTGCTCCTCGGGTGTTTGGACCAAACCCTGCCGACCCCATCCACCCCCAAAATCCACCCGGCTTCCGACCAAGCCCGGACAGACACAGAAACGAACGCCTTGGTTGGGAAAGATGGGGAAGAAGGTGGTAGGAGGTGGGTCTCCGCCCCAAACGCTACTCTAGATCTATTGCCATTTCCAACAGGATTGCTGTGAGGGTGAGGGTGAGGGGTACGTTTATCAATGGGATGTCACCCAGGGGCAGAGTGGCGTCGGGAAAATTAAGAAGAGGCTTCCCTTTCTGGAAATCTTTGCTATCTACTGAGAAACCGTCACAATACGCCCGCCTATGCAGATATACAATGAATACAAAGAGTGGTGCTCCCTGGAGTTGTTCACATCTTGTACAGGGCCAATGGCAGTCTCCTTCCAGAATCTAAGCGAGGCGGCAGAGGGAAAAACATCTAGGAAGGAGGAAGAGCCTTGGCACTTTGTCCTGGAGTTCTGGAAGCAGAGTGCAGCAAGGCCCAAATGGAAACTAGGGCTGGGAATTAATCAAGCGGCAGAGGTACAGGAGCAAGTGAGAAGACTGCCTATCCGCGCCTTAGGCCGCGCAGCCCTCCTGGACCCCTTCTGCTCGACCGCCTTGCTCCTCCTCACTCAGCGCGTTCTCCAGCGCTTGAGACTGGACATACCAGGGTGGAGGGTGGGGGTGGGCGCCCGGAGGACTCTGGCCAGGGAGGGGGACTGAACGCTATGAGGTCAGGTTCTCAGTGGCGGAACGAGGGTTGCTCAGGTGACTGGGAAAGAATCCTCCGAGGTCGAGGGAGGGGGCCAAGCAGCACCCCCTTCGCCTCCCCTCGCCCTGCTTCCTCTCCAGGGCTCCGGCTCTGAAGCTCAGGGGCGCTGTGCGCGCGGGCCGCCGTGTCCCAACCGCGCTGCTTTCTTCGGAGCAAAGGACTTTCAGATGTAGCAGTGGCGGCGACTCAGGCCAGCGCCCCCTCCCCCTAACGGCCTCCTCTCCCGCCCTAGTTCCCCCCTTCGTCCGCCCCCTGCTCTCCCACCTCGGGGACGGCGCTGGGGGTGTGGCTAGGGGGCCGGTATAAAGTCCCGGGAGCTGGTCCCGGGCAGCCGCTCAGCCCCCTGCCCCCCGCCGCCTGCTGGGCCGGGCCGAGGATGCAGCGCAGCGCCTCGGTGGTGGCCAGGCTCGCTCCGCTCCAGCGTGCTTGCTAACTTCCCCGGCTCCGTCCCTGCCTGCCGGGGCCGCTCCGTGTCCCCGAGCCCTCCGGGTCTGGTTCTCTAAGCTCTCTGGGCGCTGCCTCCGGGTCCCTCGTAGCCCGCCCGCGAGCTCGCGCTCCCCCGCTGTGCCCCATCCTTTTCCTCACCATGCTGCCCTTCGGCCTCGTGGCCGCCCTGCTGCTGGCCGCAGGGCCTCGGCCGAGCCTGGGCGACGAGGCCATCCACTGCCCCCCTTGCTCCGAGGAGAAGCTGGCGCGCTGCCGACCCCCCGTGGGTTGCGAGGAGCTGGTGCGGGAGCCCGGCTGCGGCTGTTGCGCCACTTGCGCCCTGGGCTTGGGGATGCCCTGCGGGGTGTACACCCCACGCTGTGGCTCAGGCATGCGCTGCTATCCGCCCCGGGGGGTGGAGAAGCCCCTGCGCACTTTGATGCACGGGCAAGGCGTGTGCACTGAGCTGTCGGAGATCGAAGCCATCCAGGAAAGCCTGCAGCCCTCTGGTAAGGTACACCTACCCTCCCTCTGCCACCTTTCCCAAGCGCCCTCCTCCCCGAAACTTGGTTCCCATTCTGGCTGGCCCGGAAGGCCTCCTGGAAGCCCCCTGTGAGTTGATGAGAAGGGAGGTACGTGGCAGAGCCTGACAGGGACAACCAAGAAAACTGGCACTTAATCCCAGCACCAGTTGCCACTGGTCAAGGGGAAACGATCCCATCTCTTCATCTCAAACCACCCAGATACTTTTTTAGGAAGAGGGGGCCTTGGCCTCAGTGATAAGCCTAAGCCGGGCTCTTGAGGCGATTATGGTAAGTTAAAAGACGTGATTCAGCTACGTTTGTCATGTAGAGCCAGAAAAGGAGTGTATGTGTGTGAGTGTGTAGGGTGTAGGGTTCCTTTCTGTTCCTGATGAGGAGCCTGGTGAAACCCAAAGGTGTGAGGAGCCAGTGAAGTGGGACATACAAATAAGAAGGACGGTCGATGGTAATGGACATGAGATTGTACTTTCCCAAAGGCCCAGAAAGCAGGGGAAAGCAGGAGTCTTTTCTGCCAGGGTGGCACATCCAGGTTTCTTGCTCCTACCTTCTGGCAGGTGCCACCTGGAGGCGGGGGTACTGGAGGGGAAGTACTGGCCAGCAGCCCGGAGTTGCAGACACCTTGGGTATATGGGACCGAGAGGAGAGGAGGGGTAGAGACTTTCAGAAGGTCCCTTGCCCTGATCTTGCATTTACTTTCACCTTTTTTTTT
>CM053746.1:20923967-21029219 GCA_028658305.1 Pachyuromys duprasi | reverse complement strand
TGTTGGCTGTCCTGGAATTGATTTGTAGACCAGGCTGGCCTTGAACTCAGCAATCCACCTGCCTCTGCCTCCAGGAGTGCTGGGATCACAGGCATGTGCCACCACACCTGGCTTGCTGAGCCATTCTTAAATTAAAAAAAAAAAAAATGCTTCCCTAGACAGTCTTGACCAGGCATCGAAGGTCCTGATGGCCCTGAGCTTCTCTTTCATATTTCATGTGCACCCTGGGGAATGTAGTCACACCATGTAGTCACACTGAACATAGCATACCTTTTCCTATCCGTCTGCTTCATGTACACACACACATATATATATATATTTTTACCTGCCTGAGAATGCTGGAGAGGTGAGACTAGCGTGGACCAGAAGTGCCGTTTCCCTGCTGCTTACCAGGGAGGTGATCCCCACGCCTCAGTTTCCTAATCTGAAGAGTGGGATCACTCCTTGTTGCGGTGAACAAGTAGCAGCCCTTCTGGTAAAAGGCGGGTTTTCACAGCTGGCTGTGGCGGCTAATGCCTTGAATCCTAGCGCACAGAAGGCTGAGGCAGGAAGATTAACCCGTGCTTCAGATCATCCTGGGCAATGGACTGAGAACTATCTCCCTAACAAAAGCAAAACTGAACCAACAGCAGGGCTGGGGACATGGCTGAGTGGGCAAAGCCTTCCCTACGCAATACTGACAATTAGAATTTGGACCCCCAAGCCCCCATGCAGCTTGATGCATCAGGACACATCGGTAATCCCAGCATGCCTATAGGGGGATGGGAAAAAGACAGGAGAGTCTCTAGAAACCCATGGACGGCTAGCCTGGTGTACACAAGAGTGAATAACAGAGTAGAAGGCGGTGCTGGCACCTAACATTGTCCTCTGACTGCCACACAAACACTATAGCATGCAGGTACCCATTACAAACAGCAGACACACACACAACATACACACACACACACACACACTCCATTACCATGAGGGCTGGAGAGACAGCTTAGTGGCTAAGGGCACCTGGCTCTTCTTCAAGAGAACCTGGGTTCCATTTCCAGCACTACACAGTGGCTCACAACTGTCTGTGACTCCATGGGAGACCCAACACCCTCTTCCTGCCTCTATGGGCAATGCACGCACATAGTGTACGCAGATGTTACTCTCTGCTCTGTTGGGTCCCCTTCTCCGCTCAGGACTCACTGGAGAGACAGCTCTGAATGCTCAGGACCAGCTACTGTGCAAAGAAACTTTATTTTCCACGAGAACTTTATTTTCTCATGCTAGGAGGCCTGCTCTGGGTCTGTAACACTAGCCTTGCGCCCGCCCCTCCCCCCCAGTCCGACCTGCTGTTTCTGAACCGAAATCATAATCCCTCAGGTCTGACCTTGGCGAAGGATAACGATGCTTCTCCGTAGGCTGATGGTAGGAGGCGACAGACATTTGCTCTACACTGAGTTACAGCGGGCTTCTCCTTGCCATGGCATGGTATAAGAAGGCAGGCAGTTTTTGCAAGGGCTGGCTGGGTGTGGGAAGGAAAGGCCCAGCTTCTTTAACCAGCTGGGGAAGCTGCCTCTTTGCATTCTTGACTCTCTGCTGCCCCCTTGTGTTTGTAAGGCTGGTGATGCCACATAGTTTGTGTGTGTGTGTGTGTGTGTGTGTGTGTATGTGTGTGTTGGGACTGGAGGACCCAGCAAGACTGGGGCAGAGAGATACACTTGTATCCGTACTATAGCAACAGGGTCTCTTCCCCTATCCACCAGATGTGGGTTATGTGAGTGAAGCCAGGCAGCTGTGATACCTGCTCTGGGACACTTGCTTGCTAAGAAACTGAGAATGAAGATGGGGGTGAAATTCATTTGCAGTGGGTGAGGAAGGAAGGATTAGACATGAAGAACATGAGCACTGCTGAGTCTTCTCTGATTTGATGGGGACAATGGTCTTCTACTAAGCTATCCAAACTGCCACAGCCATCAGAATCCTGGGCCAACATCACACAATAACTGATAAAGCTAGACAAGAGTCCACGCTTGTGACTGCAAAGCCCAGGAAATATTTCTATTATGCTCTTGGGAGAAAGGTTCCAAGACCTTGACAAATTATACCTACAAAAAAAAAAAAAAATCAAAGGAATCTAGAAAGTTCCAGCAGGGGGCTAGGAGTTGATCAAACTGTAACAGCTAGATCTCAAGATGGGAGAACATTTTGAATACTGTGTTAGAGAAGGCCACAGCGACAGAACCTTGATCGCAAAGGGGAAGCCACAGGGGTATGAAAACTCACTCCTGTTCGGCCCTCAGCCCTAACTCTGACAACATTGGGGCAGACTGCTTTGGATGGGTTAGCCCCAAAACAAGCTGAAGTGGGTCGTGTTATAGGGCGCATGCGCTGTGGCTGCCAGGCCTGCTCTGGCTGCGGCCCTCAGCCCAGCATCCTCTCCATCAGAGACTTCCGACCTTGCCAGGCTCCCTTTCACCGTGTTACCCTCTTCTCATAGGAGCTCTCCTTGGAGCAGTGCTCCCAGGCCTGAGTTGGAGTGTGGTCTCTGCAGGTAAAGGCTTTAACACTCGTCAGCCGATGAAGATCTTTGAAAACTTTAAACCTCTGTGTATGTGTACGCATACACACACGCGCATGTGTCTGTTTGTTTCTTTCTTTCCACAGGGTCTTGTGTAGCTTAGACTGCCCTAAACTCATTACATAGGTAAGAAAAATCCCTGCCTCCTCAGGGCTGGGATTACAGTGAGTGGTTTGTGGGGCTGGTGACCAAACTCAGCCCTCGTTCATGTTGGGCAAACATTCTACCAACTGATCTACAAACATCCTCAGCCCCCAAACCTTTAAGTCTCTTAAAAAGAGTCTTAGCATTGGATCCAAAAGGTCCTTGTCAAATTGAGGAAAGCAACAGGTGTGGGGGAAATGGAATCTGTCCCCAAACAGCAGACATTATCACCAGGTTCCGGCCAGGAAACCTGTGGGTTCTGAGTCAGCACCTGCTCTTTGCTACAAGGCAGGGGTCACAGGTCTCTGGGGCACAACCTGCCACGTAGGGAACAGGGAATGTTCAGGCTAATGAAGCCAGAGGGTCCTTGCAGGTGCTTGTTTTTACACAGGGAGTCTTGGATGTGGGCGGGCTTCGGGAGCATGGAGGAACACAGATTCCCACAGAGTCTCCAGGGAGCAGCTGTCCTGTGGATAGGCCTCTTCTTATAATGGAAGAGACTGAGGCCCAAGAGTCAGGTGACCGCTGAATGTTCAAAGGCTTCAGCCTGACCGATCCTCGGGTCCAACAGACAGGCCTGTCAATATGGCCACCGCTCAGTGTCCAGGGCACGCCCCTTGAGACGTCAGGTGGGCGGCTCCCTCCTTCCTACATCCTTTCTGTGTCCTGTAGCAGAGCAGTCACTAGGCTGATGACCTGGGAAGCCGGCTGGACTGCGTCGTACTCCGCAAAGAGGTGGCACACATTCTCTTGTGGCTCTGTCTGGCTCTTGGCCACGAACCCAAAGATCCTGGTGAGAGAAGGCAGTCTGTGGGGAATGTGGACTAGAGAGGCGTCATGCTGAGGGGAGGACACTCAGCCTGAGCCTAACCGCCTTTCCCCAAGCCAAGTGGCTTCAGGATCTTGTGTCTTATATGTGCATGCGTGCCTGTGGTATGGCTCATCAGTTGGCTACACCAGCCAGCCAACGAGCACTGGGGACCTGCTTCTTCTCTCTTCCTCTCCAGCACTGCGGCTATAGACGCAGCACATCTGGCTTTTTGCATGGGTTCTGGGGACCTCATGTCCTCCTGCTTGAGTGGCACTTGCCGAATCACCTCCCCAGGGCTTTCAGCACCCCCTTATAATGGGGCAGCTAAAGGAAGATGGTGCCTCCCCTGTCAGACTGGGAAGTCATTTGTTTCAGGCTCTGGGTCTCTTTCATTCTGAATGGGTCTCCTGAAGACAAGACTTGGAGCTCCATTAGGGCAAGGATGTACTTGGCCTTCATCCCCATAGCTCTGAGATACAACGGTGCCTCTGGCCTAACACCTAGGGCCCCAGACTAGGGAACCTCTTAAGTGCTATTCCACGCTGGCTCCTCAGATCAAGAGGGGGGCTGCAGAGACGGCTCAGCAGTTAAGAGTACTAGCTGCTCTTCCAGAGGTCCTGAGTTCAATTCCCAGCAACCACATGGTGACTCATGACCATCTATAATGGAATCTGATTCCCTCTTCTGGAGTGCATGAAAACAGAGTGTTCATACACATAAAACGAATCTTTAGCTGGGTGTGGTGGTGCACGCCTGTAATCCCAGCACTCTGGTAGGCTGAGGCAGGCGGATCTCTGTGAGTTCGAGGCCAGCCTGGTCTACAAAGTGAGCGCAGGACACCTAAGGCTACACAGAGAAACCCTGTCTCAAAGAAGAAGAAGAAGAAGAAGAAGAAGAAGAAGAAGAAGAAGAAGAAGAAGAAGAAGAAGAAGAAGAAGAAGAAGAAGAGATCAAGATGGAAACCCCTTTCCTTTCATCTATCTATTCTTCCTTCCTTCTTTTCTTGAGATAGGGTCTCACCATGCACCCCTAGCTAGCTAGCCTTGAACTGGCCACATAGACAAGGCTGGCCTGGAACTAACTATATAAACCAAGCTGGTCTCAAACTTAACAATCCTCCTGCCTCTGCCTCCTGAATGCTGGGATTACAGGTGTATACTGCCATACCTGGGCCTCCTGCCTCCTGCTGGGTCTGGGGATCCTGGCTCAGGGCTGCCTCTTAGAACTACTGAGTGTTGGGAAGAGCTTACCTTGAAGGCTTGCAGTACTTTTGCCACCTGAAAGAAAGGGACATTGCAGGAGTGAGTGAGTGACGGGGTCTCCACCTCTGCCATGCCCCACCTGGCCTGACCCCTGACCCCCTCGGTGTTCACAGGGCTGTCTCCAAGTCAGCAGCTACAGTGGAGGGCAGTTAGCAGCCTTCGTAGCTTGGCTCAGTCGTGAACTTACTTCCGCTGCTCAGGGTCCATTCCACAGAAGCGGAGGGTGGCAAGTGGATAGTGGCGTCGGAAAAACACCCTGAGAGGATGCAGAAAGAAAAGCCAGGCTGGTGAGGGCCTGTTCCTACGCTATGGCCCCCATGTCAGCATTTCTGCTTCTCCCAAAGCTCATGTGTCCTGTCTTAGTAGGATTCTTATGACCCCGTGAGGCTTTCTCCCTGCTGGGACTGGGCACACGGGCTGTGTCTTTCTCCTCCCATGAAATACATCTGCCTGATGTTCTGACATTAGGGTCCCTCACCCCCCATGTCCTTCACTTTTTGAGTCTAGGGGTTTCGTCCTGGCTTACTCTTGCCTTCTTGGTTAAATTAGGGAAGGCTCTGGCTGAATTGAGTCTCCGAGCCCCAGGCACAGGCGAGCTTATTCCACTTTGTCTGAGGAGTCATTAGTGTCTGGCCTACACTGCACCCAATGAAAACTGCCTAACTTCATTCTTGTTGGTCCCAATGAGGGAGGCCTAGGGAAGGCAGGGAGTTTGTCTTGCATCACCCAGCATCGATTTACCAGCCCTTTTCAATTCAGGGCGCTGACCTTTGTCCTCGGCCTTCCTTCCAGCCCTGCTCTGCTAGCCTTTCGGCCCAGGGGCTAGAAGAGGCCCTTACTTCCTTTGGACGTCCGTCAGAGTGATGCCCTGTTCCGTGACTTTGAAGTGGACAACAGTAGGTGTGGGGAGGACCTCCCTCTCCAAGGTGACAGAGATGGCCTTCTGCACGGCCAGGCCTCCGCTCAGGGTCTCCACGCTCACAGAGCTCAGGTACAGCGTGTGGCAACCTGTGGGGTGCAAATATGGAGCCGGATGTGTCGCCAGGGTCTTACAGTGTGTGTGTGTGTGTGTGGACCGCTAGGCTCAGGTCCTCCCTGCGCCCTGGGATAGGAACAGGGCGGAGGGGATGCCTTTCTTCTTCAGGAATCGAGTAGGATCCTTTTAGAACCACCAAATGAGACTTGGAAGGACAAGGGGGACCAAAACTTCTTTTCCTCTCCTTATGGCTGCCCCACCGCCTTCGGGAGAAGAGGGAGAGAAGGAAAGAAGAGGAGCCTTTGTGCTCAGAGTCGGAGCTGCCATTGAGCACTGATGGACGCTTGGCCTCTGGAAGTTGGGGGAGTACCTCTTATACCACTGAAACCCTTAACGATTCAGACCTCATCCCCCACAGAGCAACCAGACCTGGAGACCACCCCCAGGGCAGGAATCTCAAACAGAGAGACCCTAGTACAGATATATGTACAGTATGTGCAAAGGTATCGGCTTACCAGCACCCCAACCCATCCTTTCCCCTCCCCGCCGGTTTATGGGGCCGAGGCAGGGTGCGGTGGATTGTTAAAGCTGCAGAAACAAAGCAGTAATGGGAAGCATGTGTGGGCCTGTGTGTGTCTGCGCGTGTGTTGTGCGAGCCACGTGAACATGTGTGTTTGTAGGGCTGGGGGGCAGTTTTGGGGGGAGGGGGAGTACAGTGAGCCTGCGCCTCCCCTACATCACTCACCGGCTGATATCTTCAGGCAAGAGTTCTGGCCGTGTGTGGGAGAGTCCCCCGAAGGTTCTGTGCCTCCCAGTTCTGGGCGGAGGCAAAGGAACATGTGGGAGGGATTGGGGGGGGGAGAGAGTGTGGAGTGAGTGGACCCCTTCTGGGGGAGGGGGTGCAGCCCTCAGGAATCCCTTTGAACACCTCCCACAGCCGCCCCCACCTCCAGGAAGTGACAGGCTGGAAAGCTGCTCAATTAGGGAAATGAGGACCACTTTGCCTAGCCTGCAAGCCTTTTGATCCTACCACCACCCAGACTCCCACTCGGCCTGCTGCCTTGACCACACAGGCTATACAGGCCACAGACCTCTTCTTTTGGACCGCACCCCCGCCCCAGGCTCTTCTTCGCTGTCTCCACCACCTGTTTAGTGCTCTTCCTGGCCCCCCTCTCCACCTTCACTCTTGCACAACTGAGATAACCCCCCTAGGTCTGGGAGCTCCTGGGTTGCATGCTGTGGATGAGGCTGCTGACCTGGGGCTAGGGGTTGACTGTGGGCCCTGGGCAGCAGCTACTTCAGCCCAGACCTCAATTATTTTTTCTCTCCTTGTTTTTATCAGTATTCCTCCCCACTCCCCAAGGCTGGGCTTCTCTGTGTAGCTCTGGCTGTCCTGGAACTAGCTCAGTAGACCCAGGCTGGCCTCACACTCAGAGATCTGCCTGCCTCTGCCTCCCAAGTGCTGGGATTATAGGCAAAGGCCTTGCCTCATTTCTTACCTATGAAATGGGGCCATAGGCACCGTAAAGGTGGTGGTAGCGGTGTGTGTGTATGGGGGAATAATGTCAGACTTGTCATCAGCTGGTGGATTTAGGCTCTCCTGTCCTTTCAAAGAAGGCTGCCGACTCTCTAAGGCGGTGTTTCTCAACCTTGCTAACACTTCAACCCTTTAGTACAGTTCCTCATGCCGTGCTGGTTCCCCCCAACCATAAAATTATTCTTGTTGGCATTTCATCACTGTAACTTTGCTGCTGTTATGAGTCGTAATGTAAACATCTGATACGCAGGACATCTGATATGCGGCCCCTGTGAAAGAGTGGGTCATCCTCAGAGGGATCGTGACCCACAGGTTGAGAACCACCACTCTTAAGGTTTTGTTTTTCCTGACCCAGCCACCAACCTTTCTGCGGGATGACGAGTTTGCAGGGCAGGGCCAGGGCCATGATGGAGTGTTGGCACACGAAAGCAGAGAGGCTTCCTGCAAGGGAGCAGGAGGGTCTGAGTGGGCAGGGTTTTGCCAGTCCCCTTTGCAGAGCAGGAGACCAAGCCCCGGAAGGCCTGGAGGTTGTTGGAGCCCTGGGAGGCTTACCAAAGTAGGGCTCCTCATCTGCTCCTTTCAGATGCACCCCTTTGGCGGAAGACTCAACCAGGAAGTGACGGATAAGTTCATTGCTGTCCTCACCTTGACAAAGAAGGGAGAAGGCCTTGTGTTTCAGAGCCCAGGGTTGGCAAGACCCCGGCTGGCTTGGCCCCGCCCTCTTCTTCCAGGTCTATCCCAACCGCATGGTGTGGCTGTAACCCATATTATGCAATCTCTCAGCCTCTGAACCAAACCCTCAAACCCTTGCTAGGAACACAAGGTTGGGTGTTCTATCCTCCTTCTATACCTTAACTCCTCAGGGGTCATTCAGTCCCTGAGACTCATTCCCAATTGGATTTAAGTGAGGGCCCTATTAAACCTTGTGAGGGACCTTGTAGTACTGTCATTATGTGTTCTCATCACCAGTTGAGTACTTTCTGTGTGTGAGTCCTCTACATGCCTGGTTCTTTACACAGGGCCTGGTACATGGTAGACCTGCTCAGAGATGTGTGCTCAGTTGTCAGATGAACATGTGAGATCATAGGAGAGCAAACAAACTATCATACACACGTGATAAGCTTTCTCACACAGGATGAGCTAGTGAACACGTGATAAGCTATTACAGGAATGATAAGCTATCAGGAGCATGATAAGCCCACACATATGGGAGTCTCTTATTAGGTTCCTGGAAATAAATCCAGAATAGACAGAGATACCCAGAAGACATGTTGGGACCTTCTCCTCTGCCCTTCGAGGGTGGAACAAGGAACCCGGGGAAGCAGGGGCACCTCAGGCTTTCAGAGATGTTCTTCACGGTACGTACCTGGCCGGTTTGGGACAGATGCTGGTGTCTCCTCTACCTTCAGGGCAAGGCCGAAGGAGCCTCGGTAGGAGGAACTGTCCCTGATGACGAAAGCACCCGGCTTCTCCTTCCTCAGCAGATCAATTGCTGGAACAGTCTTCGGTTAGAGGCCAATCCAGTCTACACGGACACTCTTTCTTCCCATCCCCATACGGTCCTCACAGAGAAGTCACACAACCGTCTGTCCCCAGGAAGTCCTCTCTCCTGTCTACTTTCTGCATGTCTTGCTCACTTCCTATTTCCTATCGAGGCTGTCAGGTCATCCACGCTTCCTGCAGCTGCTCCGTGCCCACCTCCTTTATTGCCACAACCCAGAGCCCCCTCACTTGTCCCCTGGAATGCAGCGCTGCCTTTACCTTGCTCTCGGGTGATGCTTGGCTTAAACCAGTATTTCGATGTGTCCATCACAAACTTCATGGTGGGCTGCACACCCTTGGCAGGACCTGGAGACGGAGAGAAGGGGCACTGTGAAGGCTGATGGAGGTTGCTGAGAGGCACCCAGAGAGAACGCCGGAGACCTGCCCTGCCCCTCTTCCCAGGGATCCCTTTCCACTCATCCTTCCTGAGCCCATCTCCAGGGCCTCTCCAAAGAGCCTAAAGAAGAAAACCCAACTGGAACTGGAACTCAGTGGGCAGAGGGCTTGCCTCGCATGCATGAGGCCCTGGGCTTGATCCTTAACACGACATAAAACCAGTTGTGGCGCCACATGGCTGTAATCCCAGCTAGTCGAGAAGCTGAGGCAGGATGGCTGCATTGAGTACAAAGCCAGCCTGGCCACTGAATGAGACGCTGTCACTAAGGCCCGGAAACAGTGCTGGCAAGATGGCTCAGTGGGTGATAGCTCTTGTCATGCACGCCTGACAACCTGAGTTTGATCCCCTGAACCTGTGTAAAGGTGCAAAGAGAGAACCACCCACTTTTTATAAGTTGCTCTTTGACCTCCACATGTGCCCTGTGGCACGTGCGGCCCCTCCCCACAACAGTAATAATAAAGTTTATTGTTGTTGTTTTAAAGGCATGGCCGAGGCTGTGTTGCTTTTGAGGTTTCCTGTTTGTGTTGCTTTCGTGGGAGGGGGTCTTGGGCTACAGTGAGCAGCTCACATAGGTGGGGGCCATCTTGGGAAGCCCAAGGGAGAGCCAGGCTTGCAGATGGCTGAGGGAGGGGAGTCTGAGAGGAAGTCCTTGGGTCTCTGCTTAGGTGTGTGCCCAGAGGATGCTAGACTCAGCCTGTGTTTCCTCGCTTCCGATTTTTTTGGATGTCTAGTCACAGGCTCCGGGAAGGAGGGTGTTTGCTGTTTTGTGGTTTTTCAGCCATCTGTGTTGGAATGCATTGTCTCCATTCCCTGTTAGGCCCATCGACATTCTCGTCATCCGTGAACGTCAGAGTGAGGACTGACACGCCCTCGGGCCCTCCTTGGATTAGCCGGTTAGTCACCAAGCCTCTTGTGCAGACAAGGCTTGCCTGGCTCTGTTTTTTCCTCATCACCCCAACTGCCCAGCCCTGGTTCTAGCCCCACAACCCTTCTGCCAGGGTAAATCATTCCGTCCGTACTGCTTCCCACTTTACTTCCTGATGGCCCTTACTGTCCAAAGAGTGAAACCCACCTTTTAGCCTGACATTCAGTACCTCATACAATCTGCCACTATTCTCGGCGCCCTGCACCGAACACTCCAGGAGCTTCCTTACTATGCTGTGCCCGAAAACTGCTCAAGCTATTGAGATCCCAGTTGTCTCTGCAAGGAATGCCTTTTCTCCCTTCCTCTGGCTGCCGACTAGCTCAGATGTCACACCACCCATTCTCCAGGTTGCCTGGGACACTCCTCTGTCACCTATGAAGCAAGCGACTCTTAACTCTGTGAGGATGCGATTCGGACCACTCTTTCTAGATTATGCCCATCAGTGTGTCCTCACAGCCTGGCGCAATGCTTGGCTTACAGTGTGTAACCAATGAAAGTGTTAAGCGGCTGTTACCAACCTGCCCCCCTTAGACTTTGATAAGAAGTCCCCTTAACTAGACCCCTCCAGCGCTGCCGGTGTTGGATTACAACATACCCTCTTGAGAGGCAGGGAGAGGACCATCTGGCAGGGTATGGCTGTGGCTCTTGGTGGCCTGACATAGGTGACTGGGAGATGTAACCCTAGGCTGGAGAGAGCCCTGATGTCCTGGTGTCCACTGGGCTGGGGGAGACTGTGGTTCTGGGCATCCATTGATGAGCACTATGGGTATGTCCACCATGGAGTTGGTGACAGATGGGGGGCAGCTACTGGCCTGCTCCTTGGCCACCGGAGGAGACTGGACTGCTTGGGGCTGGCCCGGGCCCAGTATCGGGTTGCTGGGAGCCTGGGCATCACTGGGTCTCACACACTGGGACCCTCGGTCCAGGCTGTGGAGGCTGGAAAAGGAGCTGGCTGGACTTCCCAAGGATCTAGAAGATGACGGACAGCTGGAGAGACTTGAGTGGGGGAGGGATTGATTGCTGCAGGAAAAAGTACACAGAGTTAATTCTAATGGGTGTTGGCTGTGGTGACTTGGGGCCAGAGCTAGGTTCTGGAATCTAGCCATTTGGGGGCCCTATCTAGGGAATCTTGCATATCCCTTAGCCCAAATCCAGACAAAGAGTATTCCCACCTGGATTCTAAGGTCTGCAGCATGGTACAGAAGCTACCGAGAACTACAGGATCTTTCGTTGTTTAAACTAGCCAGTGGGATTAACCTCCGGCAGGTTAGCCTGGCTTGGGACTTCTCTGCTTTTCTATGCTTTCCCAACCATCACAGACAAAGGATATCCCCTACCATCACCCCCAAGAGCCCTTCAGAGGGGCTGCTACCCTTGGGCTGGACACGTCTGTGGCTAGTGGAGGTCACCTCCACTAGGCCAGTGGGCATAGTAGTGGGATGCCAGGGACTGTCTCTGACATTGCCTTTGAAGTTGGTGTGTGGGATTGGGGTCCTGTGGCTTAGCTGCCCTCAAGTAGAATGGGCTGTTACGCAATTCTTCTGTGAGGTCAAAGAACAGTGACCTAAGATCATTATTAATAGAGCCTAGAGGGTTGACCCCTCCTACTAAGATTCTGCCAGTGGCACAGGCAGGGGGAAGGCTTTCCTTCCCAGATGTTTCACTTCAGGCTGCCAAGTCTATGTACACCTCTGAGATGTAACTTATTTTTAAAAATTATTTATTTTATGCGTGTGCGTGTCATGCCTGCACGCACTTCTGTGGCCCATGTGTGTACAGTGTCTCTGGAGGTCAGAGGAGGGTACTGGATCTCCTGAAACCAGACTCACAGATGGCTGTCAGCTGCCATGTGGGTGCTGGGAACCGAGCCCGGGTCCTATGCCTGAGCAGGAATGCTCTTAACCATTGAGCTACCTCTCCGGCTCCCATCCCTGAGTTTCAAAAGTCCTTCCTCCAGATGGGTCATGTGAGGACTGGAAAGAAAATAGGTGAGTCTCATTAAAGTGACGCTCTCTTTTCAAAAGGTCAACGGAAGCCAAGACTTTTATAGCACACTGAATTGTGTTCTAAACGCTTTGAGGGGAACTTGAGAAAGAAATGGCTTCGATGGCAGAAAAGATGTGTGTTCTTTTTCTCTTGATGCCAAGGCATTTTACTAACAGAACAGGGTGCCCTCCTATTTAGTGTTTGTGTGTGTGTGTGTTCACATGTGTGCTGCCAGGCATACAAGGTCATGGACACAGAACTTACCTTCCAAAAACATAGCTGACATCCGACACAGGGCTGACTGACAGCATAGAAACCCTGCTGCCCCTCTGTGGGGCCCTTGGGCCCTTCTCCCAAGCTGAAGGAGTTGCCAGTGGGGAGCCCAAGGCCCTGCTTTCCTGGTAAGGAACGGAGTTGCCAAGGGAAGATGGGATGTGGGGAGAGGGACCCCTGCCCTGGTTCCCAGAGAAGATGAGGCTCTCGTTGCTGCTTCGAGTCTCTCGGGGGATGTCTCTGGAGAGGAGGAGACCACCACTGCGTGGGGAGCCGAAGGGTGGGGTGACACATGGGCTTGAGCAGTGTTGGGGACCGTCGAGGCATCTTGATCTGGTGGAGGTCACTTCGATGTACTTTATATCTTTTGGGGGGTAGGGGAGGGGAGAGAAAGAAAGCACTGGTGAAACCCAGGAGCCAGAGAGAATCGGTGCTTCCTCTCCAGTCCTGGGGTGGAGCACTGTCTGGCAAAGGTGGTGGAAATTGGGGGTGCACTGTCTGTCCCCCTTCTAGAGGGTCATGAGTCCTTTCCATGGCTTCCCAGGATGGAAAGTAGGGTAGGGCCCTGGAGAGCAACTCAGTTTACTAAAAACAGCTCATTCCTCCCCTAGCCAAGTCTGTGGAGCTCAGCTTTCCCTGAGTACTCGGGGTTCCTTCCCAGCTTGTGGTGCCTGAGCCCGGGGCCCTGGGTGGGAGTGGGCATTCTGTCAGGCACGCGGGGCTGTGCTAACTTGAGTCTGCTGGTTCAGGGGTTGTAGAGATAGCCTGGCTCTGCAGTCACACGAACTTGGGTGTGCATCCTGACGTCATTTCTAGCCAGGAGGCATTGAGTAACTTTCCAGACCTCTCTTGGCCTCAGTTTCCTTATCTGCAAAGAAGTGATCTAGACCGAGCCTTCTAGGGTGGTGCTGAGGAGCAAACACAGGATGAATGGGGCCTGGCTTATGGCTGGCCCAAGGGGAGCCCCCTACCCGCCCCAGCTCACGGTGGGTATCTTTGGCTTAAGAGGAAGGGATAGCAGAGATGGTTTGGGGAAGGACACTGCGTGCTCTGAGAGAGATCTGAGGATGAGGTAGACTCTTCCTGGAAGCTGGCAAGCACCGTTTCTTACACACACACATCTTTTGAGACATAGTCTAGGCCCAAACTCCTTATGTAGCCCAGGATAAGGATAGCCTTGAACCTCTGATAATCCCATTTCTGTTTCCTTAGGTCTATGCCATCACATCTAGTACCTGGAGTACTGGGGATAGAACTCAGGGCTTTATGCATGCCTGGCCAGTCCTTTACTGAGCAGCATCCCTAGCCCCAAAATCTATTTAAAAAATTATTTATTTTTGTTTTATGTGCATTGGTGTTTTGCTGTGCATTATGTCTGTGTGAGGGTGTCAGATCTTGGAGTTATAGATAGTTGTGAACTACCACATGGGGGCTGGGCATTGAACCCAGGACCTCTGGAAGAGCAGCCAGTGCTCTTAATAGCCGAGCCATCTCTCCAGCCCCCAACTTCTATTTTTTATAAAGACTTTATAGTGTTTATGCCCATAACCACCTCGGAGCCTCAGAATGGCCTTCGGGCAGGCCAGACATTGTTTTTATAGAGGCGGCAACAGGTGAATGGAGATTAGGTAGGGGCAGAGTTGAGGTTTCTTGCATAACTTTTACCAAAGACAGGCAATTGCTAGCACACAACACAGCTGCTACCTGTCCATTCAGATGCTAGTAATCTCCATGTAACAAAGGAGAAACCTGAGGCTCTGCTAGATTGAGTTAGTTGTCCAGTGCCACACAACCAAAGGGATGGAGGAGACGCCAACTTCTGCCCCTGGGCTGATAGGGGCTCTTCTAAGATGGAGAGGAACTCTTTAGGACCCCATTCCAAGACCTTCCTAGCACTTTTCTGCCCTAGTGTGGGTCTGTTGACCTGGTAAGGTTCCTAGCCCCCAAACTCAGGGAGCATAAAAATATCTAAGACCTTGTATGGGTGCTGAGCAGGGTGGGAGGGGCCCTGTGCCGTGAGTCACCCCCCCACTCCTTGTCCTGAGGTAGATGGCTGGGGAGGTGGAGGCTCCCACCCTATCCTTGGGGTGCAGCGGCTGTTTACAGGCCTGTGGGGCAAGTCCCGGCAGTGTAGGGTGGATGTAGGCGCCAGCCGCAGGCCTGGCCGGTGAAGGGAGGGCACGTGGGTGGGGGGAGGAGAGACAGTTATTAAACAGCCTTGCCCTTGGGACTGGCAAACAGCCTTGCCTGGCAGAAACTGCTGGAAAAATGAAATGTGGGGACCCGATCCAAGGATAGGGTGGGAGGTCGCGGAGAGGATAAGGGAGATGGTGTTTGGGTCTAGGAGCCAGGACAGTTCTGGGATGGCGACTCTGAAGGACAAGTATAAAGAAAGGTGAACAGGAGGCAAGGAAGGGACGCTGGCCAAGTGCTGGGGGTGGGGGTGGGGGTAGGGTGATGCTGAGTTTGAGGAGAAGCCTGTAGGCTGCCTCTAAACAAATTCCAGTTTGGGGAGAGAGAGAGAGAGACAGGAACATGGGCTTGAAGGATTAGAGACAGCCTGACCTGCCACTTGGTAGGGGGTGCCTGAGGACCATGGCTTCCTTCCTCATCATCAGTTAACATATCTGTAAAATGAGATCACCGTGATTTCCTTCAAGCGCAGACACAGGGACACTGCGTCGAAGGGGCTAATCTTCACAAAGAGAAGTTTAGGCACCTGTGTCTCGGGAGTCAAGAGGGGGCAGCCAAGATGACCGGTTGAGCTTTACCAAGGGAGGAGAAAGCAAAACGGAGAGGGAGAGTCTCTGCTGGTCCCTCAAAGGAGGATGGATGGAGTGGTACAAGGGTGTGTGGGGAAGGAGGATGGATGGGACAGGGTCTGGGTGTGTGTGTCTTGGGGGGGGGGGGTAGGAGCCACACTGTGGATGGATGTAAAGATGGAAGGGGTCTTACCCAGACTTACAGTGTGCTGGACCTCTGGGTGCTTTCTCACCAGAAATGGTGGTGGCCCACAGGAGGGTTTGATGTGGGGTGGGTCTGAGGAGGGGATAGCAGGCCTGAGGTGCAAGCATCTGCCACTTTGGGGGAGGGAAGACCAGTTCCCGAGGGGATGCTGACCTAGTCCTTCTGTCTTCGTTGGAAGGAGTCCTTAAGTATGAGAAGCGTGTAAGCAGCTCTTGTAAGCGCACGTGCTCGTGCATGTGTGTGTGTGTGTGTATGTGTGTGTTATTTAACCCCTACCAAAAGGAGCAAGGGAGAGGCATATGCGTTTAGTCCAGCACTCCAGAGACCTAGGTAGGAGGTGGCTTGGTTGCTGGTTAGCCTGGGATACTTTCTTTAAAAAAAGCGGAAAAAAAAAAGAATTCAGGGCAGAGGGCTGTCTGGGCCTTCTGGCCACTGGCAGTCTTACCATAATCCTTGTTCCCCCGAGTTGGATGGCCCCATGCTTCTAGTGGCAGGCTGTCTGAGGACAGGGACCACTGCCCTGCCAGCTGTTTGCTCACCGTCAGCCCTCAGTGGAGGAGGACGTGACATTTTGTCTACCCCACACCCCGCCCCATGCATGTGGACTCCTAATACTGATCTTGCCCCAACTGGTCTTGGCCGGGTGGAATCCCTGCCCCGAGGCACGAACATTAAAACCCGGGGCTGGCTCCTGCCAACCGTAATTAGGTCTAAAGCGTTTCCCTGCAGTGATGTACCCATGACTGGCCTTCAGCAACAGAAGGCTGCCTGCGGGGCGGGGTGGGAGTGGGGGGAGGCAGCTCCTTTAGTAGGCTTTGCAGGAAGAGGGGAAGCGGTAGGAGGCGTGGGAGGCGGGATGCTCTGGTGGGTTCTATGCTGGCTTCTATCCCAGAGTCTAAACTGCCCTGGGGCTAGCCGTAGAGGCAGTCCCCGCTTACCATGGCTCAGGCCACTGAACTTTCGACAAACAAGGCAGCCAACTCTTTCTTTACCTACTCTTTGTTTGAGGTAAGAGCTCTTATTTTGTCCATTTCATAGGTGAGGAGCCAAAGAGATGGAGGTGTTGTCTCATCTTGGAGGGGCAGGATAGGAGGACTGACGATTCTCTAGAAGTTGGGCAGGAGGACGAGGAATTCAAAGCTATCCTGGTATGCAGTAAGTGCTCAGTAAGTGGATGTTATCCTAGATTCCATCTGTACCTCCTCATTCCGGCTGTCTGAACCCTGGAGGCCTGACCTTTCTATCCGATAGATCTGCTGCTCTCTGACCCTCGTTCTCAGGACACACTTGAGAATTCTTTTAAGCGCGCACGCGCGGGAACTGAATCAGTACCCAGGGCTTTCCAGATCCCCTGGGACTGTGTGTGTGTCGGCTTGTTAAAGAGCTGAAGTCGGCAGGTTTCAAGATGTTGTCTAGCTGGTTGCTGAACACCGCCATTATTAACAACCGCTTTCTGCAAGTTGATAGTGAAAGAACTTACATTCAAAACAAAAGCTGACTTAGGTGCAGTGTTCAAGAGGGGAAATGGAGTGTTAGGGACTAGCCTGGGCTACCTAGACTCTTGTCTCCAAAGAACGCTTTAAGAAAAGAAAAAAAAAAACAAATCTTTAAAAAAAGGAAAAGAAAAAAAGAGCAGACACTCAAGATGCATACATTCCCATTGTTTTACTGTCATGTTTGCTTTGATGTTATATGGCTATTGTGTTGGTACAGCGAGACTGATTTTTTTTTTTCTTTTGTAGCGGGGGCAGCTTAGTTTATCACTGCGTTGCTCTCCCAGCTCTCCTCCCACCCTAAAAACATTTCTTTCTTTTTCATTTTGGAGACAGGGCCTTGCTACGTAGTGCAGACTGGCCCAGAATTCAAGATCTTTCCGAGTGCTGACGTTCCAGGCTTGTGCCGCCGTACCCACTGATCTGTGGTGCTGTTCTACAGAGCAACGGACAGGATGCTCAGCACTGGCCAGGGTGGGAGAATTTACACCATGGAAATGGGCAGACGCCTCAAGTCAGGGCTTCTGCCTCCCAAACAGGGAGCCAGCCACATCCCGCTTCTTGAGTTCTACCTCTCTCCCGTCCCGCTATTTCCAGCTTCAGCCTTTCCCAAGAGATGTTCCCCTAAACAGGGATTGGGGGCCACCTAGAAATCCTACAGTAATTTCAGGGGACCAAACTTAGACTATAAAGAGAAACATCAAGAGCTTAAGTAAGGCTCAGGGACTCTGCATTCAGGAAGCCCTCACTAGGTAGCATCTCATAAAAACCACGTGAAACTAGGCTCTACCAGTTTCCAAACGCGGGAACCAGAGACAGAATTGGATAGCAAAGGAAAGCTGTATTTCTACCTTTAGTGTGGCAGAGGAATCAGAAAGGTCAGAAGTTTGTTCATGGCTACATGGTACTCCCCACAGGACAGGGTTCCCTGTGCCTCAGATTCTGTAGAAGAACCGTTATTGGCTTGAGATCAGCACCGCCCCCCCCAATCCCTCTTTGGTTGTGTCCCAAACTCTTACCTAGGGCTTCAGGTTCCTCCTTCTTGTTCCTTGAAGTGATGCTGTTGGTAGGCTCAGCCTGGGGACCAGCAGTCCCAGAGGGAAGCAGCTGGAAGGTGGGATCTAGCTCTAAGATCATCTGGTTGAGGGTCTCCAGTGAGAAGTCAATGCAGGAGTCCAGGTCCTGTGAGGCCCCTGAGGTCTTCTCCCTGGGGCCTTGCAGGAGGCAGTGAGCTTTGGCTTCCGCTGGCTGGGCCTGCTGGAGCCTGGTGGTGCCTCCTTTGCAGAGTGTGGGGGCCATCAGAGGCTGGGAACCCCAGCTCTCTGTGGTGTAGTAAGGACACAGTGCTGGGAGGCCGGGGCTGGGGGTTGGGTGCAGGGCCATCCTGGATTCCTCGTGGGGAGTCAAGCTGACCACATGACCTCCAGCCAGCAGGGAGCTGGACATGATGGGGGGAGGGGAGAGTGAGTCCAATGGTTTACCTCTGGCTTCCAATCAGCCTCCCTTCTACCCCGGTGCTAGCTCGTGCTCAGGAGAGCTCCAAGGACCTGAAAGAAGAGGGTGGGCTCTAAGTGATGTCTGGTGGTGGGACCCCTGCCTAGTCCCTCAGCGCAGGGCAGACCAGCTCTCAGTTTAAAGGCCCCCTTGGCCTCCTGGCTCTGACACTCACTAGCTGTGTAAGTTTGGACAAAGGAGTGAACGTTTCCCTGTCTTAGTTTCCTCTTTTAAAACAGGAACAAACCTTAATGAGATGCTTAGGACAATGCCTGGTATATCAGCGCCTATGCGAGGCATGGTTAAGTGACTTAAAGAGATGGTTAGTAATCACTTACTATGTCACTGCATATTTCTAAAGGAATGCTGGCTGATGTTTATGAGGAACCCTCCAGTTCAGAGGCTCTGAGAAGTATACATACAGCCATTTCAAGTCCTTATAACAACCCCATGAGGTAAGCATCGCCATGATCCCATTTTGCAATAAAAAGAACGGCTCAACCATCACACAGGCAGCCGATGTCAGAGCGGGATTGGATCCCAGGCTGTCTGACCTGTCCCCAGGCTAGATGGTGAAACAGAGAAGCAGGCAGGCGAGCAGCTGCGAGTAATATCGCAGGAGGCTCAGGGACTTGGAGGTGATTCTGTGGCGCAGGTAGGGACATGGGGGAGGACTTCATGGAGATGTCGGAAAGGAGGAGCTAGCAGGGCAAGGCAGGTGAGAATGGGGAGGCAAGGACGTGTTCACAGCAGAGGGGCAGCATGTGCAAGGGCCCAGGGGCCAGATGGGAAGGCAAAGGTATCCAGGAAACAGAGGCGCTTGTGATGGAGGGTAGGGTGGCTAGCTAGGCTCTGCAGAGGCTGGAAGGCTCAGCTCAGAGCTGACAGTTCAACCCCTGAAGGTGAGAGGGAACCACAAGAGTGTTTTTGAGCTGGGTAGTGATCTCAGGTGACAGTCACTCCCTGGGGCTCATCCAGAAGAAGAAACGTCCTAGCTTCTTATCTTCTTCACTGTGAAAGTTTCTTCCCGTTGTCTAACCTTGATGCCACGCATACTTGTTTCCCATGGACTGGTGTTGTGGAGGAACAGTGAGAAATCTGGGTGGAACTGGAACAGTCTGACCTCAGTCCTTCCGGCAGCCTCAAGCCCTCGCTGCCTGCCTACCACATCAGAGCATGAAGCTATGATGTGCTGCATGAGAAGCCATTAGACAATTCTGGAGTTGACTTAGAATCTGGGGCTCGTGGAGTATGACACCATCATGAGGGGTTCCCAGTTACTGGGTGCCAGGCACTGGTCAAGATGCCTTATATAGCCGCGCCTGGTAATTTGACGGTCTCTCAGTCTGAGCCTCTGGCACCAGATTTGCAAAAGTCGAGGAAGAGCTAGGGATTGGTGTGGGACACAGACCTGTAATCCCAGCACTAGAGAGGTAGAGGCCGGGGGATTAGGAGCTACACAGTGAGTTCAAGGCCAGCTTGAGATGTATGAGACCCTGTCTCAGTCCCCCAACCAACCAACCAAAAACACCAAATAACCAACAACAACAAAAACAGATAGAGGCTTTATATCTGGGATTCAAATCTAGGCCTTGGACCTTTGTAATCTTAACTCGTTCAAGGCAGAGGGGTCACAGAGATGGGGGCATGATATGCCTGATGACAAAGAGCCAGGCCTGTCTGCACAGTCCCTCACCCCACCCCCTCCTCACCCCAGGCTCCTCAGCTTTGCTATCAAACCTCTCTCAGCTGGGACCCATGGGGGGGGGGGGGAGCATGCTGATGTGGGGAAGCGTATCTATAAATGGCAGTGGAAGGGAGCTGGCCTCTGAGTGCCTTCCTTGGGGGCAGCCGAGGACACGGAGCCCAGGCATAACTTTTCCCACAAAGTCTCCAAGAGTCCAGGGAGCTGGGCGCAGCTCTCAGGGTCCACTGCCAGGCCGACAGAGGAAGCTGGGGACGCTGGGCACAGGAAGCTGAGTATCCCCCGTGACCAGGACTCAAAGATTGCCCACACGTTTATCCGGATGGACGCTGCCTTTGTGTTCATGTGGAAAAGGGGGACTTTCGCCCCAGGGCAGATCTCCGAGATATTTATCTGTCTGATGGTAACCTGATAATAACAGACACTTGACCCCCACCTTGTTTCCCAACAGCTCTACGGGGTGTGGGGGAGTGATGGCAAGGCTGAGGGACCTGCCCAGGCTACAAGTGTGTGTCTTACACGGATCACCCTCCGCTCTTCTGTCACGGGTGTGTGTTAAGAGCTCTCCGACCTCGGCCCCTTTTGGGATTCTGGAACCAGCTGGCCCTGAGCATCGGGTGGAGATGCTGAGGACAGGAGCCTTCTGCAGGTTCTCCTTTAACCTTCCCAGGCGCAGGCTCTGTCTGCACCTTTGGGATGTTCTATGCACTCCAGTCCCTGCCAATGCACCTCTCTAGCCAGTTCCTTTCTGCTCTAAGACTTAGAGCAGAAGACTAAGAGTACCTTGGCTCAGATTGTGTGTGTGTGTGTGTGCATATGTGTGTGTCTTAGGAAGGATTTCAGCTGGTTCTGCCCTATTTACAGCTTCCTCCTACCTTCTCCTTTTCAGATTCTAACTCTTGGGGTTGTTTTTGTTTGCTTGTTTTTGATTTTTTTTTTCTCTTCCCCTCCCAGACCTCTGTGGGACTTTTGTTTACCTCTTTTGACTCTTTTGACCTCTCCCCTGTTCAAGCCCAGGTAGAGAAGGCAGAGGACAAACTCCCCAGTCTCCCCCAAAGCACAGCCCCAAGGCCCCCCTCATTTGAGTCTGCTCTTCATTGTCCCTCGCCTCCCCAAGATCCAGGTGGAGTCACCTGGGACGTTGGGCAGGGTCTATAGGTCAGTGGACAGCCTCCTAAGTCACACTTACTGCTCTGTCTAGGGGTCAGGAGACCTGGGTCTGTCCAGGCTCTAATCAGGTGTCCAGGATCCCAGACTAGCTGCTTCTTCCCTGGCCCTGCAGTCTTTTATCTGTGCACCCTGGCTGCAGACTTTAAGGGCTGAATTGGGTGCCCTCATCTCCCACCCCCATCCAGTGTTTAAAAGCGCCTACCTGTCGGTGGTCTGGCCTCTGCTGCACTCCCGAAAGACTCCCAGGATCAAACTGCGCTCAACCCAGGTAAGTTGCAAGGGGAGGCGCCAGCCAGCAAACCTCCGGACCCGCCTTTAAGAACAGCCCGCCCTCCACCCGCTGGGCTTCTTCCCCGGGGCCCTACACGTGGCCTTGACAGCCGCCCGCCCCACCCCAGAGGTATCCTAACCGCTCTTGTAGGGCAGGCGCAGGCTGGGAGGGGTGTGTGTGTGAGTGAGTGTGTGTTGCAGGGGGCGTTGAGTGGCACGCTGGCCTGGCAGGCGCCGGTTAGGGTGTGTATGTGTGTGTAGGGGCCCCAAACTCCCAGCTTGGCCTGTCCTGTGTACCACGTGATCAGGAGGCTGCATAGGCCAAGATGTGCTGCGAGCCTCTGCGGAAGGAGGAAACACTGAGTTGGGAGAGGCTGTGAGGAGAAGGGAAAGCTTGGGTCTTGGTAAAGTACACTTGTGGGGGAGGAGACCCTTCCTGAGGCCTTCCTATGGATCTGGACGCCTCTCTGAGGCCTACATGTTGTCTTGTCTTTCTTCTGTCCAGCCTGGCAATGGGGCTTCTGATGCCAGGGAAGAAGCTGGAAGACCGAAGAGATCTCTGCCAAGGTCTTGTTGTGTGGGTGGCAGAGCCCCATACGAGCAGGTTGGCGTGAAATGTTTTCAGCCCAGAGACACATGGTTATCAACAAGTGTCCCAACAGGCTGATGTTGAGAGTTGGTTGCCCAGCGTCCCAATGAGGCTCAGCAGTCTACTTCCAGAATTGGTTTTCGATGCCCTGTGGTTTTTAAACTACCACAATAGGCCAGCGCCTTCCTGCCACGGGAGGAAGCTGGACAAAGTGACACAGGGCTCCTCTTCCTGAGAGTAGCAGTGAAAGGGGTCCTCAGGTACCTGTATGAGAGCTGGAGAGATGGCTCAGCAGTTAAGAGCACTGGCTGTTCTTCCTAGAGGTCCTGAGTTCAATTCCCAGCAAACACATGGCGGCTCCCAACGGGATATGGTGAGATCTGGTGCCCTCTGCTGGCTTGCAGGCACACGTGCAGGCAGAACACTATAAATAAAGTAAGTATTTTATTAAAAATGGATCCATATGATCCAACAGATGCGGTGAATAAAGAAATGGGCTAGCTTACAGTCAAAGGGTGGGGGGAATGAATGCTGAGTTTCCTGGAGTGGGTTACATGGAGGAGAAACGGCCCTGCAGCCCTAGCTCAGTTGGCACATGGCTTGCCCACCATGTAGGAAACCCTGGGTTGATTTTATTTGTCTGTCTATCTGTCTCTCTATCTATTTTCTCTCTGCAGTTAGGCCTTTTAGTTCACATGCAGCCCGTTCCTTCAGCTTTACTAGCCCAGAACACTGACTTCAGTTTCAGCTGCCCCTAAGACCTTGTCCACTCTTCTGCTCACCCTTCTGCTTTTTGAACAACCAGCATTCCCAAAGGGATGACATCTTTGTATATGTGCTCACAGGACTGTCTTCCCCAGTCTGCTGCCATGATGGGCTATGTTCATCTGCATACCTGGGGTAAATCTCCTTATTGCTGGTTTGTTGTTGTTTTGTTCTTGTTTGGGGCGTTTTTGAGACAGGGTTTCTCTGTGTAGCTTTGGCTGTCCTGGAATTCTCTTTGTAGACCAGGCTGGCCTGGAACTCACAGAGATCCACCTGCCTCTGCCTCCCGAATGCTAGGATTACAGGCCTGTGCCACCTCACCCGGCTCTTTATGCTGTTTAATTCTTTTTGGATTTGATAATATTTTGGTGAATAATTTGGCACCTGTGCTCAGGAGGGCTATCGCTCTGTAGCTGTCTTACCCTTGTATTGGCATTGCCATTAGAGTGATGCTGGCCTAGTAGATGAAGTCAGGGAGATCCTTCCGGTGTCTGTCTTCTGAGAGTGAGTGTGGAGAACTGGTATGATTTCATCCTTAGTTATTTCACACCCTTCTTTCTGCAGCAAACCGTCCTGGTGCTTCCTGCTTTGGGAGGTCATTGTAGCTGCCCTGACCTGATCCCTGAATTCTGCACTCATAGAATCAACCAACTGACGGTCGGACAAAATTGGGTCTGTACAGGCTTCTTGTCATTATCTCCTAAGCATAACAACTATTCAAAATTTCTTATTACATTAGTTGGGTGTGGTGGCGCACCCCAGTAATCTCAGCCCTCAGGGAGGCAGAGTGATCGATGTGAGCTTGAGGCCAGCCTGGTCTACAGAGTGAGTCCAGGGCAGCCAGAGCTACACAGAGAAACCCTTACTAGATATAAGTAATCTACAAATGGGTTAATTATGTGAGAAGATGTATGTTGATCCTACACAAATATACTATTTTATAGAAGGGACTTGAGCATATGCAGATTTGGATATGGAAGGGGAGGGGTCCTGTGACCAACCAATTAAGTTCTCCAAGAGACCGAGAGACAGTGATGGTTTTTAGAAATATGTATACACAGATCTTTCTCTGCTTTTTCTTTTCTTTTTCCCTCCTCCTTCACCCCCTCTTTCTTTCTTTAACAGAGTCTCACTGCATAGACCAGGTTGACCTGAAACTCACACCCCCCTACATCAGCCTCCTGAGTGCTGCTGGCATCATAGGCGTGTGCCATCATGCTCAGCATGGCATTTCTTTCTTAACCTTGAATACACCGTTTCTCTGGCTGATGTCGCGTATTTATCCTTCCAAGAAAAGGGACCCCCCGCCCCCAAGCAGGATGCTTCTTACTTTTTTCGCTGTTGCCTGCACTGTCCTCATGAAAGAAGAGGGGGGAGTTGATTAAACAGACAAGCAAAAAAAAGTGTTATTTCTGGTAGTTTATTTTTCCTGGTAGGAACCCCATTTTGTGTGTGCATATCTGTGTTTGTCTCTGGGTGAGTGTGTCCCAGTTAGCAACAGTCAACTTGACACAGCCTAGAATCACGTGGAAAAAAAAAGCAAACAAACAAGTCTCAACTGAGTAATTGCCTTTATCAGGTTGGTTCGAGTCTATGAGATAATGTCTTAATTGATGTAGCAAGGCCCTGCCCACTGTGGGCGGTGCCCTTTCTTGGGCAGGTGGTCCGGAGAGACTGTAAGACTGTAGAAGTGAGCTGAGCCGGCAAGCAGCATTCCTTCGTGGTTTCTGCTTAAGTTCCTGCCTTGACTTCCCTTCTGACGGACTGTGACCTAGAAATGCAAGATGAAACAAACCCTTCCCTCCCTTAAGTGGCTTTTGGTCAGAATTGTTTATCACAGTGACAGAGAGCAAACTCAAATAGTGTGTGTGCATGTGTGTGTGTGTGTGTGTGTGTGTGTGTGTAGGCCAGAGATCAATATCAGGAGAAGGCATCTACCTTGTTTTTCTTTTTGAGACAGGGTCCCTCAGTGGGACCAATTAGGATAAGATGGCTGGCCAACAAGCTTCAGGGATCTGCCTGCCCCTGCTTCCTCACCGTGGGGATTACGAGGTTACTCCTCTTCTGCAGCCTGTTTTTCTTTTATGTGGGTGCTGGAGATGGAACTCAGGTCCTTATGCTTTCATAAAGGCAAGCACTCTGTTATGTCTGACTGTATTATCTCCCCAGCCTCAGAGAACCCTGTCCTTTATCATTAAAACACGTCCATCGAGCAGTCTTGCCGATAGACACTGCCCTACAGAAATGGAGGGACAAGGTTGCCGACTCCGAGACCCTCACGTCTTCCAGGAGGAAAGGCTCCATTCTCAGCCCTACAAAAGACCAGGCCTCTGCTCTCCTACACGGCGGCCATCAGTCAGGTACAGCAATTTGCCCTACTCCACACTGAGGCATGCTTTGGGGATAAATCGTAATTCAGACGTCACTGCTGGCTCAGCATGAAAGGTGCACGATACATTATTCATAATGAAGTGTTTATTTATTTATTGTGTGAGGTGGAACAGGGAACTGTGCCGTGGCGTGCGTGTGGAGATCGGAAGACCATTTGCAGGACCCCGTTCTCTCCTTCCGCACAAGTTCCGAAGATCCTGCTCAGGTTGTCGGGCTTGGCAGCAAGAACCTTTCCCCCGCTGCTGAGCCATCTCACCAGCCCCTCTTGCTCATGTTGTATCTCAGTGTTGTGTGTTGAAATGATGGTGCTTTGTGGATCTCGGGTTAAATAGAATAGACACTTAAAATTAATTTCATCTGTATCAAGTCACCACAAACCCGGTGACTTTAAACAACCAGAACACATTGTCTCACAGTTATGAGCCCCAAATCTGGCCAGGACATGTTGCTCTTGGAGGCTAGAGGACAAGAATTCATTCCCTGCCTTTCGCAGCTTTGGGGAGCTTCCCTGGAGTCCTTGGATTTGTGGCTGCATCCCTGTCATTTCTGCCTCTGTCTTCTCTGTTCTCCTCTTTTGCTGGTCCAATCCCCTTCTGTCCACTTCGTACAAGGCCACTTGCGATGGTCTCTAGGGATCACACGAATAATCCAGGCTTACTTACCTCATCTCAATTACAACTTTGAAGGTCCTGCTCCCCACCTCTCCCACAAATTAATTACTATTTAAAGGCTCTGGAGGGCAGGACCCGATATGCTTAGTATCTTTGGGTGTTTATTCAACTGACTCTAGGTGTGGCTCGCACTATATTTCTGTGGAGCAGCTTCAACCCATAGTAGCCCAAGAAGTCCAGGGATAGTGTCACAGGTCCAAAGAGAGCAGATGGAATTGGAGGGGCATTCTTAGGGGCCCCTTGGAATGGTCTTTTAGTGAAAATATAGGTGAGCCTGGCAAAACTGCCGAAAGAAGAATCCAGAAAGAATGTATGCATAACATGGTCCCCACCTAACCTTCTGGTGAGCCCCTCTGAGCTACAGAGCAGGTGTGCTAGGCACTGCCTTTCTCAGAGCCCTCTGCTGTCAGAACCCTGCTCGCGTAGTCAGTTCCAGCCACTCTACAGACTTGGGGTAAGGATTTGGGAGAAGTATCTTCCTTTCCACTTTGCATCTTGCTGCTGTTGGTCAGCAAGGTGTGGTCTCAGGAGCTTTCAACAGCCGCCTTCTAGTATCCAGCTTCCAGTTTTGGTGGCTACGAAGTGGTTGAAGTGGCTTTTTGATTCCCTGTTCAGTTACGGAAATCGATGGTCCCTGAGTGGCTCCTCTTGTTTTTTTGTTTGTTTTGAGACAGCGTTCCTCTGTGTAGCCCTGGCTGTCCTGGACTCACTTTGTAGACCAGGCTAGCCTCAAACTCACAGTGATCTGATGAGTTTTCTAGCAGAGGATAACAGCATACGATTCTTTCTGCTCACATTAGCTCTAAGGCCCCTGTCTTAGTTACTTTTACATGCTAAGACATCATGACCAAGGCAACTTAGAAAAGAAGGTGTTTATTTGGGGCTCACAGTTTCAGAGGTTTCATGGCGGGAAACAAGGCAGTGGGTAGGCAGGCGTTAGAGCTGGGTTAATAGCTGAGAGAATACAACTGGACAGACCATCATGGGGCAGAGACAGCTAACTGGGAACGTCTTGAGCTTTTGAAACCTCAAAGCTACCACAGTGACACACCTCCCCAACAAGGCCACACCTCCTAATCCTTCCCGAAACAGCTCCGCCAACTGGGGACTAAGCATTCAAATATTTGAGCCTATCAGGGCTATTCTCCTTCAAACCACCACAACCCCCTTCTTTGTGTGTAGGTGACTAATGCAGTGGGTTGGGAACAGAGAACAATAGGCTATTACATCTTGGCCTAGGCAACCTGGATTTTCTGCTGTGAGCAAGGAAAATACAGGGAGGAAATGGAGTGTCATAGTCAGTCATGCTTCAGGAATGGTTTTTTTTTTTCTTCAGGAAAGGTTGGATACCCCCACAGGCAATGCAACTGTACTCTCTCTCTCTCTCTCTCCTCCTGTTTTTGAGTCAAGGTTCCCAGGCTGGCCTCAAACTTGCAATCTTCCTGCTCGGGTCTCCCAAGCGCTGGAATCTCAGACATACACACCTTGACGCCTGGCTTGAGACAGACCTAAGAGTTTGGGGAGAGCTTCTTGCAACAGACCTGGGGGTTTAGCTTCTTACACACCAGATGCTTTATTAATTTCAGCATGCCAATCTGAAATTAACAGCAGAAAGGACTCTCCAGCAGAGCCTGCTGTGATAGTCTTGGCAACCAAGGACCAGACTCCATGTTAAGGTCCAGACAAAGGCTGCAAAGGCAGGCAAAGGCCGCAGACCCAGTCCCCGACTGCCTGAATTCACACAGCCTCCATTGCCCATTTGCTTTGCTGTACAGAAAAAGAGTAACTTTTCGGGTCCTTCGAAATCCCTGTGAGCTGGCAACCGTTAGCTCTTTCTCCTTGAGTGGGAGGGGGAGGAAGAGATAAAACAGGCTCTTCTTTTTCTTTTCTTCCTTCCTTCCTGCTTCCCTCCCTCCTTCCCTCCCTCCGTTCTTCCTTCTTTCTCTCTCTCTGTCTGTCTCTTTCTTTCTTTTTAGACAGGGCTTCTCTGTGTAGCCCTGATTGCCCCGAAACTCATTCTGTAGCCCAGGCTGGCCTCGAACTCACAGAGATCCACCTGCCTCTGTCTCTGCCTTCTGAGCGCTGGGATTAAATGTGTGTGACACCATCAGGCAAACTCTTTTTCTAGAGGAGGAGATGGCGTTCTTCACAATGGGGCAGCTCACGCCTCAGACGAGTCTTTCAAACCTGTGACTTCTTACCTATAACAGCACACATGCCTGAAGCCTTTAGTTGACCCCTTGCCCCTACAGGGTAGGCCAGGCCCAGTCCAGGAACATCTTTATGATTTGTGTCCACACCCAGGGGCAGGGTAGGCCCCATGAAGTCTCGGGGGCCAGGACTGGAAGGGACACAGGCATTGCCAACATCCTTCAATTCAGAGTTTATTGTTCATATAAAGCATCAATAAAACTGTGGAGTAATCACGGCAGCTCCGGAATATTTATAATGCGCATACATAGAACTTTATGTGTCATAAGCCACACATGTGAATGTATATGAGTGCTTACATATTAAAAACACACGTCCATTATAAAGCATACACACAACATATAAAGTCATACAGGATATTATGCACATCATAAAACTATATAGAACATGACAAAAAAAGAATAATATCTTAAAATGATTTCATGGTGTTTCATTTAGTTCAACTTTTTTTTTTCCTCTCACGATGAGAACATGATAGAAGAAGCTTGTTTATTTTTGAAAAAAAAATCTTGGTTTGACACTTTGTGGGGCAGGGATTTGAATGTCTCATTTTAAAGCTGCTTTATTTCAAAGTGCAGTTTTTTTAATGGCTGCCAGGGATGAAAAGCAGGACTCAAAAAGACACCTAGATCCAGACGGACGAGGTGCATTGTGGGGCTCTGCTCAGGAAATTGTGACATTAATTTTCAATTTTCAATTCCATCCACCAGTTATGGAGAGGCTTTGTTCAAAATTGGCTTGCAAATTCTCATCTCTCATGTCAATCAGTTGTTCTTGTAAAGAAATTGGAATAATGTTGCATTTTAATACTTCCAGCAAATGGATTTTAAACCCACTCAAACTCTTCATTTAGAACGTTTTTTTTTAAATTAAAATTTTCTTTTCCTTTTTTTTTGTTCCTTGTTTGAAGGGCAGATATGAAAGATCTTGGAAATGCATGAGGCTTACAGCCACCATAACCATGAACTAACGAGAATACTTTTAAAACTTATCTCCAAATTCCCTGATGGATTTCGTCCCTTTCCCAACAGCTGTTTACTCAATAGCTCATCTGATTTCACCTTTTTCCTGGCAAACACAGATGCCACCTGTAGAAATGTCTACAGTCCACTCGGTAGGCAGATTTTAATCTTCTCTGTGACATGAAACCGTTATCTTCACACTGGGGGAGATGCTTTTGTTTTCTTGCTGTCTGGTTACAAGAACTTTCAGCCATTTGCCTCCACACAAGGGTGTGTGTGTGTGTAAAAGATTTCACTCTGCAGTCCAGGCTGACCTGGAACTAACTTTGAACTCCTTGTAGGTGGCCCTCCTGCCTCAGCCTCCTGAGTGCTGAAATTACAGGCATGAGCCACCACACCCTACAAGCCTTACTCTTTAAGGAGTGTTAATTTAGTTGAATCAGGCATTGAGAGCTGTGATTTCATCGGAACTGGGCACATGTAAGCGTTAGCATGCCACAGTATATTAAAAGTAAGCAACGGAGCAAGGGTAAGTCTGTCAAGTCCTCTGCTTGATGGAACCTTCCTGCTCCTTCCAGAAACTGACTCATTCGGGGGTTTACGGCAGGCCAGCAATCAGAGACCTGGGTCAGGCTGTATGCCAGATGTTAGAAGTCCTGAATTTCCTGCTTTTGGATGGGGATACATATTATATATTAAATTCCAACTTTCCTCCTCATATTCTGTGCAACCCTGCTTGGAGGCCCCTTTGAGTGACAGAGCTGGGCTGAGCTCAGGCCATGGCCGCCTAGTGTCCTCGTCCCTACTGTGAATGTGGAGCGGGTGGGTGGTGAGATCCTTTCCCTCCCGTCCCCTCCACTTCATCCACACCTCGAAAATGCCTGTGACGTCGGGAATGTGGCCAAAGGGAAATCACTATGCTACGTTCTGGAGCCAGGGCTGGAGCCTTGACATCCCTGCCTCTCTGGGGGCAGCCGTGGGTGGGCCTTGGAGCGGGTTGCAAATGTGCTGGGTTTCGCATGTGCACTCTTTCCTTTCCCACACCCTTGCTGTCTCGGGACAGGCAGGCAGGAATGACAGACTCAGCATCACTCAGGCACTCTCTGCATCAAGGAATTTGAACTTGGCTCTGGTTCTTCATTTGCTGACTCTTATGTACCCGAGAGCTAGATCTAACAAGAAAACCAGATACTGTGTCTACAAATAGACCAGCGGGGGTGGGGGTGAGGTGGGGGTAGAGATATGTCCCTGCTGCCCTCCAGCTTGCCCTGTTTGGGCTCCTCAGTCTCCCTCAGGGAAGTGTTGGGACCATCTTGAGGGCATATGTACTTGTGTCCTATCCGGGAGCAGCAATGACTGGACTCTCTGCCCGGGATGGCCAGGAGCGGGTATCCTTGGCCATTTTGTGAGCCATCTTGCATGGCTCTAGGCCCATCCGATGAGCAAATCTTCCTGCTGAGGTGACACTGACTAAGAGAGACTTACTAGAGGAGAAAAGAAACCGTAAAGCTAGTGAGCTATCCCATGAGTAAAAGTGACGGCTGTGCAAGCCTGGTACCCTGAGGTCAATCCCTGCGACACACAGTGGGAGGAGAGACCTGAAAGCTGTGTTCTCGCCTCCACATGTGTGTCATGGCATGCACATGTCTGTACTCATATGTTGAAGTAATGGTTGTTTGCTCTAGCTCCCAAATAATGAGATGAAGACCTGTTACATTTATAATAATCTTTAAAGCACTATAGCTGGGCAGATTTTCATCTGTCTTAACCCATCTGTGTTAGCCTGGCCTACTTCCCAGCCTCATGTTCTGTCTCTTGTCCTCTAGTCTCACCCTGGCCACTCCTGCTCCATTTTTGTCCTCATGGCAACTCTCTTATGGTGACTTCTTCATGGACACACCTTCATTACCACCTCCCCATGACCCAGCAACCTCATCTCCTGTCTATCCTCCCCTCTCTCCACCTAGGACTCTCCCTCCCCCCCCCCAACTCTCCTGCCTGCTTTAGATTGTTCATCTCTTTATTGGTTAATCAGAGATGATGGAGAACAATTTTTTCACAGCATTGAGACAGCAGATTCTTCAATAGCAATGATAATACTAGAATCTGTTAGCATTTAGCTCACTGTTGGTTCAGCAATTAACAATTGAGACACACCTTAATACAATGTGAATGAAGGTCACATCTTTCCCTTTTAGTCCAAGAAATGGCTTTTTCTCTAGCATCAATAAACTATATGCAACAAGAACAATTATAAAAATTATCAGGTAAGAATCACATTCACAATGTCCAGTCCATTTGTATTTGGCAACTTTGGAGAAAGTTTTCCGTTATCTATCTGTCTTGGTGAATCCAAAGTTCTATAACTAAATCACTTTCTTTGTACCTTCTAAGCCTTTACATCTTCTAACTTTCATAACTTAACAATTACCAACCTTAAAACACTTTCGCAAACCTTCATGTAACACCTTTTTAGACCCTCTAACCTTTTACTAACCTTAAAACACCTTCTTACAACTTAAACTTTCACATCCTCCAACCTTCATAACTTGCATTCACCATCTTTAAAACATCTTAGACCCTAAAACACTTTTTTAGATCTTTCACAACTTAAGCTTTTATCCAGTCTTGTATTTAGTCTTCAACCCCATCAGAGACCTGAGAAGGATAAATATTACCTGAGGACACAGGAAGTGCAGAGTAAGCAACTTCCAAAACTATGGAAAAGACAGAGATAGCTGGCTGCCTGGACCATCACCTGAGTTTCCTCAGCAATGTTGGGGCATCATCTTCGGCCCTCTGGCTCAGTATATGACAGACTTTTTTTGTGAAGCAGGGTTGTTGAAGAATCGCTGACCTTGTCTTGCAAAGCTCAGCAATCAACTACCCTGTGTCCAGATTGTCCAGTTTGGACTGAATGCTGTCTGCCATTGAGTCAAGTGAAAGAAAAGTACTCTAGTGAGTTTGAGGCCAGCCTGATCTACAGAGTGAGTCCAGGACAGCCAGGGCTGTTACAACAAGAAAAGTACTCTAAGTACTCTCTCTGCTGGAGGGAGAGGTGGGAGGATTTTTGTGAGGTCTACAGAGAGTTCAAGGATGGCTAAGGCTACACAAAGACACCCTGTCTTGAAAACCATAAATAAACAAACAAATAAATAAATAAATAAATAAATAGGAGAAAGAAAGAAAAATGAAAATGTATTCTTGCTCCTCTTGGGTCATCCAGGGAGCCCTGTTCTCTGCCACCCTTGCTTTGGGTGACCCACCATACACCTGGGAGCTATGAGAGCTAAGAGCGATTATGGGACCACAATATCTGACAGAAACAATGTAAGTGCGGAAAGGTTTATTTGAGCTCACAGCTTCAGAGGGTTTTGGTCCATTCTGGCAGGGAAGTCATGGTGGAAGCAGCTTATTGCATATGGCAATGAGAGCATACGGTAGAGGGTTTGCAACACAGCGGAACAGAGAACAAGGTAGAAACCAAGGGAAGGGCATACCTTCTAATGACACCCTAATTCTTAAGTTTTCTACAACGTCTCAAAATAGGACCAGCAGTTGAAGAAAACAGCGTTAAAAGCCCAGGGAGTGTGTTTAAGATTTAAACCATAGTCCAGCTGTCATAGTCCAGCACTCAGGAGGCAGAGGCAGGTGGATCTCTGAGTTCGAAGCCAGCCTGGTCTACAAAGTGAGTTTCAGGACAGCCAAGGCTACAGGAAGAAATTCTGTCTTGAAAAACAACAACGACAAAGATTTAAACCATAACAGTTGGCAATAATGTGGTTTAAAAAAATAACATGTTGTGTGCTCCCTAGATTCAATTTTCCTTTCTCCTGGAGGGCATTTTTCAGCTTCTTCTGCAGTTAGGTGAGGTCATGGACTGAATTTTGGCCAGTAGAATGTGACCCAAAGGCTGCAAGCCATGCTACATTCTGGTTTGGTTCTAGCAGAATCTGCCTCGGCTGGCTCTCTTCCCTGCTTGCTAGCCAGTTTGGAGAAGATCCGGAAGAGGATGTCAAAGCCCTTTCTGTGCTGGGATGGAAAGGGGATTGGATCCCCGTGTACCTGCCAGAAATGAATGATAAATCATCAATTTGATTAATCTAATGAAGGCATGCTCTTGCTATGTTAGTCCAGGCCGGGCTCAAACTTAAGACAAGATCCTCCTGCCTCAGCACCCTGAGTGCTGGCTTTGCACCTGTGGGGTCAGCCCATCTGACTGAAAGAATCCCACCACTTGAAGGGCCCCAAAAGTAGATTCTTCCTCACAGCCTTGAAGTAAGAGCCCAGCCTTACTTACCTGGCTGACACCCAAACTTTAACTTTGTAAGGCGCCCCCAAGCAAGGAACTCAGTGAACAACTCACACAGACCCCTGTTTTATGCAGATGTGAGCTAATAAGCGGGGAGGACCAGGGTAAGATGGCTCAGTTGGTAAAGCTTGAGGACCCAAGTTTGATCCTCAGAACCAACATGATAAACAAAACCAAACCCTTAAACAAGAAGCCATCTGCAATTGATAGAGCTGCTGGCAAAGGGAAAACCAGTCTTTTTCATGGAGTGTCATTGGGTATATCAGCCACACTCCAAGGCGAGCCCCATGCCCAGGAGAAGTTGGCCAACACAAAATGAATTCCACTTTTTTTTGTTTTATTTTGGCATTTTTTTGGTCATTTTTATTGTAGTTGTGTGTTTTTGTTTGTTTGTTTTGATTTTTATTTTATGGGGTTTTTGCTTTGTTTTCGTTTAAAGAGAGAAATGACATAAAGTTGCGTGGGTAGGGAGGTGGGGAGGACCTAGGAGAAAGCCAGGAAGGGGAAAA
Organism: Pachyuromys duprasi; assembly: GCA_028658305.1. NCBI lineage: Eukaryota > Metazoa > Chordata > Mammalia > Rodentia > Muridae > Pachyuromys > Pachyuromys duprasi. The sequence continues at coordinate 20,995,303 of CM053746.1, read as the reverse complement.
CGTGATCAAAATATATTTTATAAAACCAAAGCAAACGAGAGCAACAGAACCAAAAAATCTGAGCACGGGGTTCTTTCCTGAGACTGATACTCCAACCAAGTACCATGCATGGAGAAAACCTAGAACCCCTGCACAGACGTAGCCCATGGCAGTTCAGTGTCCAAGTGGGTTCCATAGTAATGGGAACAGGGACTGTCTCTGACATGAACCGATTGGCCTGCTCTTTGATCACCTGACCCTGATGGGGGAGCAGCCTTACCAGGCCACAGAGGAAGACAATGCAACCACTCCTGATGAGAGCTGATAGACTAGGATCAGAAGGAAGGAGAGGAAGACCTCCCCTATCCGTGGACTTGGGGAGGGGCATATGTAGAGAAGGGGGAGGGAAGGTAAGATTGGGAGGGGAAGAGGGAGGGGCTTATGGGGGGATACAAAGTGAATAAAGTGTAATTAATAAAAATTTTAAAAAACCCCACAAAACCCAAAGCAAATGAACAAGCTAACCAATCTGGGAGTGGGGGTGAGCATTCTTAATGCCAGGCCTGAGGAAGCAGAGGTAGGCGGCTCCCCGTAGGGCTCTGCAGCCAGCCAGCCTACACTGCTTAGCAAGTCCTATGCCAAGGAGAGAACCTGTCTCGGTTAACAAGGTAGAGAGGCTCCTGAGTGCAGGTTGCTTCCACATGCCTGCTCACACACATGGCACACATACATGAGCATGCACGTACATGTTTGCACACACATGAGGGTGCTCACACAAAAAGTAAATGGGCATTGGTTTAAGCCACTAACTTGGCATTTTCTTTTGTTGTTGTTACAGAGTAATAGAAGATGAATCCAAACCGTAAGTTCCAGATATTTGAAAGTCCTACATCAAATTTAATCACTATTAAAAATATGTTCTATCCATCTATAGAGACATATGTCTTTGAGGTAACCACGAAGGCTAGGGTCATGGTCATAGTTCTCTGATGGTTTGGAGTTCTGTGCCAGGAGGCAGCTCCCTGGGGTGGGGAGGTTAGCCCCTTGAGTTATGGGCCTTGCCTGTGGTTTCATTTTTCTTATCATCTCAATCCCCTTTCCATCTTGGACCAGAATGTGTGAATACCCCGTCCCAAAGAAGCCAAATTCCGTTCACTCCCCTGCAAACAGCTGGCCCTTGCGAGCAGGGCGTGGTTTGCTTTGGTTTCCTGCTTGATTAGGGAGGAATGCTGCTGTGATCCTCGTGCAGAGAGAGACCTGGAGAGGAGATCACAGCTCTGGTGGGCAGAGGGATACCTCATCCCCCATGGGGACCAGCGCTCCTTTAGAGCTGAGGGCCCAGGGGCAAGGACCTTTCATATTTTCATTTATTGTGGTGAAATGCATATTGCCAAACCCTCCAAGAGTGACACTGAGTACATTCACAGTGTGAACACTGTTTCTATCTAGTTCTGAAACATTCCCCTCTCCCCCTCCAAGAGGAAGTTTTATCTCCATGAATCAGTCACTCTTCTCCCTTTACCCAGGTCCAGGCAACCACTAATCCCCACCTTTGTGGCTTCGCCTATTCTAGATATCGTAGGTAAATGGAATCATCCAACATGTGGCCTTTGTGTGTCTAGATTTGTTCTCTTAGCGGGACTTCAGGCTCCTCTGCATTGTGCTCATAGCATCTTCGATGGCATTGTGCTGGCGGTGAGGAGAAGCCAGCTGATCTCTTTGTCCCTTTCTGCTCTGTGTATTTGGGGGACCTGTCACAGTAGAATATGCTACCGAAGCGTGGGGGATCCCCAGGAAATGACCCTTCTCCCAATGTCGCCTGCTCTCTGCAGCCTGACCCTGAACCCAGCCTAGTGATATCAGACAGAGCTGGTGTAAACCTGTCTGGGGAGGTTCCAGAAACTGGTTCCCAGCTCTCTCTGGTCAGGGTGCTCCAGCTCAGTTCAGGGAAAGCCACAGGCTGTTTGTGGTGACAGTCTTGAGGTCACAGAGGGTGTCAGGAGAGGAGTTCCGTGCATGGCCTTGGGAGTTAGGGTTGCCTCACTGCTGGGTCTGGAAGGTCAGGGGAAGTCTGGCTGGGCATCAGGGGAGGCAGAAGGTCTCAAAGCAGCTTAGATCCTCACCCGAGGAGTTCATTTTTCCAGAGCAACTTAATCCCACATTGTTTGTTCTCTGCTCTGCAGCCGCCTCAACCGAAGAAACCACTGGAATATTTTCTGAAGGGGAATTTGTCCCTAGAGCCCGCTCCCTGCTCACTAGTAGGAGAGTGCCAAGATTTCATTCAGTCACTGCCACCAACTCCAGCAAACCCCAGACCACAGGAATGAAACCAGGTCACCTGGGGACAGCAAGTGGGCCACAGGCTGTGTGGGTTGGTTGTTTTGTGGCAAGGGCATTTGGGTTCAGGGGTCTCTAGTCCTCAGCATTGATCCAAGACCTGCCGCTCTGGTCAGGGGATCTTGGGTGGTCACCTCTTAGACTGACCACACTCACCTGGCCAATTTGGCCCTCTGCCAGACCTATGTGAGGAACCGATCTTGGCTGGGAGAGAGGAGCCACAACTGGGAGTGATGGGAGGGGGAGGGGGGATTTGCCACTCTCTTAGCAACATCCGTTCCTAGGCCTTAAAAAAGAAAGAAAGATTTTAAAGATGAATCTTGCTAAGCTGTCTACACCGGCTTTGAATTTCTAATTCTCTACATACATCTCAAGTAGCTGGGATTATGGGATGGATACCCAGCTGGAGTGGTACAGGTGTTGAGATGGAATGGACCCGCTATTGAACAGTCTGCTAATAGAGGAAAGCTTAGATGGCCCTAAGTGATGCGGGCAGGTTGCACCGCCATCCCAGTGTTTATGGACTGTGGACTTTGTGCTCAGAGAAGTGGGGAGGTATGAAGGATTTCAAGCTGGGCAGGACCCAATGAGGTGCGCATTTTGGAATTGTTTGTTTGTTTGTTTTTCCTCAGGCAGGATTTCTCTGTGTAGCCCGTACTGTACTGCAATCAATGTTTGTTGACCGGCCCTCTCAGACTTCCAGATACCAAAGATTAAGTGAATGAATCGCCTGCCCCACCCTGACGGGAAAGTGCGGCTTTGATCAGAGTCTTCCGTTTCTGAGAAAACCACCCTGTTTCCTGTGGCTTTGATCTGGAGCCTTAATTCTCCACTGTCTCACCCCAGCTAACAGCTCTGGCGGATCATTTCCTGTTTTCTGACCACCTTATCTCTCCCCCCCCCCAAATCCTTGGCTTTCTCTTTCTAGGTGACTGTGCTTCATGGCCCCCTTCTCTTCTTCTTCCCCTCTGTGTCCCTGGCAAGGGAGAGCTGACTAGCTGGATTAAATCCTCTCCAAACCCAAGCCTCCTGGGGTGCAAGGTCTTTCTGGGTCAGGCTCTAAGCCTCCTGGAGAGCTGGAGGACAGAGGTCAGGCCTGGGCCCCGGTATCCACATCCTGCTGATGTTTATAAGGTCAGGGGTTGGCGGTAGGCTAGGGATGGAGGCTTGGATGGGACAGAAGGAACATGTATAATCACAGACTACGGACACTCAGAGGAAAGGCTACATTCTGAGATACTCCAAAGCACTTGGAGGATTTCCCCAATTAACAAAAACAAACCAGCAAACAAGAAACCCGAAAGACAACAGGAGTTAGCTAAGCAAAGAGGGATGCGGAGGAGCTTGCAGGGGGCAGCAACCACATGTGCAAAGGTCCTGAGGTAGGAGCAGTGGTGGTCTGCTTGAGAGCTCAAGCAAACATAGCGCGGCCCAGTGAAATGAGGCTAAGGAGGTAGCCTGCAGCCAGCCCCCCGTCCCCCCCATGTACCAGACTAGACATTTTTGGCTTTATCCCTAGGGCAGTGGGAAGCACCAGAACATTTGAATAGGTATTGATGACCCTGTGGGATTTTTTGTTTTGTTTTGTTTTGTTTTGTTTTCTTTTTTTCTTAGAGACAGGGTTTCTCTGTGTAGCCTTGCTGTCCTGGACTCGCTTTGGAGACCAGGCTGGCCTCGAACTCACAGAGATCCACCTGTCATTGCCTCCCCAAGTGCTGGGATCAAAATCCAGCTGACCCTGTGTTTTGAAAGGCCCTGTGTTGCGGTATGGATAATAGACAGGGCAAAGGGTCAAACGAGGAGCAGGCTCCAAGGCTGTAGATACTCAGAGAGAGATGGGGGAGGGAGGCATCATTAAGGCGGCAGTGGAGCTGCAGGCACATGACTGGCTTTGAGGGAGCCTGTGTTGGAGGTCTGTGTTCAGTGGGCACACTCAGGTGTCTGTCCCTGGGAGCCTGAGAGCTGTGCTGGACTTCGCCTCTCATTTTCTGTCTGTCTTCCTGGGAAGACAAGCCAGACAGGTTCAAAGTGCAGAGTCCTGAGGTATATGTTCAAAAGACACGTGCAGAAGGCACATGGCTATCGGGAGAAGTTCTCTCTCACGTGCAACAGTGAGAACAGGACCCCAGGAAAGCTGTTGTTAAGGTGTCCCCCATCACTGAAATTTGCAGCATTCTTGGTGCTAGGAATCTTCTTTGTCTCTCCAGGGGCATGCCCCATGTCCTGGCAAAGACTCCATCCTTAAAGTAGCAGCCTGAGGGTTGTTCCTTGAGCATCTGGGCTCCCCCCCCCCATGGGTCCTGGGGTATCCAGACTTGGTTCCCCCTTTCCTCTTCCTGCCTCTGACTCAACGTTCTTGGAAGTTTATTCCTCCGTAATTTGATTACTCATGGAACCGCCCTTCCCACGCAGGCCCGCACCCTTCCCCGGGGGAGGGGCTGTAGAGGAACCCCCAGGTTGCGGGCCCACAAACCTGACTGCCACGCCCCCATCCGCAGAACCCTCCCATCCCAGAGTAAGATCTGAGTCCCCTTTCTGGGCGGGAGCTCTTCAGGGTCATGGATGCTCCTTGGCTTTAGGCCCAGTGACCTAGAAGCCCACCAGGAGTGTTTGCTGCACACCGTGTCTGGGCTACGTGGGCCGCAGGCGTGGGTGGGTTGTAGGCGTTCCAGCCCTTGCCCTCCTGCATGTCCTTGATGCTGAGGGCTATCTGTGACCCTCAAGGGCTCAGCCGTGGCAGGTGGGGCAGCATGGAGTCAGTCCATTGGGCTCAAGTCACCCAGGAAGCCACTCCCTGCTGTGACTGTGAATAATGGGGTCAGTGTTAATGGGATGCCTAGGGACTTGGAGAGTCTGGTCTCCAGCTGTTTCCTTTCCTGTCTGCCCTGGGGGTAGAAGGCTGATTTTTTTTTTTTTTTCTCGTTCTGTTCTCTGGCCTCTGGCTTCCCACCCAACTTCACAGGCATGCTTTAAGGACTGCTCAGCGGACCTTTGCGGAGGGTAAGATGTAATATTTAAGCTGCAAGTCAGAGGGAGGGGAGTTTCCCCGTGAGTGGCCTGAGTGGCAGGGGGAGGTGTGTGTGTGTGTGTGTGGTGTCTGAAGGGCTCCTATTATTTTACTTCCAAGGCTGTCTGCTCACGTGATGTAGTCTTGGATGGTTCACACTGGCCTGAGCCGCACACTCACAGGACACGGTTCTTTCCCTTCCTGATCTTTACTACCTTTTGATGTCTGCCCATCCCCTTGGACCTTGGCTGAAGATGCCCAAGAGAAGTAAGCACATACTCTAAGGCAATTTCTGACTGCTGGGGACATCAGGTGTCATAGGCTCCTAGGCATACATAAGCAAAATGACCACAGGGACCCAGAAGCGCACAAGAGGCCATGGGAAGTTCAGAGCATATGGCGGCAGTTTCAACTTTCTTCTAGAAGGACTTAAGAAAACTAGCTTCCAAATTGGACAGGGCAGAGCCACCCAGATTACAACAGAAAGATCATAAGGCTTGGATAACTGAGAATGAGCAGTGCCCAGCAGAAGTGGCCTCAGAGAGAAGGATTTTTTTGTTTTCTTTTGTTTTTGTTTTTTTTTTTAGACAGGATTTTTGTGTGTAGTTGTCCTGGCTGGACTCGCTTTGTAGACCAGGCTGGCCTGGAACTCAAAGACATCCGACTGCCTCTGCCTCCTAGTGCTGAGATTACAGGTCTGCGCCACCACCGCCAAGCTGAGAAGGCATGGTTTTAACCCATGGAGAAGCTTAGAGTCTTCCCCTGCTTGTCCCAGGAACACAGCTAACAGAAGTTCCTTTGGGTCTGCCCCAAGGTGCCAAAATCCAGAGGCCTGAGTCCCTCTGAGTCAAAGTCTCACTGAGGCACCGTTTTTGGGTTGGTTGTCTACTCCCTTGTAGCTGGCATGGCTGTAAGCTATCACAAAAAGCAGAAGACTGACCTTGACTCGTTTCTGGGGAGGCACTTTTTTTTTGGACCTCAGTTTCCTCACGTGCAAAAAGCCTCATGTTGCTGAGGCAGGACAGCGGGAGGCAGAGCCTTCATGCTCTGTAACAAGGTTCTAGTGAGTGGACTGTACTCTCAGATCGCCTGCTGTGCCTGGGAGTCCCCTGGCCCATTCTGACCTTCCCAGAGTCTGTGCACACTTCCCTTCAAGCTGGGGACGTGTCACCAGCCTCCAGAGCCTCCTCAGGATGAGTGGTTCCGTGTGGAATGTCCTCTACTGAGCTGCAGGAAACAGGGGCCCGAAGGGAATTCCCTGTGGTTACCTTACCTCCTTGGAGACCTAGAGATACAAACACATGCGCATCCTGCAGAATTTGGAGTAGCTCACCACACCCTGGAGAACGCTTTGCTCACAGCAGTCTCTCCAAGCCCTTTAGTCACCGGCTCCTCCATGTGAACACCCAGGGGCAAGATGGGCTAGCGACAGGGATATTTGACCTCTGAGTTCTGCCTCCCGGTGCAAGGGTTGAGACAGTTAGCCTCGAGTCCTCTTTCCTTCCCTCAAGCTTTGCTCAAGGCTCCCTGCTAAACTCAGCCTTACCGTTTATCAAATAGGGATGTTAGACTCACCCTTACATGGTGGCTGTGAGAATTAAACTAGACATTATTACATGAGCAGGAGGGAGGTTAGCAGTAGGTGTCCTTCCTCATCTTTCCCTTTTCTCTGCTCACTGGAGGAAATTCGAGGTTGGCTTACTCAGTTTCCAAAAGTGGTTTAGCCAGCCAGTGGTGATGCATGCCTTTAATCCCAGCACTTGAGAGGCATTGGCAGGTGGATGTCTGAGTTTGAGACCAGCCTGGTTTACAGAGTGGGTTCTAGAACAGCCAAGGCTACACAGAGAAACCTTGTCTCCAAAACACCAAAATAAATATGAAAAAATTGATTTATTGGTCTCCTTTGCACTCTAAGAAAGGTGTTGATTCATCGGAGCAGTCCGAAGGTATTTCTGACATAAAACAGAAGAGAAAGAGAGAGAGAGAGGATCAGGGCAAGACTTGGAGAGAAGAGAAACCTGGAGTTTGCTCTGCACACTAGGCTGGCCTCGAACTCACAGAGACCTGCCTGCCTCTGCTTCGGGAGTGCTGGGATTAAAGCCCGCTCCTCCTGAGAGAAGCAGCAGATTCCGTGACTGAGGCTGGATGCTCTTGGTGTGCCTGTTGCCTCCCACAGTCCACTGGTGTTTTCTGGATAAAGGATGATCGTGGGGATTTAAGAGCCACTTGGAGAGGGGTAGGTAGATCTATGTGAGTTTGAAGATAGCCTGGTCTACACAGCAGGTTCCAGGCCAGCCAGAACTACACAGTGAGATCTTGTCTTAACAAACCAAGAGCCAGTTGGTGGCCTGGGCCTGTACTTGTTTCCTCTGTCCCCTTTGTAAGATTGGAGCCTCTTAGACGGCAGGGTCTTTTGAGTTCTTTATTAGATGGTGACCACTAATACGGATTAGATAGATTCTTTCTGACCTTGGGCTCTGCCTGAAGCACCAGAACAGGATTCTGCTCCTGGTTGGGTCCCATCTCTGCCCGAGCCCCGCCTTTGAAAGGGTAGGAGGAGGAGGCCGAGTACAAAGTGTCTCCTGCCATGTGCTGCCCAAGGAGAGAATAACAGAAAAACAGCTTGCCACAGCCCAGCCCCAGAGCTAGACGTGTCATTTGGGAGCATGAAAAATCCCAGCCCCACCCAGGAGGTTCTCAGAGTGCCAGGTAGGCTTCATCTGGCCTATCTTTCCTCCTCTGACTGTCTCATGGGTGGGGCAGGGGCCGGGCCAAACCAAAAGCTCTATCTCATGGCAGTGAAACGTGTTTGCTTGTGTCTGGCAGAGCTGCAGGGGTGGGGATGGAGGTCACGATGACAGCAGCTCAGAAGCTCCTGCGCGAAAGGAACGAAGTGTTTGCACTGTGGACGAGTTGGGATCTGTCTGTGTGGGTCATAGTTTGGGCAGCGTAGCTCAGGGCGCCATCGGGTTAGAGCAGCTCGCACTCTGGTTTGGTGCAATTCTGTGAGATCTGAGCATCGCAGAGAGAGAGGAGCTTATGACAAGGGCGTGAGCAGGGAAGTGGGGCACACAGGGCAGAAAAGTTAAACTTCCTGAAGGTTGGGAACGACTGTAAACGTTGCTAATTTGAACCTTGAGGAAGGGATGCGTGGTGGTTATGAGCACTTGCTTTTGCGGGGAAGCCAGGTTCCGATTCCCAGCACTTACACCCTAGCTTACAACTGTCTGTAACTGTGGTTCCGAGGGACCTAATGCCCTCTTCTGGCCTCCACAGGCACTGCATGCATGTGGTACACAGACGCACATGTAGGCAAAAACATCCAAACGCGTAAGAAAAATAAAGAAATCTTAAAAAAATAAAAGCGTGACTGAGTAGGGACTCAAGGCGGTGGAGAAGGGGTGAGGGCAAAATGGTAAGGGGGGTGCAAACAGAGCAAATAGCTTAGTGTGAAGTGGGGATCAGTGTCGAGTACTCACTCATCACCAAGAGCTGTGCTGGGTGCTTTGCCCGTGCATCACCTCATTCCATCCCACAGCACTCTCACCAGCGAGGCACAGATAAAAGGGTGGGATGGCTGGACCCGGAAGATGGGGCTGGTTGAGCCCGGATGAATCAGGTTTGTTTGATTCTGTGTATGTGTTTTTGTTGAACTCTGCCGGAGGTGTCCTGAACATATCCTACGGGATTTATATCCCATGATGTTTTTAAGGTTCTGCAGAGGTGATCTGAGGGCATGTTGGATTTTAGTTTCATGTTTAAAATACGATCAACAGACCCTGAGGTGTGTTATGTATCAAAAGGCATTTTCCCAAGCCTGTGCCTATTTTTGAATTCTTTATGAACGTATCGATGATGAGAAAGTCTGCACAAACTGTTCAGGTCATTGTGAAGCTGTGGCCATTGGGGTTGGGGAGAGGGCTCGGTAGGTAAAGTGTTTGCCACACAAGATTGGGGAACCGAGTTCGGATCCTCAGCACTCTCCTAAAAAGCCGGGCATGGCAGCATTTGCCTGTAATCACAGTCCTGGGGAGGTGGAGACAGAAGGAGCCTTGGGGGATTGCTGGCTAACCAGTCTAGCTGAATCGGTGGGCTCTAAATTCAGGAAGAAAGCCTGCCTAAAAACCAAACCAGACAAATATGGATGGCTGGAGAGCTGTCTCAGTGGTTAAGAGCACTGTTTATTCTCGAAGAAGACCCGAGTTTGGTTCTCAGCACTTACATGGAGGCTCACTACCATCTGCATCTCCAGTTCCAGCGGGTCTGAGACTCTGCTCTGCCCTCCTCACGACATAGACATGCACACGGCACACATATATACATGTAAGCAAACCACTCATACACATAAAGATAAAACCTTTAAGATGTATCTCTTGGGCTGGAGAGTTGGCTCAGTGGTTAAGAGCACTTGTTGCTCTGGCAGAGACCCAGGTACAATTCCCAGCACCCACATGGCAGCTCACAACCATCTGTTAACTCCAGTCCCAGGAGATCTGATGCCCTCTTCCGACCTCAGTGGGCATCAGACACACAGGCATTTATACACAAATAATAAATAACTAAGTAAATAAATAAACAAGCCTAAGAAAAATCCCCAAACCTAAGATGGAGGAAAATACCAGAAATAGACCTTGGGTCGCCATACCCATTTGCACTTAGGTATATATATGTGTGCGCACGTGTACACACACACACACACACACACTTCCGCATGCATAGTAAATATACAAGTGAGCACCCTACCCTTCAAGCCCACTGGTCCCCATTACAAGGTAGCTGGATTTCCAATCCAATTTTCCTCTTTTCCCTTTTCTTTCGGAAATGTCTACCGTAAATGTTAAATAAGAAAGGAACTGGAAGAGGAACGAGGTTCGGTAGGGGATGGCAGCTGGGTGAGCAGGGCTGTGGAGGCTGCAGTCTGGCTTGCACACGGCAGAGCTTGTAGCTGAAGAGGAAGCGAAGCTGCTTGGAGGAAGCTTAGATCTTTGATGTGCCCCATGCAGCAGAGAGCAAGCCTTACTGAAAGTCTATAAAGCAGTGGTTCTCAACTTTCCTAATGCTTTGACCCTTTAATACAGTTCCTCGTGGTATGGTGACCCCCAAACTGTATTTCATTGCTACTTCATAACTGTAATTTTGCTACTGTCACGAAGCACAGTAATGTAAATATCTGATATGCAGTATATCTGAAATGCAACCCCATGGGGGTCATGACCCACAGGTTGAGAATGGCTTCTTTCATAGCCCATCAGACTGTTCTGACCCTTTAATGTGGATTGCTCAGCCAGCCAGGTGTTTGTTCCATTTTTGTTTCTGCTCCCATATTAGAGGATCTTCTTTGAAAAAATTAAGTTGTCTGGGGGAAGATTTAAGGTGGCTCCTAGAACAAAGCTCATTGGCGGCAGGCATTTAGAAGTCTCCAGGCAGAGAGAACAGCCCGCTGGGAAACAAAGCCTTCCATTCATACCCTCTTATCCATGTGCACAGGGCTTCCAGGAAACTTTGTCCTGCTCATTCTTAAATGTGAATGGACAGCCATAAGCCAGGAGCTATTTGAGGAAGCCTGAAATATGAACTAGAAAGACTAAGATAAATAAACTGAAAATAGGACCTCTAAAGAAACAGAAGCAGTTCATAGGCAGGAAGGAACTTTAAAAGAAAGAGTTCAACAAGATACTGTATCTATTAAACATGAGCAGTGGGGTGGAAAGGGAACAAATAGCGAAAAAAAAGTCAGCTGGGCAAATATATATATCTATATTTCAGTGAAATGTTGAAATAGGAAATAAGGCAAGAAGGGAAAGAATCAGAATTTTTGTTGGAGAAAAGATAGAGATGTTAAAAAAAGAAGTCACTGAAGGAAGTCATTTTCCTCTTCTCCTCTTCCTCTTTTCCTTTTTCCTTAGAGACAAACTCTCTCGTAGCCCAGGCTGGCCACAGATTTGCTATGTAGCTAAGGATGATCTTGAACTCCTGATTCTCCTGATGAGATTACAGATGCATGCCATCACACCCAGTGAATGAGGTGCTGGGGGAAGGACCAGGACCCATGGCTTCATGAATGCTTGGCAAACACTTCACCAATTGACTTTCATCTCCATTTATTATTTATTTATTTTTGATTAGTAAGTATTTTCAGGGAGAAGAGAGCAACTATTAGTATTTCAGGGAGCTCTTAGAAAGCCAAAAAAAAAAAGTTTTTAAAATAGAAAATTAGAACTTCATGGACTGAAAAGATTTAGAGTTTTCAGACTAACAGGGCTTGTTAAACCCATAGCGTTATAAAACAAAACAAACAAGCAAAACCCAAAAAAAATAGGATTTAGAGACTGTGTAATGCCTGGGAAAAATAAAAAGACCTACGATTCCAGAGAAAGCAAAAAGTCACCTGTAAAAGCACACAAACCAGGGGCTAGAGCATTAAGAACACTCACTACTCTTCTAGAGGACCCAAGTTCAATTCCCAGCACCTACCTAAGGAGACTATAGATCAGGAAAACACCAGACTTCTCACTAACAAGTAGTTCTAGATGTCAAATGGTAGCAGAGCAATGTGGCCAAAGTTCTGAAGGAAAATGACTTTTAATTTAATATTCCATACCCAGCTAAACTGTCTATTGGAAGTGGGGCATACTAGATTTTAAAAAACACCCAAGCTGGGCAGTCCTGGCTCATGCCTTTAACTTCAGCACTTGGGAGGCAGAGGCAGGCAGAGCTCTGTGAAGGGCCCGTAGCTGTTGAGGTGAAAACAAGCCTACCACATGAGGTTTCTGGAAAGGCTATTGTTAAGGCTTGGCTGTCTGGCTGCAGTGTGGACTGTAGGCTTGGAGTGAGGAGAGTGGTTTCTCTCTCAGGTTGGGCCAGACAGAAGGAGCCGGGGTCCTAGTGACATAGTGGAGTTCCACACCAACCTAGAGCACCCATCCCTGGATTTCCTGATAGACAAGAAAAACATATCCCCTTGTAGTTGAAGTTACTGATTGCTCTGTTTTCTGTCCTTTGCAGCAGATTCACTTTCCATCGAAATACTCTAAAACTTACGAGCTGCTTCCTGGAACATGTGTGTTTTTAGAAAAGTACTGAGCTAGTATGAAGGTAGACAACTCTCTCCCCTCCCTTTTCCCCCATCTGCCCCTGAATCAGGAACCGACATTCTCTTGTTTGGGGGAAGAAACTTTCAGAGGACCATCTTGGTGCCCTGACACTGATTTCTCACTGTGGGATCAGGTGGGACCCCCTTGGTGTGGGATGTTGGGAAAGGGGACCCAGCCTGCCGGAGTCTGCATGGCTCAGCCTGTTTCCTGGTGCTGTCTGAGCCTGACCTGAGTAGCATGCTCCTCGGAGCATCTAGGCCAACCCAGCCTCTGCTGGGGAAAGCTTCAATAGCCCAGCTGGCTGGCGAAGTGGGTGGGTTATTTCAAAGCAGGGGAGTAGAGATGGGAATCCCATTTGGACTTTGGGTCCTAGCTGTATCCTGCAGTTCATGTGGCTTCTGAAGAAAGCTGACATTTTAGTCCCTGTGTGTCTCCTGTAACTATTTCTCAACTGAATCAAAACCTGGAAAAGTGTGGGGTGTGACTGACCAGCACCCGCAAACCTTAGCCTCTGTTGAGTACTTAGCCACAATGGGAGAAGCTTCAAGACTGAAAATAAACACCGGTTTTAAAATGTTGGATGACTTCAGACTTCACTCTTCATGTGCCTTTTGGTATTACCATTACATAGATTTATTTTTTTTAAGTATTTATTTATCTTATTTTATGTGTGTAAGTGTTTTGCCTGCATGTATATATGTGTATCACATGTGTGCCTGTGGTGCCCTCAGAGGCCAGAAGTGGGTGCTGGATCCCCAGGAACTAGAGTTATGGGTGGTTGTGTGTCACCACCTGAGAGCTGGGTGTAATGGTGCCATTTGTAATCTCAGCTCTCCGAAAGCTGAGGCAGGTGGATTGCTGTAAGTTTAAGACTATCCTGGGATACATAGTGAGTACCAGTCCAGCTTTTAGTCAGAGCTTGTCTAGAAAAACAAACAAACAAACAAACAAACCCCCAGCCAACAACAACAAAACAGGCATGTAGGCAAAAGGGATAGTTGGGAGGTCGGAGTCTCCTGGAAGCATCGGACCACACAGGAGCAATCACAGATGCTCATCTGAAATGTCATCTTATTCTTCTAGTCACTGTAACTGTAAAACACAATTGGGTTGGACACACATTCCTACTGCTTCTCACTCACCGGTTCTGCAGCTGTGTTCCAGCCACTGTGCTTGGGAAACAACAGAGATGCTTCCAAAGGGCTGGGTTTCAGATTAAAAAAAAAAAGGCTAAGCAGTTTTTAAAAAGTTACAAATTAAGAACATGTTTGCCGCAAAAGTTAAGCAATGCAGAAAGAAAGTGCTCCCTTCCCTCCCACCCCGCTGCTCACTTGGAAAGTAGTAATAATGGACAGATGCATATTCTTTGGGTAGTTATAGGGTCTCAGAGGGCAGGGATGGGGTTACCTTACCTGTGATGTACCCCTGATATGTGTCAAATAAGTATTTGTTAACTGAGTTAATGGTTAAGCAACAATCCTACAATAGATATGTATACTTCAACATTAACATGTTTTTATTATTGTGAGTATGTGTGTGCGTACTGTACTTGAAGAGCCCAGAAGAGAGTGTTGGAAGCCTTGAAACAGGAGTTAGTCAACAGTAGGCAGCCCGCCATAGGTGCTGGGAATTGAACTCAGGTCCTCTGGAAGAACAGCCAGCTCTCTTAACAGCTGAGCCATCTTTTTAGCTGTTATATGTTTTAATATTGTAAGAAGACAGTGGTAGGCTAGGTGTGATGGCACACACCTTTAATCCCAGCACCTGAGAGGCAGCAGCAGGCAGGTCTCTGTGAGTTTGAGGCCAGGCTGGTTGACATAGTGAATTTCAGAACAGCCAGGACTACTACTGAGATGCTGTCTCAAACACACAAACATCAAAACAAACAAACAAAAACTGAACAACAAGCCCCCCAAACAACCAACACTACAATGTACAAATAAAAAAGACAATGCTACATATGTTTTTCTCTTTGCACCTTGCTCCCTCAAAAAACCTATTATGAACAATCCTCTGTGTATTGTTTTAACTTCTTTTCTTTTGTTCTTTCTTTCTTTTCATTTTTTTTCATGGGTTGTATTGTGTCATTCCTTAAAGTTCCTTAAAGGTTCATTAAAGTCCTAATCCCTCTTTTTGATGAGTGTGACCTTCTTTGGAGCATGACCTTAACACATGTGACCAAAGTCAGAAGTAAGACTGGCTTGCCACCACACCTTGCATTCTGGACTTGTCCTTGTTGGGATGGCAATGCAATGATTTTTCTGTTGCTTTAAGCCATTGAGTTGTGGCCCTCTGCCCTGGGTAAAGAATCCATTCCTTGTGGTATATTTGGTTGCTTCCAGTTGTTGAGCTTAATGATGACATCTGACATTTTCCTGGGCTGCATGGGCTGTCTGGAGCAGCCTAAGAATTTGTTTTTGTTTTTGTTTTTGTTTTTGTTTTTGTTTGTTGTTGTTGTCTTTTGTTTTCTCCAGGAAGCCTTTGGAACAGTCATGGACCAAAGCTTGGAGTGTTAGCCTCCATATAACCTTGGCTGCCTTGCCAAGCTAACACCCGGGACACCTGTGTCTTATTTGGGACATACTCTCAACTAAAAAAGTATTTGTTGCTCATTTGAGATGCAAATTTCAGGGGGCTCCTGAATTCTCATTTGCTAAATCTGGCATCTCCAGTCCTCTGGCTGTGGGCATCCCACACTCTACCAAGGAGCCCAGGGAGCCTTGCAGCTCTTTGTCTCATGAGTGTGAAGGCTTGGGGAAAAGTCCTGGCTCTTCCGTTCTCCACTAGCACCCCGATTGTATACAGGGGCACCAGCCTTCCCAGGACCCAGCCCATGTAACGAGTACCTTATTTATTTTCTGTTCCTTATCCTTGCACCTGCAAAAATAAACTAAAATAAAATATTTTAATTTGTTTTTGTTTTTCGAGCCTAGTTTCTCTGCCAAATGCTGAGATTAAAGGTGTGCCCCCCCACCACCTACCTGGCTTTGCACCTACAATTCTATCCAGGCTACTCTCAGCCTGCCCTCTTTGCCTCTCTCCCCTTCACTGGACTTGCAAAGGTGGGCTCGCTTTGTCCACAGTTCATGGTGTCCAGGTGTGTGGTGAGAGCCCGTGAGAGAAGGGCAGTGCCTCCCAATTCTGCCTTGGTACAAGAATTGCCTGACGGCTAGTTAAAGATGGTACTCCATGGGACTGAAGAGTTAGCTCAGTGTCTAAGAGCACTTGTTGTTGCAAAGGACCTGGATTCCTCCCTGGACACCAGGCATGAATGTGGTACACAGACATACATGCAGGAAAATACTCATACATATCAAAATAATAAAAATAAATAAATAAATAAATAGATGCCACTACCACAACCACTACCATTGGATAGTGGCTCACATGTGTAATCCCTGCACTTGGACACTTTGATGCTGAGGTAGATGGATGGTACTGAGTTTCAAGTCCAGCCTGGGTTACATAGTGATTTCAACTTGTCCTGGAGCTACAAAGTGAGACCTTGCCTCAAAATAAATAAATAAATAAATAAATAAATAAATAAATAAATAAATAACCAGAAATTGAACAAACAACAAACAAAGGGGCGAAAGCTTCTCTTGATTGGCATCAGATATCTCCGGGGAAGGGGTCATTGTCCTTCGAGGCCCTGGCCTTGTCTGCAAGGCAATGTGCTCTGAATTCTGCAGTCTCCGTGGGAACCTGGCAGGAGAGGTCTGGAAGCAAGGAGAGGGAGATCAAGGAGAGGAGGAAGGGCAAGAGGCCAAGAGCCAAAGAGGAAGGGAGAGCCTGGTGTGCTGGAGCCAGAACGCAGAAAGCTAAGAGAAGAAAGACCGAAACCGAGGCTGGAGAGAGGAGCCAGGGCCACATCTGCTCAAATCTCTTGCTGGCTGATTTAGAATTCAGCCTAAAAAAGGGACAAGAGTGGCTTGGAAGCAAGGAACCAACCGAGCCTCTCTCAAAGGTGAGCCTGGGGTCCCCTCCTCTCTGGGACAACTTGGCTTCTGGAATGTCACACTGCTCCCCGATCCAATCCCCCGACCCATAACCTGGCAAAAAGCCACTCGTACATGCAGATCCAGCAGGGGCTTTGTGTGAAGGGCGGAGAGCGGTGGGCATTCAGGGCAGGCAGGGGGCCGTGCCTGCGAGAAGTCGGTACAGGCATCCAGGACAGAGCTAGAACATTTCCATATTAGACAAGTAACTTCGGCAAATATTGTTTTTGTTATTGAGACGAGGCTATAAATGTTCGAGTATGTGGTAGGCATACCGCATGTCCCCCTGTGAGCTCCCTCGAGTGTGGGCCGGACCCAATGACTTGCTTTCTAATGAATAAAACATGGCAGAAAGGAGAGATGTCCTTTTTAAGAGTAGGCCTTGGGAAAACCAGGGCTCTCATCTTGCTCTTACTCATTCAACACAAGCCTTCTCCTTTATTTGCCACGGACGAAGCCAGCTGCGGTGTGAGGGCCGTCCCACGGAGAGGCCAGTGTGCCAAAGACCTGAGATGGTGAGCAGACGGAGGCTTTCCAGCCAACAGCCCACAAGGACCCGGATCTTGCCAGCAACCATGTGTGAGATCTTGGAGGTGGAGCCTTCCCGGGCAGAGCCGAGGGGCACTCTGACTGCAGCTTTGCAGACTTGCATCCGTCACCTGTAGGAACTGAGATAACAGAAGCGTTTGTTTAGGACGCTGACCTTTGGGCTACTTAGTTACATAGTAACGGGCAATAATTCAAGTGTGATTTGGAAAAGGCCAGCCATTCTTGTTCCATTCTCCCATATACATTTTCTTTTCTTTCTTTTCTTCTTCTTATTTATTTGTTTGTTTGCTTGTTATTACATGTTGTTATGTTGTGGAAGCTGTCTTCAGTAATGTTCTGTTGTGCTTGGAAGATCAGTGCTTCTCTAGACAGAGTCCCCCCACCCCCCACAGCCTTTTGCACGTGCTTTTTGATGAGTTGAAGCCATGGTGGGGGGTACTGATGTTGAAGTCTTTTCTCACTACTTATCACTAAGGGGGTGGGGCAGTAATTGGACATCTAGGTTCATGGCCTGTTTCTGGTGCTCTCAGGCTGCAACCAGTAAATAGGAACTCTATGTCTATTGGCAAGCTGGGTCAGCAAGTAAACTGTGGAGCCCACAGTGGGTAGGAAGAACTGACTCCCAAGAGTTCTCCTCTGATCCTCACTTTGCTACTGTGGCATGCATGCATCTGTAATCACATGCATCACACACACTACACACAAGCAAATAATAAGTAAAATATCAACAAAGAAACTCTACTTGTTATTTTGTTGTTGTTTTGTTTTTTCAAGGCAGGGTTTCTCAGTTTAGCCTTGGCTGTCCTAGAACTCACTCTGTAGACCAGGCTGACCTCGAACTCACTGAGATCTGCCCGCCTACTGCCTTCCCAGTGCTGGGATTGTCTGACTCTACCTGTTAGCTTAATTAAGATTTACACAAACAGCCAGACTGCTTAGCAACCATCGGTGTGAAGGTGATGCCAGCCGGTAATCAATAATCAAAACTGCCCTGGGAAAATGCCATGCATTCCTGGGACTCAGGGCCTTGGAAACCCAATAATTATTTGGGCTGTTATCATTACTGCCCTTCAGTTTCTTTCCCACTTCCTCAGAGCACTGGGGATGAAGAGTCTACCTTGGACAGGGCCAGAGAGCCCCCTCCCCACCAAACATACTTGGTTGAACAGCTAGTTAGTTAGGTGGGAGGGCCCAGGGGTTCGACATATAGCAGAAGGGTTCCGCTCAAGCCTGGCAGGTCCACAGCTGTGTTTTCCCAGGCTTGATTGCCCATTGTGTAGACGCTCCAGTTTTTGAAATCACTTCCCTGTTTTGGTTCCCAGCTTTGACCTTTAAAGAAAGACTTCCACGAATGTATTTATGCAGATTAGTGCTTGGCTCTCATTCCCACTGTTTCCTTGGAATACATTCCCAGGAATGAGCTGACTGGGTCAAAGGGGGAGAAGAGCCCTATACCCCTCGCTAGGAATTGCTTTATTGCTTTCTAACGACACTTAGAGCAGCTCAATAGCAAGGGCATACAGACTGTCAGGGGTCAGCCTCAGGGCAACTTGTTATTCACACCCAGAAAACCAGCTCCTTGGTCCTTTACAACTACCCAAGAGGAAGATGGCCGTGGGGTTCACTGCCCAGCATTCTGGAAGTTCCAGCCCCAGGGGCGCAGAACGAATGGTGTCCAGTTTGAACAGACAGGTCTTGAGTTTGAATTCTTCTTTCTGCTGAGCTAGGGTCCTATGTCCCCGCATGGCCTCAACTAACTAATAACTGATACTAACCTTTGACTCCTGGCCCTCCTGCCTCCGCCTCCTGAGTGCTGGAATTATACCCCCGTGTCATCTTCCCAGGTTGGTTCTGAGTCATATTGCCCCTGGGTGCCCCTGTGCAATTTACTTTAGGTGCCTGAGACATTATTTTTCTTTTGCATCTATAAAGCAGAAACAGTAGTGATTTTGACCCTTCAAATATGAAAGGAGGGGGGCCAGAGAGATGGATTGTCGGTTGAGGGTACTGACTGCTCTTCCAGGTTCATATCCCAGCACCCACGTGGCAGCTCATGACTGTCTGTGACACTAAGATCTGACAACCCCGCGTAGACATACATGGCAGGCAAACCACCAATGCACATAAAATAAAGGTAAATATATTAAAGGGAAAAAAAAACGAGAGGAGGGGTTGGAGAATTGGATCAGCAGTTAAGAGCACTTATTCTTGCAGAGGACCCAGGTTTGGTTCCCAGCACCCACAAGGCTCACAACAGCCTATAACTCCAGTTTCATGGGGATCTGACACCCTCTTGTGACCTTTGAGGGCACACCAGGCACGGATGTGGTGCACATGCGGGCTAAACACCCTTATACATAAAAATTTTAAAAATCTACATAAAGATTTAGAAGGCAGCAGGAAGACTAAATGAAGCATTATTTGGTAGAGGGCAAGGGATGGGAACCGGGCTAGGTGGTAAACGGTTGTCAGTATGCAGGGATCCATTTGTACCGCACAGCGGCTCAGCCTCAGTTTCCATCTCAGCCCTGTGTGCCTCCCCCTCTGCAAGAGTTTCCGCAAGAGACCCCCATTTTGTGTTCTTCAAAAATTTCCCTGAGCATCTCCCTGTCTCTCTGAGGCAAACTAGTAGTAATCTAGGTGCTGAGATCTTGGGTCTGGTAGTCTTTGGTTGCCCCCTTGTGGACAGTTGTCTCCATTCCAACTCTCTCAGCTAAAGGTGTGTGTGTGTGTGTGTGTGTGTGTGTGTACGCGCGCGCGCGCCTGGCTGTGTATGTATGTGTGTGTCTGCATGTGAGTCTGCATGTCTCTCTGTGTGTGTGCGTGCCTGTGTATGTATGTGTGTGTCTGTATGTGAGTCTGCATGTCTCTCTGTGTATGTTTGTCACTTTGTGTATGTGCGCGTGTGCACATGTGTGTACTCTGTTTGCTGGCTAAGGAAGGATGGGGTCCACAGACTGTCTGCTTACCTGTATATACAGATGGGAATTATGTGTGCTATGCGTGTATTAACATGTGTGCCCGGGTGCGTGTCCACCTGACATCACTCTTCCCATCGTGGGGAGCTCACATGATTGGTTGAACAAGGCCATTGTCATACATTTCGATTGTGCTCATTCAGACGGGCAATTCATTACGTGCCTACTGTGTGCCTCTGAAGAGGCAGCCGTGACCCAGGGAGTACTGTTTCTGCCCCTTTGCTGTTAGATGAGAGAGACAGCACATCACTGCAAACCAGCACCTCGCAGACTGCAGGGAAGCTGCCTGGCGGCTGAGGCTCGGCAGCCCATCCATGACGATGTGGGTACCCCTGGCTCCCCCTCCTCCATGGGGCTTATATGAAGAGCACCCTCGAGGCTTTAGAAGAAAGCAAGGTCGTTTCTGAGCTTCTTCCGGCTTAAGCCGGGGGGTGGGGGTGTTGGCCACGATACCCACATTTTCTATCGACTTTGATGTTTTCTGATTTTTATTCAGTTGGCCCGAAGGATTCTTTTTCTTCCACCCTCCTGTCATGCTCTGCCCGTTTCCCTGAAGGAATGAAAACCAGATTGCGTGGTTTGGGCAGGAAAACACTGGCATGCTCACGCAAGCCATGGATGTATGTTTCTGTCCTCCGGCCCCCTGACCCGATGGGAACTTCCAGCTGCTCAGGCCAGAAGTGACATGATCATGTGGGTGAAGGGTAGGGGCTGAACAGTGGTGAGAGTTCCATAGACCCAGCTCCTTGTGTATTTGGCCATTCAAGGGTGTGTGTGTGTGGGGGGGGGTGTCACTGAGCTCTTCAGATCTCAGTTCCAGTTCAGCAAAGTGCAAAGTCTCCTAGACCGATGTGGTGATTCGGCTGGGCAGATGAGAAGCGTCCTCCGCCCTGAGGAGGTCTCAGGAAGCTCTCAGAGAAAAGAGACTGAAAGGTGATTACAAAGGAGCTGTTTAATGTGGGTCAGACACTTGTACTGCAGGGCAAAGGTGTGAGGAGAACATCGACTTGCCCTCACTGTTGACAATAGTCTAGGGAAGGATGTCAGATACGTGCCAAAGGCCTGTGGGTGACTCTGAACTCGGTTATAATCTGAATGCAGTTTACTCTGAGTGACTTTGGCCAAATGACCTCACTTTTCTCTTTTTTTCTTTTCTTTTTTTCAGTATGGGTGAAAAGTCTACCACTGAGCATTAACAGTGTCTTTCCGTCTGCCTGATTGTCTGCCTTTCTTTCAGAGTTTGAAACGGATTTTTGCTGTTACCTAGGCTACCCTTTAATTCACTCAGGCTGCCCTTGAACTTGTGATTGCCTGGCCTCGGGTTCCTGTGGAGGTACGATGAGGATGGACTGACACAGGAAATAGGAAAGTGTTTATCTGCAGGGTGCACAAGCATTAGAACCCACATTTAAAAAGCTGTGTACCTGTAACCTCAGCTTTGGGGAGGCAGAAAGGAGAATTGGGGGCGGGGCTTTCTGCCCAGTCAGTCTAGCTGAGTCAGTTGAGAGATAGACCCTAAGAAACTTAGGTGAGAGTGGCTAAGAGAGGTACTCTGCCCTAACACACACGCACACAAATATGCAGCCACATACACACCCAAGTACACACACACACAGACACACACAGACAGAAGAACGGACATACATACTCACATGTGTATGTACATACGCACACCCCCATACGTGCTGGCACACAGAGTTCCTAGCATTCAGGAAGCATTCCCAAGGTCGGTAGCGATCTGTATCAGTCTGGATAGGCTAACTGGTATAACCAACAGGCCCAAGAACAGTGAATCGCTTAGAAACAGCACAGTGCTTCTTGTCCTGATTTGCTCTAGGGAAATGCCAGGGCAGGCAGTGGAACTTCTCAGGGACCAGCTTGCTGACAGTCTGCCACCTTCACTGGGTGGCTTCCAAGATCACAGCCATCAGGCATGGGTGTCAAGGCTAGTGGACGGAGGAGAGAGAATGAAGGCATGCCAGCTTTGTCTCAGAAGGGACACCTCTGCTTACATCCCAGGCAGAGAGCCGTTCCTGTGGCTCCATATTAATGCTGCAGAGGGGCTTGGGAGAGATGACCCCTGGAAGGCCACTTCGTTCCCAGGGTCAATCCTGGACAACGTGAAGGGAGGTAGAAGACTTCAGTAGACAAAGATATCTACTGCTACTGTTGCTAGCTTCTTCCAGAACACACTGTCACAGCCTGGGTGGATCACAGAGTCTGTGGGTGTGCGAGATGTATTCTGCCTGGGGGTCAGAGCTGGTCAGGGTGGGTGGAGTATAGGAGTTAGGGGAGGATCTTCCGGGTCGGGATTTCCACCGGGTGAGACAGCGGTCAGCCAGGGAGGACACAGGTCATGGGAGTCCTGCTGCTCCCACGACCAGCCAGGAGGCAGGAAAGAGCAAGCCTGGGTAATCTGTGGCAGAAAGGGGTGGAGGAGTGCGTTGGGGGCCCACCAGGAAAGCCTGGAATGTCGAGATAAGGGCATGGAAATCTGGAGTCACGCCTGGTCTTCATGCGGTGCCGTCCGGGAGAGTGGGTGGTTATGGGAGTAAGAAGCAAGAGAAGCAAGGAGGAGGAAGCTGTGAAGATGGAGAATGAGAAGTGTGTTGGAGGGGGGGGGAACAGGGGGATGGAGGCAGGCAGAGGAGAAGGAGGAGGGAGAGGCTGGGGCCTCGACTGGACCTGGTACCCATCTTTCACTCCTGGGCTCCCTGGGCAGTGGCCTAGCAGCCTGGTTGCAGTAGGGTTGCCTGCTTGGGGCCCAGCATTCTACAGCCCTGCACGCAGGGAGAGCCTTATCTCCCCTTCTTTGCTTTGTTCTCCTTCCAGGAAGGAAGCGGCTCCAGCAGCCCGTGGGTGAGACATTCCTTGGCTTTGCCTACTGTTCCCAGATTTTTCGTGATTCCGGGTGACAGAACTGGTATCTCTAACCATCCTTGGAGAAGGACAGGATCCTTCTCAGGAGCACTGTGAACCCCCAGGAAGCCAGAGCCTCATTTTCAGCCACCCCAGCCCTCTGGGTACAAGAGCCACCTCCAGAGGGGGAAGCCTGGGCTGGAACCGCAAACTCCATGAAGTACCACCAACAAGGCACATGCCTGTGGGGAAGGAAAATTCACCTGATGGGGGGCAGAGGTGAGGCGGAGGTGACATTTGCAGTGGCTTGTGACACATGCAATTGTGACAAGTGATGTAGGTTTCCGATGGCTTTAGGGATGGTAGGAAGAAATTGGGAGAAGTTGGAAAGTAAGGAAGACTCTGCTTCTTAAGGGGAACGTGATTTTAGCTGCTAGGTAGGAAGTCAAGGAGCCCCTGGGATGTCGTGGGTCAAATGGAGGACTCTGGGCCGGCAGACAAGCTTCCTAAGGCTTCAGGGTAGGGGTGAGGCCGTAAGCTGCACTAGGACCTCCTTTTTTATTTAGGACACTTTTCCCAGCTGCCTTTGCCCTGACATGAGATCCTTTAGACCTCAGGGCAGTTCTGAAGGTGATCTAGAGGGTAGTCGTTGTCTGTAACTGCACAGAGGTCAGAGGACTTTGGAACGGGAAGGTTTTCCTCTGGTCTCAAGAATCAGTTCAGCTTCACCTAAAGGCTTGTGGTCCCGGGAAATGATCAGGCTAAGGTGGGAAGGGAACCAGGGCGAGTGGGACTTTGCTCTACTTCACTGGCTGGGACCTGGGTGTCTACATTAGTAGGCACCTTCTGAACCTTGGTTTCCTCAGTGTGACACGGGCTGACGGCACCACCTGCTCATGGTAAAAAGAGATCACTGCCTTGGCCCACTCACAGTTGTATTTGATAAATGTTAGTTTCCCTCAAATTGGGATTGGCATGCGTGAGGAGGCAGGGTGGATCAGTGATCTATTCTGCTGATAGCTCCGCTGGGCCAATGTCCTCGAAGCAACTTAGATCCTTCAAACCCGGCCCTGTACTGTCTGGGAGGCGTGTGGTTCCTTCTCAGACTTCCCTGGTCCCTCCCCCACCCCTTTTCCCTCACTATCAGGAGGGACAGGTAAGGCCCCAGGGTCTGAACCATTCTTCCCTGTTTGCACATCGTGTGCCACCCAGTCAACCTGGCCGGAGTTAACAGGCCTCTAGAGGCTGTGGGCGGCTGGGAGAGAGGCACTTGGCACATAATAGCAAGGGAAGCTGGGAAGAGGGCCTCAAGCCCAGGCTGGCCCAGGACAAGGGCAAGAATCCAGGTCATCAGCAGGTGCCCCCTGCCCAGCTTGCCACCGCCCCTCCTTTTGTTGGCTTTCCTGGTACCAGGGTCAACAAGAGCTTGTGGGACAGAGCTTACTTTCCAAAGTACGTGAAGGGGGTGTTGGGGCCCCCCTGGCTCCTCTGCTGTTCTTGGAAGGAGGCTGAACAGACTCTTGGCCTCCTGTCTAAGGACTTGGCAGGTAACAGTGGCACACCAGCCCGATCTTGGTTCTAAATCTGGCCCTGCATCCCATGGGCTGGGTGATGTTGTGTGTGGTACTAATTTCTTCCAGCCTCAGTTTCTTCCAGCTCACGGGTTCCTTGGCTGTCAGATGGGAATAATGTCGTCAGTATTTCGAGAATTGAATTGTTAACGGTTGCAGAGTTAAGATGGTGACGGACACAAACCAGGAGCCGCTGAAGTACCAGTTCCCTTCCCTCCCTCGTTCCTCTATCCATTCGTGTCTCATCTATTTCTTCCTCCCCTCTGTCCCTCCTTTCCTCCTTCCCCCCTTTCTCCCTCCCTCTCACCTTCCCTCCCTTCTTTTTTCCCCTCTCTCTCTCCTTCCTTCCCTTCTCTTTCTTTCCAGTCAGAGTTTGAAATGGGAGACCTGTTGGCAGACAGAGGAAGCCTCCCCCCACCCCCTTCATAGAACCCCTCTAGACCTCTGGGCCAGGAGATTGAGGAATAGTAGGGAACTGGTGACCTGACTCCTGAGTGCAGAATTCTAACCTGGAGACGATGTCCATTGTAGCACGGACCACCTCTGGGGACAGATTCTTCCAGAACCCTTGTCTTTGGGCCTCACGGAAGGGCAGGTTGGCCAGCTGGAGTAGGAGGAGGGATGGGAACTAGCAGACTGGGGCTTTTTCCTTTCCCTACGACTAGTGTCTTCTATCACAACTCAACAGTCAGGAATGGCTCAGCTCACTCTGCCAGCCAATTTAGAAAGAGCCAGAAGCTAATTCACACTCAAATGTTAATAGCAATAAATGAATCGATGATAGTCACCCCAGGGGTGTTGATGGCTGTTAATGACTTTCAGGTTCTGCCAGCTGCTCTCAGAACAGCTCAATTCCCTTGAGCTACATCGGGCTTGGGCTCAGCCGTTTAGTCCTCTCAGCACTCTCTTCAAAACGCCCAGAGTTCAAGAATGCAGGCTTCTCGAGGAGTGTGGGGCCCAAACCGGTGACTCTAGAACACTAATGACCTCAGGACACTAGCCGAGGGCCAGGGTTGGGGCAAGGGCATGCAGCCCCCTGTCGTGGGGGTAATGGTGAGAAACTGGGTGCAGCATGGGTCCACTCCGTCCATGGGATGAGTTGTTGCATGCTGTTCTCCAACACGGGTGACCTCCGTTGCATCTACCTTATCAGACCATCTGGACACTTCCGGTGCTTTTGGCTGGAGGCTGTTATCAAGTAGGGTGCAGTCTCTCTTGGCCACAGCTGGAGAACTCTTTGGGCAGGACGTAGCTCTTAGGAACTCAAGCCCCAGGTGAGCTCAGTAGTGAGTTTCAATCTTATTGGGCTGGGTCTGACCTGGGGGTCATATTAAGGATGCAAATTCTGATCCTATGTGTGTGGAGCCTGGGGCTTGCATTGTGTATAAGTTCCCAGATGATGGGGGCTGGTGTGTATGTGTGTGTGTGTGTGTGTGTGTGTATAACCGGGAGAGGGAGCAGAGGACTATGGGAAGGACACTTCCCTCACCATGATCTCAGAGGTCCCCTCTGATACTGCATCTCTCAGCATATGGTAGGTCAGGGATAAGTTAATCCATTCGCTGCTGCTCGGCCATATGCAGGCCGGTAGAGGAAGATGGCTAATCTTTAATGGGGGTCAACAATAACATCAGTCACCATCCATTGAGGACTTACTGTAAATACCTTATCATTTCTCCATTGCAGGATCTGGCCCCAAGATGTCATTGAGGCTGGAGGGACCCTGAATCTGGAGAGTCTGGGGATGAGAGACATTGAACATCTCTCTCTCCTAAGACCCTTAGGTAGTGATGAGGAATTTATTAATCCTTTTCTTGGTCCAGGAGCCCACCTCATTGACAGAGGAGGCAGTGCCATTGTCCCTTGTCAGGGGAGCATGTGGTATCTGGGATACCCCCCGAAGTGCCGCTGGCCGACTGCAGGTAAACATTAATCTTTGTACCTAAGAAACTTCCCTCTGAGGGCTGGGTTCCTGTCAAGGAGCAAGTTTCCATTGTGTGTGCGCGTGTGTGTGCATGTGTGTAGCGCCCACATGCTGGTGGATATGTGCTCTCTATCTTTTCCTCTCTTCCGAAAAGCAGGTCAGTGGTTTCACAGTTGTCATTGACTCGAGGTGCAGGCGGGAGGCGGCTAGGGCTGCTGTAGCCTGAGGGTCAAAGCCACTTAGGCTACAGGGACCCCAGAAACCAGTGGCAATGGCGACCCAGCTGAGGAAAGGCTGCTGCCCGGCCCCGCATCCCTTCCAACCTTGCTCTCTTTTCTTTCTCTGTCTCTGTGGGCGCGAACCTTCCTCTGGTCGCTGGCTGTGGAGTCGTGGGGACTGCGGCTGCTCTGTGGTAGTTGGAGGCTGGGTGGGAAGTAGAGAGAGAGAGAGTGCTAGCGAGTGGGGGTGGGACTCTCCCTGTGCAGCAGCTCGGAGCACTTTCACACTTGTGTCTTTACCTTGCCCACAACAGAAAACCCGAAAAGGCCAAGAACGAGAGGCCGAGAGGCCATGTGGGGCTAATGCTGATGGCAGTGGAAAGGTACTTCAAAGGCATCCCAAGTCTCACTCTGGCCTCATACTGTCTTTCTGGACCCCTGAGCCCCCTCTCCCCACAAGAATACCACCTCGGAAATGAAAGGAAGAGCAAACCCGTTGCTCTTGGTGGCAGCAAAGGTGTCTCTAGTAGTCTCATGTTGGACCTTGAACCAGAGTGACCTAAGCTGGATCTTTTGGGTCTGTCACAGGTGTCACTGTGCCCTGGTCATCAAAGAACTAGGTGAGGCATGGACTTGCTTCCTGGGTCCCAGCTGAGTGCTGTGGGGGCAGGGTGATCAGTCTGGGCCCAGCAGCCCTCCATTTTCCTTCCCACCTTGTTCTTACAAAGTACATCGCCTCCCACTGTCCGCCCCGTCCTCTAAGCCCCTCCTACCTCTGCATTCTGCTTCCCAGAATGTGGAGGCTGCCGATCTGATTGAACCTTCACCCCATCCAGCTGCTGAAAGCGTCCTTGCAAGCCCCCCCCCCCCCGCAGCCCTCAACTGAGCTAGAAATCATCTGTTAGCCATCCAGGGCTCTGGACTGCCAGATGAGACCCTCCCACCTCTTCCTGGAAGTGAGCCCCTGGCCCCCCACTCCTCATCACCCAGCCCTCTAGTCCTTCCTCAGCGAGGTTCAAGGATAGTCTATGGTTTCTCCAGGTGCCTTTTGGGCAGCCCCCTGCAGAGGAAGCAGGGGCTTAGTGCCACGGACCTCCTTCTGGGAGGTGAGTCTAGGCATGACTTCTACAGGTCAGCTCAGTGGCCTGTGCTGGACATGGCCCAGGGAGCCGAGCAAAGTAGCTAGCTGACACTGTGCAGACCCTGCTGGAAATTACAGAGCGCTGGGGAGGGAAAACAAATTGGGGTTTCAGTTCCCATGGAAACAGCATCTATTTGCATAGGTCCCTGCGTCAGAGCTTGGACTCTATGTTGTGTGTGTGTGTGTGTGTAGGGGAGGGGTGGACGTTGGAGGGTAAAGGTCATCGGTTTACTGTCTGGGACTGTTCCAGCATAGCCACACACACAAAATGTCCCCCATCCTTCATCCATCATAAACAGATTTTATACAAGGACCTTTGGCCTAGGTAGGTCTTTACAGTGCAGGGTTTTTTGTTTGTTTGTTTGTTTTTTGTAATTTTAAGTTTATAACTTAATATGTCAAGAGTATAGTTATACATACAGCTATTAAACAAAGTGATAGTGTTATTTATTTATTTTTTAAACTTCCAATGTGCCAGACACTGTGTACACCATCAGTGGGCTCTGTGTACCAATCAGGAGTTGTTCTGAGCCTGCTAAGTGTGCTGCAGTCTTCTTGGAAGGCACACTGGGCTGGCAGAGATGTGGCTTCTTTGTGGAGATATTCAAAGCACAGGAACTCGGCAAACGCCACCCCACCCCAACCTCCCACCCCAACCCCGAGCACTCTGTAATCAAAGCCAGAGACTCTGTCCTCAGGTATCAAGAGGGCCAATCTCTACATCTCATAGGGCAACGACAACCCCCCAATTGCCACCCAAGTGAGCCACCAAGAGGGCAGGGGCTCTTTCTGGCTATTGTTTGCAGAGCGTCCTCCCCTACTTTCTCCACGGCATCCCATGTCACTAAGTTTTACCCTCACTGCGTTCTCTGAAGCAGCACGCCTACCCTCAAACAGAAAAAACGAACACTCAGGAAGCACTTGTCAGGGCCACATGGATGATACATGGACAAAGCCAGGATGCAGATTGGAGGCTAAGAGCTCTTTCTCAGCTTCCTCCCCCCTGTCAAGGGGCCACCTGGTGGCCAGACCTCCCGCCCTGGCTGGCCCCCAGCCAGCCTGCTTGCTGTCTGCCTTCCTCCCTCAAATGGGAAGCAGCTGTGCTGGTGAGGCGGTAGGTGGGGGTGGACACAGGCTGGGGTGGATCTGGTCACCGTGAATGGAGGTTGTGTATCTGAAAAGACACAGGCGCCACCTCTGACGCTCACCGGTCGTGCTCATCTCGTTCTTCTAGTTCTCCTCCCAGCAAACCAACAGGGATGCCGTGTGCAGAAGTCCGAGTGACCTGAGCCTTCCCCCTCGTAGGAGGAATTCTGATGGAATTTGGTTTCCTGAGCCTGCCAGTTTGGCCTAGTGCTTGGTTCTTGCCACAGGTTTTCTGTTGGCAGTCACTTAGCCCTTCTGCGGGTGACTGTAAGTTTGCGTTTGTGTGTTTGCTTGCTTGCTTGCTTGAACTGATTGCGACGAGAGTCTTTTTAGCTCCAGTCTTCAGGCCTTGAACTTACTACGTGGCCAAGAATGATCTTGAACTTCTGGTCCCCCCCCCTCCCCCGCTTTCATTTCTGGAGTACTGGAGTACAGGCTTTTAACCGCCACACTGCGTTTATGTGGAACTCATGCGCAAACATTCCGCTAACCGAGCAACATTCCCCAGCCTTTTGTTTGAATTTTTCTGAGACAGGGTCTTGATCTGTATCCCAGGCTGGCCTAGGAATTCTATCTTCCTCCCTCAGCCCCCTGAGTGTGGCGGGGGTTACAGACAGACAAGCACCATCACAATGGGCTGAACTGAGTTGTTTTTCTGGGTCACCCCTTGAGCATCTGGTATCACCTAACAGAACGGAGGGGCTTCTGGGAAGAGGCAGAGCCTGGAACTGTTTCTTACAGTCAAGATTAGGGTTGGGGGTAGAGAGCAGAGGAAAAGAAAACGTTGGAGGCTCTGGGGCCTGTTTGGCTTGTGGCTGGAGCCAGGGGATCAAAAGGAACCGAGGAACTCTGAAAGTCCCTGAAGAGAGGGTGGGCCTTGAACTACATCTACCTCCCATGTTTGCATCTGGCTGGGAAGTGAGGGGAGAAGATGAGAAATAAACACATTCTGAAGGGCTGCTGTTAATGAGGGGGTCTGGAGTTCGTGAAGCAAGAATCAGATTGCAAGACCAGCAGGAAGGCAAACTGTTGAATGCTGGGAGAGCCCAGGAGATGAGGCCACAACGTCCTCACACACCACACAACCCTGCAATGTAGACAATGTTTTCTCATTCCATGGAGACAGAGATTGAGGCCAGGCGAGTTCAGTGGTGTATCCAAGGCCACCTAGCTAGTAAGGCAGGGGGGAGTGGGTGGGTGGGTGGTGTCTTTTCCCTACCTTTTGGAAAGGGATTGGGTGTTCATGTGAGAGAGGCTAGGAGCTTTGACTTGTGTGGGTTCAAGACCCTCTGGGCCCTTACAGAGCTGTGTGACTCAGACAGGTCAGTGTGTGCCTCTGCTCTCACACTGCCTGCTGTTTTTGGTCATCGCTTTCCCTTTGCACCCAACCTCATCTCCCAAGGCTTCCTCTGCTGCCCAAGCTCTCCTTTTCCTTCATCTCTGTTGCAGGGTTGGTGGGTGAGCCCACAGCCCACAAGAGAGGCCAGCTGGAACAGTTGAGGACACAATAGGGGAGATTAACCCTTTCTTTCCTTGCCATCCCCATGCCCCCATCTGTTGTCTCTAGGGCTAGGTCAATCCGATCAGCTGAGCTCTGTATCTCAGCCCTGCCGGCGGGTATCAGCGTCCCTTCTTGGGAACGGTTGTGCAGAAGTATGTTTACACGGGGGAGGCCCTGCATGCGTGTGTGCGTGCGTGTGTGTGTGTGTGTGTGTGTGGTTGGTGTGTTTGTTCTTTTCTGTGTGTGCACTCTATGCATTTTTGCCTATCAGTGTTTATATGATTTTTTAAAAGATTTATTTATTATGTATACAATATTCTGCCTGCACGTACAACTTCACACCAGCAGAGGGCACCAGTTCTCACTATAGATGGTTGTGAGCCACCATGTGGTTGCTGGGAATTGAACTCAGGACCTCTGGAAGAGCAGACAGTGCTCTTAACCGCTGAGCCATCTCTCCAGCCCTTGTATGATTTTTTTTTTAAGCACACTGCACACATGAATACTTACACATGGATACTAGCAAGTTTGGTTTTGTAAATTGAAGGGCAAAATACCCATGTTCACCTCCTTGTTTAAAAGATACTGGCAACTTTGGGGCTTGACTCAGTGGTTAAGTGCACGGATTGCTCTTTTGGGGGGCTCAAGTTTGATTCCCAGTACTCACATGGCAGCTCACAACTGTCTGTTACTCCAGTACCAGGGGATGTGATCCTCTGGCCTTCACGAACATCAGGGTACACAGACACGCATGCAGGCAAAACACAAATATACAGAAAAGAAAATAGGAATTTAAAAAGTTATTTAAAAGTACTGAACGTTTCAAACCGGAGAGGCCACACATGGCTAGTGTGATGTGTGTCCTGGCCCACAAAGCTTCCCCTGCCCCCGTCCCCCTCCCCCTCAGGAAACTAGTGCCCTCCTTGTATGTTTCTGTGTGTGACTGTGCGGTTCATGTGTGCGATTTGTGTGATCTGTGCAGTGGTGCTTATATGAGGCTGGTCTGCCTGGTATGTTTGTGTGTGTGTGTGTGTGTGTGTGTGTGTGTGTGTGTGTGTTTGCTGTGTGGGCATGAACTGAGGCACGAAATCTGAATGCTTTTCTCACAGCCCCCAGGCAGCTACCAGTACCTATCAAAGGAAAGGTATGTTTTATTTTTTGGCGCCTTTACTGCTGCTCCCATAATGCCCCAGGAAGCTTTTGTTTGATCGCCTTTGTTGGAAGGGTGACAAATACTTCCCTCCCCCTGCTGCCATCAGTGGCCCCACCAGAAACCACAGCTGGGGGGGTGGAGTAGCTTCCTCAGCCCCTCCCCCATTCGCTTTGCAGCCCTTCCAGGCATCAACATGCCCAGAGATGTGCCCTCCCCACCCCGGGGCCACAGACCCCACCCCCACCCAGTCAGTGTGCCCATTGCACCTCAGAACTGGAAGGGCCGGGTGGAGGTGACTTGTCCGAGTTGCCCAGTGACTCCACGGCAGAGCCAGGATGCCTGAGGAGGCTTGTGTAAGAAGCAGGCTCCAGAGGGGAGAAGGAGTCGCCAGCCTGCTGCACTGCTGTGTTGCTCCCTGGAGGTGGTACTCTTCCTTGTCTGACTGTGTCTCCTCCCAGAACAGTAGTCTGCATCCAGCGTCCTTTGAGAGAGGCTGTGTGCACCCAGCACAAATGCCTAGCGCCCAGCTCCAGAAGTGTTTGATAAGAATAAGCAGCTACTCGCTCAAATGCTGCAGCAAAGGAGGCAGGAGCGAGGCCTTTGGAGGCCAGCGAGAATAGGCTGAAATCCTTTAGTGGTTTTGTTGCTTGATGGCTTTGGCACTTCCCCTCTCTGGGCTTTACTTTCCCATCTGTAAAATGGGCCTCTGGTAGGAGTGCTGAGAGAATTCAATAAGGTAAGGTTTGAATACATAGTCTAAACAAATTAATACGTAGTATAAATAAAGTTGGCTTTATTACCCTCTCCAACCTTTGGTTTCCTCTCTTACAGTAAGACTTCAGTGGGAGGTGGATATCTAGAAGGGACACTCAGCAAATGTCAGCCCACCTCCTCGCTTCCTCAAAGCCTCCCATCCCTCCCCAGGCCCTGTAACTCCTACTCTCTCTTCCACAAGAAAGTTCTGCAGCTCTGTGTTCACAGGGCTGGCTCTGCTGGGGTTGGGGGCTGGGGAAGACACTGGTGGGAAACTGAGGGATTGGGAGAGTGGCTGTGGGCAGAGCAGGCATGAATTCTCATTGTTTTTGTCAACAGCACCCTAGCTGAAGAGACTCTGTGCAGCCAGGGTGTGAGGAACAGGGTAGGTGGGAGACAGAGGTGATAGCCGTGGGTGCTGTCATGCACGAGGTAAAGGTGGGTCCCACTTGGTGATTCTTCACCCCCAGCCTCAATCACAGACCTGGAGCGAGCCAGACTGCAGGGGCCGGAAGAAGGCAGTGCTGCCTTTGCAGGAGACTGAAGTTGCCTAAGCCACCCAAGCCTGTGGTGCCTGAGTTCCCAGCTGCTTTGAAACTTAGGGAAAGTTTCGAAACTTGCGGGCATTCCATCTGCAACATCTGTCAAACGTCACAATGGCAGATATTTACTTAGGGCAAACATAGTGTGTTCTGTCCTAGGCACACTGTGACACAGAGTGAGAAGTCTCCTCACCTGCCCTTTTGATTAGAGGTCCAGGGTATCCGACCTCAGGATGTACTTACTACCCCATGGGTCATGCCAAGAGATGAAAACTGGTGTGTGTGTGTGAAATGGTGTGTGTGGGGTGTTACAGTGGGGTGTTCCTGGCCAGTGAATTCCGTGGGATTAGTGGACAATAGACAGAATTCGGTAATTGCCATTGTCTTTTCTTTTTGGTTTTTCGAGACAGGGTTTCTCTGTGTGGCCTTGGCTGTCCTGGACTCGCTTTGTAGACCAGGCTCTCCTTGAAGTCACAGAGATCTGCCTGCCTCTGCCTCCCTGAATGCTGGGATGAAAGGTGTGGGCCACTGTGCCTGGCAGTAACAGCCATTTCTAAACTGCACACGGGAGGGGGTGAGCCTGACGTCATCAGGGAAGTGCGACCAGGTCACATACAAACCAGAGGGCCGAGCCTGGGGGCCGTGTACAGCCTCTCATATCTGAGGTCACAGCTCTAGCTGGACTTCTGTTGTCAGTGCCCTCATCTGTGGCCCCGGCAGGGGTGGCTGCTGGTGGGTGGGGAAGCTGGGTTCCTGGGGAGGGGGCGGGGGTGTTGGGAGCACTTGTTCTTCTGAAGCCAGACAGGTTGTTCTTTTGCAGAACAGTCGCCAGGACCATCCCCTGACCTTTAGACTTTTCTAGGAATGCAGGCTGGGGAATCTTGGCCATTTTTAACCTTTCCTCTGAAACAAATAGCTATGGGCTCACTCCCCTTCAGGTGAGGGTGAGGGGCTTGAGGGATGGCATGTGGTGTGCACACACATGTGAACTCATCTGTCCACTGAAAGTACTCTCCAAGTCTTGTCTGCAACATATTGACGCCCCCATCCATGTCCCTCCCTGTTGAGAAACCCCTTCACAAGCTCCAGCCTTTATTCCCATTCCCACCATCCCATAGGCTTGCTCCTTCCTCTATCCTTGACTCAAAAAAAAAAAAAGCAAGTGAGTACCTAGTTCCCAAAGAAGATGATTCATATCACTGACAGGAACCATCTAAGGGGCACGAGAGGTTTATGAAGGATGGATGCTGGCAGACTGGCTTGGGGGATGATCTCTGGGGAG
Organism: Pachyuromys duprasi; assembly: GCA_028658305.1. NCBI lineage: Eukaryota > Metazoa > Chordata > Mammalia > Rodentia > Muridae > Pachyuromys > Pachyuromys duprasi. The sequence continues at coordinate 20,961,271 of CM053746.1, read as the reverse complement.
GGGGGTGGTGTCGGGATCCAAGTAGAAGCTCTGAGGTTTTCGTTTTGTTTTGTTTTCAAGACAGGGTTCCTCTGTGTAGCTTTCACTGTCCTGGACTCGCTTTGTAGACCAGGGTGGCCCCCAACTCACAGCGATCCACCTGCCTCATGCCTTCCTGAGCCCTGGGATCACAGGCGTGTGCCGCTATGCGCAGGGCTCGAAAGCTCTGAGTTAAAGAGCTCTTACAGGCCTCGAATGAGGCTTCTCTGTGTGCCTCGCCTGGATGTCTCACCTGGCCACCTGGTGGGAAGGCCTCCTCCCACGCCGCTGGGAACGCCTCTTCCCACCCCTGAAAGGTGTCCTCTGGTTGGCAGCCTTGAAGCTGGCAGCATTTTCTCTTCTCTTCTTTGTTCGTGTGAGTGTCTGTGTGGGTGGAGGCCAGAGATTGGCACACGGTGTCCTCCTTTATTGGTCGCCACCATTCATTGACTGGTCCATCTACTTATTATTTACTTATTGACACGGGGGTCTCTCTCCACGGAACCTAAATCTTCCACTTGCAGTTAGACTTGGTTGGCCCGCAGCCCTGGAATCTGCTGTCTCCATCACCCCCAGCACCAAGCCTGGCCTTTGCCTGAGCGTTATGAATCTGGACTCATGGCCTCAGGATTGCACAAGCAAACACTTTACCCACTGAGCCATCTCTCCTGCCCCACCCCTCTCTCTGAAAGGAACATTTTATTTTATTTTATTTTTCTAAGGATTTACTTATGCTGGGCGGTGGTGGCACACACCTTTAATTCCAGCACTCGGGAGGCAGAGGCAGGTGGATCTCTTGAGTTTGAGGCCAGCCTGGCCTAGAGATCGAATCTCAGGATAGCTAGGGCTGTACGGAGAAACCCTGTCTTGAAAAACAAGAGCAGAACAAATGATTTACTCAGTTTCATTTTATGTGTATGAGTGTCTTGCCTGCACACTTGTCTGTGAACCCCATGCTTACAGTGCCAGCTGAGGGCATCAGGTCCTCTGGGACTGGAATCACAAACACTCAATAGCTGCCGTGTGGATGCTGGGAACAGAACCCAGGTCCTCAGGAAGACAACTTCCATTATGCAGATTTGGAAACTGCACCGCTGTAAGGGAGTCAGGGTCTGAACCAGGCCATCTGGCTCTGGAGTGGGGGCTCCCCTCAATCTCTCTTCACACTCTAGGCTCTGGGCTAAGTGTTTACCCAAAACCTCCCGTGTTTTGCAATTGAGAAATCTGAGACTCAGAGCAGTTGAGCAACAGCTGAAGGTCACACAGCTGGAGAGCGGCAGGGCTGAGATTGAGAGTTGGCTGAGCGCCAGAGCCTGTTTTGTATCCCCCTTTGGCAACTTCGGCCAGACCCTCCGGCTCCACAGCCCGTTTAAGCAACCTCCCCTCCTCATTGCTGTGTCTCTTTGGGTAAGCCAGCTCCTTTCTCCATCTAGAGAATGATGGGCAGAGGGGGGGGGGATAGGGACGGGGGGCTGGGCCCCTGCTTTCCCAGGTCCCCATCAGCTGGTTGAACCGAAGCTGAGAGGTTTGATGCTTCCAGCTGAAAGGGCAGCTTTGTGGCCTGGGAATGTCTCAGCTTTGGCCTATGGTCACAGCCAGGGAGGATCCAAATTGGGTCTGCTGTGTGTGTTTGTGTGTGTGTGTGTTTGGGGGATGATGATGACAAGGTGATGGAATGAAAGGGGCTTCGGGCAATTGTGGAAGGATGGTAAGGAGGCACAGGTGAAGGGGAATGGGGGCTGTTGTGTGAAGCACAGGGGAAAGGGAGAATGAGAAAGAAGACCCTATGGGCTTCCTTGGGGGATCGTTTTTTTCTTCTGTCCCGGGGGAGGGGTGTGGGGATCACCCTTTCAACTCAACACAGGAGAGAGCATCAGAGCAGGCCTTAGGGGTCAGGCCTTCAAGGAGCCGGAGGTTAGAACTTCTGAGACACAGCGTTTTGGGGAAATTGACATTGCTGGGGGTTGTGTTGGTTCTGTAAATATTTGGAGACGTCCAGTTATACTAGAAAAAAAAGTGTATCAGAAGCCAGGGTGGTGTGTTTGTGTGGCTGGCCCAGCTTCCTTTTCCATGACCACTCTGTTAACATTCCCCTCCTGTAGGAACGGAGGCTTGTTTTCCCATCTGTAACCTCATTAGGACATACACACCCACACGCACTCTGGCAGGTTCTCCTTGGGGACGAACATGCTCAGTGGCTCCGCTCTCTTGCCACATGCCTGTGGTCTCACCGTCGCAGCTGTGCCTTTTAATATATATTCAGTACCCATCATCCCGAATGCTGCCGCATGCCGATGGCTCCTGAGCCAGGCTGGTTCCTCCCAGGATGCTGATTCCAGGCCTGGAGCCGCCTGACAAACTGTGTTAAGATCACTCTAGCCCTATGCATCCTGTGGAGGAGGGTAAAGGGTGTGTTTGTGGTTACAAGATTAGAACGTGGGCATGGTTATGGGGCAGGCTCCATTTTTCTTTTTTTTTTTCTTGGGGGAAATTGGAGTTATGTTTTTGTGTGAATTTCCCTTCTCTTTCTCTCTCTCTCTCTCTCTCTCTCTCTCTCTCTCTCTCTCTCTCTCTCTCTCTCTCTCATGTCCCACCCCCCAGCCTGCTTCTAGGCTCAGAGTGATTAGGGTGCCAAGCCTTCAAACACACTTCCCTAGGCATCATAAGTTACACCAACCTCTCAGGCTTGGAGAAGTTAGAGCTGTGGTTACAAACTGGGGCACAATGACAGGGACACTTGGCCTGCGGGGGTGGGGTGAGGGTGGACAAGAGTCTGATCCTCTCCCTCTGTTCTCTGCACTGCTATCTTTTGAATGTGGGCACCCTTCCAATGACCCTGTTTTGAACCTGATGCTCATTGTCTAACTTCCAGAACTGTGAGAAATAGATTTCTATCCTTTATAAGTTACCCGGCCTGTGGCATTTTGTTACAGGAAACAGGAATGGAGTAAGACACGCCCTACGTAGGGCCTCTGTTACCAGTGGCCAGAAAGGAGGGCCCTAAGTGTTCCCAGCTCTCAAGTACCCAACAAAGAGTGCCACCCCACCTGTGCCATCTGTCTCATCCTAGCTCCCTTGCTCTAGAATGTCACCACCTCTGAGCTTCCCACCAAACACAAGTTCATAGAGGGAGGGGTCTGGGCAAGTCTGAAGGGGCCTGGCAAGGGTCAAGGCTGTTCCTGGCTGTCCTGGTACAGCAAGCACACCAGGATGCAAGCGTTTGCTGCGGGCTAGCCCAGGCACGGGGGTTCCTGGGACAACGTGCTCTTCCCATTCTCTGCTCAGAGCAGCCTCCACCCTCCACCATGTGCACTGCTGTCTGCAAGGGCCCGGAGTCCCATCCCACAGGCTCTGCAAGTGTGTTTGCACATGGGCACTCTGTACTCACTCTCTTTCCACCTCTTGACGTCTCCTGGGCTTATATCTCTGGTGGTGCTTAGTGACCTCATGTTTCTGAGTGCTGAGAAAGGCAGGCTTGGGCGGAGGGGTATGGGAAGCAAGGGCCGGCAGGTGGTGTGGGGGATTACCAAAGGGCTTTGCCATTTACCCGAAGAATTTTCCCCTTCTTTTAAAGCTATTGTTTCCTCAAGGGAAATTTTTTATTTGTGCCTGAGTAATATATGTGTGCTCTTATAAATCGAAAGCAGAACATGAGGAAAGGTTTCTGTTGCTGACAGAGAACAAAGAAGCAGCTTGCTGGCCTTTGTCAGCCAGCAGGGTCATTTTCCCTCCTCGGTCCCCTGACCTTTTTCTCCCATCCTAGAGGAGAGACCCAACCACTTGTCATCCAGAGCCCCAGCTGGGACTGCATTCAGCCCAGTGATGTAGTCTGGCCCACAGGAAACATCATCCCTTCCTGAAAAGAAGTGAGGAGGGGCAAAAGGGAGAGACAGGAGCACTCCGAGGGAGCATGGAGAGAGACTGCTATCTCTTGGTGGCCTGATGACAGTTGGAGACGGGGGTGGGGGGGGATGGCAGAGGGAGGGTGTTAAGTCCGAGTTAATCAGACCAGTTGATGGCTTCCATCCCGCCACAAGCCAGGAAGTGACCCCACCATCTTGGTTTTGGAGACAAAACCTGGGTTTCTGGAGTATGTGACCTCTGTCCTTGGATCTATGGGCCATCTCTCTAGGCTGGAAGGAGGTTCATTCAGAGGCCTCAGCAGTCTACTTCACTACCAGGGTGTTCACCAGCCCCACATCCTTCACTCCAGAAGGTGTGATGGCCCCTCAGCTTTCACTTTTGGCTGTCAGTTTGGGGACAGCTGTCCTGGCTTAGGTATTAACTTCTCAGTGGCATCTCTTCCAGCTTTGGTTGAGGTAGAATGCATGGGTTGGAGTTAAGCGGTTTCACAGGCCCTGAGGTTAATCTAACTGGCCAGAACTGCTCTTCCCTCAGCAGCTCTTTAGTGGGTCCTGAGTCCTTGCACATGTTCCCAGTCCCCACCTTAGGGCCCCTGGGAGAGGTCCTTGAAATCCGGACAGGGGAGTCCCCTATGGGGAGAAGGTGGTGGTGGTCTCAGCCTCCGTGCTCATGGAGGTGTGCCGCACGTGCCGGCAGGAAGACCATTGCCGGAGCTGCTCCTGGCTGAGGCAGCCCAAGTCTTTGAAGAGCTTGAAGAGGTCACTTCGGAACTTGACACCAATGAAGGCATACAAGAAAGGGTTGACACAGCAGCGGACCGAGGCCAGGCTGTAGGTGATGTCGTAGGCAATGTTGAGCTGCTTGCTGACTTCACAGCTGCTGTTGGTGATGTTGAAATTGGCCACCGTCTGGGCCAGGACCACCCCGTTGTAGGGCAGCTGGAAGGCGATGAAGACCACCACCACAGCTATGATGACCTTGATGGCCTTGTTCCGCTCGAAGTTTCGCGCCTGGAGCAGGGTACGGATGATGACGAAGTAGCAGAACATCATGGCCAGCAGGGGCACCAGAAATCCGATAACCATTTGGGACACTTGGATGGTGATCAAGGCCTCCACGTGGTCAGTGATGAGTGAGCATCTCCACGCGTCCTCGCCGCTTCTCTTCTGGAGGCCACTGTAGAGCAGTTCCGGGGTGGAGAGCAAGAGGGCCAGTACCCAGATGCCCACACAGGACAGCTTGCTGATGAGAAGCACGCGGGCTCGGTGGCGGTGGGTTGACACGGCCTGGACAATGGCCACATAGCGGTCAATGCTGATGCACAGGAGCAGCAACATGCCGCTGAAGAAGCTTATCTTGTAGATGCCAAAGATGCCCTTACACATGAAGACACCAAAGATCCAGGACTTGGCTTCGCTGTAGGCCCAGAACGGAAGGGTCAGGAGGAAGAGGATGTCCGCCATGGCCAGGTTGAGCAGGTAGGTATCCGTCATGGTCTTGAGCCTCTTGAAATAGATGTACGTCAACACCACCAGCCCATTGCCCAGCAGGCCCACAAAGCAAATGATCGAGTACACGAGAGGGAGGAACCAGGCCTTAAAGTTCCGCACGTCCTTCTTGAAGCACACCGACTCAAACAGGGTGTAGTCCACTGTGGTGTTCTCACCGATGTAATCATCTGTGACCTCGTCTTGGCAGAAGCACACCTGAGGGGGAAGGAAACATCTGTTTAGCCAGCAGTCTGGATCTGGCTGGGACTTTGCTTATGGTGTTGGTGATTAACTCAGGAATTTCTGATTCTTGCAAACTCTCAGACCTTAGACCCAATGAGCCGGCATCTGAGGAGGTGGAGCTTCAGAATCTATCTATCTATCTATCTATCTATCTATCTATCTATCTATCTATCTATCTATCTATCTATCTATCTATCTATCTATCTATATCCCTCTCAAACCCTGAGTATTTGATTTGAAATGAATACATCTCAAGCCTCAGCACGTGGGGCTGGAGAACTGGCTCAGGGCATGCGTCGAGCTAGCAGAGAACCCTCGTTTGGTTCCCAGCCACACTGTGGCTCACAGCTATCTCTAACTCCAGTTCCATGGGCTCTGATGCCCACTTCTGACCCCCCCCCCTCAGGCAGTAGGCAAACATGTGGGTGCACTTACATGCATGCAGGCAAAAACACTTATACACATAAAATAAATCTAATGTTTTTAGCACGCATGTGAATTTACCCAGCAGGGGGACCTTGTTAAAATGTACATCCTGCCTGGGGAGGCTGAGGCAGGACCAGACGCCAACATTTCTGTTCGTTAGTAGCAAAAGACTCTTTTTGTCAACTCTTCGGACAGCCAGTCTCAACTTCACTGCTGGTGGACTGGAGACATTCTAGGGCTTTTGGAGGTCTGCTGAGCCCTGAGCTGGAAAAGTAATATCCCCTTTCTGTCTGAGGGACGGAGGCAAATCCCAGCTCCTGTGCTGGGTTGTTGAGATTCAGAGGGGAGGGCATCTCCATTCTGGCTCCCTCTCTGTCTACAGAGGGTTCATCTTACTCTGTGGCAATGCTGCAATACTGGGAATGTGGGTCTTTTGGGAACCTCTTTAAGATCCTCTTGGTGAAGTTTTCCAGGGGCCTACAGAATGCCTCAGCTTTTGAGGGAGAAACCTCTGTTGGGGTCAAGTTTCAGAAAGGTCTGAAGCAGACAGAGAAGAAGATCAAAGCTCCTGGGTAGGAATCGGTTTCGGCCGAGGGACTGCTCCTATGACTGTGGACCACCCATACGAGACACGGAGATGTGCGTGGCTCTGTGATACCCACCACCACAATCAGCTAGTGGGTACGCAGATGTACCGCTGGATGGCAGGGCACATAGGGCACAGCTCCTGCAATGTGACTGCCTCCCTAGTGCCCCTGAGAGCTGCTTCTCTCCTCTCCCCCTGTTCCCACTCTCTCCTCACACCTCTTTGCCTCTCTTCCGGCAGATCCCAATCAGCAGGGCTCAGCTGTTCTGGGCTTTTTTTAGCCCTTTTGCCAGGCTGCAGGGTGTGCGTGTGGGGGGTGGGTGGGTGGAAGGTTCAGCAGCTGCTGTGATTTTTATCAATGAAGGGGGTGCCTGCCACCGGCCTGGGATAGATGGACCACTGTAGGTGGAGGGGGTGGGGTGGTCTGAAGGTTCCCTTTGGAAAGCTCATGGTTCCTTCTCTGGGTAGGGGACTTTCAGGCGCTCCGTGGCAATCCAAGGAGTGCACCACCACTGTGGGCCTTGGCAACAGGGTGAGGACAAAGTGGTGTTCATGAGCCTTTTGTGGGTGGGGGCGGGAGGGGAAGAATGGTGGAGAGCGTTGCTAACTTGGAAAAAAGTCCACAACAGCCTTCTTTCCCTGGTCCAGGTGTGACTTCAGCCCTGGGGGCCCTGGGAAGAAGTTAGCTGCGTTTGGCTCCTCATGAATGGGTCCGAGGACTTCTGCCCCGGGGCTTCTAGACTTTTCGGAGGACAGAACTCCCAGCTTCTAAAGTGTGCTCCCACACCACCCCCAGTGTCCCCCATCCCTTGCTCCTGCTCCTCCCTCCTCCCCCCAGGGCTGCCGCCTCTGCAGCCCACAGCCCCACCACATCCGGCCCTGTCTGAACCCCCCCCCTTCTCCCAAGTGAAAGACAAAAACCAGCCACAGATGTCTTCACCCTTCTCTGGCCTTCCAGCCAGGGGGGAGGGAGTGGTGATGGGGAAGGGGCCAGGCCAAGGGCTGCAGCCCAAGCTCCAGGGGGCCTCTGAGATGAGGCTTGGGGAACAGTGCCCAGCCTTGGGCCTGCCTCTGGCCTGAGTTCCTGGAAAGCTGCCCCTCTGGCCTCCGGACCTGGGGGAGAGTCAAATTCTGAAGCCTTGCTTCTCTAGGCTGGCCTTGGCCATTTCCCCACCTTCAGAGAATTCCCACCCCAACCGAGGAAATTTGACTCGAAAAGTTTCTCCTGCCTCTGGTGCTTGGTGGGGCACACTTTCTGCCACCATAACGGGGACAGAACGGAGCACTGTGAAGTGGGCTCTCTGCTCTGCAAAATCCATGGTGCTCCTTCATCACCCTCCCTACTGGGTCCCAGGCTCTGCTCTTTCTCTCTCCCCTCTCCCCACAGGCGGGCCAGATGGCTCTCCATTTCGTGAAAGGAAACCAGACTGAGATTTCAAGGTGAACCTTGGACCGAGAGGCAAGAGGAGACGACTTTGGGTGACTGGAGACTCACCAGGTCACCAGACCCGGGGTCCTCTTCTCAGCCCACAGGTGAACGGATGTACCTATGTGCAAAGCCAGGTCCCTCAAAGCTTTGTGTCCCACAGCACCAATGTCTCTGAGATCTCCATACTCTGTTTCTGTCTCCTGGATGAAGAGGTGTGTGTGGGGTGTGGGTACAGAGATGAGGGTGAGGTTAAGCTACTTCTTCTTGGGATTTAATTTAAACGGGGATGAAGAGGGTCCAGAAATCCCTGTCTCCCCCATGCAACCTCCCCCAGGAGGGAGGGAGGGAGGGGCCATCAGCTTTAACGAGTGGCAGGTGGGTTTGTGTCTGGGCCTTTCCTTCTAGCAAACTGTTCACGTGCCAGCATTCCTAGATGGGGAGGGGAATGTGGAAGAGGGAAGAGAGCTTCCCCTAGCAGGAAACCTCACCTGGAAAATGACAAGGAGAGCCACTATCAGCACGTTTTTCCTGGGTTTCCCTATGGGAGACAAAGGAGAAGATGTTATTAAGGAAAGTGGGGTGGGGGTGGGCAGAGCAGGGGGGTGGTGCGCCACTGGGAACTTTCATCCCAGGCTCCAGGCACCTCGTTTGTTGGAAGAGAACATCAGAACCAGATTGCGCGTTTGAACACCTGGCCCGCTGCCCGGGATCCCTGTCTTCACCTCCCTCCCTTCCATCTCCGCTCCCAGGTCTGGGAAAGAAACACCCCACCCCCTGCCCTGGCCCTGCTAGGCTGCTGCTGGTTTGCAGAATCCACTGTGCCTCAACAACCCTTCTAGATCCCTGTCTCCACGTGACCCCCTTCCAAAGGGGGGATGCAGAGCCCTGTGGTGGTGAGGGTATGCACACATGACCAGCACTGCCTTGGTGGCAGGACCCACTGGCCTGGGAGCATTTCTTAGTGGCCAGGTCCACGGACAGTCGCATGTGAAGCCTCATGGATGTTCCAAGGGAGATGAGCTAAGGAAATGGGGAGCTGCTTTCTCTCCTTTAGCTTGTTGTCTAACCCCCTGTAGACAGAGATCCCCGGTTACAACAGGCTGGTAAGGTGCCATGGATAGCTTCTTATTCTGCTTGGAGCTGAGTCTGGGGCCAACCTGGGCTCTAAGTCCCCCTGACAGCTGAACAAGATGACAACTGGCCAAGTAATTTATGCAGACGTACTATGGTGCGGCTCTCTCACCCTCCCAACTCTCTCCTCCTGCCTAGGGACACTCGCTTGCTTTGCCTTCTTTGCCACTAAGACCCTTCTCCAGTCCTTGAATCCCAGTCTCTCAGATCCACAGGAGAGTCAGGCCCTGCGATGGAGTACATGAATGCCCACTGAGGCCAGACTTGCGGACCAGGGTAGGACTTCTTTCTGGGCATCTATCTTCAGGAGAGCGAGGCCCTCTGGAGGCCAGGGAAGCGGCTCAAACCTAGAGGTTCCGTGTCCTTGGCCCTAGCACCACCTGCTGGAGGCCATGCTGCATGACACCCAGGGTGCCCAACATGTGCTCCAGGCTGAGTGTGCCAGGCTGAGGATTCCAAGCTTGGCCACCCTTAGTACAGTCAGGAAGGGCATCAGGCCATCCAGAGAAAAGATTTTTATCGTCTTCATATTCTCCTTCACGCCAAGTAGGCACGTCTTACCAGAGCACAGCTGTTTATCTCCTCTGTGCCGCCCTCCTAAATCCCCAAGGGCTTAAGCCTCCAACTATGTAGAAGTCCATGCCTCCCTTAGCAACATCTTTTTTTTTTTTTTCTGAGGACAGACATCCACCATCCCCTTGTCATCAGCTTGTACCAGAACATCTGCAGACAGGCATGGGAACATCACCATGCGGCTTCACAGCTCCAGCTTGTGTCTCTCACCCACCGCCCCCCCCCTCTAACTGAATTACCCCCTGGAGCCCCCAGACTGGAGGCCACGTGTCCCTATTTAACCACACTCTTTTTCAGGGTCCGGTGCACAGCCCTCCCTCCCCTGACTCATTTCTGCAGTCGGCGTTCGAGGTTTCTTTCAACACGTCAACGTCTTTCGGTTATTGTAGAGAAAGCCTGATCTGACTTGTCAGTGAGAGGGAGAAATCCCTGGTGGGCAAGAACTCTTTCTGTTTTACTCCCTTGGCCCCCTTTTCCCGGGTCCTTTCCTTTGACAGCCACTGTGGGGAGGGGCTCTCGGGTGCGTGAATGAGGTTGGTTTCTCATTCCAGGGATGGTGGATATGGGTTAGGGTTCAGGGGGCTGGGGAGCCAGGGTCCTGTAGACTCAGGTCAGGCCACATTCAAGACAGCAGGGGAACTCAGGGGGAATTTGGATGTGTGGTGGCACAGGGACCTGGCCAGTGGCAGTGAGTCAGATGGCTCCCATATGACACTAGTCATACAGCAACTGTTCTCAGGCAGCAGTTGGGAATGTCAGGGTCCAGGAGCTAGTGAGTCAGGTGCTGGGTGTTTTCCTGGGTTCTTGGCTTTGCAGAATGAGTATGATGAGAGGAAAAATTCCCTAGCACTCCAGCCTGGGCCCTGCCCCATCCAGCTTGGGGAAGCCTTCTCCCACTCAGGTCCTAAAGCTCCCATCAGCCCATTTCCCAGTCCCTCCAGGCTGCTCAGGAGCCCATGGCTGCGGATTGTCTGGCCCCAGAGATGCCTCAAGAATTTTTCTCTCTGGACCTTCTCAGCCAACTGTGGGGACATGAGAAAGGGCAGAGGCAGAAGCAGGGAAGTATCCAGGGATCCAGAGAGGAGACGGGAGGCAGAGATGTGAGAACACAAGGCTTCCCCAGGGTTCTCCACAGATGGGGGTGACTCTTGCCCTCCATTCTTTCTGCTCATTTCTGCTGCTCCTACACCTCCGTCTCTTGAAGTTGGTCTTTCCTCTGTCCTGACATAAGGACCTGCTGGTCCCACTCCTTCCAAAGCACACATTTCTCCTATTTACCCACCTTTTGGAAAAGGGAGAAAAGCCTTTGCAGGTTCCCATTCCTTTCAGGATGCCATATGGACTCCCTGATGCTGTCACACAGAGCTGTGAGGATCATCCCAGCCTGTACAGCTTGCTTCTTAGCACATCCGCTTTCCCTGACTCTATTGCCCTCACTAGAGCTGACTGACTACGAGCCCTATGAGCCCACGGTGTGCACACCCATATGGAGGCCAGAGGCTGACATCAGATGTCTTCCCCAGTCTCTTGCTGCCTTGTTTTTGTGAGACAGTATCTATCTTACTGAACCTGGAGTCTGGGATCTCACTGTCCCTGCCTCTGGTATAACTAATGTGCGCTGCCACACTGAGCTTTATTTTTTAAGAAGAGCTCTGTCTGCATGTACACCTGCATGCCAGAAGAGGGCGTCAGATCCCGATATAGAGGGTTGTGAGCCACCATGTGGTTGCCGGGAATTGAACTCAGGACCTCTGGAAGAGCAGACAGTGCTCAGATGTTTCACTGCTCACTGCTGAGCCATCTCTCCAGCCCTACACTGAGCTTTTAAATATGGCCTCTGAGGCTCCAAACTCAGGTCCTCATACTTGCGCCACTTGACTTCAGCCCCTCATTCACCTTGTTGACTTACGGCTATAGGGCCTGATGTTCTTGTCACATCCTGGCTCACAGGTCTCCTTTAAAACACAACTTAAATGCTTCCCTGGCCCGTGTTCATGGCTTTGTGTTTTGTGTTTTTTTAAATCTTGTCTTCACGCCTCAGGGAGGGCTGCATCTCACTGTTGATGTGGCGTGTTGACATCTATGGTGCTCTCCCCGCCAGGCTGGCCATTCATAAAATTCTCAATGAACGACACAGAAAATACCATGCAAAGAGGAGAGCTTTCTCCTAGCTGCCCTGGGCTCCTATGTCGTTTTCCACAGACAGGTCCCCGGAGGGCTACAAGGGTCTGACCCTGAATCCCCTTCTGCTACCATCTATGGCTAAGCTGTGAGACACAGGTCTTTCATGCATTCGGTTTTTTTTTTTCCCTCTTATCTCTGATTTTGAGAAGTTGTGCTGAAGATCTGTGGTCCCATTTCTCGAAGGCGGAGAGGGCACGTTAGGACTGCTCATTCAAATCATGAAAGAGGCCGGCTCAGCCCGGGTTTGGAGTTTTTCATTTTGTATAATAGAAACCCAGCTTCTTCACCCACCTCTTGTCCCTGCTGGGTAGATAAAGAGTGAAAAACAGAATTCTTTGTGGCCCACCCGTCCTTCCAACGGCCCCAGCGCCTGTTTTGAGCGAAGGTTTTTAAGCCGTTTCCTCTCGCACCGGCATTTCAGAGTTAGCTATTGGGGTGCTTTTAAGTTGAGTAAAAAAAGAAAGACTACCCCTTCTTCCAGGACCAGAGGTTGTCCTGCCCCTGTATGAAAGCCATGAGTCTAGCATCCCGAAACCTGGTCCAGGAGTGACACTATAGTATCTCAGTGCCAAGGAAGGCAGGTGTCCACCTTCTTTTTGGGTTAAAGACCTTGAACAGGCTGACTAATGTCAACTGGGATGGGAGAATTTGCACCATGGAAGTTGGCAAGTGCTATAAATTTGGAACCTTTCCTTTATCCTGGGAGTTACTTTTTGGAGGAAGGTGGAGAAGGTCCTTTGGTGGATGGTTTGGGCACTCTGGGACTGTGGCTGGTGGAGGTAGGTACCTGGGGAATAGGTTTAGAAGGCAGGCTGGTAGGAGGAGAAGCTGGAGCACACAGACATTTGACATCTAAAACCTGCTTGGAGTAACTGATTCCATCCATCCATCCATCCATCCATCCATCCATCCATCCATCCATCCATCCATCCAGTCAACATTTTCTCCCTACACCCCAAAGCATCTGGGAGGAGCAATGTAAGAATCAAACTTTGCTTCCCACAAGCTCCCCGCCAGCAGAGGTGGTCACCCCAGCGGGATCCAGACCCAGGGTGCAGAGCCTGCTGGGCAGGGGAGACAGAGATAAAGGCGCTATTTGGCTGTGGTGTGGCGGGGAGGTGTGTGAGGGCAGCGCCAGGGAACCTTCACTTTTTAAAGTCAACCCCTTGTGGCTTTGAGGCCACGGTGCTGCTTTACTTGCTGGTGAGCGGAACCCTCTAGGAACCTGGCCCCTCGAGCCTCAGCCAGGTCTGACTCTGCCTCTGAGATTTAAGATTTGTAGCTGGGGTGTCTGGAGCTGGCCTACCCACTCAGTGCCTCCTGGGGCTCCCCTGGCACTTTGCCATAGTAGACACGGGGGCTAGGCTGGCAAGAAAGGCTTTTCACAGAGAGGAGCAATCTGCAGGGCTGTGGTGTGTGGTTTCTTTCTTTTTTTTTTTTTGGCAGGGGGTGGGTGGGTGGGATTGCTTTGCTGTGCTTGGAGGTCTGGCTATAGCTTCTTTAAGTGGAACGTTCCCCTGGGCCACTCAGTTTTATGTCAGTCATTCGTTCTTGCAAGAGGCAAAAAGCTAATGGGATGTGTAGGAGAGAGGGAGAGACAGACAGACAGAGAGGCAAAGGTTGCAGCTTGCATTCATATCACAAGACATACAACCTTCTTGTCTCCAGTTTACTCCTCATGGGCATGGAGGTTCAAATCCTGGTTTACCAGGAGGGAAAGGAGGGGCTCAGAGGGGGAGCAGGCTGTCCTGAACTCTCTAAGGAGAATTTTTAGTCCCCCAGAGGTGCCAGTGAATATCACCCACCACTACCAACTGAGAACAAGTTTCACCCAGGTCAATGAGGTCAGCCTGGGCTATACCCTTCATCCCCTGCCACTTCAGAAGACACTTCATTTCCCTTGTTCCTCTTGTTATCTGCGGCTGTTCCCTACCCTGGGTCTGAAAAGGCAGGTACACCCTGTCTAGGCCAATACGAATGCATTCTCTGAAAGCAGCCTTTGATTTCTCTGGAAAGTCCCCTCCCAAGCTCTATCCCCAACCCATGTTCATTGCCTGGAGTCTGGTTTTGTGTCAAAAGTCGGCCTCTCCTCACATGAAGAGATGTACTCACCCAGGTCCATGATGCGTTCTGGGCAGCTGCAGTCACACAGGAAGGCTGTGCTTGTGTCTCTGTCTCCAGCTACCCCTGTCTGGGGAGGAAGTGGTTTGAGCCCCTTTTAAGTTGTGAGAGAAGCCACCCTCTGCCCAGCCCCTCCCACCTCTGCCCCACCTCTGCTCCTCCCTCAGAGTCTTCTGGGACCACAGGGTATATAAGAAGAGTGATGGTGTGACTGCCCCACTCTGTGGTCACAGGATCCTGAATCATCAGGTCATTTACATTCAGAAAGCCCCTGGCGGTACCTTGTAGTCTCAGCAAGGTACTGTTTACATCTGTGAGTGCCTAGGTGGCTGTTGTGAGGTGAGGCTCCCGAGTCAGAGATGCACTGCGCCCTTCTCTTTGTTTTGAATGAAACTCTCTTCATTTAGGTATGAACTTGATCAGCAGCTACTTTCCCAGCAGCCATCAGACCCTTCTTCCCCCCTACCTCCCACCCCCGACATCCACCTACACAACCAGGGTGAGGTCCCTCAGGTGGTCTGGCTCCCAAGGATGGGCCAGCAAGGCTTCACAAAGTGAAAGTTTAAGAGTTTGTTTTTAGTACTTAAACTGAACACCTCAGAACTTAGATGCTAGATGTGAGGGTGCCCGAAGGCCCTCGGGTTTCTCCGTCAACAGAGAGGACACCAGATCTAAGCCGATATCCAAACTGGTTCCCTGTGAATAACTTTCATTTTGTTTTTATTGTTTGTTGTTATTATTTTATTGTTTAGTATTATTCTTATTGACAGTGTCTCCTGTATCATATGCTCAGGCCTCACACTTGTAATGCAGCCGGGGATGACCGTGAACCTCTGGTCCTTCTGCCTCTCCCTCTTCTGTGCTTCGATTACAGGCATGCGCTACCACACCCAATTTCCCCCACAGGGAGACCAATAATTAGTGTTTTAAATAAAAAAAAAAGTTTGTATACATTGTGTACGTATGTATGGTGTGTGTGGATGGTGTGCGCACACAGGTGTGCTCGTATGCACGAATATGAGAATTTCCTGTTCTCGGTGTCAGTCTTCTTCCCTTCTGTTGGAAGCAGAGTGCCTTTGTGGAGAACCCCATTCTATACTAGCAGGTGAGCCGTCCTTCAAGGTTCTGGGGACTCCGGTCTCCTTGGAGGAGGGCTAGAGTACCATCAGGCTTCTTAGGTAGGCGCTGGGGAGTTGGAGTCAGGTCCTCATGTGTGAGAGGCAAATCTCTGTTACCTACTGAGCCATCTCCCCAGCCCAATTAGTGGGCTTAAAGCAAGCATAGAAGCTACGCTAGAACCACAACAGGTTCTAGAGCAAATACCTAAATGTTCCATCTCCAAGAGAGACACCTACACATTTTTTTAATTTTTATTTATTTATTTCTTCTTCTTCTTATTATTATTTTAATCTCTAACCACTAGCTGTAGCCTCTTCAGTGAGGGACAGGAGCTGAGGAGAAGTTCAAAGTGACTTAGCCTTGCTTCTGTATTAAACAGTTACCATGGCAACATAATGCTTTTTTTTTTTTCCAGTTTTTTGAGACAGGGTTTCTCTGTGTAGCCTTGGCTGTTCTGGACTCACTTTGTAGACCAGCTGGCCTCGAACTCACAGAGATCCGACTGGCTCTGCCTCCCAAGTACTGGGATTACAGGCATGTGCCACCACACCCAACCCAACATAATACTTTAAGCACTCACTTAATACCCTTATTTTGCTCAGCACATAGGAACTACATATCCCAGACTACTTTCTCTCTGGTTTCTGGGGAGAATTGGCCAATGAGGATGCATTGATAGTCAATGGAAGGTTGAAAGAAAGGGATATGTCTCTTTTTTTTTCCTTCTTTTAAAAAGCAACAGCTTTATTTAGATATAGCTCTTATCTAAATTCACCTTTTAAAATGGTTCATTAATTTTTATTCTATGTGTACGAGTGTTTGCCTGGATGTATTTATGTCTACCACATTGCGTCTAGAGCCTGTGGAGGTGAGAAGGTGGCAGAGCCTCTGGAAGTGGTGTTAGAGGTGGTTGTGAGCTGCCATGTGGACGCCCTGCCTGACCCTCTGCAAGAGCATCAAGTGCTCTTAACAGTTGAGCCGTCTCGTCAGCCCCAACATTTACCCTTTTAAAGTAGACAGTTCTATGGTGTTATACAGAGTTTACTTCACCACAGTACTTTCTGAGTCATTGTTTAGTCAAATCTCCTGCCATTTTTCCCAATGAATCCCATTTCTTTTCTACCTATACATGTAGCTGCTCACAGCCACCAATCTACTTTCTTTCTCTAGATTTGCTTCTGTTGGTTATTTTGCACAAACAGATGTATGCCATATGTGACCTCAGTGTCTGTCTTCTTTTAATTAGGTTCAGCTATATGGAGGATGGTCCAATTCTTCATTCCTTTTTTTTTATGGCCGAATAAAATTCCATTGCAAGGACATACCACATTTCTTTTATCCATCACTAGTTGGCTGTTTGGATTGTCTCTACTGTTTAGCTATAACGAGTATTGTTACTATGAATATTTATGTACAGTGTTTTTTTGGGGGTGATGTGTCATTGGGGGCTTGCTTATATGAGTCCATGACCATTATAGTGGGGGCGGAGAGAGAGAGCTGGAAATGGCCGACTGGTGACCAAATATCCAAACACATGAGCATATTGGGGACCATTCGCATTCATACCACCTCATCTTTTTTATCTCAGACGTTTCTCTCCCATTCTATTATTATTATTATTATTATTATTATTATTATTTCCTCTCACTTATTAAGCATGTGTTGTGTCTCTAGCAAGACCCTGAAGCCAGGCCCTTGAGCCTGCTGCCTTATTAGCACAGGAGAACCGAAAAGTCAAAATACAAACTCTACAAGTGAAGCCTCTTACGAGAGCCCATGGTGCCCTGAGGACCGCTGTGGTCCAAGCAGTGATGAGCATGTAGTTTGTGTGTGACAGTGACTCTTATGAGGTCTTAGTCTCCAACTGGAGCATTGCAGACACTCCAATGTATTGTACAAAGGCAAGTCCACAGGAGAAGCCAAAAATAAAAATAAAATAGGGCATCTTTGCCCAGCTCCATCTCTGGCCTTTCAAAACTGATTGCTTTATGGAAGTGGAGGCTGTTCAGCAATGCGCACAGAAGTAGCATAGCAGGTGCTTAGTAGCTGTTGATTGATTGCGGGGGGGCGACTTCAACTTTTCCCTGAGGTGATGACCCTTTCTTCCTTGTTATTCCTTTATTAGATACTGAGCACAGAGTCCATTTGGGCTCGGAAGGGCGTGTAGGTACAGAAGACTTCTGGGAGCTAACAAATATTGATTGGTAACGTTTTGTGTGTGATGGACCAAAGCTTTCATTGCATTATTTTTTAATGGCTTTATACGTTGCGTATCTTATGGCATTTAGGAAATAATGAAAGACAATGTTGCATTACAACATTGCAAGAGTTAACCAGGGGGGCAAGCTGGACATAGCCTAGGTGGAAGCCAACGAAGATGCCTGTGGGGAGCAGAGGTACCGAGAGGGTGGTAGGGGTGGTGATGGAGGAAGGCAGTGAAGAGTGGTCAGAGAAACACTATGGTCACAAGTTCCCCTCAGTCAACTTCAAAAGGGTTGCTGAAGTTGGCAGTTCAGAGGGCCGAGAGAGCCATGCTGTGTAACTTGGCCTCATTTCAGAGTGATGTGGCCTCTGGGTCAGATTTCTGGCTTTGATACCTGCCCATTGGCGAGGCTGTATTTGGCACATGAGAGAGCATCCGCTGGTTTGTGTCTTTGATATGAAGCGCTCTGTGCTGCTGTGCTGAGGGATGGGATGCTAGCCTGTTCTAGGTGCCAGTCCGTGTCAGTCTGTCCATCCATCTATCAACCAGCAACCACTTACTAACCACCTACTCAGTGAGTTTTGGAGGTAGGGTTTCAGACTCTAGGGTCCATCAGCTGTAGTCCCGGGCTTTCAACAACTAACAGATAACATGTCCATGTTTCTATGTGACTTCCATATTCCACGCACATTTTCCATTGCCACAAGTTCAAGGCCAGCTGGGGGCTGCGGATAGAGTACCTGACTTGCCAACGTTACAGAGTGAGGCTCAATGACCTTCTCTCACATAACCCTCAGGCTGTTGTATTTGGTAAGTTTCTGTTCTGTGACTGCAGAAACTGAGACTTTAAAAGTGATGATGACCTTTAGCTCCAAGCTAAGGGGCTTTTCTCCTTATGTCAAGCTAGCTCCCGCTGATGCAGGCCATGGCCTGAAAGGACTCAGACCACAGCTCTCTGCCTGGAAAACATTCCATCACACAAGGCCTATTGCTCTTTCCCCTTTTCTCTGAGAATGTGTGTCATTGTTTTTTGGGGGAAGTTTTGCCCAGGAGCAGAGGTTTCAGAGTATGCAGAACCTGGAAGTCATCTTTACAAACATGCCACCCAACCACCTCACCGGTGACTTGATTATTCTTAGGATGACAGAAAACTTAATTTAGTATGAAGAAACACAGCGGGTCTTCAGACCCCTGGAGAAGGTCCTTGACCTGAAGAGGCCCAGGAAAGGAGCCAGATCAGGAGCTTCTGGATGGAGCCAGGTCTGCAGAAACTTCCTGTTGTCTTTCTTGCATAGGGTATGCACACTCAAGCACTGGTTTTCTGGTCCGCTGAGATTGCCCAATGTTTTCTAGCTCTCCCAGGCTTGCAGTTCAATGAGTAAAGTCTAAGATGACACCCCTTACCCCTGTTCTCCATCCCCACCTTCAAGCTCTTTTTGATTTCACTTGGGAATGATAGGTGTGCTGGCTAGTTTTATGTCAATTTGACACAAGCTAGAGTCATTGGGGAGGAAGGAACCTCACTTGAGGAAATGCCTCCGCCAGATTGGCCTGTGGGCAAGCCTGTGAGGCCAGTTCATTATGGCTGGTGCTGCTGCTGGGTTGGTGGTCTGGGTGAAGGGTTAGTGACTTAAGAGCCTCAGGCGAGCTGGGAAAGTTGAAACACTGCTAACACAGGCAGGCAGGAGCTGGGATTCTCCTGACCAGAAAGGCAACATACAGATGGGAACCTCTGTTGGTACTTATAGCTCTGAGACTTCAGGAAGCAGATCTGCAAAATGGAATTTTCCAACCTCAAGAGTTTCCTTTTCTGTCCTGTAAAACCCTCAAGCCTTCTGAATCTTGGTGCACATTCTCTTTTCCCACAGAGAGACTGCTGGCCTTCATAGTTCTAACCAAAGACCATCTGCTTCTATTGAGGTCTGTTTCCCCTTTCTTTTATTTTGACATCACCTCGACTAATCCCCCATTTAACAATGGGTGATATATGAAAGCAGGCTCAGCAAGCCAGTAAGCAGCACCCCTCTGAGGCCTCTGCATCGGTTCCTGCCTCCAGGTTCCTGCCCTGTCTAGAGTTCTTGCCCTGACCTCCTCTGATACTTGACTATTGATGTGAAAGTGTAAGCCAATAGACCCTTTCCTCCTCAGGTAGATTTTGGTCATGGTCTGTTATCATGGCAATAGAAACCTTAACTGAGACAATCAGTTTGGCTTTAGAACTAGGCAACCTCACAGGCAGATCTATCATATATTTAGGGACACCTGGAATTGGAGAGAGGGTCTCAGACCTTACCTAGACTTCTGTGATCCAAAAAAAAAAAAACCTAAGAAGCTTGCTAAATTTCAGCACAGGAGCAGTCTTGTGTTGCCTGGCTAGCATTAGGAACTGTGTTTGGAAGATGAATTTTTTATTTTTGGGTTTCAAAGCCTCAATCAGGTCTTTGGTCTCCAAGTGGCAAAGGGCCAAGGGAAATAGATGCCAGGCTGCAAGGAGGAAGTGCTGTTTGTTTACCTGCTGCTATGACAAAAATACCTTGACAAGAGCAATTTAAGGGAGAAAGGGTTAACTTGGCTTACAGTTCCAGCGCACACTTTATCACGCTTGGGGAGTCATGGCAGCAAGGGCCTGAGGCAGCTGATGACACTGCATTTATAGTTGGGGAAATGAAGGGAGACAATGCTTGCAATCAGCAAGCTTGCTCCTTTATTATTATTAATTAATTAATTTATTTATTTATTTATTCATTTATTTATTTGTAGTCTAAGACCCAAGCCGAGGCCCTGAGCTACTCACTGATGGAATAAGTAATGCTTCAGTTCTCACTTAAGTTGATCAAGACACTCTCTCTCTCAGGCATGCCCAGAGGCTTGTCTCCCATGTTGAGTCCAGACCCTGTCATGTTGACACCTAACACTGACCCGCACAAAGAGAACACTCTCTAGGAGGAAGAAGAGGGAAGAAGTGCTGGGCACAGGCTGGCGCCCCAACACCTGTTGCCATGGCTGGGTAGTGGTTTCCTGTACTTGTCGACACGTGAGCGGAGAGAACACAACGGGTTTGCCTTGGCAGGAAGAGGCTTCCTGTTTTGCTGCGGGGACTCATTGTTGGACACTGAGAGGTGGAGGTGTGTGTGTCTGTGTTTTTCAAGTTGCTAAGGTCCCTGAGGAGAGGGATGCGGGGACAGGTGAGCCGGGGGTCTAAAGACGGTAAATAGGAAAACAGGGGCGGGGTCTATTCTTTCAGAGTTACTCATCTAAACCTCATGCCATTTAGGAGAGGGTAAATCTGGCTATACTGCCCTGTTGTCATGACAACTCCAAGCTACAGCCCTGGGGCTTACCAATGCCTTCTTGTCCTCTGGTACGAGCCAATGTTGACTTCTGAGATGACCACTGTCTTAGTGAGGTGGCAAGCCCCTGAGCTTGGAAGTTTGGGCTGAAACTCTGGTGAGGACAGTGGAAGAAACGATGAGAGATTGTTCTCATGGCAAACTGATGGATTAGCAAGCTCAAGTTTGTAAACTCTCCCCGCCCCCAAGCCACAGCATGCCCAATTGTACACCTAGCAACTGACTTAGACACCCCAAGTGTCCTGGTGCTTGTTTTAGCTCAGCGTTGTCTGCTGTGGTGAAGAGGTTCTCACCTCAGCTGGGCCAGCTGGCTTTCTGTGGGTCCTTACCTTTCAGTTCCTCATCTGGGCTGTTGAAGTAGGGAATACTGGTTGGCTGTCCTATCTGGTCAGTAGGGGTCACCTTTGGGGACCCTACTGATCAGTTTCTGGAGACATGTGGGCTCAGGAGGCCCACGTTGCACATTTAGGAAATCCCAGTAGAGCTTTGGTCAGGAAGAAAAGACTGGGGGGGGAGTCCTGACCCCCTCCCCATCCTTCCCCTGTGGTAGCTAAAGGGGTCACTGTCTGCTTCCTCCTCTCCTGCAACCATTCATAGCATTCAAAGTTCCTCTCAGCTTGGCCCACTGAACACTTTGGAACTATCTCTCTAGGCTTCCCACCTGCATCTGCCTTGTGCTCTTTAACTCTTCCAGGCCAAGGCACGAGGTACTTTCATCTTTCCGGAATTTTCCCACATACTTTTCTCTCAGGTTCCTTCTCCCTCTGTCATAATTTTTAACTTGTCATTCAAAATCTGGCTAAAGGGGGCTGAAGAGATGGCTCAGCAGTTAAGAGCACTTGCTGCTCTTGCAGAGGACCTGGGTTTGGTTCCTAGCACCCACGTGGCAGCTGACAACTGTCTGTAATTCCAGTTCCAGGATGCCTGATGCCCTCTTCTGTTCTCCGAAGGTAATGGGCATGCTCATGGCACACACGCACAAAGACAAAACACTCATACACTTACGAAAAATTCTAGCTCAAAGAGCCTCCAATTTCCTCAAGAATTTCTGAAGGCTTCAAGCCTTCAAAGCACTGTCTGGCTGTCCCTAGCACTGCCATTGAGCTTTCACAGGCTTCTCCAGGTATTTTTCTTCCTCTGTACTGGATATCTTATCCATTTCTTACCTATTTAACACAGCACTTGGCATATTCTTGGTGCTCAACCAAAAGACATCTAGAATTAAGCTGAAGCATATTTCTCTGTGGATTTGACCTCCAATGGGTGCCACTTAGAACTCGTGATAGACAATGGAGAAAGTGGGCAGAGAAGGGAAGTTCAGTGAATCATATTTCCATGTGGTCTTTGGCTCCTGATTCCAAAGGCCGGCACCATTTTTTGCTGGTGAGCAAAGTTCACAGTGACTCTGCTCTGATAAACCGTCCAGGCTCGGGTGAAGGACCACAGCCTGGCCTTTAGGGAGCTTCCGGAAAGCAGGCATGTCATCATCCATTTCCAGGATCTGAGAGAGTGAGCAAGGACGGGAGCTAGTGCTTACTCAATACGTATGGTCAGGTCAGCCAGACCCCAGATCACATCATTTCATCTCACAACACTGCCGTGAGGTAAGCCTCGTGGTGCCCATTCTAGAGATGAGGAAATACAGAGTTGGAGAAGTTAAGGACTTTCCCAAAGGAGGCTCACGGCCAGTAGCTGAGAATGGAACTCCCCACCCAGGGCATTAAACCAGGAACTGGGTTTCACAATCACTGACCGCCCCAAAGCTATAAAACACTTCTGCTGTTCCAAAGGCCCCCAAAATGGAAGCTCCGTGCAGCCCTAGTGTCCATACATTAGTTCTCATTTCTCAAGTAAAATCTGCATCCGTGCTTCTGATTGGCGGAGGGTAGGTCACGTGTCTAGGCGGGGCAGTTGGGAGTTCTTGACTTGGTGCTGAGGCTGAATAACAGCAAGGGAATTCCCTACAGAAAGCCAGGCCACCAGTGTGATGCTCAACAGCCACGAACACAGCAGATGGCTGCCACACTGTCTCGCCCTAAATGTCACGGCCAAGGAACTTATTTCATAAGCCTTTATATACTCCCCTTTGAAATTCCCACAGCTTTCTTTAAATGAGACTTGAAGGGGAAAAAAATTATTACATAATTTAAAAGTATAATTTACATATAGCAACCTTCACCCATCCAAATATGTAGTTCTAGGGCTTCTATTTCGTTCTCCCTTCCTTCCTCTCCTAAACGCTAATAATTGTCTAAACACTCCCGGAAGCAAGATGCAGTTACATTAGGTAACAGCTTCGTTACCTTGACCTTCCCAGTTCCCTTGAATCCCCTCTGTAGTCTGTGCGCCCTCCACTCTCAGACTTCGGGAACCACCCATCTCTTTTTCCACCTATAATTTTTGGAACAAAGACTTTTAAAGCGAAGAACAACAACAGCAACAGAAGAGATGTGGAGTGTAAACACTACTGTATGCGCGTTGAAATCTCTCCCTACTTGGGCCCCACCTTGGAGGTGGCAAAAACAGACGATCTGCAAGCCTGGTGGCACAGGCCTCCCCCCCTCTGGAAGGCTGAGACAGGGGGAAATCTCAAGTACAGGGATTGTCAGAACGACAAGACTGAGTTTAAAGGTAGCGTGGTCGGTTTAGTGAGACCAAGAAAAACCTAAGAAAGCAGGGATTATGTGTTTTTTTGGGGGGGGGCACACTTGTCTGTCTTGCCAAAGGCCTTGAGTTCAACCTCCAGTACTGAAAAAAGGGGGGGAGGGGTATAATTTCCTTTCACATTTTAGGTTTAAGGCTTAAAAACACAGATGTTTGCTGTGGCTCACAGTGTGAATTCTCATTTAAAGGGACAGGCAGAGGGTACATGCCATAGGTACTCCACTGGGCTCAGGGTCAGTAGAGGGACTCACACCTTTGAGGCCATCTCCGGTTTTCTCCAGACCTCCCTCCCTTCTGACAGGTGGAAGTTGGGCCCATGGTCTGTGTCTTCCGGCTACACCCCACCACACTCTAACCCCAATTCTTCTCTCAGATTATTTATCCTGAACCTCTTTCAGGGCTACACAGGAGATAGCACAGCTGTGCTATGGTTTAGCTCTGCTCTAAGCTATCGCCTGGGGCTGCTGCTCATGAAAGCCATTCTAAGGTGCATAGGCTATTGGGTAGAAGGAGGGGATTATCTATCTATCTATCTATCTATCTATCTATCTATCTATCTATCTATCTATCTATCTATCTATCTATCTATCTATCCATCCATCCATCCATCTCTCTCTCTCCAAGGAATGTTAATGTTCTATATTTATGGGCTAGAGAGATGGTTCAGTGGCTAAGTGCCCTTGTTGCCCTTGCAGAGGACCTGGCTTCAGTTCCCAGCACCCACTTGGCAGCTCACATAACTTTATTCTAGAGGATCTGATGCCCTCTTCCGATCTCCACAGGCTCTAAGGCATGTATGTGGTGAACATGCATATATGCAAGCTAAATACTCACACACATAAGACAAAAACAAGTCTTTTTTTCTTTTCCTTCTAAAGTCTAAATTTATACATGGTTCTTCAGATCATCATAAGAAAATATTTCTGCAATTTTGGTATTTTTTGCAGATATTTGTCAAGTGCGGTAAAATTCCCTTTGATGCAGCATTAGACTGACAGATGCTCTTGCTCAAGCCACACAATGTTGCAGGATGTCTGAACAAATGTAATCGAGTCTCCTCTGAGAGAGGTAGGAAAGCCTCCTTCAGCCCAGCCTCCTCCCAGGCAAGGGAGACAGGGAGAGGAGGAGACATTTTCAAGTTGCTTGAATCTGACCCGGGCCTTTTCTTTTCCACTGTCTTTGATGCTTCCTCTTCACTGTCAAGTTTAGAATCACCTAAGAGATTGGTGGCAAACACCTCTGGGTGTGTCTATGAAGATGTTTGTAGGGAGGGTTAACAAAGAGAGGAAGACCCACCTTGAAATGCCACTGTTACTCACGAGCTGGGGTTCAGCCCCAAAGCTGAAGGGAGAGAAAGGGGAGTGCTGGCATTCCCCACCCCCTTTCCTGTCAGCCACGAAGCAAATGGCTTCTCTTCTGCCGCATGCTCCTGCCACCATGATATTCTGCCAGGTGCTTGGAGTCTGAGTGACCTTCGACTGAACTCTCAGAAACCTTCCCTTCTCTAAGCTCCTTGTATCAGATGTTTTGTCACATTATTATGCATTAATATTATTAATAATTAATTATTATGTATCAATGTTATTAATAGATTAATGTATTAATAACTAATACATTATTTCATCTGGGTCTCTCAACCACCCCCCCCAGGGGGACATCTTGTCGACAACTGGTAGGTGAGGTAGTGTCTGTCGGTTTGGTGACGTTGAATTCCTTAATAGGAGCAGCTGGGATCCCAAATGAGCCCTGGTGCAGGGCCAGTGAGCTTCTCCTTTGCTCTCATAGGGTTCTCATTTCACCCCCTTTCCTAACAGGAAAGTAACCAGCCTCTTAAGTGTGAGGCGGTGTGTGTGTGTGTGTGTGAAACCAAACATTAAAATTCTAGAGCTTTCTTTGATTGGCCCTATTTCTTCTTTCAAAGCAGAAAAGGGCAAAGCACAGGAGATGGTTAGCTGGGGCAGAAATAATGGAAACACGCAGGGGAAGACAAATTCAGGTTAGTTAGTTATGGGTGAAGGAGGGGCACAGTAGAGGGGGAGTAAGAGTGGGGGCTCAACGCCACCCTCCCCTTTTAGTGTGTGCGCGTGTGTCAGTGCGCACACACACATTTATGGGCCACAGCTCCAACATGGAGGCGAGAGGACAGCTGGGAGGGGTCAGTTTGCTCCTTGGTCTAGGTGATACCTAGGAATTGAACTCAGGTCCCCCAGGCATGGTGGCAATGGCCTTTACTATCACCGAGTCATCTCATCGGCTCAACTGTGACTTTTGTGTCAGACCTGGTTTCGAGTCCAAGTCTTGATAGGGAGTGCTTGATTTTGGCCAAGCCACTAAACTGCATAAAACTTCCGTTTCACCATCTGTGAGAACGTGGCACATACAGAGGCTCCATCTTAGAAACACCATAAGAATAAAATGAAGTCCTGCGAGTGGACACCTGGCCTGGAGTGGTTCTCTCCAACATTCTACGACATTCATTCTCTCCCTGCTCCTTTCTTATTTGGGCAGTTTGTATCAACAGTCTAGAGTTCCGAAAATAAACCTGAATTAAAATTAAGATAGGTTCAGTGCTGAGGTCGCTGGCGTCACCTCTGTATAAATAGCAGAAGTGAAACAAAATTAAAAAAAAAAAAAGCAATTTCATTTCTAGTATTAGAAACAAAGAACTCCTGTTGTGTGGGCCAGCCATGGTTGAGGGGTCAGGCATGGCAAAAGGAAGGTTTGGTATTTTTCTTTGTTGTTTTTGTTTTTGTTCTGTGATGACTCTCCAGGGACATCATGCGTCAAAGAAGCAGGGAAGAGGGGGTGGTGAAGGCAGGCACAGGCAGGTAGGAGAATGTCATCCTGTCACTGATGTCATAGGGCAGAGCTGGGGAGAGAGAAAACAGAGGTCAAGGCACATGGGGAGGGTCGGGTGACTGTCATGCCCTTCTTAGCTCCTGCACACAAATGGGTGAGTTCCTTAATTCGTTTTTCAATGAGTTTCTGAGGAAAAGGTCAACTTTGAGGACTTGCGTTACTCCTGAAAGGGCACTGCAGCAAAGACTCGTGTGTGTGTGTGTGTGTGTGTGTGTGTGTGTGTGTGTGTGTGTGGACACAGAGACTCACGGAAACAGAAGCCAAGGGTTGTCTCGCTTTACCACAGGCCACGAATTGGTGACAGGCTATTATTGTTGCTCTTGGCAGAATCCTTTGCACTTTCTCCTGCTCTCATTTTTTGTTCTATGCTTTGCGGTCTCAACAAGATGAAGAGAATTTTTCCCAAGGGTCACTGCAGCAGAGCCCCCAATTGGCCTCTTCCTTTGTGCATGGACTGCCCAGCAAGATAGGCTCAGAATCGGAGGCCTGGAAAATCCAAGTCTCCCTAGCTTTTTTACCCTAGCTCTGATTCATGCAAGTTATCTATCTATCTATCTATCTATCTATCTATCTATCTATCTATCTATCTATCTATCTATCTATCTATCTATCTATCTATCTAGCAAATGAGCACAGTAACCTTACAAGTCAATATTTCTTTTAAGGAATAGTGATTGATACAAAGAACACTCAATTCATCAGTACTATGTCCATGCCTAGCATTTCAGCGTAGCAATCTGCGAAAGTGACTTTATGTAGAATGTGACCAAGCAAGAATTTCCCCAGTGGAATCACCTCCCCAGGCTCTAAAGCCAGAATTCCTGCTCTCATCCTCTGTCAGTAAGAATAAGAGCAGGCTCAGCTTCTCTGAAGTGTGGTTTAGAAAACATTCAGAAGTCTTAGAATTTTGTATTGCTTTGGTCTAATTCTTTTTTTTTCTCCTAAGGAGTTAGTGAATGTTTTTTTAATAAAGATGTTGATATTATTATATTCATAGCAGTGATTTTTAAAAATAAGACCTAAAGGGGCTGGAGAGATGGCTCAGTGGCTAAGAGCACTGTCTGCTCTTCCAAAGGATCCAGGTTCAATTCCCAGCACCCACTTGGCAGCTCACAACTGTCTGTAATGCCAATTCCAAGGGATCTGACACCTTCACACTAATGTACATAAAATAAAATAAAGCAAATAGATACATTCCCTTTGTATAAAAAAAGAAAGATCTAAAATTGAGGCAATATTAATGTAGACTTAGAAAAGTTATGTTTTCTGTTCATCATAGAATACCATGGAGCTGTTAGAATTGATGGTGGAAGAATGTTTGGGTTTTTTGTTTGTTGGTTTGTTTGTTTGAAACAGGGTTTCTCTGTGTAGCCCAGGCTGTTTTGGAACTGAATTTGTAGACCAGGCTGGCCTCAGACTCAGAGATCTGACTACCCCTGCCTCTCTGTTGCTGTGATTAAAGGTGTGTGCACCGCCACCTGCCTGATGGAAGTAGAAGAACATTTGTTAATCAAACACGAATGGCAAAACAGCCACAAAGTAGACAACATACGGGCTGGAGAGATGGCTGAGTGGTGAAGTGGTTGCTGCTTTTGACAAGAACCTGAGTTTGGTTCTGAGCACTCGCTCTGGGTGGCTCATATCTGCCTGCAACTCCAGCTCGGGCAAGGGTCTGATGCCCTCTTCTGGCACCTGAAGGCGACTATATATGTAGCCCCCTCCCACAAACACACGCAAATACAAATAAATATAAATCTTTTTTTTTTAAATAGCACAGTCCCAATTTCAGTAGAAAGTGTGGGCACACTCACAGGAAGGTGTCTGAAAGGGTACACGCATGAATGTTTTATTCCTTTAACGCTAAATGGTGAAATCTTGGGGGATTTGAACTTTTTTCTTGTTTTTCTGAATTTTCTGTTTTCTCTGATGACCGCTTAGAATGCAGAAAACCTTGTAAGCATTGCGATTATTCTCTGAACTCTTTGGTTCTTAAATTTTGAAAACTGTAGGAAGCAAGTCAGCCCATAGTGG
The DNA here is from genome assembly GCA_028658305.1 of Pachyuromys duprasi. Taxonomy (NCBI): domain Eukaryota; kingdom Metazoa; phylum Chordata; class Mammalia; order Rodentia; family Muridae; genus Pachyuromys; species Pachyuromys duprasi. The sequence continues at coordinate 20,932,980 of CM053746.1, read as the reverse complement.
GCACAGCTGAGTGAGCTCTTGGAAGGGAAGACTTTGGGTCCAACCTGCTTTAGGTTGCAATGCAAATGCCATTCAAAGCATTTGTAGGGCTTTCAGAGCCTGCCAGCCACTGTGTCTCTGGTCATAGGGATTTGCAGTGTTCAGCTGGAGGATTACTGTTTGTTTGCTTATTCACTTATAGTCTATGAGCTGCCATGTGGGTGTTGGGAATTGAACCCAGGTCCTCTAGAGAGCAGTCAGTGCTCTTAACCGCTGAGCCATCTCTCCAGCCCAAGGCTAACTTTAGCTACACAGTGAGTCCCAAAGTAGCCTGTTACAGTGTATACTCTCTGTTTCAATGACACCCCCATGCCCCCAAAAGAACTGCTGCTTTTGAGCTCCATTAACATAGTATCTACTATTTGTGTCTACGTAAATTTCATTTAAATTGAGTAAATTTACATAAAAATTTTAGTTCCTGAGTCACACTGGTTACTTTTAGACCATTCAGTAGTTGTATATGGTTAAGGTTAGTGGCTACCTTATTGGATGGCAAGATTAGAGATCAATCCCTCATTTTTCAGGAAGGGAAAGAGACCAGAGAGGATGCTTGCCAGTGGCTCTCCTCCCCCTCACAGCCCCAGGCTCATTCATGCCTGTTTTTGTTCGCAGAACAGGACCTGCACTGACAGAGATGACTGCGAGCCTAGAAAGAGCCCCTTCTGTTTTCTGTCTTCGTCCCCATCCTCTACCTCCGACGCATTTATTTTGAGTGTTGAATTTCAAGGACGCAACAGGCCCACGCCCTCTCTATCAGTTCAGCCTGGTCCAGCCACTGGGCAAAGCTGTTTACATGGAATCCAAGCGGGCAGCCAGCACCGAGCACGTTTTTCCACAGCTGCTGAGAAAGATGAGCGAGTCGAGGCAGAATAACAAAAAGCCACTTCAAAAACACACCAGAAGAAGTCACAAAGCTGAGGTGATCACAGGTCTGAAACATCCCCTCCTCCCAAAGGCCCGACAAGAGTGAAAACAAGTCACTAGGGCGCCTCTGGGCCCTGCTGGTTTCGAGCCTCCCCGCGTGGTTGCTGACTTGAGAACCTTGAGAACTTGGGCCCGTCCCTGTGCTTCTGAGAGGAGCTGGGAGTGGAGGTTGTGGGGGCTCAGAAACCTCACCTGAGTTCTGAGAATTGTGGGGCCCGGTGGGGGACAGTCCCTAGGTGCTCGGTGTCTCTGGGAAGGTGAGGGAGGGAGAGACTATGGGAAAGGCAGGCTGGATGGGCAAAGGTGCGGGGGACTCCTCCTGTCCAGAGAACAGATTCGGTAAGGAAGTGGAGTCCTTCTGAGGAACCTGCTGCCTCAGAAGGCAGGGCATCCACAGATGTAGCCTGTCAGGGGTTCCAAGGGCAATAAGGTCACTCATCTAACAGCAGTCTTCCTCTGGGATCTCTTTAACCCCATCTCTCTCTGTAGGGCAGTAGATCCCTGGAGTTGGTATTGTCTCAAGTCCCATGCACTGTCCCTCAGTTGCTAGGAGACCTGAGGTCAGTTAGGTAACACTCCACGAAGTGAACTGTATCCCCTGCCAAAATGAAGAATAGTATGGTGAGGGGCTAAGCTCTGGTTTGTTTGTTTTTGAGACAGGGTTTCTCTGTGTAGCCTTAGCTGTCCTGGAACTCGCTCTGTAGAACAGGCTGGTCTCAAATTCAGAACTCAGATGTCTGCCTGCCTCTGCCCCTGAGTGCTGGGACTAAAGGTGTGTGCTGCCCCGCAAGCTCTCTCTCTCCTCTCTCTCTCTCCTCCCTCTCTCTTCCCACAAGGTCTTATATAGCTCAGCCTGACTTCTAACTCACTATGTAGTTGAGGGTGATCTTGAATGCTTGATCCATTTGTCTTCACCTCCCAAATGTTGGGATTATAGGTACGGTCAATTTCTTTGGATTTTGTTTTCTAGTTTTTTCTTTCCTTCTCTCTCTCTCCTCTTTTGGAAACAGGATCTCAAATGTGTAACCATGAGTGGCCTCCAGTCTCACCTTCTCAAGTACTGAGATCACAGACACGCACCGTCACTTCTGCTTAGACCTTGGTTTCCTGATCTGCACAGTGAGTACAGCCTTAGTTTCGAAGAAGGTTGAGAACTCAACCCTGAAAGGCACAACAATCATCAATCAATCAATCACTGTGATTCTCAGTGTCCTTGGGGTGCACCCTGGGCCACAGCAGTTTTTAAAGCTCTTCAAATGATCCCAGTGCCCAGACAAGAACTGTGATCCTCCCAGAACTTCTCACAGTTCAGTGTGTGCAAGGATCACCTGGGGTCTTAGAAGGCCCAGCTGGTCTGGCCCAGCTGACTGACATCTGCAGTTCTGCTAAACCCACAGGTGACGCCTTTGGAATACACCTGGACTCTTGGCTGTCCATGTTTATGTTCCTGTCACTGGAACTGAACCAGGAAGCGGGGCGCTCAGCTCCCCGAACTCAACCGCAGTGGTTGTGGATTTCCTCAAATAGGATCAGTTTTGTTCTCCCCGTTCTCATAGGCATCTCACCCACCACATGAATTCTCATTAGATACCATGGGTCTGAATCAGAGAGATAACCCCAGGAGCAGAAAAATGAGAGAGAAAGCCAGGCTGTGTTGAGCCCTCAGGTGGTGAAGGGGCCATTTGAAAACCGAGAGGGCTGGAAGGATCCACAGAGCATAAAGGGACAGCTAACAAACGCTGTTCGTGTACCTCATCTCATTTCATCGTGTCCCCAAGCCTGCATGTGACAAAGACCAAAGTTTAGACCTAGAGGCTCTTCCAGGGATGGCATGTCCTGCTGGGCCTCTCTGACTCTGGTCTCACTTGGGCATGATGGTGCACACCTGTAATCCCAGCCCTTGGGAAGTAGAGGCAGGAGAATCAAGAGCTCAAGGTTATCCTAACCTGTGTTGTAAGTTCAAGGCTGGCTTGGACTATATGAGATTTTCTCCAAAAACAAAATAAAACAAAACACAACCAACCAAACACTAGAGAAACAAACATTTTGTCTATGTGTTGACCACGTAGGACCTGGGTGGTATTTGAGTGTCATGCCTGGCCATAACTGGGCCAGACCCAACCAGACCTGGTCTTTTTTTTTTTTTTAATAGATCTTCTTTTTTAAATTTTTATTTATTTATTTTTATATTAATCACAGGTTATGTACTTTGTATCCCAGCCGTAGCCCCTTCCCTCATTCCCTCCCAATCCCCTCATCCCTTCCTCATCTCCTCCCTGCCCCTTTCCAAGTCCACTGATAGGAGAGGACCTCCTCCCCTTCCATCTGACCCTAGCTTATCAGGTCTCTTCAGGACTGGTGGCAATGTCCTCTTCTGTGGTCTAGCAAGGCTCCTCCTCCTGGGGGTGGGGGTGGGGAGAGGGTCGAAGAACCAGCCATTGAGTTCATGTCCCTGTTCCCCTTACTAGGGTACCCAGTTGGATACTGAGCTACCATGGGCTATATCTGAGCAGGGGTTCTAGGTTATATCCATACATGGTCCTTGGTTGGAGAAACAGGCTCATAAAAGACCCCTCTACCCTGATATATTTGGTCCTTATAGAGCTCCTGTCCTCTCTAGATCTTACTAACTCCCCCTTCTTTCGTATGATTCCCTGTACTCTGCCGAAGGTTTGGTTATGAGTCTTAATATCTGCTTTGATACACTGCTAGGTAGAGTCTTTCAGAGGCCCTCTGTGGTAGACTCCTGTCCTGTTGCTTGTTTTCTCCTACATTCAATGTCCATCCCATTTGTCTATCTAAGTGAGGATTGATCATCTTACCCCGGGTCCTCTTTCTTGTTTATCTTTAGGTGTATAGATTTCAGTATGTTTATCCTATCTTATAGGTCTATATAAGTGAGTATATACCATGTGTTTTTTCTGCTTTTGGGATACCTCACTCAGGATGATTGTTTCTAGGTCCCGCCATTTGCCTGCAAATTTCATGATTAAGATGTTGTTACAGAAGCATCTTGCAGGTATTACTTAGGCAATCTCTTTCAGTCCCTTCACTGACCCTCCACGACTCACCAGCCAGAAAAGGGCAATTTCTACCGTTAGCTTCTTGTACAGGCCTCAGGGCCCTTGGGCAGAGCCCAGAACCCGGATGATACCTTCTCCCACTTGGTGGCCTATCAGGAGCCTCTTGCTGCCTACATATTCCTCTCCGGACATTATCTCCTTTTGTCTAGGGGATGAGTAGCATATCCATTCTTACTAGGAGTGTGACCTTGAAGAATGCTGCAGGGTCATTTACCTGGGGCCTGTGGCTACCAAGATGGCAGCGGACCCTTGTTTAAAATGGCTGCCAACTGCCAATCCAGTATTTTTTCTATGCTGACTCAACCCAGCTTGGCTTGCCTCCTGATACCAGCGCTACAAGATAAAGGTGGAGTTGAGATGTATTAGACCATACGTCCTTGGAGAAAGGGGCTTTATCTTCTCGTCCACAAGTCCTCATTACAAAAGACAGAGGTAGGAAAAGACAGGTTTTGGTGTTTGGCAATTGTATGAAAGAAGGTGACTTGAGTTCTCTTCTTGTTTTCCTGAATAAACAATAGATAGCAAAGGTAGCTTGCCCACATGGCCCTCAGGCAGGAGATCTGCCTGGCATGGGCTGTCAATCCTGCAAAGGCCCCAGAGGCCCCTCGGTGTGGCATCTGGGCAACCTTTCTCTTTTACCCATCTCCCCAGGCCTGCAGAGGCATTCAGGAAGGTGAGGTTTTCCTGCAGAGCCCTGGCTCCTTGTTGCATTGGGTGAGCTGTAGAGCTTTAGAATGTCAACCCAGAGCTCTCTGTTGAGGTCCCACAGTGCCAATGGAAAGATAGAGTGTGGTATTCAGTAAGGAGGACCCCTCTTCCTTTTTTTTTCCTTCCAGAGAATGGCCATCTGTTGCAACAGAAATTCTACAATTGTGTTTGGGTCTCTAACCTTGAAAAAAAGATGTTGAACGTAGAGTCTCTCTCATCATTAAACAAACAAACGAACAAACAAAGAAACAAAAACAAAGGCAAGAGACAAAAGTGTCATGCTAAGACACTGAGGTTCTCCAGAATCTCAAGTGACATTGTGTCACACAGCTAGACACAGTCATGGGTAAGGGAGTACAACTGAGCCTGTTTCTGAAGCCTGCCTCTTGTCTCATGGGCCTTAAAGAAACAGGTCAATGAGTGGTTTTGCCTGTTCCTGAGAGAACTGTCCAGTGGGAATGGGCTCTAGAAGAGGATCCCCCCCCCACAGGCCAGCTCTGAAATCACAGTTGGGGGGAGCTGCCATTAATAATATTGCTACTGAGTCAATCTGAGGGTTTTCTCTACTTATCCATATATACTGACTTGTTGGAAAATGCTGTCTACCTCAAAGGGTGAAGGCCGGGGATGGTGGGGTATGAGCTCCTATTGGAGCTATTATTACTTCCTCCTTCAATGCAAAGGCTGCTTTCCTCTGTCGGGATTAGGTGTGTTTGTATTAGGGCTTGACCCTAGAGCCTGGTCCATGCTAGGAAGATGCTCTGCCTCTCAGCTACATTCCCAGCCCTGTTTTGCTTCTGCTTTGAGACAAGGGTTTTGCTGTGTACCAGGCTGGGCCCTGAACTTACCTTGTAGCCCAGACAGGCCTTAAACTCAAGCTCTTACTGCCTCAGCCTCCTCAATGCTGGGAGTATAGGTATATGTTATTACACATTAATCTTACATATTATTAATATCATTAATTATTATATAATGTTATTAATATTATACAATCTTACCCTTAGAAATTAGGTATAAATAACCGACAGTGGCCCCAGATGACATTCTGCAACATGCTTTTCTGTAACTATTTCTAGTACCTGTAATTTGACTAAAACCTCATAGAAAATTAGTGGTAGGATCTGGCCTAGGGCTTTCCCCTCAAAGCCCCCGAGAGAACCTTACATCAGAGTATTATGTGCCAGCCTACTGTCCTGAGGTGAGAACTTCTAATGGGTAGGTTCCTCTTCTCTCTCTCTGCTTCCCAGCTCACTCACTGGTACATGCTAGGGATATTTGAGGGGAGAGGGAGAGATGGCTAAGTCCGATCTGAGATCCTTCACTGTGAACAGCACTAAGTGAGGGCCCGTGCCCTGCCTCATCCTCTGCACTCAACAGCACCCCAGTGTCTTAGAACTTCACCTTTCTAAGCCAGCTCAGCCTACTGGGTCCCGGGGCAATCCCTGCCTGCCCTCTGCAGTTAGCAGCCCTTCTTTGCTAATGTATGTGGGGAGGGGGGGCTGGGAATATCAGTTCTAAGTATGATTCATGAATATGTAAGCCTGGGTTTATGTCTGAGCTCCACTGTTTTCTGGCCATGTGAACCCAGGCGACTCCTCTGGCTCAGTTTCCTTATTTGTGAAATTAACCTGGCAATCATAGTTCCCTTAGATGCTCAATGTGCAGGCGGGGACAAGGCATGAATGCAGTTTGGTGTGATTCAGGGCACGCACACATTCTGGTTGTCACCATCACTAAATGTCTGGTACCCCGCCTTTTGTGAGGATGCTTGCCTTACTCATGAACCAGAGGGAAAATACTATGTACGCTTGGTGGACTGTTCATACAACCAGAGCCGAGGATACATATGACTTGTAAACTGTTAAGATCTGAGTGTGAAGTGTGGCTGCCTCCAAGATCACTCAGTGAGTAAAAGGTGGTATAGCATGGAACACATGCTCCCTCAATACACAGCTGGCTGCATGTTACCCTTATATCCACAAATGTGGTTTAAGCCCAGCTAGTGTCCTAGGAAAGTCCCATTATCCTTATTTCGACAGCCTACTCCTGAGCCCTCCTGGCTACCTGGGCAAGCCCTGGTGGGACAGAAAAATCTGGAAAGACTTGAACTTGCTCTTAAGAAGCTTAGCAGGGAGAAGGTTGAACAGGGTTATTATTTTAAACAGGTGGGGTGACACCAAATAATGGGAACATGAAACTGAGAAGAGGGAACGTTTGAGGTTGGGGGCAGTTCCTGGAAGGGTGAGCATTTGAGCTGGGCTTTGAAAGACAGGTAGTGTCTTTGTTCAGGCACTGTAACAAAATGCCACAGGCTTAGGTCTCAAACAATGAAGGTTCCATGGTTCCAACTGGCCTAAAGTCCAAGGCCAAGGTATTGTAGTTATTTACTTGGAAAGCTTCTGTTCTTGACTGTGTGTTCATGTCTCCGCTCATGGCTCATGTTATCGGGACCCCACTTTCCTTTTCTTTTTAAAAGTTGTATGTGTTTAGTTAAAAATTTTTTTGTATGTGTGTTCCACTTGCTTGCAAAGTCAAAAAGAGGGCATTGGATCCCTTGGAATTGGAGTCATTTGGGAGTCATCTACCATGGGAGGTCTGGGATGAACTTGGGTCCTCCGTAAGGGAAGTGTGCACTCTCGATTGACTTCTGTTTACTCCTCTATGAGGAGTACATTGTGTTAGGACCTTGCACATGAACCTATTTTGCTTTTGTTACTTTTTTAAAGGCCTGGCCCCTAAAGGTAGCCACATTTAGAGAGTTAGGACTTCAATACATAAATGTGGGGAGGCGGGCCACACAGTCTCATTTGATGTTTGTTTAACGGCAAAAATGGTCATTGTAGAATGTTAAAACGCAGAAAAAGGTGAACATCTCTGTCCAGTCTCAATATATCTTTAAGATGAGTTTGTGCTTTGTGGTACCTGTTGGTCTGTGGCCTGGACATTTTCACATAACAAATGCATCTAGGACTTTTCTCATTGTCATTGAACATTTTTCTACAACGTGATGGGAAGGGTAGTTAGCAGTGATTGAGAGGGAGAAGGCTATTACTCCAAGGGTACGGTAGTTGCTACATGCTGTCTTAGTCCCTTTTCTATCTTATGACAAAATGCCATGACCAAGACACTTATAATCTGGGACTCACAGTTACAGAGGGTAGCAGAGACTGTGATAATCACGGTAGGGAGCAGTATGCAGGCAGGCATAGTACCAGAGCAGTAGCTGAAAGCTTACGTGAAATAACAATCATAAAGTGGATACACACAAGCACACACACACACACACACAGGGCAGGGCAGAGAGAACAATCTAATTGGGTGTGGCATGGGCTTTTGAAACTTGAAAGCCCACCCCCCAGTGACACACCTCCTCCACCAAGACCACACCTCCTAACCCTTCCCCAACAGCTCTACCAACCGTGGACCAAACGTCCAGACCTCCGAGCCGGTGGGAGCCATTCTTATCCAAACCACCACACATGCCAGTAAATGGGGGACCAATCAGCTGAGTTCTCAGAATCAAGCAGACCCCACTTACAAGTACATGAGTTAGGGGAGGGGGAAGGGAAGTAGACTGGAGGCTTCTGAAAAGTCCTGAGATGTCTTGGAGAATGAGCTCGCTTCTTACTTTATGTCTGATAGTTAGACTCTCACCTAGATCTCGCGAAGCCACTGACGTTCCAAATGTGATCCTGGAGGGTGAGGCTCGGCCTGATGAACATAGAGCTTCAACAGCAGTGCGCTGCAACCACCGTGTGCGTGTGCGTGCGTGCGTGCGTGCGTGCGTGTGTGTGTGCGCGCGCACGCGCGCGTGCACATGTGTGTGGAGGCCAAAGGTCACACTGGGTGCCAGTCTTCTCTCACTGAGTCTGGAACTCGCCTGTAAGGCCAGGCTGGCTGACCAGAGATCTGCCCACCTCTACCTCCCCAGTGCTAGGATGCCAGCATGGGCCACCATGCCCGACTTTCTCCCCAACCCCCGTGGGTCCAGGGACCAAACTCTGATACTCATGCTTGTGCAGCCGAGCCATCCCCAACCCCTGGCATGCTGCTGTCACACTAGGTGCTTTTCCAGTCAGTCGTTACTGCTTTTCCATCTTGCACCGCCTGGTCATCCTCCACCAGCCATCCCGAATGGAGCTGACCCTAAGCCGAAATAAATCCTTGCTTCCCTAAGTGGCGTTTGTCAGGTGTTTTATCATGGCAACCAGAAAGCAACAGAAACTTCATTTGTGATGAAATAATTTGAAAAAAAAAAA
>CM053746.1:20881729-20923467 GCA_028658305.1 Pachyuromys duprasi | reverse complement strand
GATGGAGAGAGTTTGATGATGTCATTCAGTGTTGCTGGGGTTTCAGGGGACCCCTATTTTTTTTCCTTTAGTCTGGTTTCCCTGGGACCCTTTTGCAAGAGAAGCAGGCTGGGGGCATTCTTGTGTTCTCTGTGCAGATGAAATGCTAGCACAGCCACACGGAGAACCAGTGGATGCAAAGGCCCAGGTGGGCTAGCATGATGCTGGGGGCCAGTGGCTTCATCACAGCTGCTGGAACAGGTTGTCACTCTCCCTTCCTAAGGGCATCTGCATAGGGCTCTATGCTGAAACATTAGACTGGCAGGCTTTGGTTTTCTTCTAATAACACTTCTGATGCAGTGATTTTTGTTTGTTAAATATTTTATAGATCTCTATCGATCCATCTATCTATCTATCCATTCATTTATTTAATGTATGAGTACTCTATCTGCATATGTGTCTGCATGCCAGAAGAGGGCATCAGGTTCCAGTATAAATGGTTGTGAGCCCACCATGAAGTTGCTGGGAATCTAACTCAGGACCTCTGGAAGAGCAGACAGTGCTCTGATCCACTGAGCCATCTCTCCAGCTCTTGTTTTGTTTCATTTTTTTTTTTTTAAGACAGGGTATCTCTGTGTATCCCTGGCTGTACCAGAACTTGCTCTGTGTTCTAAGCTGGCTTCAAAGTCACAGAGATTCGCTTGCCTCTGCTGGGATTAAAGGCGTACGCCAAAGCCCAGTGATGCAGTGATTTCTAAGGCCTCAGTCTAGGACCATCAGAACCCAGTTATGTGGAGGCTGTCAGAAAACACTAGGGAAAATGAAACTATGCAAGTGTAGCTTTAGTTCTATTACATCAGATGCTAATTCATAGGATTTCCCCCTTCCTGGTCCTAAGAAAGAGAAGGGGAAGTGAGAGCAAGAGGGGAGAGTTCTCTTACACTACCACTTGTCTTGAAGACAACAACCAAAACCCCCTTGGGTTTGAGGGGCACTTAGGACTTTTCCGTAACCTGCTTTCATCACACACAGCCTTTCTTAGAGCTCCCCTAGGTAGGAGGTAGACCTCTGATCTGCTCCAATTTTACCTTTTTTTTTTTTTTTTTTCCCAGGCAGGGACAATCCTAGGGCTGTAGGAGATGGTTCAGGAAGGGGGGAATGCTGTAGTCATTCTGGGGAGATGCTGGAGTTTCTGAGATCTTCCCTGTCTGGGCAGATTGTCCATATCTGGAGCAGAAGTGTCTCAGGGTAGGCACCTGAGCCAGTCCAGAAGAGATTCTGGGTGGAGGAAGAAGCCGGGCTTTCTGAGCCCAGAAGCACCATCACCTGCTGTTCCTTCCTAGCCATAGGACTTCCCTGGCTGCTGGGATATCCCAGACCCCAGGCTAGATGGTAGCATCTGTCACTGAGACAGGGGCGTTGTCCCTCAGGTCCAGTGAGCATACTTCCAGCCTTTGTGTTGTCTGGTGGTTTTGTTTGTTTGTTTGTTTTGAGACAGGATCTCTTGTAGTCCAGAAAGCTGAGGATGACCCTGACCTTCAGATCAGGGTCAGGATGACCTCCTGCCTCCACTTCCCAAGAGCTGGGATGATGAGCATGTGCTGCTACACCTGGCTCTTGCTGTAGCCTTACCAGCCATCACTGATAGACTTAGTGGGTCAGGCTAGTGGGGCAGAAGAGGTGGAGGCAGCCAAGATGGAGGCAGCCTGTGTTCTTCAGAGACTTCAGGATTCGGGTGCAGACAGGAACACAGACTCAGCGCAAGGCTGCTAGAAGAGAGGGAGTGCTAGACAGAACCAAGGTGGCTGCAGGACCACGCTGGCCACAGAGTTGCAAACTGGAGCAATGGGGCCAAGTCCCAGGGTAGCCTTTGCTTTGCTTTGGAAAAGAGTGATCCAGGATCAGAGCAATGTGGGAGTCTGGCAGGCCTGGGGGAGGAGGGATCAAGGACAAGCGTTCCAGTGTCACTGTTTGGGAAAGACCCGAGAATAAGGGTGTGACATATGGCTTGCAGGTGGCACTGGCTGGGAAGGAGACATCGCGGTGGCTTTCTCTTGCTTCCCGTGGGGTTGGTTGGGGGTTTGGAGATTCAGTGCTGAAGGAGGAGCTGGAGGTAGCTAGGGGAGAATGGCTTCCAGAAGCTCTGCAGGATAGAGATCAAGCGCAGGGCCATTTGGCATTCATTCAGGGCTAAGGAAAGTTACAGGGGCGTGGTGCCCATGGTCCTTCTCCCACACAAACTCCAGTACAGGTCCCTGGACCTGTCAGGCAGGAAGACTGCTGGGAGGTTGGGATTCCATCTGGGCTGAGTCCTTCCCAGGCTCCTCCCTACCTCCCCCCTCTTCTTTTTCCTTCCCAGTTTAGGCTTGTCCCAGCTCCTCTCCTTTCAGGGCCCAGTTCTAAGACCTCTTCCCCAGTGTTCTCGCTTAGGAATGCTCCTCTCCTCCTAACACCTGCCCTGGCTCACAGGACCACACATGTAAAGCCACCCAAGCCTTTTCATTGAATCCTTCAGTTTCCAAGATTCTATTTCCTAAGGGCTGGGCCCAGGGCTCCTTCCGTGGCTCTGTGATGCTGTCAGCAAGTCCTGAATGCATACCATGGAAGGCCAAAGCTCCATTCCTGCATCTTGAGTGTCAGCCTGTCTGCTCTTCTGCAGACAGAAGGCTCGAGAGCATTTGAAGGGTTTGGTGGGGCTGGCTGTGGCCGGCACTGGCTCTTCCTCGGATCCCTGTACAGTTGAGAACCTGCTCTAATGGCCTCTCTTCCTCCTTACTTACGTGGGTCCAATCTGAGTGTGGTGAGAAGACCACCTCTCGTTTGTGATCCTGTGAAGACCTCTGCTTGGATGGACACGGCCTCTTTTTACGTGTTCAGCCTGCCTGCCCAGTCACGGAAAGCCTGGTTCTGTAGACAGCAGATCCACTCCAGGCCTGGGGGTTCCAATGCCTTCTCTAGCACCAATCGGACTGGGAGAGAAACAAAATAATTGAGCTCCAGGGGTCAAGCAGAATTAATTTCTTTGGTCCACATTCAGACCTGGGACAAGTGACTGGGACACCCATTTAAATGAAGCAGATCTGGCCCCTGGGTTCTCCCAGCATCCCTCAGTACAGACCTGTTATAGGGTATGGTTGACATACCCTACCCCCTGCCCTGAGCTTTCCAGCCGAGGGGTTGGGATTTCTCCTTCCTCAGAGGCTCTTCCCTATATAATCCAGACATTTTGTGCTCTGTCTTTCTTTCTCCCTCCTTCCCTCTTCCTCTACCTCTCTCTTCTGTCTTCTCTTTCTCTGTGCCAGCCTTCTCTTTCTGCCCTCCCCCCTTTTCTATCTGCATGGTGACTTCCCTGGCCCCATTCCTTGGGACTGGTGAACCTGCCTGAGAGCTGCCCTCCCCAATAAAACTAAATTTATATACTCTAACTTAGCTTTAATTGGCCCATTTCATCAGCAGAGATAAGCTATCTATTGTATGTGAATTCCCTTACCACCCCTGGTTCCTTCAAAGGACTGACTTTTTTGGGGTGTGTGAGTGAATGTTTAATTTATGGTAGTAGTTAAGAATATATCTTAAGCTTGGTGTGGTGCTACAGAGCTTTAATTCCAGCAACTCAGGAAGCAGAGGCAGGTGGATCTCTGTGAGTTTGAGGCCAGCCTGGTCTACAGAGTGCATTCCGGGACAGCCAGGGCTACAAAGAGAAACCCTGTCTCGAAAAACAAAACACACACACACATAATGGAAGCACCTAGCTACAGCAGAATTCACTTAATAAGGGTCAAGCCTAGAGCCAGAGTGAAGGTGAGAGGGGTCGGGATGCAGGAGGGTATGATTTGAACCCAGCTCTAAAGATGAATCCCCAGGCACTGATAACCCACAAAAGAGAGGTAAATATCTTGCCTTTAAGGCAAGGACGTTTCTAATGCATTTACCCATTGGATTGAAGTCCTGTGTATAAAGAGCTCTTCAACTAGACAAAGTTCAGGGACCATGTCATACTGGGTCTCATATCATTGGTGGCCAGTAAGGTCCCTGACAGATAAAAAAGATACACAGTAGCCATTGTTGAGTGAGTGAAAGAAGAGTCATTAATGGCTCAAAGGAAACTTGTAAGTCGCCAGGCTCTTTGCCCAGCTGGGGCTGCAGAGACTGACACAGCATTCTGTCCCAGTGACTAACTCAGAACTTTCTCGCTCTCTCTCTCCTCACTTCAGCCGTAAAGATGAAGGTGGAATGGCATGGGTTTCTGTCCGATCCCTGCGTACAGCTTTAGGTTCACCTATATTCAGCGAGATCACCAACTGGTTTCAGGGACTTTCCCAAGGTTGTGGTAAATGCCCATCTTCAGTCTCGGCCTGAATGGAGTTTCCTGAAGCCAGTTCTTGCTAAGCTCCTGTAGAGGGCGCTGGAGGCCAAGCAGAGGAAGAGGCGCCAACCTGCCCAGATTGACGTTTCCAGGTGGGTCGTTAGAGCGCCTCCCAGGCACCATCAGCTCTAGGATTCCGTTATCGCATATCTCTTTAACTTTCCCACAGAACTGCTGTCAGAGAAATGGGGCTTGGGAAAGACGCAGTCTGGATGCCTGTGTGAACTCCTCCCATCCCGTTCTCCTTTTGCCCCTTCCTTCCTCCTGTTTTTTTGGAGACAGGGTCTCACTCTGCAGCCCACGTAGCTCAGGCTGGCTTCAGACTCACAGCAATCCTCCAGCCTCGTCTTCCAAGTGCTTAAATCACAAGTATGAACCACCAGGTGAGGCTTACTTTCCTTTCTTGATCCTAACGAAGCAAACTGCTTCTAAATAACCTGGTTTGTTCCAGGCTACCAGGTTTTCAGGTGTGTTCTTACTCTAACTATGTTGATGGCAGGGCATTCCAGGTGCATTAACCTAGAACGACTTAGACCAGAGCAGGAAAAAAAAAGTTGATATTATAAGAAAGGGAATTTCCCCTAACCTTGTCTGGATTTCTATAACAAAAGACAGATTAACAAGGAAAAAAAAACATGCAAAAATTTAAGTTTTTGTTTGTTTTTGAGACAGGTTTTTTTTTTTTTTTTCTGTGTAGCTCTGGTTATCCTGGACCCGATTTGTAGACCAAGCTGGCCTTGAACTCACAGCGACCTGCCTGCCTCTGCCTCTAAGTACTGGGATTAAAGGTTTCTAAAAGTTTTATAGCACAATAGAACCTTGTAAGGAATGAACACTGTATGCAGAGGGGGTGCAGTAAAGAAATCGCCTGCATGACCACTGCATTAAGGGAAGGGGCTTTTTATTGTGGATAAGAGAGAGAAAATATCTGGCGGCATCTGGAAGAGTTCAGAGAGAGAAAGAGAGGTATATTGGACATGGCCAGGCCTAGAGAGCAGAGAATAAAGAATAGTGAGATCAGCAAGAGATGGAGGTGGAGGCAGCCTTGCCATTTTAAGGAAAACAAACGGGCATGGGTGGGGAAGCCTCAGGAGGTGAGGAGATAGAGCATGGAGGTACCCGTGAGTAGGGACTGAGGGAGCCTGGAGACTAGCGTGGGCTTTGATACGCAGCCATGGGTACACGTCAATGGAGAGCCATGTCCCTTCTGCCAGAGGCAAGCAAATGACTCTTTTTGGGGACAGGAGACCTGTTTCACAAGTTCCAGAGGAATGCTGGCTTTTGTGTAACCACCAGAAATCTTTCTGTAGTCCAGCTTTGAGCTCATTTCAAGGCATACGGACTGTCTGAGACCTAACAAAGACCCCAAGGAACAGTTAAATCTGAGCATGTGTCTAACAGGCTGATGGAGAGGGCAAAGCCTTCCCCATCCCACAGGATAAGGGGGACAGAGGGCAAGGGTAGCAAAGCTGGTGTGGTGGAGAGGTGGTAAGCCTCTTTAACCCCTCCCCACATCCCTCTGTGGGACAAAGATGTTCCCTTCCTGGACCAAAGGGAACCTCAAGACTCAGTTCAAGGGGAATTCATAAAGAAATTAAAATATGAAAGTTCCCTTTAAGTTCTTTAACTTCTGTCCCGAGTCTGTATCTGTTTTGGCAGAATTCCGCTCAGCTGGTAGTCACTATCCAGAAATCAGCTGCTTTTCTATTGCCCTGATACCCTTCCAGCCCTCCTTGACCCTGACAACAGCGAATTTCATCAGGATGTGGTTACAGAGGAGAGTGCTTTCCCCTTGTCCTCAACAAAGGGCTGGAATGTTAGATCTAAGGAAAAAGGGGACAGATGGCTACCTATAGTACCTATTGACATATCAAGGCTGTATGGCCTTAAATTTTTGTTTCTATGCTAAACAAACTGCTGGGGACCTTCCTGGGAGGTCTTCCCCAGCCCAGGGAGGAGAGAGGAGGGTCTTTGCTGACAGGGTAGACAGCAGAGGAGATAAAGAGTCAGCAAGGGGAGGGAGGGAGCCAGGCACCATGGTCAGGGGAATCTCATAGCCGGCTGACTAGCAATCAGACCTCTGTTTCTGTGGCTCTGACTCACTAGCAATCAGGTGCTTCTGTATTTATACAAGTTTCCCAGAACGGAGACGGACTCAGGATTATCCAGGTGATGCAGAGTTTGTGTTTGATTTTTCATTACATGTCCAGGGTTACAGGTTCAGTTACAATTAGAAAAGACAAAGCAGAACAGATTTTATTATTATCATTAGCCCTATTACCTCCAATTTGAAGAATCTAAAGAATGTCTCCTTCAAAGCAAACACATTTATTATATGACAGCCTGCTTTTAGGATGGCAGCGTTTGTAGTTTGAGAGCACTCCAGACAACCAAAATATTTGACCCTGTCTCTTTATGAGTGGCAAATACTAATACCTAACTCCTTTTACCATATGTTTCATCACCTATGCTATAAAGTAGGAGAAATTTATTTTAGTCAATCTATCTTATTGACTTAGGAGTGTACCCTGTATTACCCCCTACCATTTTAGAGACCTCTAAATATAATAAAAAGAGGCCTTGAATCTGTAACCTGTTCCGGCCAGTCAGGGTTTGTCAATTGTCTCTGTTTACCCTGCACCAATTACGCTGTTTGAGCTAGCTCAGGGACAGATACCTCAAGGAGATCCCTGAGGTAATGGCCTCATCTAGCTATGTGCTTACCTGTGCTTTATAATCTCCAGGGCCTAAGGGAGACTTCCAAAGAGTGGCCAGATAAAGTTAATTTTAGGATTTTTTTCTCCTAAAAAAGACTCAGACATAATTTTTCTCAGGAAAAGACATAAACTGAATCGTAATGCAGAAAATCCCCAAATAATGCAACACACAGAGACCAAAACCTAAAAGATACAGCTAGAAGGACCCTGATTGCAGCCATCTGCTCAGCTTTGCCAGAACTGTAGCAAGCAGCTGTGCTGGCCCTGTGACTCTTGCCGCTTCCAGTGAATATAGCTGTGTCACCAACAGGTATAATTTATGAATTGGCCACACATCTTTTAATGCACTATACATTTTGTCCCCCACCTCCAAGAGAAAGAATGCTAAAGCCCTACCAAAGATAGGGACACAGACAGGGGTTGGGGAGGGGATGAGGAACCAGCCTTCTTCCATCTTGGGCTTTAAAGCTGTCTTATATTACTAAGCTCACTTCTCTTTCTTTCTCAAGGATTGAGCTATGCCCTGCCTGTACCCTTAACTACAAATGGTTCCTCACTGCCTATTCAAGAAAAGGCAAACAATGTCTTTGTTTCAAAACCATCTTGCAACCTGACTTTTCTTTCAAAAGGTTGTTATGACTACCTTGTTATGTCCACCTTGCACCATGTCTCTGTTTCAGGAGGTCCTCAGGACTAAATTTGTTAGGCTTCTGTTCTTATCCTGTAACCGTACCTATTTTGTCCATTTGGAAACCTCTTACCTCTGAGCTATAAAAACCTTGTCTTCCTCACAGCCAAGGCTGACCTCTCTTGAGCCCTGCCTTGTGGAGAGGTAGCTCGTGTACACAAATTTAAAAAGCTGGTTTAACTTGTTGTTGGCTTTAATGAATGTGGCCATGATGGTTTTGGTTGGTGGTCTTTCTCCTTGACTCTTGAACAAAAAGACAACTTTTTGGGAGCCATTTTTTGCCATCCTGGGTATCCAGCTCAAACCATTAGGCTTGAGAGCAAATGCCTGTACTATTATGTTATTTCACCAGCTTCCCCACACCATGTTTTGGGGCTGGTATTCCCCAGACCCCATCAACTTTTTTTGAATGTGTCTTTCTACCGCTTCTTCCTAGGTTTATCTACCTCACTTGGGAAACTGGGTGGAGAAAGACAAAATTTATTTTCATAGCGGGTAGAAAAAAAGCTTTATAAAATATGATTCCAGCAGGCGAGGAGACCCACACAAACCCTTCTTCAGGCACTGGCTGGGTTTAAGCCTACAGCAGGAAAGTGTGGCTTCTGCCACGTACCCATTCCTTGAGACTCTCCATAGGTCCGCCTCCAGTGTCACTGCACAGTTTCTGCAGCTTAGGTGTTCAGCTGGATTGTGAAGTATTTAGGATAGATAGCCTTGTGGGTGGGTCTTTCCCGGGTTCCTCCACAGTTCTTTGGAGTTGAAGTGTATATTCTATGTAACAATCCCAGCTAGGTATGCTGTGAGAATTGCAAGGAGGACCAGGCTAAAAATGCCCACAAAATGACTTCAAAACACAACAGCTGCTATTTACTACTGGGGATGTGACTTGCATTTTTGTTTCGTTCTTCCCTAAGCTCTGCGAAGTGACTGTGAGCTGAGAGTGTATCTTCTGTTCATAAGGAGAAGTCAGGCCCAGTGGCACAAGCCTGTAATCCCAGCACTCAGGAGGCAGAGGTGGGTGGATCTCTGTGAGTTCAAGGCCAGCTTAGTCTACAAAGAGTGTCCAGGACAGCCAAGGCTACACAGAGAAACCCTGTATGGAAAAACAAAAAACCAAACCAAACCAAACAACTATTCACCCTCTGTTATGAGAGTCCTCCTAGCCAAGCAACCTCCATCTTAGGGAGTTCTGCTGTGCCTCCTTGCAAAAGCAGCAGCCTAACTGGGCTTGTTGGCTGTTTACACTCTTGTCTAGTGCTGTAAGTAGATGCCATGACCACAGCAACTCTTATGAAGGAAAACATTATTGTCATAGGAGGAAGCATTGCCAGAGCCTGCCAGCAGAGTTGAACGGTTCTTGAGTCGGGAGTGAGGATTGAAATTAATAAAATACGCAACACCTGTGATGTTCTGAGAGGCTCGGGCAGTCCTCTCTGAGCGCCAGCACTCTGAACGCCAAAAAGTGGCCTGCCAGCTAGTCTCGATTTATTTTTAAAAACATCCATCACAATGAGTTAAATTTACAAGGAGGTGTAGCAAGAGCTGTGATTTTAACAAGCTATCCCACCTGCTGTCACAAAACAAAAGGCGATGGACTAGCAAATTCTTCCCTGACTCCAGGGAAGGCCTGGTAGAAGCCAGTCTTTGAGCTGGGATTTAAATATCAAAACAGCTGCCAAAACAGCTGCTGGAGACATAGACTCTGGATCCCAACAAAGCATGGTGGCATGCAGGCAGATATGGTGCTGGAGAAGTAGCTGAGAGTTCTACATCTGGATCAGTATGCAGCAGGAAGAGCCACTGGGTCTGGCTTGAGCTTCTGAAACCTCAAAGCCCACCCCCAGTGACATACTTCCTCCAACAAGGCCACACCCACTCAACAAGGCCACACCTCCTAATAGTGCCCCTCCTTATGGGTCTATGGAGGCCATTTCTATTCATTCCACCACATGCTTCCTTGTGGAGGGTTAAGGAGAGTTATGGGACCCTCACCTGAATACCCAGCTGCTTCCTACTATCTGTCATAAGCCACCTGCTTTAATTGCTACTGCTGGGAAGCCTCATGCCTGCTGATTAAAGGCTTTCCAGGGGTAGCCTGATGTGGGGAGGGGCATTCAAACCCCTGTAGGTAACTCTGTGCTCCATAATGAAGCCCAATAAACTCACTGGTTCCCCAGAGTGATTTGTGCCTTGATGTGTTGTTGGGACCTTAGGATAAGGAGTAGATGTTATGTCTCTCCTGGGGAGGAAGAAACACACTCTTAACCCCCATTAAAAAAAAAAAAAGAATTAGATAGGTTATGACAAAGGGTTGATGTTTGTTTTGTTTTTGAGACAGCATCTCACTGTGTAGCCCTGGCCTCAAACTCACAAAAACCCACCTGACTTTGCCTCATGGGTACGGGGATTAAAGGCCTGTGCCACTTTGCTTGGAGAGAGGACAAGTTTGTAGAGTCAGCCCTCTCCTTCCGTCTTTTCATGGATTTCAGGGGTTGAAGTCAGGATGCCAGGCTTACATGGTAAGTACCTTTATTTACTCTTGGACTCATCTTAATACCCTTGTTGATGGCTTTGGCCTGTTTGAGTCAGGCTATCATGTAGCCCAGGCTGGCCTCAGGCTCATTGGCTAGCCAAGGATGACCTAGAACTTCTTATCCTCCCATCCCTACATCCTAAGTGCCTGACAACACACATGTGCCATCATGACTGGCTAGGCGTAGGATGTTGGAGAATTTCAAAGAGGCAAAGAGAGCTTGCCGTTATTCTGAGATATCCCACAGGTAAAACACCCAGCAGCCGGACTCAGGTGGAAATTCAGCCTTCAGCATAAGTCTTATGATCTTGGACAAATTATTTGAGCTGATTGGACCTTGATTTCTCTATCCGCAAAATGGGAATGCTATTTACAGTTCACACCATGCTAAAGTAAGGGCAGGGTTTCATTAGAGGAAGCCTGGGGAGCATTTGGGCTGAGATTAGCGCCTGCAGAAGTCCAACAGCAACGGGAAAAGATTGAGACATTTCTTTTTCTAGCTCTAGGCTGATTGCCTGTCCTGCTGACCTGGTGTTGCTCAAAATCAGGTTGTAGTCCATTTGGTCACAGCTCTCGTTGGTGGCATTTAGCTACCTACATCAAATGCATGAGGGCGGCGTTTCTTGAGTTTTCTCAGGGGCTCTGTTTTGAACTGCCGCCATCATGGCTTCCATCATTGTCCTTGTTTGCTCTTCTGTCGCTGTGATAAAACACTCTGAACAGAATAATTTAGGAGAGGAAAGGGTTTATTTCATCTTACAGGTTATAGTCCTGAGGCAAGAATTCGGGAGGAATGCTGCTTGCTGGCTTCCTCCCTGGCTTCCTCCCGGGTTCATGCTTAGTTAGCCTTTTTATATGTTTCAGGGCCCACCTGCCTAGGAATGGTGCAGCCCAGCACAGACGGTCATCAGTCATCAGTTAAGACAGTGTCCAGCAGATATGTCTGCTTCCCAGCCTGATGAGGACAATTCTTTCACTGAGGCCTGCCTCTTCCCAGGTGACCCTAGACTGTGTCAAGTTGACAATAAAGACTAAAATAAAGCACAGTCATCATAATCCACAACAGCAGCAATGCCACCAGATGTCTTTGTTTCAGGCACTGGACAAAGTGCTTTCTCTACCAACTCATGTCCTTCTCATGGTCACGCTAAGAAACTGACGCAAGGATTGGTGACGCACACCTTCAATCCCAGCATTGTCTGAGTTTGAGGGCAGTATGGTCTACAGAGTGAGTTCCAGGGCACCCAGGGCTACCCAGAGAAACCCTGTTTTAGGAAACCAAAAACCAAACCAACAACCCCCTCCCCCCAAAAAAAACCCAAACAAACAGATACCACAGTCATTTTTCCTTCTTGTGCACATGAGAAGACTAAAAAACTGAACTTGAACTAGAAACTGAAATCTGTGTTCTTGACCTTAGCTCTTCACTGCCTGTCCTTCTGTAGCTGATTACGGATTGGATTTTTACCAGTTCTGTTCTAGAAATCTCAGAAAACTAGTCGCTGGGTGCTGGCTACAGGTGGTTTTGGGGTCTGTGGCCACTATTGGTGCCATCACCTGCTACCGGGAAGCAGTAGGACACTGTCTTGGGGAAGAAACATGAAGAAGTCCCACATGTTGGAGGATGTCAGATTCTTGGCAAGGCTGAATGCAGCCAGGTGTGAACTTGCAGTTCTTGCTTTGGTGGATCTGCTTGCCCCAGAGCAGGAAGCCACGGAGAACAATTCCAGTCTTGGCTCTGAAATTGTTGGGTCTGAGATAGATGAGTCAATTCATCCCTTTTCTACGTGTGTTGATTTCTCCTCTGTTAAAACAAAGGACTTTAGTGCTACACCGCTTGGTTCTATCCCAACCACCTTGGATGCAGTAGTTGTGGGTGGGTCCCAGGCGTCGTTTTTCTAGAGAAAGGCTGGACTGACATTCAGTGTGGGAACTTGCCCCTGAAACTGCTGCTGGTATTAGAGGGCTTTGAAGTGGGACTTGAAACTAGTAGACAATAGAGATAAAATCGGGGAGAAGCCAAGCAAGAAGGCCTTATTTTTTATGTTCTTGAGATGGAGTCCTACTGTGCAGCCCAGGCTGACCTCAGGCTCTAGACCCTCCTGCCTCACCCTCCCTCGAGGTAGGATTATAGGTGTGTGGTACCCCAGGAATGCAGGTTCACAGGGAACCACAATAAGGGCAAACACAAACAAAGCCCACGTAAAGCCCGAGAAGGTGGCTCTCTGTGCTGCCGGTCTTGAGTAATCCTAGGCTTTTGGTCTCCGCCATCTTTCATGTTGGCTGCACAGACAGCGCCGGAGGGCAGAGGAAGGTTCAAAAGGGAGTTTTTACACGTGCTTCTCCCAGTGTAAGAATTAGCTTGTCTCTGCGAACATTTGTTTGCCTCGAATCTCATGAATTATTGACTCTTCTCCCATGTCACTTAGCACCTTGTGCTATAGCCTGAGGCCATTTCTCTCTTTCTCCAGGAAATGTGTTTTATGGGAGCTCATTTATCAGCTCAGGCCAAAGATTACAAACATAGCTTGCCTAGGTAAAGCGATTCATTTTAATATTCACTTTAGGATTTAGACGTTGAGTCAAAAGGGCTGGGGAGATGGCTCAGCGGGTCAGAGGGCTTGTGGCACAAGTGTGAGGAGCTGAGTTCAAATGCCCAGAGCCCTGATGAAGAGCTGGGCGTGGTCTCATTCGTGAGTTTGTATCACTGGTAACTATGGTGGGGGGGCACGGAGACAGGGGGACCACTGGAACTTCCTGGCTGCCAGCCTAGCCCCAGGTTAACCCATTTCTCCAAGAAACAAGGCGGAAAGTGAGACAATGGGGTACCCACCATCCTTCTCTTGTTTCCCTCTACTCACATGTACATAAATACGTCCTCACATACACGTACATGCTCACAAAGTAGACATTTTTAAAAAGCCAAAACAACAAAAAATTGCATTAAAAGAACTCAGGCATAGAGTAAGCAGTCCTATTGGCTCTTATTGGGGGACAATGGCAGTAACTTCCTCTTACTGACAGCATATTAGTAACCACCTCATTGTGTAACTGGGGTGTGCCACATGTCAACACCAGCAAAAACCAGGAATGGAGTCTTTAAAGTATGCTTTATTCAGAGAGCCAGAGATCTGAGAGGACAATCACTACCCTAAGGATCCATCTTCCATCTTAACTGCAGCATGCAGACTATACAGGGCAAAAACAGGCATGGCCTTCTGCTCGGGTGATCAGACTTATTTTATTTTATTTTTGAGACTTGTGATGTCTATCCTCCCTCCTTATCATTGCTTGTACTCTTTTCTCTCCTTCTCTGTGCCTCAGGCACTCCCTGATACAATGAGTCTAGTCAGTGTCTGCCAGTATCAACCTCTGGTCCCGGGAAGAGATTAATTTAGAACAAACCGTTAACCGTGTGTGTGAGCTGAACGGGGAGACAGGTCTGCGCTTCCTTTTTATGATGCGGAGCGCGTGTGTACCGGGTAATACAGATGGTGGAAGTGCCCCTGTTAGTTGCTGTGACAGAATCCTGACGGGGGCGACTTACGGAAAGCAAGGTTGAAGGCTCGCAGAGGGGGTGCGGTCCATCCCGGTGGGATGAGGTGAAAGAGGAGCAGTGAACCAGCTAGTTGTACTGCATGCACAGTCAGGAGGCAGTGACTGATGAAAACTGGTGCTTGGTTAAGCGTTAAGCCAGCCAGCGGGAGAGGTGCAATCAGACATTTAGGGTGGGTCTTCCCACTTAATTACCTTCACCTAGAAACTACCTTGTAGACATGCCCTGTGATTCGTTTCCATGGTGATTCTAAAGCCCATCAAGCTGACAGGGGTTAACCCCCAGGAACCATGTTGTTTTGAGATGGGCATCTCATGTAGTCCAGGCTGCTCTGGGTAGCTAGCCAAGGATGACCTTGAACTTCTGATCTTCCTGCTTCTACTTCCCAGGTACTGGGATTACAGGTGTGTGCCCTCAAACCCAACTTTATGTAGTGCTAGGAAATGAAACCAGAACTTCTTGAATGCCAGGCAAAAACTCTACCCACTGGGCTACATTCCCTACTCCCCAAGGAACAGTTTCTAAGCAGACAACATTCCTGCAACCCTAGCAACTTTAAAATAGTATATATGTCAGTACAATGCTTAAAATATTTGTGTTCAAGACCTTTTTCTTTTACAAAACACAAGTTTTATATTTGTGCTGAGTGAAAATTTCCCTTTAAAATAAAGAAGAGGAAGAAGCCAGTTCTAAGAAGGCTCATAAGTAATAACAGTAGAGGTAGTACCTAGAAATCCTGCTAACTGACAGAAGTATGAAAATGACTGGGCTCCAAGAATCCTGGACTCAGTATAAACAAGCTGTGGCTTATTCCAAAATCCTAGCACTTGAGAGGAGCAGGATGGGGTTCAGGAGTTCAATAGCATTCTCTGCTACATAGGGAGTTCAAGCCCAGTGTGGGTTATGTAGAGATGTCTCATAACACACACACACACACACACACACACACACACTCATGAATGAAAGGAAGGACAGAAAGACAGGAAGAAAAGAAGCAATTATTTTAGTGAATTGTGTCTGCACCGTCTTCGTTTTGCTACTTAAGAAAATACCTGTCTCTGGGTCACGGTAGCTCACGCCTTTTATCCCAGGAGGCAGAGGCAGACAGAGCTTTGGTCTACAGAGAGAGCCTATGACAGTCAGGGTTACACAGTGGAACCCTGTCTGGAAAAACAAAATAGAATAAAACAAGACAAAAAAAAATCCAACCTGTCGATAATCATGGATGTTGGTTCTATAAGATGGCTGAAGTCTTTGTGTTGTATGGGATGCTGAGATCATCACAGAATGCCCTGCCCTGATGCCTCTAAGGTGTGGTGATCTGGTGCCTTGGTGGAATGTCAAACACGGAGAATAATTTTTCTGAAAGAGAGAAAAATGTTTTCAAGGGTCTGGACCTCAGAGGCAGAATGAGCAGCTGCAGGGCAGGAAGGGGCCAGAGGATTGTGAGTGCAAGACTCAGGGGACACTTGTCCACTTGTCCTGAAATAGTTCATCTTTTACTTGGAAGGACAGTGCATTGGTCCTGTTTCAACCCATGGTGCATTTGTAAGAAGTTTGAAATTGTTATTATTACTTTTTAGGAGGTAATAAGCTGTCTTTAAGATGATAGGCTGCCCTAGACCAGAGCTATTTATTTTACCAGAATATGGTGCCCTGGGACCCCTGTGGACCATGTGCGTGGTGGGAACTGGAGGTGGTTCATCTGAGGTTCTCTCTCCTGAATGTCAGCCTCTCTTGCTCTCAAATGACACATCAAAAGAGCCATTATCTATAGATAGCATCTGAGTCTTATGTAAAGAGCAAACTGCATTTGGGAATTTCCCCTCCCGGCTTAACATTTTTATTCCTAGGTAAACATTACTGATAGTGAGAATGAAGAAAAACATCATTGATAATAAATCAGACCACGTGAACATGAAATAGATGGTTTTGAGTTTATGGCTACTGGGGTGTCCATGCCAGCATGTTGGGGCTAGGGAGGTTGGCTCAGTGGTTAAGAGCCTTTGCTGCGCTTGCAAAAGACCCAGCTTCAGTTCCTAGGACCCACAGAAGGTGGCTCATGACTGCCTGCAGTTCAGCATCAGGGGGTCTGCTGTCCTCTTCTGGCCTCTGTTGGTAACTGCACTCAGATCTCATTCTAGATGGTTGGGAGCCACCACGTGGGTGCTGGGAATTGAACTCAGGACCTCTGGAAGAGTAGCCAGTGCTCTTAACCCCTGAGCTGTCTCTCCAGCTCCCAAAATAAATCTTAAAAATAGGTCAGGATATTAAATCCCAAGTGTCTTGGGATTTAAATTTTAATCTGGGTTTCCTTGAACACTAAAACTACAGGAGAATATAGGTCAGTTTGGCAAACTGCAAATACCACTTCACTCTCAAGGCTACAAGCAAGCACTTACACCTGAAGGGTAAAATGCAGAATTGTTAGCAAGCAGATGGAACTGCCTTTCTGTAGATAAATGTGAGGAGGTGGCTCAGCTGGCAGAGTGCTTGTTGTGCAATTATGAGGACCTGAGTTCGAATCCCTTATGTCTATGTAAAAAGTGTGTACCCCCCCCCCAAAAAAAAGTGTGTACCCATAATCGTCATGCTCAGGGGTGGAGATCTTGGGGCCTTGTTGGCCAGCCTGACTAGCTGAATCAGTGAGCTCCAGATTCAGAGACCTGTTTCAAAAAAAAGGTAGTCACAGAGGAAGACATCTGTTGTCAACCTCCAGCCTTCACATGTACATGTGTGTGCAGGTGAACATGTAGACACATGTATACAATGACACACAGACAGAGGCAAACAAAGCAATTTCATGTGGTTCAAGATGACAGTAAAGGCATCTGTAAACAGTTTTAATGATTATTAACATACTCGTTTCATTTTGTACTAAGCTGTTTTCCTTATCATGCTGATAGGAGAAACATTTTCACCGTAAGCCAAGCTATAAATCAGCATGAAGTCTTCTGAAAGGACTTCAAGCTCGTTGCTGCAGTCTGTTTTCCGTTTGGAGAGGTTTAAGCCCTCTCAAGTGCAGATAATTAGGGAATCAGCTGCTGTTGTCCCAGCAAGGTTGCTCCGGGTGAAAAGACACGAGACAAAACCCACACGGGGTGGAACCAGGCGAGGACTCACTAGGGTAGCACTATTTCTGAAACGAGGACTTAACAAATTATGATCCCTGCTTCACTGCCTGGTCACATGAAAGACTAAAGCTTCAATTTAACCACAGGCAATAGGAGTCACACTGTTGGTACCAACTGTCTCCTCTTTGGGAGTGGCGTGGATCAAACTAAAGATCTGGATGCAGGTTAGCTACACTTGGTAACTGTCCGTGACCTCAGATTCCTGTTTTGGCTAGCCTTTGAATCTAATGTTTTCCTTTTAGCCTTTACATTATCACCCTGAAATGAGATAGTGCTTCTTTCCAATTCTCTGCTTTGAAGAATATAACTGCTTCAGGTGCTGGGACACGCCTGCCTTTATTCCCAGCACTGGGGAGGCAGAGGCAGATGGATCTCTGAGTTCAAGGCCAGTTTGGTCTGCAGACAGCCAGGGGGACTACACAAGCCCTGAGACCTTGTCTCAAAAACAAAAGAATTTTATATTGCCATGAATCACTCAGTAAAAGGGATACACACAATATATACATATATGAACAACATTGGGTGATTTTTGGCAAGCAGACATCAGGAAGCATGTGTGCACAGGTCCATCCTGCTATGCGCTCTGGCTACTATGTTTGGTACTAGGCCAGGGCCTGCAAAGTCCATGAATAGAGAGACACACTGCTGCCTTGAGGCCTATGTTGTCTTATTTTCCTGAGATCATTGATTTGGGTACAGAAGATAATGTTAGGATTAGGCAGTATGAAACAGTGGATCTATTAAAGGTTTTACGGAAGATCTGTGTGTTACTTGCATGTATGAGTGTGCACTACCCCGCAAAAGGCAGCTGGTGCCCTCAGGGGCCAGAAGAGGGTATTGGATCCCCTGGAGCTGCACTTACAGAAGGTTGTGAGCTGCAATGTGTGTGCTGGGAATCAACCCGGGGCTTCTAAAACAGCCAGTGCTCTTAAGCACGGGGCCATCTCTCCAGGTATCTAAAATTTTATGATAGTCAAAGACAGAGGTGTTAGAAAGAACAAAAAAACCCAACAAAAAACAATCTGAGAGCATGTGTGTGGGCTTAAGAGTCACACTTCATTGTTTTTGTAAGAGTCATATAGAAAATTTCTGGCTTTGAAGCTACCATCTTCAAAGGGTTGCTAAGAAACCCAAATGAGATCACAGTGTGGTTCCTAAGGGGCAGACATGATTATAAATTGTTGAGGGCAAGAGGCAGGAAATCGCTACCTTAACAAAGCTAAAGTGTTGAATTTCCCAGAAAATGTCAGGGTTAAGGAGTGAGGTCCCATAAGACCACATACATCAGGGGTGAGGCCTGCTTTGCTATGGTCTTTGTAAGATACCTGTATTGAAAAGGGATGTTATCTCTGTCCACAGCCTTCACAGCAAATGTCAATTGTGCTCTAGCTCTTTCTTGCTTAAGTCTTCCCAGAGGCTTCAACTGGACTCCCTGGCAAGCGCTTCCTTTCCATGCCCCGTGAAACTTCCTTTCTGTCCTGCCTCATAATTCAGTACAGTGTGCTACCATAGTCAGTAACACAGGCAACCATAGTCTAACAGAGAGCATTTGTACCTAAACATCCAAGAGGTACAGTGGACATTCTAAGCAACAGGCATTTCTCAGCCCATGAGGGTGTGCGTGCTGGGGCCAGACCAACACAGACGCCTTTGCTGATGGAAATGCTGTGATGCTGCGCCTGGCTGCTCTTAGCAGGTCAGAGTCATTTAGAGAAAGGCTTGTAGGCTGTCTAGGCAAGGGGCAGAATTTGAAATCTCTACAAAATCATGTCATGAGTTCCCTTTTTGTTTTTTCTTAGAATCTAATGACTTAAAACCTCGAATTTTATAGTCATAAATGAAAGAAATGCACTAAACAACACACGAGGGTGGAGAGGCTTAAGATATTTCAGCATATTTAATACTTAAGATATACTCGTTACTCATCCAGTGCCTGTTGGGTGCATGATATCAAAGACCTGTTATATTCCGTCCTCTCAGAATGAAGAACTGCCTCCAACCTTGGTGTCTACATGTATCCACCTAACAAAATGTCAACTCAATCCTTCCCCATCCAGCTTAGTCCCATTTCAACCCACTTTTTGGTCAGTGCCAGCAGCATCCTGTCTGGGCAGCCTTTCCCAGACCTCACAAGTTTTCTGCTCTTATTCAACAGCTTTTCTTTTCATCCCATCTCACTTACCAGAGGATTCTATCTGTGGCTATTCAGTTTACCTTGAATGAGATGTTTAGCCCTACATGCCCAACACTCCCAGAAGACGTGCTGATAAAAGTTCTGTGCCAGGACAGCCAAGGCTTCACAGAGAAATCCTGTCTCGAAAAAATTATTTGACTCACAAGGAACTGTGAGAAAGTTCTGTGTAGAACCACAAACTGAGCAAATGATGACCTCCACCCCCCACATTAGGCTTCCTCCCAGGAAACCGAACAAAGTGTAGAAGCAGACACTTAACACTGCTGGGCACTCAACTGCAGTGAGTTACTGAGGAGTGCAGGCATGGTCTCCTCACATGCGCACAGGCTGTATTCATTAGCCACACTTCTTGCACACTACTCAGACATTGTAGATTTCTTCACAGCCCTGTTAATACTGACAGTTCATGAGTCAAGGGTCTTATGTCACTTGACGGTTGTGGGTCATTCCATGATGTCCTTGTATCACAGGGACCAAATTATGTTTACCTTTTATCTTCTATAGTGTAAGAAAAACACTGAGACCTTTGTCTTCATTTCTTTATTATGTTTGGACCTTTAAGAAACATATACCATCATATATACCACTATTCAGTAAAAATCTATTCTAGATTTTAGGGAGCACACTCCACAAACTATCTTCTTTCTGGTCTCTAAGACTACTAAGGGTTTATCAAAAAGGTAGGCTCTGATGTATGGAATCTTGAGCCTTGAGGTTTTCATCACTGTAAAATATGTGCAAGTGGATAAACCTAATTCCTCTTTTTCTTTGGGAATGGGCTAATCATATAGAAGTTTGTAGTCCATTATAAGAATATTCCATTCCCTAAGCTCTGCTGTCTATCATGACTTTGGAAAACCAACCTGGTAAAAAAAGGTATTTCTTCTCCCTTGTTACAATAGGATGAATTTCCCAGAACACTTCCCATATTACTTAGAATGAAAAGCACTATAGATAATATACATGTGTTGTGCTCACTTTAATGATTTCACACCAACACTGCTCTACCATGGACACATTTCTGCACCAGTCTGATCTATGTGTTGTTAATTCCAGGCTATATCCTACCCCGATACCTGACACTAGAAATAAAAAGTGAACAAAGATACTCACATGATGTTTTCAAGAGGGCACTCTGTACAAGTACACAAGACAGGGACTTGGAAAGCTGTGGGTGGGCTGGGAAGGTCTAAAGCTCTGGCTTTGGTGAGCACCCAAGTGAGCCGAAGGAAGGCTGTTATAAGAGCAGATTCTGCAGCATCAAAGGTAATTCTCGAAAAGAGGTGGGTGTCTTCTCGATTAATCTCAGTTCTGAGGCTTCAGAAGTTGAGAGCTACCAACAGTATCCAAAGGAAAGTGCCATTTCCACAAACCTAAGAAAGCTGATTGCTTAGGCTGTCATGTTAATGGCTGAGAAGACTTTGGTGGTATCAATGGAAAAGGAAATGATTAATACACAGACCACATAACACCATTAAAACCAAAAAAACTTTTTTTTTTCCATTTAAAAAAGTTTTAGGACACATAAAACAAGGCAACATTTACTCCTTCTTCTCATCTTCTGGCATGGGGTCTGTGGGTGGCTCCTCTACTGTGGCACTGTTGCTCTCTGAGCCAGTATTACTGTCACTGGTCCCTTCTACCTCCATGCTGTCAACCCCTTCCTGCCCACTCTCCTTGTCCTCAGGAGTAGACGTGCCTTCTTCACCGTTCTGTTGGCTCTCTGTTGTTTCTTCAAGATGTGTCTCCTCTGTAATCACACATTTGCCACTGTCAGTTCCAAGACAAACATTTATGCTAACTGATGGCATAAGATGTTCTGTCTGACATGACAGCCAGTAGCCACAAATGGATAATCACCTGAAACGGACCAGTATGACTCAGGAATTTTTAAGCATATTTGGGACAAGTCAGGGTATAAAAATTTATTTTTACCTATAGATTTATAAAATTTAAATACAAACCAAACACTTATAGTGTGAGAACTGAGCTTTTGAAATTAAGAAGTATATAAAATACACACTAGATTTCAAATATTTTCTATGACAAAAGAATATAAGACAGTTACAGTTGTGTGTGTATGTGTGTATGCATGTGTAGGACAAAGAAGGACCTTACGTGTTGTGTTCCTCAAGTACTCTCCACCTTTCTGAGACAGATTCTCTCACTGAGCTGGAAGAGACCAAGTAAGCTAGGCTGGGGCCTAGGGATCTGTCCACCCCCGTCTCCCCAGAGCGGGATTATGAGCATGTTACCACCATGCCTGCTTTATACACATGGGCTCAAGTCCCACATACTGAGCTCTTTCCTTAGCCTAGAAGGTTAATAATTTAAAAAATGTCGATATCATTTAAATATTTGGGTATACTAGGTTAAATGTAATATTGAAAGTAAGCCAGAGGCAGTGGCCCTGGAAGTTTCGGCTAGCCAGAGGTTGAGGTTAAGACTGGCTGAGGCTGGGCGGCACAGGCCAACAAGATCCTGCCTGAAATATACAAAATAAAGGCACAGAGAGAGGATGAGATACTCTGTTTAAAGTCCACTTCCTTTACAAAGTGAAACGCACAAGGCTTTTGACTTTTCAGTATTTCTTTCCTTTAGTTCCCTCTCCTTTTTCTTTTCCTTAAACTAGAAGACAGAACTCAAAACATCCAGATGCTGTCAGAGTAAGACAGGCCTCATTCAGGGGTAAAACAGACTCAGGATTGAGCACATGGTCTGGTCGTAAGATAATCAAAGAAATGTACTTTGATTTGCAAGCATTTGTTGTAACTACAAAAAAAAAAAAAAAAAAAAAAAAAAGTGTCCTCTAGCCACAAATTTATGGTAAAAAAACAGGTTCACAAAGATAGAAAGAGGCCCAGACAATGAAGATTAAAACCAGACTGCTCGAAGAGAACCTTTGAGAATACTCAAAGCAGGTACAGGCAACAATACTGGTACAGATACTGATGTTCCATTAAACATTGCCCAGGCAGCTGCTGTCTGAGTACAAAGTATGCCCATGTCCCTTCTACTTCCTGTTAGCTTCTCTGCTGGTGATCCCTAACTACCTTTGGCTTATTCTTGTTTACCCAATGGACAAAGTCAATAGTGCCAGAAGGCAAGGTGATCTCAAAACTCCATGATTAACTAAGGGCTTAGTATTCAATGTAAGTTTTACCTTTTCTTTAAAAAAACAAAAACAAAAAAACCTGGAGAAATACTTTTCAGGAAAATCATAACATCAGAAAGCATTGTTCTAGGGTGAGGTTGGCTATCCAGTGAAACTTTACTTACAGTAGGATGGAGGTAAGATGTGGCTTACTGCTTTTACTTTGCCCAATGCCACCCTAGGATACCAAAGACAACAAATCTTGGGGCCAATGATCATATCTTATGTAAATAGTAGCTGTAAAAGTTAAAATATTATTACCTATCAATCCTTTGCCAAATCCAGTACAAGATGCACTCATAGAGGCCATGCTTGTTCAAATGAGCAAAAGAAATAAAACACCCAATAAAGTCCCAGTTCCAGTGATGGGGACCAGAGGAACGGCCCTCCTGTCTGTCTCTAGAAACACAGCCACTCACATGGTACTAACCAAGAGTTCAGACAGGAAGACTGTGCTGCCCTGCAGTGCCAGAAACAGTGGCAGCGAGTCTGCCGTGGACAGTAAGATTGCAAAGTCACAACCAAGAGTGACTCAGGGAGTGAGGACTGCTGAAGAGCATCTAGATACCAGAAACCAGCTGTCAAGGGCCCTCACACTTCCTGGGTGTCAAGGAGTCGGTTACCTGTCTCCATCGGGATGTTCTCCTCATCTTTCTTCTCCTCAGCTTTGTTCACCACTTGCTCTTCCTCAGGGGCGATGTTGCCCTGACTGCGCTCAGCTTGCTCCGCTGCCTCCTTCTCTCTCTCCTCCTGCCTTTTTCGGGCCTGTTCCTCCGCCTGTGCAATTTCAGCTGCAATTTTCTCCATGTCTACTTCTACCTTCAGACCACATAACTAGTTATCAAAAAACAAAAACACCCAAAAATCAAACAAACAAAACAATTAGCAACGCTTTCTCCTTATAACCTTGGAATCAAACAAATTGTTTCCTGGTTTACATAATGGTATTTACATGATGGGGAAAAACAAAGCAGTGTTTTGTCCTGAAACTATATAGGACAAAGAAAGGAGCTCTAATAGCTATCAGCCATTGAAGGGGCAGGGGCTGCCGGGGCAATGTCCCAGAACTGGGAGCCTTAGGATTCCCCACTCACACCTCAGCTACCAAACACATGATTGACTTATTTTTTTGTTATGTTTTTTTTTTCTTGAGACAGGGTCTCTCTA
Source organism: Pachyuromys duprasi (assembly GCA_028658305.1). Taxonomy (NCBI): domain Eukaryota; kingdom Metazoa; phylum Chordata; class Mammalia; order Rodentia; family Muridae; genus Pachyuromys; species Pachyuromys duprasi. The sequence continues at coordinate 20,899,979 of CM053746.1, read as the reverse complement.
CATAGTCCTGGAACTCACTATATAGACCAGGCTACCCCTGCCTGGTATGAAGATTTACTTGTTTTGATACCTAGTGCAACATCTAATGAAGGCATCTATGAATAAATTACAATAAAGTAAAAATAAAATTCACAATTACAAAGATTTAAACAAAACATCAGATGGCTCTATCTACCTGTGGACCTCGTCCTTATATATATACCACAGGAAAGTGAAAATTCACTATAATTTTTCCAGAAACCAGGAATGATTTTATAAAGACAGTACCAGCGGTGCTGTGATGCCAGTACTGTTTCCCAGTGACCAGCCTCTACAGAAACATTACTTTAAGGAAAAGCAACAGGCACAGGAAAAATGAATGGAATGTACCCTTTTAAGTTCATTGTTAAAGGAGTCTGTGCTTTCCAGGAATTTCCTCTTCTTCTCCTGGTGTCGCTCCTCTATCTGAAGAAGCTCAGCTTCCAGTTTCCGCTGTAAGGTGTCAGACCAGATTATGAACAGTAATAAAGCAGATACAAAATACAGAAAATATGCAATTTTTAACTAGTTCAGACTTTCAAGTATAACTCTGCATTTTTAATTATACGTGTGTGGGGATGCACACCAGCGCAGGTGCCCGAGAAGGCCAGAGGAAGGGGTCAGGTGTCCTGGAGCTGGAATTAACCTCGCATGATGCTAGGAACTGAATCCAGGTCCTCTGGAAGAGCAGAACATGCTCATAAACACTGAATCATCTCTCTAGGCCACTAATTTTTGCCATCTAGTATAAAATCTAGCTATTATTTTAAAAATGTAACAAAGGGGAATAACTGATTAATAAGATGTTAATGAGTATATTCTTTGTGAAAAGCATTTTACAGTACTGCAGCAAAGGCTGATGGGGTACCCCCAAATGCATCCATCTCTTGACAGATATACTTGCACTATTTCAGTTTTCAACAACAAACTTCCTAAGCTTTGGGAATGGTCCCCTCCCTTCAGCCTGTCTCAAAGGAGGTACAGGCAACACCACTTCCCAGTCTGCTTACGACTGTGGCAGAACCACATCCCCTGGATGTATGGTGCAGACTTCTAGTATAATGAATACTTTCTGCCCTTACCTGATGAACCATTAAAGACTGGACCTGTCGCTTGAGGACCTGCATTCTAGCTGTTGTGACGACTGACCGAACATCAGGTACCACACTCTCGCTGAGGATCTCACTGATGAGGCGGTGGTTTCTCTGGAAACGGGCAGTGGCTGTATGCTTCATTGAAAAGCCATCATCATAATCTGGAATTAAGGAAATGTTCTGGAAATTAGGTGGCTGGTGTAGTAACCAGAACAGTGTTAACAGCAGTTGCCTACTAAGGGAGGCCTGCAGTGTCTTGGCAGATAGTCTTGCCCAGCATCAGGGCCATCCGGGCTGGCCACAGGAAGAACTACAGAGACAGAAGACACAACCCACTCAAGTGTTGTTCCCATAAAGCTTAGTAAGGCAGTGGTCCCAACCTGTGGGTCTCGAACCCTTTGTGGTCGAAAGACCCTTTCACAAGGTTGCATATCAGACATTTACATTATGTTCGTAACAGCACAATTACAGTTACAAAGTAGACACAAAAATAATTTTATGGTTGGGGGTTACCACAACATAAGGAATTGTATTAACGGGTCACAGCATTAGGAAGGTTGAGATCCACTATATGTTTGAGATTTGGTTAAAACACAACAAATGTCTTTAGCCCTGGGATCCATGTAGAGCCTGCAGGTGATGGCAGTACTTGAAATTCTACCAAATGTTCCATTTTCCTGATAGTCATCGAAGGCATTTGGTAAACGCGGGACGGTAACCGGGACGTGTCTTTATTACAGTTGTTAAAATTAATGAAAATGTCCATTTGTAAAATTAACTTATCAGCATTTTCTTTAGCAAAATTTGGTTTTCCAGGTAGTATTTATGTTTTATCACATCAAAGCCCGGTAAAGATCCAAACTAATCTTTTAGAAAAAAAAAACAAAAAACAATTTGATTTCATGGCTGGGAGATGGTTCACTTGATAATTTTTGCCAGGCAAGCATGAGAATCTAAATTTGGATCCCAGCCAGCATCTAAGTAAAAACTGGGTGGGGCAGATTCTGGAGGCCGAATGGGCATTCCAGCTAAAATAGCAAGCTCTAGGTTCACAGAGAGACTCTTATCTCAAAATAAGGCACAGAAGCAATTTAGTAAGCCATCCGGATGTCAAGCCCCAACTTCCACACATGCCTCAACAGGAAAGTATGACTGCATACACCATGTGCAACCATATCACAAAAGGCAGAGCTTGAGAAAAATGCTCAATGTCAATACACACATGCACATATACTACACACTCAGACACTCGACTCTAAATTTGTTTGTTTGAGACAGGGTTTCTCTGCCTTGACTGTCCTGGAACTTGCTTTGTAGACCAGGCTGGCCTCAGACTCATAGAGATCCGCCTGCCTCTACCTCCCAAGAGCCAGCATTAAAGGCGTGTAACTCTACTGACCAACCTAAATTTATTTAAAAAATTTTCAGTTTATACATGTACACAGCTTTATTAATGTGTAAAGGTGCCACCCAAACTTAGGTACATACAGCATACATGTGGCTTGCATGTTTTTGTTCTATGGGTGGAGGTTGTGCTATTTTTGGTGTGTGAGATCCATGCATATGGGTCTGCAGGTGTGCACACAAGTGCATATACATGTGGAGGCCAGAGGTGGATGACAAGCATCTTCCTTTATCTCTTTCTGCTTACCCCTTTAAGACAGACCTCTCACTAAAATTGAAGCTCACCATTTTGGTGCAACTAGCTCCTATCAGGCTACCAGAATTGCTTGTTTCAGTTCCCAGTGCTGGAGTTTTGGGTGTGTGCTAGCTGTGCTTGGATTTTACATGGAGATTTGACCGTAAGTCCTTGTGCTTTCACAGCAAGAGCTCTTACCTACTGGGCCATCTCTCCAGCTCCAAGGTGTGTGATTTTTGAAACAAAATTTCACTATGTAGCTCAGGCAGGCTTAGAATTCACAGCAGCCTTCCTGCCTGAGTGTGTAGCATTTGCTTATTTCTAGTAGCACAAGAGTGTTTCCGTTCTCTTGTTCTACCACCTTCACGTACCTGGTGGCAATCTGTAGTAGTACCTACCTAACAGTTAACTCATTAAAAGAGCATGTTTCCCTCCAATTTAGATGAAAACAAAGTGCGCCTCTGAGCTACCTCATCCTTAGTGTCTCACAGAGGCACAGGGACTATGTTTTAGGAAAGAACACTGCTACAGAGGCCCGAGTGCTGTACATGGTGGGCTCTGAAGAATCCCTGTCTTGTGTGGATCAAGGACAGGACCCTCTAAGAAGTCAGTGGATGCCGCCCTCATGGAGGCAGAGTCCATCTCTTGGTTTCTCTATATTTCTACCTCTCAGGTTCCCAACAAGTGGTGTGTGGTCCTGTGTGTGGGTGAAATGACCTTTTCACAGAGGTTGCATACCAGATATCCATCCTGCATATCAGGTATTTATATTAAAATTCAGAACAGTAGCAAAGTTAGAATTATGACGTAACAATGAAAATAATCTTATGGTTGGGGGTCACCACAACATGAGGAACTGTATTAAAGGGATGCAGCGTTAGGAAAATTTGAAAACCACTTATCCTAGAGGATAACAGATTCCTTTTTCTTTTTTTGGTTTTTCAAGACAGGATTTCTCTGGGTAGCCTTGGCTGTCCTGGACTCACTTTGTAGACTAGGCTGGCCTTGAACTCAGAGATCCACCTGCCTCTGCCTCCCTGAGTGATGGGATTAAAGGCGTGCAACACTATGCCCGGCTTATAGCTTCTTAATTACTACATTCCATGTTAATATAAGAGCCTCTCACACTTAAGTTCCTGCTACTATATTTTGGTTAGGAAAATTTTCATTTTCTACATATGGCTTCTACATTGCTAACCTTTGTTTATACTATACAGATCTTCATTCTTCCAGTTATTTGCACACTTGACCTATTGTTTTAGTCATGTTTTTCTTGCATCAATCTATATGCCTTTAACACACAATTTCTGTTTCTAGTCCACATTTTATTACATTCTACTGCATTAGTGAGAACTTTTGCTAGTAACTCCAATGGATCCTTTTGAAGCTCATTCCTGATTCTGCCTCCTATTTAGCTAAATTTATTCATTTTTCTCCTCCTCTACTGTTATCACTCTGAACTTAAGAACATCCTCTAGTATTTTCAAAAGTGGGATCTTAAATTACATTCTTGGTGTTTCTGTGGCTGGTAGTTACTGCTTCCAATCTTGTCCACAGTGCAGCAGACACAGAGAAAAGTAAACATTTACACAGCATGCTCTGCGTGTCTGAGCATGCCCCTAAGCAGAGGTGACTATCCTGGGCCCCTTTCGGCTCCAGCCTGGCTGGAGAGGGCCAGAACAGCAATCTGCACACAGAATCCTAACTAGGAAGCTTGGCCATCTGTGGGAATGTGTGATGGGCAATCGTGACGGATTGTACGAGTGTTATTCTCAAATTCATATTGGATTTTAAATTTTTAAGTTTTTATAATACTTCCACACACATTAATTTTTGCTTCTTTAATTCAGAAAATTTAGGCAACCAGTAAGATTGGATGAGGCACTTAAGAGCATGTACAGTTAGAGGACCAGAGTGCAGTTCTCAGAACCTATCCTCCTGTAACTCCAGCTCCAAGGATCTGACACCCTCTTCTGGCCTCCTCAGGCACTGCACCCACACGTATAAACCTACAGGCTTGCTACACACATAATTTAAAAAAAAAAAAAAAAAAAAGACTGGATGTAACTGGAAGCTAAAAGAAGCCAGGCGTGGTGGCCCACACCTTTAATCCCACACCTGAGGCAGAGGCAGGCAGATCTCTGTAAGTTCACCACCAGCTTGGAATGCATGCTGAGCTCCTGGTCACCAGCACTATGTAGATATTCTGTCTAAAAAACCAAAGCCAAAAACCAAATAGCAACCAACCAACAAACAAGAAGTTAAAAGGAAAACAAAAACAACCAAAAAACCTAATTGTGACAAAGAAACAATATATCATGCCAGCTTAGGGTATGTCGGCAAAAATATGTAACCTCAAAATTTGGAAGCTGAGATTGGCGAATCAGTTCAAGGTAAATCTGGGCAACACAGTGAGATAATGTCCTGAAAACCAGACAAATCTTTTATTTTGAGTACAAAGACTTTGAAAAGTAATAACTACAGCTTTATTTCCACACTGTAAAGGGTATTTTTTCCCATGGGAAAGCCACACCAAAAAAAAAAATCTTATCATTGAGAAGACTTAAAATTATGCTTTCCCACTTAAAAGAATAAAAGCCTAGAATCAGCATTCACCTTCTGTGCGAATTCAGAGAGAATGCGGACCCAAAGGCCGGCTTTCCTCTTACCATCGGGGTCCTCAGCAGGCTGAATGCTCATGTATGGCTCTCCTTTCTCCATGCGAGACTGCCTCTGTCGACTTTCTTCCTCCAATGCTGCTTCTGCACGACTTTTTGCATTAATATACGCAAGGTACGCAGGGGAATTATGATAGGCCTTCATAGATTCATTGTACTCTATCTGAAATTCAAAGAGGTGTTGGTTTTATAATATGAATTCTACAGGCTACCATGTGCCTGCACCATCCACCTGACCCTCAGAGGGTGTGAGGTGAACAGGCAGGGTAATCCTCCTACCTTTTCTGCTTCGTATTCGTTTAAATATTCTTGTTTTTCTTCATCAGTGAGATCTCGCCACATGCCACCAATAATCTTGCCAATCTCCCACAACTTTAGGTCAGGGTTGGAAGCCTTTACTTGGTCCCAGACCTTAAAAAGTCAACAGTTGAAAATTCAGTATTAGTGACTAAGTATAGTCATTTAAAAATAATCTAATATGGAAACTTTTAAACACAAACAAAAGCAGAGAAGACAGCATCAAACTTGTATACACCAATCAGCCTGCTTCAAAACTGCCAACAGCTGGCTCATTTCATCTTTACCCTCTGGATCTCATCCCCCATGTCATTTCACTCATAAATACTGCAAACTGATTAAGCTAAGAATATCATTGATCACTGTAAACACAGTGAATTAACTGGGCGGTTAAGACTGTTTCTAGTTGTTCAAGTTAATTTAGAAATAACTTTGTATAATACAATGGTATCACACTATCAAACACATGTAATAATTATCATCAAAATAATATTTTTATTATACTTAATACAGTCTCCTTAATATTCCTCTCATGTCTTTCAATATTTAAAAGGTATCACTTTCATGGCTATAGACTAATCTGTTTAAAAAGATTTTAGCAGTTTATTTAACCATGTTCCTTTTGCATCTGAGTTCTGGAATTCTGAAATCAGAACTTAAAAAATTACAAGTCATTTTTTAAAGATTTATTATTATTATTATTATTATTATTATTATTATGTATACAATGTTCTGCCTGCATGTGCCTTCTGCTTTCTGGTGCCTGAATGCCAGCAGAGGGCACCAGATCTCATTATAGATGGTTGTGAGCCACCATGTGGTTGTTGGGATTTGAACTCAGGACCTTTGGAAGAGCAGCCAGTGCTCTTAACCTGAGACATCTCTCCAGCACAAATTACACGTTTTTAGTCCCACCCTCCAATTACGTATAAGGAAGATGCCGAGCCTGAAATCGCATGTGAGGCCAGCAAGTGGAGCTCTGACACCCACCTTTCTGCTGTACCTCATGTAGGGCATCAGCGGCTTATCTGGTGGCTTTGGAGGCTTTGGAATCGTAATGCCAGAGGATGCCTGTAAAAGAGTAAAATGCATTAATTATTCAATTGCAAGGAGGTCACGACCACCTGAAAAGAAAGTCCCTTAAAAACTCTAACGCGCCTTTCTTCTACTCGTCCATGGACACAAGATTCTCATATTTTCTCCAAAGAAAATGGACATCACTGCAAATTCAGAAATGTTTATATCAAAAGAAAATGACTTTGAACACATAATATTTAATGTTTTACTTAGCAGTTTATTGCCACTTTTTTGACAACCTGGCTGCAGGAATAAAATATTACACAATAATCCATACACTGAAAATAGTTATATACCAATATGAAAATAGAAAAAAAAAGAGTAAATGCCTCACATTTAGGACATTACCTGGTATCCTTTTATTTTGCTCAGTTACCATTATGCATACAGTCAATACTAGGTCATCTGTTCACTCTGAACACTTAGCACTTACCATACACAGTGTCTACAGGGGATCTTGTTATCATTAAAGAAATGTACCTCCGTACAAACAACACAAAGACTACTTCCCAGGTTAAAATAAATATCACCAATAGGAAACAGGAAGTAATTAGAAATCTAGCTAGCTAAATTAATTAATTAATTAATTAAGAAATAGACTTATTTTTCTTAAGGTTTCACATTATCTTGTAGTTTTCTGTTTTACATCTTTGTAGTCCTGGGGCAGTGGCTTTCTTACAGGGAATCAAGGTTTGCAAATGGAAGTCATACTTTTGTCTTAGTCAGATCACCATAGACGTAAAGAAGCATCTTGGGAACTGAGCACCAGCAGATTCTGGATCTTGTGTATGTTACTTTTGAGGCCCATTCCTTACCATTGCTTTTGTGGTAAATAAATCAGGACAAGGAAAGGGCAGGACACACAGAAAAAGAATAATACAAGAAAAAGGACTATAATTTTTCAAAAAGGTATTAAGGAAGCTGGTGAGAGGAAAAAGTAAAAAGGGAGGCAATGAGCGTGTTAGGTAATTGGTCCTGTCTCTGTGAGGAGACATAGGCAACTACAGGCAGATGCCCTATACAGAGCTGCTGTTCCAAGGGTGCCTGGTTCTTAACTTTTCTATCTCCTCTTCATGTCATCACTGCTCTGATGAAGGAGCCAAAATAAGAAGTACCACTTGTCTCTGACATCACTGGGGACCCTGATGCCAGAATGGGTAGGAGAACAGCTTGCTTTACTCTAATTTCAAAACACACACTGGCAAATCCTTGCTGCTATGACCCATAGCCAGATCTGGTCTTAGCCATGGAATGAAATGAGACATGGGGGCAGGAACTGTCACAGGGTGAGAGTAGCCACTCAGGGAAGCAGGCACCTCCGTTTGCAGGAGTCCTAAGGAGAAGTCAGAGTCATGGCTAACTGTATGTTAGAAAGCCTGCTTCTCAACACAGGAAGCGATTAGAAAACATTTTCAACCTAGACCCTGTACAAACTTTTGGAACACAAAGTTGGTTACAAAAAACAAAAACAAACAAACAAAACCCCAAAGTTTAGTAATATTTGCTCTTATTTTCCAAAGCATCACATTTGAGAACATTCACCCCCTTTCTCAAAGTACCAAATATTACTGATTTTATATTATTACACTGTCAGCTTACAAAAAAACCATACAAACAAACCAAAAACAACAAAAGAACAACATAAAACAATGCTCCCCCATTTTCTAAGAATAATAAAGTTAAATTCCAGTTGGTTTGGGGATCCGAAGAAATTTTATCATCACACATCACCATCTTTCTAAATGTCCCAAACACTTCTCTAACTCTGCACTAAGCACACTTTATTTATTCCTTTGTGCGCTCTTGAGTATGAAAGACTGACATCAGCTTTTTAACTGAGTGGCCCAGGAGCATGATTTTGGAGTATTCTACTTTACTGTATTGATGGGATCTTTCCTTGTTGTTATCAGGAAACCCACCTGTGGCTCCAATTCTCCATCCTTTCAATTTCTGTTGGAGGTGGGGAAGCAAATACTTATGCTTGCTAAAAGTGTTCTTATCTAAGAGTTAGATCTGTGGGTAAAGTCCATGATTTTGTAACCAATTCATCTAGGATAGCACAAAAGGTGTTTTTGTTGTTTCTTTCTCAATCCTTAGCTGTCTCTCTGGTAAGGTCTTATTTAAGGATTTTCTTTTGGAGAAAGGATTTCCACTAGGAAGAAGTAGGCTGCTTTTAACATTTTTGTCTCAATATGTTTCTGAACCTAGGTTTTAGAGGGTGTGAACTATCATCTGACCAGGCCCTCAGGCATGGGGGCACTCACAGCTGTCTAGGTTTAGAGAGTGTGAACTATCATCTGACTAGGCCCTCAGGCATGGGCCCTGCACTCTCAGTTGTCTTGAGGCCTCCAAAGGTCTCAATCTGGCACCTAAGTGCATTCTCTGAAAACTACCCACATAGAACAAAGCTCTTGCTTTGTTTCACAGAATGATTCTGCCAAATCAGTATGACTATTTATGGACAACAATTTACTCATGAGGAGCATTCCCCACGAAGTACTGCATCTGAGGTCATTCTGTACAAACACTTTTTATAAGCAATGGAGTCCCAAAACAGCAAGTCAGGGAGGGGTAAAAGAGAATGCACGCCCCAGGGCTTCTGCAATCTGACCACAAATCAGTCTGGTGATAACAGGACAAAAGAATAATAATACAAGGAACAACTACAAAGAACAAAACACCAGACTTCTCACTCCTGACCCCTCCCCTACACTGACAGCTAGAGCTCACTCCCAATTCTGAGTTCTGTTCCCCAGGAGGGAAAGGGTTGAAAACAGAAGCAGCATAGGCCCGGACAAGGTGCGCTCTCCTGTTTCTAGCAGGGTCTTCACCGAATGACTTTACTTTGTATTAGCTGGGAAGTCTCCCTGCTATGAGCAAATTAAGAACTGGCTGTTCATACAAACCCCAAACGAAATTACTCTAGGATCACAGTGACTATTCCTGTCCCACTAGCATGGCCACCGATAACTTACTGTATGGAGCTATTCAGAACCGTCATTCTTATGCACTACCCATAAATACATTTCTGAATGAACACAAATGACCTGAAATGAATTCTGCTTACTGTGAGAACTATAATGTTCTTTATCACCTGATAGTCTTGCCACTCATTACCCTTGGGAAACAACACATTTAGGCCAGAGAAAAACATGTACTGCTGCACACAGAAACGATGTGCATCTCACAATGCACACATAAACATATTTTGTCAGAATCCTTTTCAGATACTGTGAAATACTTATGGCACATAGAACTTGATATGCTTATGAAGTACAAATTATGCAGAAATGATGAAAAATTTAGACAAACAAAACCTATCAAGCTAAGCAATATGCTTACCAAGATAGACACAGTTTGATAGTGACGAGTTTTCAGCGATAACTTTACTACAGGGTGAGAGGGTTTTTTTTTTTAACTTACATTTCTTTTTTTAAATGAACACAGCAAACGAAAACCAAATACTGAAAAGTTTACAGCCATTCTGTTACCTACATATTCTCACCAACACCATATTCTAATGGAGTTATTTGACTTTTGGATTTATTACCTCATTTCCTTGGAGTTTATAATAATTTACAAAATAAAAGCTTTGAAGTATATCATCCAATTTTGATTTTCTTAGTTAAATCATTGAAATGAAGCATCCCAAGTTTTAAGAGTCATCTGTCTACAATGGATTGGAATGGGACCTCTAGTTGTACTTATCTAACACCTAGAATTAATGGCATTCAAATTTTATTCTGAAATTCCTTGAGGTGACAGTAAAATCTTTTTCTGTATTAAACTGGAAAGAAATGAGTCTCAGATATGTCAATTTCTAAATCCAAAAGACAAATAACTAAGTGTAGAAGTTTGGACAGGCAGGTCTGCCAGAAGCTTTCTAGTGCAGACAAAGCCAGGCCTCAGAGTCCTAGCGTTTAAGAAACTATATCCTAGAGAATAATGCCAATTACCTTAAACAATGAAAGATACCCTTTATGTCATAAAATATTTTAACCAAAAGAAGTCTAGATTTGTTTACACATATAGTATGAGCATTAAGTGTCGAAGGTCTTATCCCTTCTGATCACTAAACAGAATGGATTTCTTTTCTTCCAGGTATATATCCAGACTGCACTTTTTTTTTTCAGTGTAAGACTGTACAAAATAGTTGAAGTCAGGTTAAAATTTTTAAATGGCTGTGCTTCTGATTCAAAAGAACCTAACTCTGGAGGCATTTCTGGTCAATTCCAGTTGTTTGCCGGAGGCTGTAATAGTTGATTCTCCTACCGTGACCCGGCTGTTGGTGCCCGGGTTCCCTCCCAGCCTGTAGTTGTTGTAGGCGAGATGACTGTATGGATTGTATCCCACAAACCCTGGTGTGCTGGGCATTTGCTGATGGAAACAAATGAGACAAAAACACGAATGAGAAATGAGCTCAAACGAGGAAAACACAGAAATGAAAAATGATCTGCATATGGCATGCAAAAGCAACCTGAATTTAAACAAGCAATGATGTGTTGTATTGTTCTTTTTGTTGTTCTTACTGAGGAAATTAAGTTTGTTGGTTTTTTTTCCCTATTGAGAAACCAGCCTGCAAGTATGCAAGTGCGTGCGTGTTTCTTCTCTTCCCTTGGGAGGGTTAGGGATGCTTGTGAGAATGAGCCTGAGTATGTTATGTTTTGTTCTGAGGAAAGCACCCACACTGCAGTTGCAAATATCAACAACTATTTCATGATCAACAGTATGAGCTAACAATTTAGCAATCTGGGATGTCAGAGATAGGAAAGCTTCAAGTATGATAAACTTTAAGTCTGAAAACACTACATGCAAACAAAACATGATTTATTTGACAGTTATGTGGATGCCACCAATGCACTCATTTACTAAGAACAAAAACAAGAAATGGATCTGCTTTTCAAAGACAACTTTAAATAATTTTATATGTGACAAATGAGAATAGACTCAAATCAGGAAGCCAGGAATTGTCAACAGGAAAGAACATGTGCTGGATTCAATGGATGTCACATGCATGATTTAAAAACAAGGACTTGTAAGAAATGCATAGATCTCATACTGGGGTACTATCTGATCTTTAACTTAGTCATTCTTTCATAGGCTTTTTCTTCCATCTCTTCTTTGATCCATCTTCCATAGGTAATCATGAACAATTTATGCATTTAATTTTAGTGGGAGCTATAGTTTCTTTGACAGACTTGAGCTTTCTTTTTCATCTGATTTCCTGAAGTCTCTCAGCCTTTCCAAATACAACTGCTCACTGCAGCAACAAAATTCTTGATTTTTTTGAATTATGTGTTGATATAATTAATCACAAATGGGTTCTTATATAATTGTGGCCTTGTGGTTAATACAATGACATCCAATGTTCATAAAATAAAGGCATAATGCATAAAAAGAATGTAGTAGAGACCAATAGTGTAGTTTACTTAGTGAAACTCAATCATAACAAGTGATAGCAATGCTATTTTACATGCAATTAACATAGCTCTCCTGAATTATACAAAAAGTATATATACTTGACACATTCCCACTAAACTTTACTGTCACCAAATAAACGCCCATTTCATAACACATGCCCTTATATATATCCTTAATACATTCAAGCAGGCAGCACATGGGATACTTTTTAGAGGAAAACAAAGTGATCAATTTATAGCCCATATAGTTAGAAAAGGCGCAAATTAAGCATCTTTAAGTAGTAAAACACAGATGATAGTACAGGCACAAGGAAGGGCCTGTTACACGTGCAGGGGCTCACTTGAGTGGCGGCAGTGGAAGGGTGGGTGGTGGGAGTGTGGTCAAAGCAATGGAATTAAAAAAAGAGAGAGAGAGCGACTAGCTCACTGAGCATCTGCTGGATGTTATGATCCCTAGTTTCTGGATTTGGTGTGTAAATGTGAAATTATGATGATTAAAAAGAAAATCCCTTTCTTTGTATGAAAACTCAGAAGAGAGGATCTTGGTTTTAAAAATATCTTTATTTAAAAATTAATAGCAAGTTTATTTACTATACACTCCTGGAGGTAGTATTTATGTAACAGCGATACCTCCCAAACACTGTATAAATAACGAGTCATAGGTTCCATATGAAGTAATAATGTAAGCAAATAGGGGAATTAAAAAAATTAAGCTAGGATATTGTAATTATACCATTTCTAAAGTTGAGGGGCCTTGTTATATCTTTGAAGTGAGACTCTGAATTGCTCAACTCAACCTGCACACAACCATGAGTATAATGCGATGGAGATGGTGGTAAAGAAATGTTCTTTAAGAAAGAAAAATAATGAAGCACAAGACTTTATAGTCTATGGAAGCAACTCCACAGACTGTGTATTACACGAAGTGAATTTAAGAATGTATGATATGCTTTTTAAAAAGAGCATCTAAGGAAAAACAAACTGTTGATAAATGTAACTACAGCATTCACCTACAGGTTAGTATAGCAGACTAGTCACCTAGTGGAGAAAACAAAACGACACAGGAACTCATTAGTAATAAAGTAGACTAGCCTGAAATTAGTTGATAGAGGGTATGGAAAGAAGAGCTAGCAGGTATTAAAGAATTAATTTTGGGCTGGGCATGCTGATAATCCCAGCATTTGGAAGGCCGAGGCAGAAGGAGCACCATTTCGAAGCCAGCCTGGGCTACATAGAGACCCTGTCTCAAAACAAAACAAAACAAATAAATCAAAATATTCCTGATTCTGTAGGATATGGTTATGTTTAATGGTTTTTGTTTTTTGGGTTTTGTTTTTTGGCTGTTGTTGCTGTTTTTAAAACAGTAAGAGAGCCATTTCAGCATTTCAACAAGGGCTTCTACAGTTGCTGTTAAATCTAAACTGTGGATTGGATAATTATTTTACATGCTGATCAAGCTGGGCTAGAGCTTGCTGGGTGAAAACAGTTCACAACCATTAGGCACTCTGAAACAGATCAGTTGGCAAACCATTATAATTTATGGAGAAGAACAAAATTTGGTAGCAAGATCTGACCCATGGGCAATGAGACCCTTCCTTGAGCAGCTTGAAAATAAGATTTATGATGAGTATAGTTATCCTCAGAACTAGAAACTTTATTTAATGTGAAAATTTTATACAAAGACAAGAAAGTTTAATTAAAAAATTTGTGTTGCTGTGGTTCCTAGGACCTCACACATGCTAGGCAGGAGCTTTCCCACTGAGTGTAAATCCCTAGCCCTTACAGGGAGAGAAAAAGGGAACCAGTTGAAGGTTAGGTTTAAAAGCAAAAAAACAAAAACAAAAAAAAACATAATGCCAGAATGAGCATTTATTCAATATCAACTTAAAAACGCTTTAACAGGGAAAACTAACAAGAAAGAAGTGTTTCACTCATTTCCCATTAGGAAAAAAACAGAGCACAGGAGGTTGGAAGCTCAGAGCATGTATTTTTAAGTGTTGGGTTTGGTTCAAGGTAGGATGAAAAGAATTAATCTATTTAGAAGGAAGTGCTGATTTTTGGCTGAATTTTCTACCCTGTGGCTGTGATGACGGAGTGACTGGAAGACATCTGGGTTTTTGTATCAAGGCCAGACTCGGCTATTACATTAACAAGAAAATTAAAACTTACTGTTGCAGGAGCTGGGGTGGGAGGTGGGGCATAAGATGGTCTTTCTGTTTGGAAGAAAATAAATAACTTCTTGTAAACAACTGAGATAGAATACTACGCAACAAAACTACCAATGGTCCTGTTTTGAAGAAAAAAAAAATGAGAGTATTTTGGAATTCCCATTTGCTAGGGCATTAGTCTCGTATTAACACAGATTGATAAATATAAAAATTGAAACTTACTTGACATTTTGGAAGATTAAGTTCTCAGTTCCTTAAGAATGAATCTGAGACACTAAAATAAAAAAAAAGAAAAAAAAGAAAAAAAAAGAGAATCAAAACTCAGCAAGCATAAGAGAATGTTTTCCTAAAGAATAGGGTAGTTTGGTATTTCTGAGCAAAATTACTTCACTGTTAATTGCTAGTAATCAAGCCTTTTGCATTTTTTAAACTAGTTCTTGTAGTCATTTGATTGATCAGAATTAAATGATGATAATAAATTACTGGGAAATTTAGAGTTATATTAGAGATGGATTTTTAGGTTTTCGCCTACGATACTGAGCCACGTCTTGTATGGAAAACATTTTGCTGATGTCATGCAAACGTTCACTTAGACTGAGAAAAAAAAATATGACAATAGAATGTGATGTATTAATCAGGGTGACCCCAACAAGGCCTACCAGATACTGACAAATAATCCCTGATCAGAAGCTCTGCCTTACTTAGGAGACATCTTTTACTGAAACAGAGCAATGACTTATTCTGGGAGGCAGTTTGGAAGATAACTCGGTCTGATAGCAAGCTTTACAATCTCTTTTATTGGTAAATAGTTTCATAAGTCCTGGAACAAATTTCAGAGTCTACTTTGATGACTCTTATTGGTCCTTTACAGCCCATTTCAGAAATTATCTCACGTGCTTTCTTGATAAATTATCGGGGCAGAATTAACTGCACCGTCTCTGCATTCCTATATGGTTTTCAATGGCATTTTTCCTCACACAACATGCCAATACGGCTAGGTTTTGTCTTGCAGGAGAGGAGGGGTGGTCTAATTTACTACTGTATTGCTCAAATGCAACTCAATTCTTCATAAATTTGGCCTTGGTATTACCAGCTCACAGCACGGGCAGGTGTGAGCTTGCTCCTTAACACACACCACATATGGTATGTATAAAGGGATGAAAATTTAATTTTAGAAAGAAGGTGAATAAATTATGACTCTTGGAGTACTTTCATCCAACATTATGTAAAACACACATTTTCCTTCCCTCAACACCCAGTAGGCCTTGCCGTGGGGAGCCCCGACACAAACGGTAACAAGGTTCCCTGGTCCCTTAACACTTCACTGCTGATACTTACAAATGTCTGCTCCCCTGTGCTAGGAGTATAATAACAGTGGATCTAGCCACAGCGCCTGGCATGGAACTCAGTTTACCTTACGGGTCAGGCTTATTACAGTCTCGCTCGCTAGTCACAACGACCCTCCCCAGATTACGTACGGCTGTCCCCATTTTACAAACGAAGAAAACAGTCGCGGGGCAATTAAGGTAAGCGTCTAAAGCCATAGGCCCAGAACAGCCAGAGGAGGCTTTAAACCCAACCCACACCGTCCCGGAGTTCACTCCTCACTCCAGGCCACCCGGGGAGTCCGAGCCAGGCCGGGGAGCCACCTTCCCCGCTGGCCTTGCCCGGAGGGCTCCCCGAGGTCCTCTGAGGGTTTTTTTTTGGCGGAGGGGGAGCTTCTCCGCCAACTCCCCTGCAGGGGTTTTAGGCCCCGGCGCTGGGCCAGCTTCGGGAGCCGAGCGAGGCACCTCCGGGGAGCTGTCCCGGATGGGGCTCCCTCGCGACCCCGCCGCCGCTAGGCCTCACGGAGGCCGCCCCGGGCCCCCAGCTCCTGCCTCGCCGCCGAACCCGACCCCCTGCACCCCGCGGGAACTCGGGGTCCCGCCGAGCCGAAACACCGCAGCTCGCCGCCCTCTCCCGAGCCGGTCGGGCCCACACGGAGACACTCACCCGCGGGCCGAGGAGGCGCCCGCAGCTCCGGCTTCGCTTCCCTTTGTCCCGCGCTCGCCCCGCCCCTCGCGCCGGAGCTTCCGCGCTCGCACTTTCCACACGCCCCGGGATTTCTCCGCGGGCCGCGGCCGGCTCCCCTCAGACGAGCGGCCCTTCCGGCGAGGACGAGGCGACGCTTGGTGCAGCCGAAGGAATTTTTTTTTTTTTCCTCCTCCCCGGGCTCCACGGTTTCCCTCCGAAGTCTCGCGCTTCTGATCCCGTCCCCGTCGGGCGCCGATTCGTCACGGCGAGGAGGGCGGAGAAGGCCGGGCCCGGCTCCGGGACCGGGCGGCAGGACCTGGGCGGGGAGCGCGGCGGGGACTCCCCCCCACCCCGGGCCGGTGGGCACCGCCGAGTGAGGCCGGCGCCGGGCGAAGGTTCGCCGGGGCCTCTCCCGGGAGAGGGCCGGCCGCGGCTCTCGCGCGTCCCCGCTGTTTCCCTTCGCTCCCGCTCCTCGGTGCGCCGCCGCAGGATGGAGGAGGATGGAGGCGGGGAGGACTCGGGGTCGCCGCCGCCGCGTCGAGGTCCTTCCTGGCGCCCAGCGGGGCTCCCAGCCTCGGCCGCCTCGGCGAAAAGCAACACGGGAGTTTTGTGGGGTTTCCGGGTGCCTCTGGAGGCTGAGTGATGGCGACGGGTTTCTGAGCCTAGGGGGTCCTCAGACGGTCAGCCTCCCCCTCCCAGGTCGCCTACCTGCGACAATTCACATTCCTTCCCAGGAGGGCCAGTTCCAGTTCAGCTCGGCCTCGCTCGTCTTCCGAGAGCCAGCTCAAGCGTGCCTTTGTGATGCCCTCCTGGAACTTTCCCAGGCCACTCCTTTCTTTGGCTCTGTGTAGTACCTTGTCTGAGACCCTCTGCAGGGATTGGGCCATCTGCAATCCTGGAAAATCTTGAGAACAAAGGTTCAGACGTCTGGACCGGACAATTTCGTAATTGCTAATGCTCCCCGAGGGCTAGACTCCTAGTTAGATGTTCAGCTAGTACTCGTGGAGGCACCTTTCTGGACAACCCCAGAGCTCCAATGAAGAGTACTTTGGCGGACCCTATAAAGTATAGAACACCTAGCTAATGTGTGTGCTCCGGCGGAGGAAAAGTGAACAGGCGACCTGTGGTTATCTGGCAAATTTTAGCGTATAGAGAAACTGAGTGCAGGGGCTACCCGTTGGCTCTTATCCTGGTTGTGACAACAGGAAATGAGTTTTCTTGAGAAGTCTTCAGAACCAGGGCTACGTGATATTACTGTTCATTGCCCAGTATTTTCATATGCTTGAGTAGAAATGAACGAAACGAAAGACAGAATGAGAGACAGAATGTTATTTTCAGATGAATGGGTAGCCTGAGGGAATGTCTGACTTTTTTTTTTTTTTTAACACAAAAAGCATAGAGAGGGTAAATGTAGGATCCACAAAGTTAGAGCAGGGATCCAGTGTCTTATTCAGGCTCTGCCCAGCACCTCCAGCCTTGTTACTTCCTTGCTTTAGCAACTGACGGATTACGGGAGAGATACAGAGGGCAGGAAGCTGGTCGTGGTGGCACACGCCTGTAATCCCAGTACTCAGGGAGGCAGTGGCAGGCGATTCGCCCTGAGTTCGAGGCCAGCCTGAACAACAAAGTGAGCCCCGGACAGCCAAGGATATATAGAAAAACTCTGTCTCAAAAAAAAAAAAAAAAAAAAAAACCATTAAAAAAAAAAAGAAAGAAAAGGGGTTAGGTGTATGTGTGTCTGCTATAACATGGCAACCCCAGCTAGGCAGTTTTCTGAAGATAAACGGTTTCAGGCATGCTGTGGTGGGAAAGGGCTGACACAAAGGTGGTTTAAAAGAAAAAAGGG
>CM053746.1:20824110-20881229 GCA_028658305.1 Pachyuromys duprasi | reverse complement strand
TTTTTTTTTTCTGTTGTGCTCTTGTAATCTTAAGTAATCTCTTTGCTGTGTCTAGGTGCTGGGAATATAATTTGAACACTGGAATAAGAGACAAACTAATAAAGAAAAACATCCTAAATTTCTGAAACTTTTGCTTCTCAAGTATTTGCTTTTAATTGTTAAAGGTGAGAATAGCTTTAAAATCGAGTACATGGAATTCGGATTGAGCCTTGGTCTGAGTTGGCTCTGTTTCATTTACTTATTTTAAATATCTTGCAAGCTTTGTGTCAGAAGTAAACAGTTCTCATAGCCCAGAAGCAAAAATGGGTGCTTTTAGGTATAGAGTCTCTCACTAACCAGCTGGGGGATTTTGGTTGTCAGAATTTGTATCCGTGGTACTGAAAGCCACGTTCACACACTTGGATGATTCTATTAATAACAATCAGTATAGAACTGAATGCATGGATGACAGAAACAGTCTAGAAAGATTTTACTTGCTTTTATGCCTCCCGCCTCCCCCCCCGAGTGTGCAGGCAGAAATTCTTGACTATCAGGCATTCATCCTACAGATGTTCTTTAAATCGCTTCTGTAATCAAGTCCATAACATCTTTGAGGAGTGTTCGGAACGCTTCCTTCCTGAAAAATCTAAAGAGGTCGGAGCGCACCATCTTATTATCTGTCGACTCCACGTTTCGGTAATGACGGTCACCTTACGGTCTATATAAAATTCCAAATTCATCAGTCAATATTTATCGAACGGCCATTCAGGATAGCACAGCCACAGGGTTCTGTCCCTGTCTGTCACCCCAGACCCAGCGCAGAAACACCTCCGCTGCCTCCCCAGTAGACGCTGCGTGCAGAAGGAAATACTGTACCTCAGAGAGGCCGGGACAGGAATCGGGTAGACATGGACTGTCTCCTTATCCTGAAGGTGCCTGGCTGAATGAAATCATTACCTGGATCCGTGTTGACAGCACCGTCTCTATCTGATTTCTGGTGAGGAGCTGCTCATAGTTTGCCCTGATCTCATTGAGGAGCTGGGAGAGCTCCATTCTGTTCCCATCCTCCACCTTGGCTAACTGGACCTGAGCGGTGGGACGAGTCGCTGCCGCAGAGCCTGCCCTGCCTGCGTCGCCGGAGCGGACGGCCCCGCGGAACCTTAAAGATGCAGGGATCCATTTCCCCACCACAAGCTGGGAAACTGCTGGCTCGCTCATCAATTACGCTAACAAGAGAAACCGTCCCCGCCCCGCTGTCCTTAGTACGGAAGAAACCTCGGAGTCCTCGGGGAGAGAGGAAAAGGACACCCGCGGGGCTCCTGGGACGGGTCCCTGCGTAAGCGAACGCTTTAGCCTGTGGGGGGCGGGGCGCTCACTTGGTAGGGAAGGGGGCTACAATATTCAGAAAACTGTAGTTAGCCAGGCGTGGTGGGCAGGCGTGTTATCTCAGCACTCAGGCCTTGAGTTCAAGGTCAGTCAGGACTTCATAGTGAGGCCCTAAAACAACAAAAAACCCAACCAAACCACCACCAAACCCCAAAATAAAACAAAGAAAAAATATATATGTATTTATATATAGCCTGAGAGCAGAGCGTGATGGGTTGAGGTGAATCACAGGTGAAGCAAGGCTGGAGGTGGGCACTGGAGCAGTGTGGGGGCTGAGTTACTGCCGGTGTGGTGGAACAGAGCCCCCCCTCCCCCCCCCGGTTCCCGTCGGGCATCCACCGAGGGAGCAGCCAGCCTGTAAAGATGAAGAACCCTGGTTAGAGGGGTCCAGTGTCCTACTCCAGGTGATTAATTGATGTCACCGCGCCACTGACATAGGGACTTGGACTGTGCGCTATGTGCTGTGCTTGCTGCTTCGTCCCCTTCTCACCTGGATTCCTGTTTGAGATGGAGACCATTGCCAGACGGGACTGAAATCTTTTTGAGAATGGGCCTGTTGTTATTTACAGAGCGAACGAATCAGGTCTTGGTTCTAGAACCTGCCGGGCCTTTGATATGCCTCTTCCTTAAAAAAAAAAAAAATTGTGTGTGTGTTGTGGCTTGACATGGGCACAGGCGTGGAGGTCACAGGATCACCTTCTGGAATAGTTCCTCTTCTTCCATAGAGAGGTTCCAGGGATCAAACTCAGGCTGTCCGGCTCGTTGGCCAGAGTCTTTACCAGCTGACCCATCTCATGAGCTCTTTTCAATTTCTGAGTTAACTTATGAATGCAAGTTTTTAACTTGTGCTTGTATGCACACGTCTGCGCATTTGTCTGTGGCAGTGTATGGATGCCTGTGTTTTCCGGTACCCGAGGAGACCAGAAGAGGGCGTTGGATCCCTTGGAGCTGCAGTTATTGGTGTGAGTGAGCCACCCAAATAACCAACACCGTTACCCGGACTTGAATTCTGCTCCTCCTTATTAAGCAACAAGTGCTCTTAGCCACTGAATCACCTCTCCAGCCCCCAAATTAAACTCATCTTAAACTCAGGAGTGAAACATTAAGTGATCCTTGTTATTTCAGGTAGCTCCTGCCCCGAACCCAGAGAGCTGAGTTAGAGGCAATGGAGGCCACACATGGCAGGCTCTCAGTATTTCCTGTGTGCCTAAGCCAGTGCCTCTTGGAGAAATACAGCGTGAACTACAAATGCAAGCTATGTGCATTGTTTTAAATGCTCTACTAATCACGTCAAAAGATATGAAAATAAACAGGTGAAATTAGTTTTAACATTATGTTTTGTTTAAGCCCACATCTAGAAAACATAATATAAAATATTTACATTCTTTACTCTTAATACTGTCTTTGAAATCCAAGGTGTAATATATATATATATATATATACATATACATATATACACATGTATATATCACATCTCAGTTTGGGCAAAGCCACATTTAAAGTATTCAGTAGGATATTCTGGGGGGATGGCTCAGCTGGTAACCTGCCTGCCGTACAAGGGTGAGGACCTGTGTTTGGATGCCTAGTTCTTGTAGCGACATGCAGTTATAACTTCAGCATTGCGGAGGCAAAACAGGCAGATCCCTGGAACTCACTGACCATCCACCCTAACCAGACTCAGGAGCTCCGGGTTCAGTGAGAGACCCTGCCTCAAAAGAAGGTGGAGAGCACTTGAAGAAGACACCTGACACCAACCTCTGTCTCATCTGCATATGTACACGTTTATGAATCCACACACAAGTGCACACACACATATACACATACACCAATGTATAGTGTTTAATAGGTTGGGGATATCTTCAGCTGAAAAGAGTTTGCCTAGAATTTGCCTAGAATGCACCAAGTCCTAGGTTCTACCCCCTCCCCCTCATCTGCACCCACTCCATCCCCTCCACCACAGAGAAATAAGCATGTGCCTAGTAGCTACTGGATACAGTGTAAATCTGAAATTTGAGTCCCTTGCCGGGAACACTCCTCATGCACACCAGGACATGCTATTCACACACTTACCCATGCACAAAAGCAGCAATGCCAGATTGGTTCTGAGGGGTTAGTTTTTACACATCCCCCCTCCTTTTTAAACAGGAAGCATGTAGCTGCTTTTGAAAAGCAATGCTATTTATTAAGAAAACCAGTCACAATAGCTCAATCAAACATTGTGGGATTCATGCAATTCTCAGTGCATTGGGCTGTGGGCTTCAAAATCCTATCAGAATAAATGAGTGTGAGCACAATTCTTACAGAGATGATCCTAAATTCACTTTCAACCGTGCCTGTACTTTTGTGCTCATTGCAGTATTCACAATAGTCATGCTGTGGGAATAAGCTATGAGTGGGAGGTGGAGTAGGTCACAGGATGGGGGGGGGGCTGAAGGTCAAAGGGCACCAAGTGTCAGGTGGGTAGGGTGGCTAATCCTGGAGATCTATTTTCTAGTTTTGACTTTTATGAGATACAGCCTCTCTGCGTAGCCCTGGCTGTCCCGAAATTCTCTTTGTAGACTGAGCTGTCCTTGAACTCACAGAGATCAGCCTGATTCTGCCTCCAGAGTGCTGGGATTAAAGGCGTGCATCGCCATTTCTGGCAAGCCTAGCTCATCCAAGACTTCAAAGACACAACATAAAAGTTCATGTAAAAAAGAAACATCTGAAGAGGCACGCCTCCTTTATTTTCAACCGGTGCTACTAAAGCCTCCATCCCCTCCTCCTCCATTAAAATTAAGTCAAAAACCAAAACCAACCATTTGAAAAAGCTGGGTGTGGTGGCACATGCCTTTAAGCCCAGCACTCCGGGAGGCCGAGGCATTCGGATCTCTGTGAGTTCAAGGCCAGCCTGGTCTAAGAGTCCAGGACAGCCAAGGCTACACAGAGAAACCTTGTCTCAAAAAAACAAAAACAACCATTTAAAATTAAGTTAGCCAGGGACTGGACAGATGGCTCAGAGGTTAAGAGCACTGGCTGCTTTTCCAGAGGTCTTGAGTTCAATTCCCTGCAACCACATGGTGGCTCCCAACCATCTGTAATGTGATCTCACGCCCTCTTCTGGTATGTAGGTGTCCACGCAGACAGAACACTGTATTACATAGTAAATAAATACATCTTTAAAAAAATTAATGTAGTCCGTTCTTTGACAACTTTATATGCATATATAATTCATTTTAAATGCTCTCCTTTGTACTATTTTTTATATAAAAATATTTGCTTATTTATTTATTTTTGAGACAGGGTTTTTCAGTGTTCACTCTGGCTGTCCTGGAACTCACTCTGTAGACCAGGCTGGCCTCGAACTCACAGAGATTCTTCTGCCTCTGCTTCCCCAGTGGTGGGATCAAAGGTGTGTGCCGCCACGCCTGGTGGATTTATTTTTGTTATATGTGTAATGGGGTGCTTGCCAGCACCTGTGTACCATGTGCATGCAGTGCCCGAAGAGGCCAGAAGAGGGAGCCTGAACCCCTAGGACTAGAGTTGAGGACTCTCCTCTGTGTCTCTCTCCTTGTTCCCCACGCTCGACTGTTCATGGACCTGCTTTTGTGCAGACCCAGCGCAGGCATCTGCCGCTGCTTTGAGTTCATGATTGCAATGGCTTATCCTTTGGCTCCTGACATTCTTTTTGGCCCCTCTTCCACGGTGCTCCCCGAGTCTTAGGAGGAATGTTACATACCGCTTCTTTAGGGCTGAGTTCTCATCTGTTACTTATTCTCAGAACCTGCTTCCGTGAGTCTCCACATTTACCGGCACCCACTGTGAAGAAGCCTTTTATACAATTATTAACTTTTAGAAACCGTTTTTGAGACAGGGTTCTATGTAACCCAGGCTGGAAGTGAATTTTCTGTGCAGCCAAGAATGGATTTGACCTTCTGATGGCCCCCAGCCCTGTCTCTGTCTCCCTAGTGCTGGAGTCATCGGCTTCTGTTACCGTACTCAGTTTATGTGGTGCTGGGGGTCCAACCCAGAGCTTTGTTCGCGAAGCCTAAGTCCCCTGCGGACTGAGCTTCACCTCCAGGCCCGGCCTCTCGCTTTTAAGCCTGCAGCCACCCTCTCCCATGCGTCCTCCCACACGTGAGGGCTGGAAGGCTGGCGGCAGGCTGTTTGTCTTCTTTCCCCTGAGTGTGGGAAGACAGCTCTCTCAAGGCTGGGCCGGAGATTCCTGCCCTTAGCGCTGGAAGCTCAGTTGCATAACGTGTTTGGCTCATTCACCATGGCGTCACCACTTTCTAGCTCTGGCCAGGCACAGGGAAAGCCGAAAACAAATATGTGAGGAGAATTTCTATTTCCACTGAACATGTTTCTGGGCCCGAGTTCCCTTCACTGAGATTCAGGCCTGGGAGACTGCTTGGCTTTGGTTCAGATTTCCCCGAAGACAATGAACACAGAGTGATAATGTTATACAGGAAAGGGAAAACGGATCAGAACATCACCTTTTCCAAGTATGAAAAACCCCTGCAATATTGAGATTGCAACTGATGATAAGGATGTCTTGGGCATCTATCTCATCTGTGATCACACGATGTCAAGTGAGTCACACGGATATGGTTAGCATCGGCATTTGTCTTGTGCCAAGTAATTGGTTGGATCCGGATTATCTACTTGTAAGTAATTGATTTGTGCCTTCCGCTCAGACCTGTGTCTTCTGCTCAGACCTGTGTCTTCTTACCAGAACAGAAAGGCCTGGGTAACTGGAGGTAATTAGCTTCGTCTTCTGTATTCCCTACCTACTTGAAGGAGGTGAATTACCTGAACATAGATGAGTAGTCCAAAAGCCAGCCAAACTGACGATCCTGAGACAGGCAGCTGTCTTTCATGTTGGTGGTTTTTTTGGTTTTTTGTTTTTCTAAATGATGTAGGAATATGGCGTTGGGTTTTGGAGGAAATGACATACCTTTCAGCCTATGCTTATGAAAGCGTGTGACCATCACGATTGGGATTTCTTCTTTGAAGAGGGGAAAATAACTGAAAAGGGAAATAACAGATCAATTTATTTTTATATGATGTACTGCTATGTACAAGGATGAAAAATCCTAATCATCTAATACTCTTACCCGTCGCACACACATCTACCCATCCATCTATCTATCATCTTCATCATCTGTCTATCTGTACATGTATATTTATAGTTGAATATTTATTTCTTGGGTGTGAGTTACGTGTGTCATGGTGCTTGTGTAGAGGTCAGAAGATAACTTGCTGGAGTTGGTTCTGGAACGAGATAAGTCATAAGATTTGGCATCGTGCGCCTTTCTCTGCTGAGGCATCCTGCTGGCTTTGTGGTGTTTTTATTCTAAAAAGCGTCACAGATAAATGGATGGCAATTCAAGTTAAAGCTAGTCAGCGCTTCTCTCCAGGCAGTTTGTATCTTCAGCAATTTCTTTAGATAGACAGGTCCGTCCACTATCTTTTAATTTCGGGCAATACTCTCACAGGGCTTGCGTATTACTTGATTTGCAAAGTATATACAATTTCTTTAGTGGCTTAAAAAAAATCAAGCCTATATTTTAATAGGATTAAAAATACACAATTAGTCAGCAAATACAGGATTTTTTTTTTTTAACCTTCAAAATAATTGCTATGGCTGAGAAGCCTTTAGAGTCTAGTCCCCTCTTTCGATATGTGGCTCATTTCTGCTCACACGACAGAGCGTGTTTCCACACGACGTGGTTGAGCTTGTTCCGTGTGTTAGTTTGGAAGATACTTGATGAAGAGTGTTGCAACCAAGGTGCTTGCTTGTCAGCATTTTCCAGCAGGTTTTTGTGTGTAAGGGAAATCCTTACATGCCTGCTCATCTGTCCCGTACATGCAATTGATGAGGAGTGGTCAAGCAGGGTATTTGTCACACGCTGAGCTCATCCCTGTAGCTCAATGGTAAAAACAGGAGAAAATCTCCTGCCGTTGTTCCCTGCTATTGAGCATGCGCAAACGTTTCCTGTTCAAAAGTAAGTTTTGTTAGAGGATAAGGCTGTGTTGAGACCTTTCATCACATGCAGTTACAATGTAGCACAAGAACATTCACCTTCTATTGTTACCTTTACAGACTACAAAACCTCAGAATCTGGTTCCTCCTCTCCACCTGTTTACCTCCGCAGCCGCCATGAGAAACATAGTTTGTGTTTGTTTTTGTTTTCCCCTTTTTCTCAAAGGTGGTTAAGTGGGCAACAGCTTGTGTTTCCTAACTTTCCCCTGCCTCTTTGTGGCAACTAGGTAATGACGTCAGATGGTGGAGTCGAGTCCTCATTAACTGGGTTGAAATGCAGTTATCTACTGCCTGAGCCGTAAGAGGCCAGAGCCATGTTAGTCCCGTTGAGTTGCTGTTCCAGTTTGCGTACCTGCACCCCTTCTCCCCCCACCCCCCTTTTTTTTTCAGAAAGATTTGCTTTGCTGGGATGTGTTCGCCTTCTGCATTCCTTTTTGGGACCCCGAGGCTATTTCTAACACGGTGAACTTTGAAGTTCTGGCTTGTAACTGAAATGGCACTCTCACGAAGCAGGCACACTTAGATTCAGACTTCCCTTCCAGTCTGACACCTGAAAGAGAGATCTTCCTAATGAGTCAGGGCAGAAAAACAGGGAAAACAAAGGTTAGAGAGGAATCCCTGGCTGAAGTCCCCGAGAGCCACAAATTCTAGCACAATCAGTACATGTGCCGTGAAGGCTGCCAGCGGAGGGACTACAGTCCTTCTGTATAACTTTAAAATAAAACTGTCAAAATATCATCAAATCCTCAGTAAGGCCTAAGCGTGTGACCGAGTGTGGTTTTCTCCTTGTCCAGATGAAACCTGCCGTTTTCTAGGAATCTTACAAGAACTCCGTTCATAGTCAAAAGGCTTGCCTTAATCGCTTTGTGTAGCCTTTGGTAGGTTTACCTTATGTGATTGTGTTTCCATCCAAAGCACGCCAGGATCCACCCTGTGAGCCATTTCCCAAAGGTGCGGTTCTTAGCTGCCATTTGAGATATAGCTGGAGAGGACCCAAAAAATCCTGCATCTGGCTACTGATTAGAGACTTCCAGCGCTATTCTCGCTTTGGAGGTCCCTGTCTACGCTTGGGGGTGTGCTGTCCCCTCCTGAGTGCCCCTTTCTGATAGCCACCGACTTAGATCTAAGTTAAAGAGCTCTTCTTCTTGTGTGTTGTATATTTGTATCTGCACCTGCCTGTCTGTACCATGTAGGGTACATGGGCACACGGGTGCCTGTGCGTGCGGAGGTCAGAGGTTAATGCTGGTGCCTTCCTTAGTTGCTCTCAATTGATCCCCCTGTCTCTACCTCCCCAGGGCTGAGTTACAGGTACAGGTGTGTGCGCGCGCGCGCGCGCGCGCGCGTGTGTGTGTGTGTGTGTGTGTGTGATCACTTCCAGCTTTTTATGTGGGCGCTGTGGATTCGATGTGCTTTCTAAGCCAGCACATTACCGGCTCTTGCCACCTTTGTAGGAACCGCTCTGATATGAGGGAAAGAGTAGGAAGTGTCACAAGAAACAGTGTTCTGAAGGAGTGACGATTTATTGTTTTACGCTGGGCCTTATGTTTGTTGAGGGTGGGCATCTGCCATGAAAGTACATCCTCACTGCATAGTTTTTATAACTCTTGATGTATCTACCACCCGTGAATTTATCATTTATCTATTATCTCCCAATTGATCAATCTGTCATCTATCCACATGTTGTTGAAATAATCAGGAAAGACTAAAAAGAAACTAAAATAAATCGTTTTTTTTTTCCTTTCTGTTAAAGACAAGGGACGAGTAGTTTTCCCTAATTCCCAGGACACACACATATACACACAAACACACACACACACCCCAATAACAACAACAGGGAAGAAGTGGACATGGTGTACGTAGTTGTAGCAGCTGGGAGACTGAGGCCCTACTGTGAAGGTTATCAGAGACTACACAGCAAGACCTTCTCTCAGAATAAACAGAGCCAGGGGGCAGCCATCACCTCCGTTCCCTTCAATTTCATCATTTAGGCATGCGTTCGTGAATCCTTTCTTTAGCTTTTTGAAGGGTTAGTCTTTTGGAAAAGTCAGATTCAGGCTGGGGAGACAGGCAAAGCACCTGCTGTGCAAGCCGGGGGGGCGGGGGGGAAGAGCTAAGTGTGGGTCTCAGCGTCCACACACAAAGCAGGGTATGGCTGGATGCTCTCACTACCTCAGGGATGAAGGTAGAGCCAGGACCCCCAGCCTCTCTGGCCAGCCACTGTGGCCAACTGGGAAACTCTAGGTTAATTGAGAGACCCTGTTTTTTTGTTTTTTTTTTAAAAAGGGCATCAGCCTCTGGTATATAATTCACATGCATAGCTACACATATGCACACAAACAATACCAGAACAAATATACAAAGAGGTTAAATAAGGATTTTTTGGCAGCTTCATGTTAATAACGGGAAATGCCTCTTCCCCCCCCCCCCTTTTTTTCCTTTCTTTGAGACAGGGTTTCTCTGTGTAGCCTTGGCTGTCCTGGACTGTCTTTGTAGACCAGGCTGGCTTTGAATTCACAGAGATCCACCTGTCTCTGCCTCCTGAGTGCTGGGATTAGAAGTGTACACCACCATCCTTCCCAGCTAGGAAATGCCTTTTTTAAGGACCTGGAAACTAAATCTCAAAGATACTAACACCACCAAAAAGAAGTCTCATGCCTGTGGTCATCTTGTTCCCAAGCTACCTTCTGTTATAAAGGTTGGAGACGTTTGTTTGTCCTGTATATAAAGCCTTTTAGATAAGACGGACATCACTCTAATTACCTGGCATCTAGGATGAAG
Organism: Pachyuromys duprasi; assembly: GCA_028658305.1. Taxonomy (NCBI): domain Eukaryota; kingdom Metazoa; phylum Chordata; class Mammalia; order Rodentia; family Muridae; genus Pachyuromys; species Pachyuromys duprasi. The sequence continues at coordinate 20,871,061 of CM053746.1, read as the reverse complement.
TGTGTGTGTGACAAACGGTCCACCAAATGATATTACTAGAGAACTAATTACTGCTTATCTTGAGAACACAACCTTGGAGGTTCTATCTGATTGGCTCTCTAACATGTCAGCTTTTGCTCTGTGCTTGTGGATTCTTAGTGAATCACTTGCCATGCACATCACATCCTGGCTTAATGCTTATTGGGTAATAAATATGTTTTCTCCTTTGTGAAGAATCGTATTACCTCAATGGATTCATGGGGAAGTAGTATTCCATGTTTTAAGTGATTTATTTGAAATATCTAACATCTCCCATTTGTAGTTTAACTTCCACACGGAGCGCTGTTTTAAGATTTATTTGTTTTAAAAATATGTGTATGTGTGTCTGAGTGTGGGTTTGTGCACATGAGTGTAAGTGCCCACAGGAGCCAGAAGAGGGCACTGGTCCCTGGAGCTATAGTTTCAGGCAGTTATGGGCAGTACCTTATTATTATTATTTTTAACACTGAGTCATCTCTCGAGCCCATATATACCACTTAAACAGGAGGAAGAGAGCTTGTTTTCAAGTAAAAAAAAAATTAAATCAAGGCGAGTTCACACCAGATAAATAGATAATTAACATTCCATTCACAAAGCCTAAACCACTTAATTTCTCCTATCTCTCTGGAACCTTAAAGCCAGCACTGAGTTAATGCTGTGGGTCAGTATCAGGGTAGACAATCTTATCTTCAAGTTTGTTTTGTGTTATTACTTTGTGTGTGGGAGGGTGTGGGCACAGGCACCATTGTCTGTGTGTGTGTGTAGGTCAGAGGACAACTTGCAGGGGCCCTATTCTCTTCTACTGCCATGTGGGGGTCAGAAATTGAATTCAGGTCATTAGGCTTTGTGGCAGGTGTCTCTACACATGAGTTATCTTGCTGGCCTGACATTTCTTTCTTATAATGACAATTTTTTAATGCAAATCAGCTCTACAAATGAGTAAGACGCGTCAATCTATGCATGCATGCATCCGTCCATTCGTCCGCTTGTATATTATGCCTTGGCCATGTCCGTTTTCCCTTTACACTCTTTTCTTTTCAATTCCCTTTTCTCTTCCCTGATAGTCCTTCTATTTTCAGGTTAGACTAGGGAATCTTCTAAACAAAACAAACAAACAAACAAACAAACAAGCAAACCAAAACAAAACCTTGCACATCACTGGCTGGCTTCAAACTTGGCTGTGTCATAGAGGATGACCTTGAACTTCTGATCTTCCTTCTTCTTCTCCCCTGCAACCCTCTCACTGTGATGTGTCCAAAGCCTGGCTCCAGAGCAGACAGTCTTTGACAGGAGTTCCTTTATATCCTGTCCCAATGGTACTGATTATCATTAAACACATCGTACAGGTTTTGTGCTCTGGGAATGCTCACTGCAAGGTTCAAATTTGTTTCAGATTTCCTATTGTGTGTGTGCAGGACCGGATTGCTCACTTAGGCATTACTGTTGTGTAATTAGGATGGAATGATGATCTTGGGCGTGAGACCTGATTAAAGACATGAATGCACCATACCTGCAATTATCCAGTCTGTAGTAGCTTAATTGCATTAACAGACTGTCTCATTTTGCTCAAACAGAATCCTTGTGTTCCTGTAAATAACTTTGGACATTTGGAAGAAAGTGCTGGGATGTATAGTTTTTAAGTCTCAAAAGTCATTGTCCTGGAGACCTCCCTGAACAGCCATTGGACAAACCACTTGTGGTAGAACAAGAACATTGAAGCCAGCACTGTGAGGCTCGGAGAAAGCACCTCCCTTCTTTCTGTCAAATCCTCGAAGTTAAAGGGTGAGCAAAGCAGGTGGCTGCCTCTCCCAGCTGTTTGATCCTATGAATTAAGCTCTCTGAGGTGGCCACGGCCCGTTAAGCAGCAGCCAGTGGGCTCTGAGCTCTCTGTGGAGTGAGAATCCATACTCCAGGTGGTGAGCTGACCTCTCCTGGCTACCTGGCTCCAGAATAAGCCACTTTCTGACTGAGTGCTTGGTGCAGTCGCTGGTTTCTCTCGAGCACCGTAGTCTGAAAGACTCCTCCGCTTGGTGACACAAAGAATTCTCAAATGTTTGAAGAGCTTTTATGTCCTTGCAATCCTGTAGCCCCTCAGTTGGACTTTTCTTATTTTGTTTATTTAGGTTCTCAATCCTGGCAACCATATTTCTTTATTTTATTTAACTAATTTTTTTCTACATTACAGAGAGAGAGAGAGAGAGAGAGAAAGAGAGAGAGACTGTTGAGGTCAGAGAACAACCAATGACAAGCAGCTTTCTCTATTCACCGTGTGGGTCCTGGGACAGAGATCAGGACATTAAGCTTGGTGGCAGACACCTTGCCTGCCAAGCCAACAACAGCCCTGACTTTTCTGTGACCACATGTTATTGGTCCATTCAGAAAAAAAAAAAGCATAACGCATTTTCAAATGCTCCTTGCCTTCCACTGGAGGCTTTTACATCTGGAAACCGCAAACATCACGTCAGCCTTCATGAAGTGCAGTCCAGCTGATATGAAAGCAAAGCGCTTGGTGGGACAAGCTGAAAGACTTAGAGTCCACACTCAGCAACACCCTTCACAGGCAGTTTTTCATACTGTTGCCAGGAGAGAAATCCATTACTTGGATCCACCAAGCTTCAGCTCACCCTTAATTGTTTTTCTCATGTTTCATAACTAGCTCGTGGCTTAGTGCCACCTGTCACCGCTGACTCTAGGAACAAGATTGGAGGATTTGTTGGCCTACAGGTGCCGCAAGCTCGGTCACCTTCAAAATCATTACCTCTGAGACGTCTGCAGGTCGCCACCACACACAGCTGATGCCTCCATTGAGTGAGATGGTCAGAACTGCGTGCTATTAAAGGCGTGGGCTCTGTGACCACCCTGCACAGGCTGGAAACTTTAAGCGTTCACGGGGCAGCAGCCTCATCAAGTTGTTAAGTTGCTGTTTCAGCTTTTTCCTGGGGGAAAGAAATGCTCAGTCTCACAGGACTCAGTTGATGCATGTGAACTGCTTTGAACGTAGTCCAGTGCAATGGCTGATGTGGAGAGGAAGGAGGGTGGTAGGTATGGGAACAGAGGAATCGTTAGCATGTGGCCGGAAGCTAGAGCTCGGGGAGAAGGATAGAGTTAAGCAGGTTGGTGCTTGAAGGCGAGGGGGTGATGTGGGTTACCCATAGGACTCACTAGGCTGCGGGAAGAAGAGGAAGGATGAGAACTGACCTTAGGAGGTGGGTCAGCAGCGTGGAGGATGGCCTGATGGAAGCGGAGGCAGCGTGCAGGAGAAAACGTTGCAAAGGTTTTCACTGCAGTCACAGAAACACGTGCATTTTGCATTCCAAGGCTTTGGCACATCACTCATACTCACCGAGTCTGTTCCTTTTCTATTGCTATGATAGATGAAACACCGTGATCAAGGCAACCTATAGAGGGAAGGGTTTATTGGGGCTTACGGTTCCAGAGGGATTGGAATGCATTGTGGTAGTGAATGCTGGCATCAGACCAGAGATATGCCCACTGGAACCGTTGAGAACTCACACCTCAAACTGCAAACAGGAAGCAGAGAGGGCAAGTTAGAATGGCCTGAGGCTTTTGAAATCTCCAATTCTACCCCCAGTGGCATTCTTCCTCCATCATGGTCACAGTTCCTAACCCTAACCATACCACTGACACCAAGTCATGACCAAGTATTCAGACATCTGAGCCTATGGCGAAATTCTCATCCAAACATGGATATATAAGTTAAAAAAACCTTTGTAAAATAATATTGGTGGAAACTTCTCTATATGTGGCTAGCCATCCTTTTCCTGTGGAGTGTTAGGGGGACAAGAACGCAACACTATACCTAAGCTAATGCCTGTGTTGTTATTTTTATATGAAATAATATCTGTATTACTTATTAAAATTGAAAGCTTACATTTATTTAATTATCCATTCATCTATCTATCTATCTATCTATCTATCTATCTATCTATCTATCTATCTATCTATTTAAATATTCCTCTATGTATTTGTGTGTGTGTGTGTGGGGGGGGTACATGCATGATACAGCATTCGTGAGGAAATCAGAAGAAAACTTTCAGGGACTGAACTTGGGTCATAACTGGTGGCAAGCACTGAGCCATCTCACTGGCCCTAACCACATATTATTTAAAATACTGCCTACCATCCCTAGGTAACGTGTTTTTGGTATTTTCTGTTCCATTCCACTTAAAAAGGCCGATTGTGTTCCAATATTTTTGGCTGAAAGATCACAAGCTGCAGGTGGAAAAACAACTTAAAATCACCTACAGATTCAGACCTTATTTGATCATTTTTTTTTGTTTTCAGTTAAAACATTATGTTTTCAAAAAACTTGATGTGTTTCTTTTCCTTCTTTACATCCCTGACCTTTCCCAGTAAGTACACCTGAGAGCGTCTACTTATATTCTGAATCAAATGCTGTCAAAAGGAAGCAATTTGAATATGACAAGCTAATGGCTTCTAAGAAGTGTTTTATCTGCTATTACACATGTGCATTTGAAAGAAAAGCATTGCAGTGCTTGGCTATACGGATTAGAGAAACGGTTCCACAAATGGCTTTTGATTTAATATGATGGTGACTTTTGTTTGTTTGTTTGGGTTTTCGAGACAGGGTTTCTCTGTGTAGCCTTGGCTGTCCTGGACTCACTTTGCACCAGGCTGGCCTCGAACTCACAGAGATCTGCCTGTCTCTGTCTCCCCCAGTGCTGGGATTACGGGTGTGCACCACCTTGATTACAATGTATAATTCATGTACAAAGTATCCTTTCAGGGCTTGGGACGTATTTTAACTCTGAAGACTAGGAAGCAGAATAATGAAAAGGTTTCTTATAAAGCTTACCCTTGGGCAGGGAATGTGCTGAGGTGGAAGAGTGCTTGTCTAGCATGCAGGAACCGCTTAGTGTGGAAAACCCTGGTGGGGCATGCCTGTTGTCTCAGCGTCTAGCTGAAGAAGGAGGAGGGAGGAGGCAGGAGGATCGGAAGTTCAGCGTCATCCTCAGTTTCGAATTGAGTTCAAATAGGACAGCCTGGGCCGCTTGAGGCCCTGTTTAAATACAACTAAATAAAATAAAGAAAAAAAAAAAACCCGTACTCTTGACTTTATTTCCTTTTAAAGATAGCTTTTAAAGCTTATGAATAAAAAGCAATTGGTTTTTTTTTTGTTTTAGGTATTTGTTGTTTCAAGTATTTATAAAAATCATGATATCTGGGATGCTTCTTAAATTTCGGAGTTGCCTGGGGCTAGGGAGATGATGGCTCATTGGTGACGACATACTGAAAGGACTGGAGTTCAGTGGCCAGCACCCGCATCAGGCAGATTCCAACTGCCTTTAACTCCAGCTCCAGGAGAGCTGGAGTCCTCTTCTGGCCCCTGCACCTGCCTGGGCATGGGCACCGGCAAACACACATATTTGAAAATAATAAAAAAAATAATAAAAAGCCTTTAAAAAATACCTCTACGTTGGAATCACTGGGCTTTAGCTTTTCATGTTTGCTTTTGAACTAAGCCACCTCCAATGACTACTAAATGTGAACTACCTTGGGCACACATGCTTGTTTGTAGTGCAGGAGCCCAGCTCCATTCTCTTGCTGCAGCAGCCCGCCACTGCGGGGAGTCAGGGAGGGCAGGGATCTGAAGCATGGTCATGGAGGAATGCTGCTGGCTGCTTCCTTCTCCTGCTGCTTCATCCTTACGTGGCTCTTTTGCAGGGCCCAAGACCACTTCCCCTGGAATGGAATGGGCTGGGCCCTCCTATGTCAATTACCAGGCCAGCCGGTCTCCACAGACATGCCCCCGGGTCAATCTGATCTGGGCAATCCCTCAGTGGTGACTCCCTTCTCAGGTGACTCTGGGATGTGTGGAGTTGACACTTGGAGCAAAGTAGGACAGAAGGGAGGGAAGGCAGAGCAACAGTGATGGCCTAGATCTCAGTTGGACTGGAAGAATAGCCATGGGCTCCCTTGTACCCGGAGCCATCACGGAACTAGGGTCTGGTTCTTAAACTAAGAGCTGGTCAGACTTCACAGAGCAGGGGTGGGATACTGAAGCCGTACTGAATGTATGGGCCCAGGAGAAGTCTGTTCAGCCTCAGCAGAATAGTGTGGTACTGCTGCATTTAATTAGAAATGCAAGTAAGAGCAATGGATGCCCGTGTTTGCCCTTACTCCTCTCCTCTTCCTCACCAAATGCACAGTGTTTTTTACCAGCCCTGTCCTTTGTGGAGGGTGGTGGCAGGTCCCAGCTTCGTTCCCCAAGTGTGTTTGGCAGCCCAGGGGCTGCACGAGCTCGTTTTTCTGTCTTTTGTTCTCTCTGGGGTACGGGGTCTCCAGTGTGCTGATTTGAAATGTGGGTCCCCAAAATTGAGTTTGGGAACTGGCCTTGACTTTTCAGGGGCTGTTTCATGAGAGTGGGAGTGACGTTTGGCCAGGAGCGGAGGGATGAACAGGGTTCTCTCCGTAGGTGATGGGCAAGAAGTCTTTCTAGCCACTGTGCAAGAAGAAAGCACTCCTTCCATTCTAATCTCCATGCTCCCAAGTGATCAGAGAGAATCTTTCCCAGCAGCGCTCACAGTTAGGGAAGGCTGAGTTGTGATTTCGCAGGAAGGAGGCCATCTCCGGCTCCTCCATCTTCCATCTTCAGCTGCATCCGTGGGCAAACAGTGTTGGAGTAGAGTAGGGCAATCCCTCTTTTCAGAGACTGAGAAGTAGTTGTGAACAGTTTAGGGCCTTTTCTACTCTGTGACACTTGGAGACATTTCCGATTGTCGCAATAGAGGAGGGAAGTACCTATAACTGGCTCCCTACAACCCTACAAGACAGCCACCCCAGCCCCCAAGGGGCTATCATCCCATGACATTTCTGGGACCAAGACTGAGACACTGTTTCCAACGCCGATATAAGGAAGTTGTGTTTTACACAAGTTCAAGGAAGTTTTACACAAGCTCTGGTTAGGCTGTGTTCATCTAGACTTCAAAGCTAGAAGGCACATATGATGGTAAGGTATCATCACTATGACCAATTTATCTGGGATGATTAATTTATAAAGAGAAAATGTTCATTAAAACATTTTTTAAAATTTATTGTCTTGGGGGACCAAGGACCCAAGTCCAGGACCTTGCCTGTGCCTGCCTCGTGCTCAGCCTCTGAACTATCTTCCAGTCTGTTTGACTGGGTTTCAGGGGTTCCAGGCCGCTCTTTGAGTATGGTGATGGCGACTGTGTAATGATTAGGCAAGTTTCTCGCTTCATGAGCCAGGAAGCAGGAAAGGAGGAAGGGACCATCTCCTTTAAAGGATAGCTCCATTGACCCCGTGGTCTCCCTCTTAGCCCCAGGTCCTAACAGTGCCACTGTCGGAACCAAACCTTTGACACCTAGGCCTTTGAGGGGAGGGAACTTAATGTCTAAGTTAGAACATCTTCTTAGGAGTCACCAAGTGTGAGGGAGACAGCTGGGCGGTGCAGTGTTTGTTCACTGAGCATCACCCGCTCTTAGGCATTGCAGGAATTGCAGCCTAGGGAGGGACTCCTCTAGAAGATCACACGGAGAAGTTACAGACAGCCCAGGAGCGAGGCTCAGACGGGAACCGTGCAACTTTCTACCGAGCGGGGCGGTTGGTAAGCCTGTCTTGGTGGCTGCCTGAACTTTCCAGAAGATGACGTTAATGCTGTTCAGGAGCCTTCCTTACTGCTCCCGAAACACGGAAGGCTGAGCGAGTGAGCGAGTGGGTGCCCATTGTGTGAGCATTGTGTAAGGGCTCCTCATGAACAGCCTTAGGTCTTGAGAATATAAATGGACCAAGGAGGTGGCTCAGTGGGTGGGTAGTAAAAGGCGCTTGCCACCAAAAGTGACAACCTGAGCGCAATCCCAGGGACCCCCAGGATGGACAGAGAGAAACATCACCAGCAAGGTGTCTTCTGCTCTCCCTGTGTACACTGTGGCACACGTGCAAGTAAACAAACAAATGAATGTTAACAGACAAATACAATGTAAGTGAGAGTAGATTTCAAAGGTGGAGCAATGGGCTGGAGAGTTGGCCCGTTGGTTGAGAGCAATAGTTGCTCTTCGGGAAGACCCAAGTTGGTTCCCAGCCCCACGTGGCAACTGACAACCATCTGTAACTCCAGCTCCAGAGGATGCAGCACCCTCTTCTGGCCTCTTTGGACACCAGGCATGTATGTGGTGCATAGACATACATGCAGGCAAAAACACATATACATATAAGTTGGTAACCTTTTAAAAAGGTAGGCCCTTATTCAGACTGAAGCGTGCTGTCTTCTGTTTAAAAATGGATGCGTATGTCTCCCGTGCTGACTAGAACCCTGACTGACCTACAAGCAGACGTTTTATCTAGACTGAGTTCCTTAAGCTTTCGGACACGAGCCTGCCCTGCCACCCGCCTGGAGAGAGGAACGATGATCTCATTCTGAAGGGAAGCCAGAGTTGTCCTGACAACACCTCGCATTGACGTTTTCATAGCTCAGCTTATTCTGTGGCTGGAATATTTTCAAAGCCTGCTGTGTGCAGTCGTTGCGGCTGCCAGATTTTTTTTTTTTTTTAAAGACATTAGGTGGAAAAATTCTTGTCCAAGTTACTAATTGAAGAATCCCAAGATCTTGGAGACATCCCCTCTCGCTCTCGCTCTCTTTCTACCCCCTAACTCCCTCAGTTTTTTGAGACAGGGTCTCCTATGGTCCAGGTTTGCCTCAAACTTGCTGTGTGGCTGACCTTGAACTCCTTCCTGATCCTCTTGCCTCCATCTCCAGAGTGCTGTGATCAAAGGCATGCATGCACCACCGTATCTAGCACGGATTGCTTTTGAATCTTAATAAAAATCAAAACACCTTTATTAGGGGATATAGTTTTTCAAAAACACATTTTGCATGCGATTGTGGAGCTGTCTGTGAGGGTGTTTAGTTTATGGTGTTACTCACCCAGGTCGCCGGGCTGCTGTTGATTGTAGCTCTGTCTCCAGGGCCTGAAAAGCCCTTTCAGCTCATTCTTCTGAGTCTTACTGGAATTGCTGCGGCAGCAGGAGCCTCGGAATCTGAGGCAGCAGTTTGCTGCAGTAGCTCTTTGCTACAATAGACCGTAAATACCATTCTTAAAGTTGGGTCACCGAAGACAAAAGTCATCCTAGGTTTTCTGACCTTGGTTGTGTTTTGGGGGGAAGGGTCCCATTGTGTAGCCTAGGCTACCCCACACTCAGCGATCCTCCTACTTCAGACATCCAAGCTCTGGGATTAAAGGCATGCCCAATCTTTTCATCAGCTGTGTTTTTTACCTCATTGCAGCCTTTTGGCGAGTCTGCTTAGTGTGGTTTAAGTTCTCCTGTCATTGAATTCTGGTGCTGGTGGCCATGTCCACATGCATGTCAGACCCTGTGACAGCTGGCCAGATTTTAGTTTCATGGGGCTGGAAACGATCAAGAAAGTTAATCGTAATAGCAGGAGTCACTTCCTTCAGGATTGCCTCCCTGTAAGACTAAAGGAACTAAGTAAGACAGAAGAGGCTGCTCCTTGGGCGCCTGTGCCGGGGTGGCTCATCTGCAATAGGCTGACTCCTGCTCCGGGGTGTCCATCTGTGTTCACCCCTCGGTCTCAGGCAAGGACAGGTCACCCAGAACATGGTACAGAGGGTGGTTGTGAGCCTCTGCTGCAGCTCGGGTTCACACCAGGAAAAAGGTTTCCAACCCTTTGAGCGGTCATCATCTCTTTTTAAAAATGCTCTATTTAGGACATTTTACGAAAGGAGCAGCCGAGAAATGTTAACCTCCAATTCAACATCAGTTCATGTAATTGGCTGCTAATGGTTCCTTCTTGCCCACACGATGCTGGAAGTCTCAGGACAGAGCGTTCTCAGCACTTCGGTTAGGACACTGTGGTCATACCCTGTTGGCCCTTTAGATGTTGAGGGCTTTCTGCACATAAGAAGGAAAATACTCCTTACGAACACCCCAAGCTTTTAAATTTTTACAGGAACCCCGCTTGAAACCCACCTTAATTCTAGGCCCTGGAGCTGGTGGTGGACCTCAGTGGTAGAACACCATGCTTGAGGACTTGAGTTTGAGGGGAAAAAAATTACTTGTGAAACAATTAGGTGGCGTGTCTCTATTTGACACAGGATTGGCATGGCATGACTCTAAGTAAAGTGAGTTCTAGTTGGGCCCTGTAGCCAGCACAAAGGAAGTGAAGGCAGGAGGATCAGGAGTTTAAGGTCATCCTTAACTACACAGGTTTGAGACCAGCCTGGGCTACCTGAGACTTCATCTCAAAACACCAAGGAAAGAAAAAAAAAATGAATTGCTACAAGGCTTTCAGCGCAAACCTCTTTAAGTAGTCTATCCTTTCCAAAAAAGGGAAACACTCTCTCTCTAATTTATTATTCCTGTATAAAAAGCTTGAACTCACATTCTGTTTCTTTCACGGCTCCTGTTTTCCCTCCTTGCTGGAGGTGAGGCATGCCCAGCATTTCTCGGGGGTCTTCTGTCAGCCTGGGGTCCTGGGCATGAGCTCTACCAATGGGTCACAATCCCCAGCCCTTAGCTGATGTTCAGTACTGTGAGCTTTAGGTCTTTCAAAGAAATTAGACAATTAAAATACAGACACATTTACATGAAGTTTCTTTCGAGGTAGGTACATCAATCAGTTATTTAATTCTTCCAAAATTGTATTTCTTTTATTAAATGTGTGTGTGTGTGTGTGTGTGTGTGTGTGTGTGTGTGTGTTTGCCTGTGTGGAGGGTGAGTGCATGTGTGTGCATGCACCCACAGAGACCAGAAGAGTAGAGCCAATCCCCCTGTAGCTGGAGTTATAGGTAGTTGTGGACCCTGAGAGTGAGCACTGGATACTGGCCCTCTGCAGATAGCAGTGTGCATTGCTAACTGCTAAGCCCTCTCTCCAGCTCCTAATTACATCTTCAGAGAATTTACCTTTGATTCTGAGCACAAAATAACTGCAAGTGATGGGCTGATAATATCCAGTTAATGCACTTGTAGGTTCCTAGATACAATCTCTACCTTCATAGATTTTCATCTGTTTTTAAGGCTGCCTGTGCCTATAAGGAAGCACATTCCTTTGGAATTATGTAACAAAAGCACCCCCCTCTTCTGGTGAAAATATCAGTTTTTAGGGATTTCTGGAGGTGGGAGGAGGTTTTCAGTGCATGCATGCACCCTGAGCATTCAGGATCGGGAATACCTAATGAAATCTAGGGAGAGAAAATGCTCAGAATCATCTTCCCATTCCTGCTTTTCAAATGATTTTGTCAATTAAACGGAAAGTTAAAAATTGGCCTCAATGCCTGCCTCAGAATTTTGAAGTGACCAGGGACACCTCACCTTTCTGTCTTTGTTTAAGAAGGTGTAGCTCTTCTGAGAAACGTAAAGGGCAAAGGACAGCTGATGCAAGAGCAAATGTGGGTACTTTGTGGGTTCTTTAACCCTCCAAACTGACTAGCCTTTCTCCCTTTGCAATTGCTGTGTGTGCACACTGGCGTCTGTTTTCGTTTTTTTTTTTATCACTGAATCTTTGTTATGTGTAGTCAGAGGCGTGAGATAGACCCCCCCCCGCACTATTGGAGGGTCCTCCGTTCCTCCCTCCTTTCCTCCTTCCCCCCTCCCTCCTCTCCCCCCTCCTGCTTCCTTCTTTCTTCCTAACAGAAGCTGTCACATACTCAAGTAAGTGAAGTTGGCATAGCTAATGCTTGTGTGGCTCACGCCCTTTCGTGTTAAAGGAGTCTGAATTTCCATGTTGTCAAGTGCAATATCCATTAATTAAGCAGTGCCTAAAACTTTTGTTAAAACTGACAGAATTCGACACTTATAGCAAGATACCCAAGTGATATATTTAGGGAACAAATATTTCAACCCAGACCTGGTGTCGTAGGGATAGTAGGGTAATATTAGTTCTATTTTACTTTGTTGTTGTTGTTGTTTTTAAAAATCATACCAAAATATATGTTACATGCTGAGTAACAGAACCAAAGATGTTTGCTAAAGGATCCTTCAGGCTGAAGTGCTAACCCCTAAATTATTAAGACTTTATGAGCATAGGTAGAGTGAAACTAACCAAACATCAGATGTAGGATAGATAAAGTCTCTCTGTGAAAATGCCAGGTGACAGGTAAGTGTGATGTGACTTCTGGTATTAGACAATGTGGGCCACAAGCCAGAGTCTGGCCTCCCAGGACCTGTTCAATTCTGGGTGCCATGTTTCAGAAGGAACACATACGTGTGCATATGTGCATTTGCAAATATATGCATATTTGTTTTGTATTGTTTTTTTTTTGAGGCAAGGTTTTATGTGGCCCCGGCTGGTCTTCAACGTCCTGTGTACTTAAAGATGATGTTAACCTGACTCTCCTGCTTCCACCTCCCAGGTGCTAGAATCACAGCCATGTAACCCCATACATTTATAGAAGGTAGTTTTGATGTGAAAATGATCATTGTATCCGTATCCAAATTCTGAGGCCTTAATAATAAAGACTATAAGCAAGATGAGACACAACTAAAGAAATTGAGAACTTTGTCTAGGACAGAGATGACTCGAGCTGTTTGTAAATAGCTTCAAAAGCCAGGGCCAGGATCCAAGAGCCGGATCTAGTACAGTCCTTGTTTAAACCTGATTAGGCTGCTTTACAAAGTGAAGAACTTTCCGAGCTCTGGGCACCTTGGCGCTACAGAATGTCTAGATTAGAATAATCTTCCAGGAGAAACTTCTGTTTGAATGGGAGATTAGAGTAAGAGTCACTATCCAACTCATTAAAATTCTTTGATTCTTACATTATCACGGTTGTGAGAGGAATTAAAAGCATCCATATCAGAACTTCGTGGAAAGTTTTGGGTGTGAAGCACCCATTGGGAGAAGAAAAAAAAAATTACCTCATCTTGACAAGGTGCAACAAAACCCTCATTTGCATTAAAACCAAACATGAGATTGAAAAAAACGAAAACCGAAAAAAGCAAAACCCAACCTTTCTTCTGTTCTCCTTCCTCCTGTCTTTGTTTCTTTTCTCCTTCTTCCCTCTGCCCTCCTTCCTTCTCTCCCTTCCTTCCTTTCTTATCTTCTTCTTTCCTTAGAGAGAGGCTTGTATATCTCAGGCTGGTCTACAAACCACCATGCCCAGTTATTTATGATGATAAGTATGGAACCCAGGATTGTATACATGTTGTGCAATCACCAAGCTACACCCCCAACTTCTAGGTTCTATCTATCTATCTATCTATCTATCTATCTATCTATCTATCTATCTATCTATCTATAATTCTTAGGCCAAGTAGAGAAAAAAAATCTTTCAAAAACAATTATTTACAAATATGTCTAAGCACCAAGAAAAGCTAGAATCAGTATATGCTCAAGTATTTCTAAAGCTGAGGGTGTTAAGAATTCAGGGACACTGAGGTGGTTTGGGCACAGGGGTGATGTGATGTCTCCCCCTCTCGACCTGAGGTAGGCTGGAGAGGCAGCCCTGAGGTCAGGAGCAGGAGAGCTGTCCCTGCCCCTCACTGGCTGCAGCACTCGAGGAAATTGAGCCCTGAACCTCTCTTGGGCAGCACAGTAGAGCTGGCTCTGACGGGGTGGGTGTGGGTGAGCTGGTTCTGAGGGCATGAGAGCAGGATTGCTGACCCTTCCCTTGCTGGCTGCAGCATTGGTTGAGGCAGCTGGGGCAGGGCTGGAGAGCGTGCCCTTGGTGGTGCGAGTGTGGGTGCAGCAGAGCTGTTGGGCTGAGCAGCTCAGATATCTCCCAGGCCCAGACCCAGGCCTATTTACCTCATCCATGAACAGCTGAAGCATGTGAAGGGGCTGGTCATGCAGATCCAAAGCTGCAGGATTTCTATGACACAGGGCAACAACAGGATCACCAAGAGGAGTCCGGTGAGGATTCAATATTGATGGTGTTACCACTGCAATGGACATTTGTAAGTAAAGATGTGTGGACAAAAGGGGCTACTGTGTGACACGCTGTGACACACCACAGCTTCTACAAACAGAGGTTTTCTATGCTTAGTTTTGTTCATTATCATTTTTTTGTGGGGAGGTTGCAAGGGCAGAGACGCTGCAAGGGCAGCTTCTGACTCTCTACAATGGGAACAGAATTAATCACGTCACAGGGTATGTGCATTTAACGAAACAAAACAGGCAGACAGAACATTTACACACATGAGCAGTGCTTACCGGGCGTAACTTTCTTTTCCACACCCCCCCTTTTTTATTTTTCTCAAGAAACATGCTTGAAATCGCTTCTTAAAAAAACCACATTAGACTAATTACAGACATTGACTTCCTATGTTCCTTCAAACATGTTTAAAAGGACATTTATTTACTTTTTACTCTCTGTGTGTGCGTGCATGTACTTGTTTTGGGGTGTGTGTGTTCACCCACATGCACACATGTCTAAAAATGTGGAGGCCAGAGTGCAGACATGGGTATCCTTCATGACATAGCATGACTGCATTACCAGGTCGAATGGACAGGCTTTTGTTTTTTATTTTTTTTTGGTTTTCGAGGCAGGGTTTCTCTGTGTATCCTTGGCTCTTCTGGAACTCACTTTGTAGACTAGGCTGGCCCCAAATTTGGAGCTCCACCTGCCTCTGTCTCCCAAAGGCTTGGATCAAAGGCATGCACCACAACTGCCCAGCTAGATGTCCTTTGTCACACCTCACTTTACTTTATAAGAGAAGATCTCTCACCAGCTGGCTGGCCTGGCTGGCCAGTGCATCTCTGGGATCCATCCAACTCCATCGTTTGGCACTGGGATTACAGGCTAGCACTGCTACTTCCAAACTCAGGTCCTCACACAAGCATGTTACCCACTGAGCGATCTCCCAAGCCCTCTTCAATAAACACTCCTATACACACCACATGGCCTTTGCTAAGGGTCTTAAGGAATTTTAACATGTCTTACTTGGTAAACTACAAGAAATGATCAGTCACTGAGATAGTCCCTTTCTCCACAATTATAACAAATGTTGGCTAGCTTCTCATACCGTCCTCAGCACTTCATTTTATAATGCTTTATGGTAGGTATTATCCCTGACTCCTGACGCTTATTTTTCAAAATTGCATAATTTTTTAAGATAGCATCTCACCATGTATCCTTAAGCTGGTTTGGAACTCACCATGGAGACCAAGCGAACCTTAAACTCACAGAGATCCACCTGCCTCTGCCTCCCTGACTGTTGAAGTGTCTTAAAAATGGTTCCCAGAATGCTGGACAAGTTTTGGAATGGGCAAGTTTGGAGAAAGCATCTGTCTTTGGATGCCAGTTTGTCCTCCCCACCGCTGACAGCCAGCTGCATTTCTGGACTGAGCTTTGCCTCTTTCCCATTCTGCCACTTTTTGGAACTCCCTGTATTTATTTTGAGAGGGACAAAGAACTTCTGAGAGTTATGGATAATCTCCCAATGAATCAGTCTAGAAGTCAATATAATTTAAAACTTATATTTAATAGATAGACATTTACAGGTCATTATATTAGCACTTTTTTTGGCAACTTTTTTTTTGCCATGATAGCTATGGAAACACGACTTTTATACTTGCCTGTTTTCACCTGTCTTTCCTGGCCATAACAATATATCGCTAGTGGGCTAACTTTATAAAGAACAGAGGATAGCTGGTGTGATGTGGTGAGACAGGAGGACCAGGAGGTCAGGCTCATCCCTAACTATACAGTGAGTTTAAGGCTTTCCTAAACTACACAAGACACTCCCTAAATAAAGAAACAGACAGACAGACAAAAAAAAAAAAAAGGTTTATTTATCTTAAAGTTTTGGTTTCTGAAAGTCCAGATAGCATGGTGTAAGGTCCGATGAGGGTTCACTTCGGATGTATCACTTCCTAGGCAGAAAGTTGTGATGGGAGAGTATGGGAGGAGAGGAGAGATCAGATCCAAAAATCAGAAGACAAAGAGCAAGAGACTAGGGTCCCATAGGACCTTCTAAGGGGATGCATGCCCTCACCTAACCTAAGAACCTTCTACTAGGCATCATTTTTGGAGTGTTGTCTTTGTATATTCAAATGCTGATTTCTGTACCAGCAGAGAGCTGAGTAGACTGGACTTTGGTATTGTTAAGTATCATGTGTCTCGATGTTTTTCAAACTTCGTTCTCCATCACCTTCTGATTGGTTGAATAAAGAGCTGAAAGACCAAAAGCTGAGGCAGGAGAGAATAGGCAGGACTTCCAGAGAGGTTGGAATTCTGGGGAAAGAATCTCAGGCAGGAGGAAGTTGGACGGATGAAACTGAAGAGAGGTAGAGAACCACCTGGCAGAACACAAATTAAATGTAGGTTGTAAGAGCTGGTTGGGAACAAGAGTAAGCTAAGGCCTACAGCTGTTATGAGTATAAACATAAGCCTCTGCGTCATTATTCAGAGCCGGGGTGGGTATAGAAAGTCCATTCAGTTTCACAGCATCTCCTAACATCGTTACTTTGAGAATCAAGTTTCCAACACATGACCCTTATGGGTACTTTTAACCCTTAGCACTGACCAACCTCATTCTGCCACTAAGGAGAAAGCTGGCCCTGGGTGACACTTAGTCTGTGGCCATTTTGCTATGAGTTCCCAACGCCTCCGCATCCCTTGAGATTCTGTTGGGAAAAGAGATCACACCCTCTGCCTACCTCCCCCAACTTGGAACACTGTAGCAGTTCTAGCATGCTCGGTCCTCTGCCATCCAAATGCTAATTTTTTAAAAATAAGGTGGTTGGGCCTGGAGATAGCTCAGCAGTTGGGAGTGCTAGGTGCTCCTGAGGAGCACACAAGTTTGATTCCCAGCACACACCTGGTGGCTCTAGCTCTATGGGATTGAGCATCTATGACCTCTTTAGCACCTTCACTCAATTACACATGCCTGCCCATAGACACACGCACACACAATTGGAAAAAAAAAAAAGCTTAAAAGGGTGTTTAAAGTGCTACTTTAGCATTTTCTTTCTTCCCCACCATTGCAGGTAAGGGTTGATGTTACAGACCTGTAGATTCCTTTTAAAACGTTTGGACCTTCTTTTCTTTTTTCTGTTATCCAAATGTCACATTTGGCTTGGTGATAATTTAAAGAGATTTCTCATTTGTGGCATTTTGTTTCTCCAAGAGGTGGCTTGGGCAACATCGCCTGCGCCACATTTCAGATGATTTATTTCCTTCCCTTTGTTTTCTCTTGTTTGAACTACCTTCTAATTCAGTGAAGTCACTAGGCAAGTTCAGCCTTGCTTGTTGGAGCCCGGAGTCCTTTAGCACTCTTTCCTTCTGGCTGCCATGCGCCTTGCCTGTAATCTCTGTGACGACAGATGGCACTTCAAGAATTCTCATCCTTTTTGTCCATCGCCCCTTAAGTTCACCAAAAAAACGAGAACGGCCCTGTGAATCTCTGGATCAGAGGTTGGCATCGGTTAAAAACTCAGTTGCTACTAGCAGAAGCTCTTCCTCCTGGGCGAGTCCTCTCAAAGGAAGCTACCCTCCTTTATAAGCCACTGGGGAACTGAACCTCTGGGTTTCCACACAAACTCTTTCCTGAACGTTTTTTTTTTTTTTTGGACAGGGAATAATGTGCAAATACTCTGTTCTTAACGTCTTATTTGGCCCTCTAAGGAAATGTCATGAACCAATGTGATACAGCAGCTCGTTAGTAAGAACGAGGCCGGTTCTTAGCAACAGGTTTCATTGCTCTGCTCTTACTCGGTGCACACCTTGGGTGAGCAACTCTTTCGTAAGAATGTGTCATGTTAACACCAGCTAAGGGCACAGGGCTCTCCGCTCCAGGGAGGATTCTGAGTAGATTTGTAGTTTGCTTTGATACAAGGGTCCCAGGGTGCTGGAGATCACACCAGGGCCCCCATCAGCCATAAATATAGGTCCGGGTAGTCGGGACCCACAGCTGGAAACCCAGCTCTGGGAAGATGCTGGCCAATGGCTGACTTGGGGTGGGTCGATGGCGGCTGCGGAGGACTCGCTTCCACTCAGAGCAGACCGCTCCCGAGTTTCCTTTACTGTGTCAGCGTGATGAGAAATGTGACGGCCTCTTACAACACTACACTTTCTTTTGTGGTGTCTTCTTCCGCTTTAAGTCTTTAAGTCCTTTCATGTCGTTCTGGGGTGAATGAATAAGTTACAGCTTACTCAGGCGCCTTTCATCTTAAACGCAGAGAACAAATTCATTAAAGAAAAGCGAGGAAGGGCTCTCAAGCGTAGGAGGGACTCCAAAGTGCGCTGACATTTTAAAAGGTTTCTTTTTATTCTATTTTAATTATGTGTGTGGCTGTGTGCATGTGAGTGTAAGGTGCCTCTGGAGGGCAAAGGCATCAGATTCCCTGGAGTTGGAGCCACCCACCCACTGTGAGTGCTGGAAAATGAACTTAGGTTCTCTCTGAGAATAGTATATGCTCTTAACCTCTGAGCCATCTTTCTAGTCCCAGGATGCTCATCTGTAATATTTTATTCAGTATGCTTAAGTGATGAAATCCTATGTTTTATGGTTGTTTTGATGATTAAGATTTGATATTATGTAATTCTTACGAGTTTTGTACTTGAATGTATAGGTTTTATGCATTATGTTCAGGTTCATGTGTGTGTGTGTTTCTGTATGTGTGGATGCAGGGCAGTGTCTCTTCATTGGCCTGGAGATTGTTGATTAGTCTAGACTGGTTGGTGAGGGAGCATGAAGGATTTATCTGGCTGTCTCTGCCTCCATGGCACTGGAATTTCAAGTGAACACCCCATGCCTGGCTTAAAAAAAAAAAGTGAGTTCTAGGGACTGTACTCAGGTCACTTTACCAGCTGCATTGTGGCCCCATCCCAGGCTCATTGCTTATAATTTTAAGTTTGGCTTTCTGTGTCACGTCCTGTGAGCTTTGTCCCCTGAAGACTGGCTTGCGGCATCCATCGGTTCTCTGACTCCTGATAGGGTCAATATAAAACTGTTTGTGTGAAGCACAGTTGCCCAGCCTGGCTAGATCTTCAGCCTGGTTCTTCCTACGGCCCGAACCACCTCCAATTGGAACTTTATGGTTTTATTCACCAAAGACCAAGTTCTGAATCTTTGGAGATACTGCACAAAAGAAGGAACGGGGCTGTGACCACCCACGGGATGAAAGTTCACCAATATGAGAGTAGGGAAAAGAAACACCAGATCTGCCAACTGACAAGCTTTGGTTGGAGGTGTGGCTAGAATTGGTAAAGGAACAAGTTCCAAAGACTTTCTTCTTTTGGGGGCTTTCAAAGTGTTAAGAAATCAGATCTCATATCACATGCACAACACTCTTTCCCTATGGTCTTTGCTCATCTCTTAATGTCCCCAAACATACCATGTCCCATTTCTGTGGTGTGTTTGGCAAATATTGTATAATCAAATCCTTCTTTAATTTTTTTGATACAGGGTCTTATGTAGCTCAGGCTAGCCTCAAACCTGCTGTTTATCTGAGGATGGTGCCGAGTTCCTGATCCTCCTGCCTCTGCTTCCCAAGTGCTGGCATTCTAGATGTGTGCCACCATTCCCAGCTGAAGTCTTAAAAATTATTTATTTATTTATTACAATTTATTCACTTTGCATCCCAGCTGTAACCCCCCCTGGTCCCCTCCCAATCCCACCCTCCCTCCCTCATCTCCTTCCATGACCCCTCCCCCAGCCCACTGATAAGGGAGGTTCTCCTCCCCTTCTCTCTGACCCTAGCCTATCAGGTCTCATCAGGACTGGCTGCATTGTCCTCCTCTGTGGCCTGGTAAGGTTGGTCCCCCCTCAGGGGGAGGTGATCAAAGAGCTATTCACTGAGTTCATGTCAGAGACAGCCCCTAATCCCACTACTAGGGAACCCACTTGGAGACTGAGCTGCCATGGGCTACATCTGGGCAGGGGTTATAAGTCATCACCATGCATGGTCCTATGTTGGAGTATCAGTCTCAGAAAAGACCCCTGGGCTCAGATTTTTTTTGGTTCTGTTGCTCTCCTTGTGGAGCTCCAGTCCCCTCCAGGTCTTTCTATCTCCCCCTTCTTTCATAAGATTTCCTGCACTCTGCCCAAAGTTTGGGTATGAGTCTCAGCATCAGCTTTGATACCCTGCTTTGATACCCTGCTCAGCCCTCTGTGGTAGGCTCCTGTCTAGTTCCTTGTTTTCACCTTCTTCCGATGTCTATCCCATTTGCCTTTCTGAATGAGGACTGAGCATCTTACCCAGGGTCCTCCTTCTTTATTCCAGCTGAAGTCTTTACTAGGAACATTCTTTAGTTCCTGCTACCTTCACGTTTGGTTTTCTTCCTCACTGACAAAGCAAGCTCTGTATTGTTGTCAAGATGGGATCTCACTCTGTAGCCTTTTCTAGCCTGAAATTTACTATGTAACGGAGGTTCACCTGGAACTTGTGGCAGTTCCCCCCATTTCAGCCTCCCAAGTGCTGGGATGTGAACAGCCAGTCAGCTGTGAGCTTGTTGAAAGGTGAGGCATAGCTTGTGTGTCTTTTTCTAAGTCTAGGAAACACTTTTCCAGTGATTGACATAAAATAGACATTGATGAATTATAAGTTGATCATTGTAATAATTTTTATCCTTGTCTGGTGAGCTAGACTGTTGGCTACAATGTTAGGGACAGTGATGTCTGCTTTTAGTATGGTGCTATTCTGTTCTTGTGTGATGTTAAAACCCACATGCAAAATGGCTAAAATCTCCACTTAATAAGGAAGTCATCAGATAAGTGATGAATTAATGTTAGTGACACAATCATGAGCCGTCGATCATCACTCCAGCCCTGGGTAAGATATTAAATTTTTTAGGGAAAAAAAAATCCAGGAATGGCTTTGTTTGTTAGCTTGCAAAGGTACATTTATTGAAGCACAGAAACAGTCAAAGCCAACCTCTCCTTTCAGCTTTAAAAGAATGTTCTAATTAGAAAATAAGAGAATGCAGAAAATGGGCTGGCCAGCTAATTTTGGACAGCAGGTTTTTCTGGGAGTGAGCCAGCACAGTGATCAGACCGAGGCAGGCTGTCCGGCTGGCTTCCCTCTCAATTGTTTCCTCTGATAGATGCCCCCCCGCAGATCTGGAAACCGTTTACTTTATTTTCACCTCGGAAATGTTGCTGACTTGAGAGGAGACAACTTTGCCATCCACGACCTCCTCTATGATGGTCTTCGTCACTCTTGTCTTGCTGGGATCTGAAAATCACAGGACCCACAAGGTCAGCTGCTGAACTCCATGACTGCTGACTGTGCTCTGTCCGAGTAAGATACTGTGAGCAACTGTGGACACTTTATCATTTATTTATTTTTAATGTGTGTGTGTGCACACATGTGTAGCTGGGTACACATGGTACATGCATGTATGTGTGTACATGTGCAAGTAAGAGGGCAACCTTAGCTGTGGTTCCCCAGGTAACATCCACCTCATTTTTTTGTTTTTGAGTCAGAGTCTCTCTCTAGCCTGGAACTTGCCAAATGGGCCATGCTAGCCAGTCAGAAAGCTCCAGAAATCTCCCTGTCTTCACCTTCACCAGCCTTGAAATTACTAGTCCATAAGTGCCTGGTTGTTTTTCCCCCTCCTGGGTTCCGAGAGTTGAACTCAGGTCCCTGTGCTTGCAAGGGAAGCAATTCTGCCTAAGCCATTTCCCAGCCCAACTGTAAAAATACACAAGTAAAGCAAGCCTTTCATTGTAAAATACTCTTCAGTAACAATCCACTAAGAAGTATTTTGAGATGGCAACGTTGTCGCCAACATTCAGAAAGCGTCTACCTTTTTTATGGTCAGAACTGCTCCCCCATCTTGCATCACTCAAGACCATATGCTTGGATATCAAGTTTGAATAATCGTATCCACTGTAGGTAAGAAGAAAGGATGACAGTTTATTTTGCAGTTTGCCAAGGTGGGAGAAGTCCTCCAGTCCCTCCTGACCCCAGACCCCAGGGTGCGGCTTTGGGTGCCTTCTTACCTTATTGCTCTGAGCACATGTCTGACCCCTCCCCCTTCCCGCTTTGATTTCATAAGCTCAAGTTGTGCATCTCGGCGGCTTTCGCTCACCCTCCCTCCCCGTTGAGCAGGCGACGGTAGGTCTCGATCTCCTCCTCCAGGCGTGTCTTGATGTTCAGCAGGCATTCGTACTCGGCATTCTGGCACTCTGTCTCGCCTCGGATCTGGCAGAGTTGCTCCTCCAGGCTGCTAATCTGCATCTGGATCCCAGACAGCTGAGACACATAGCTTGCCTCTGTGTCAGCCAGGGTCCCTTCCAGAGAGCATTTCTAAGACAAAGAGAAAAAGAAGAATTCATGTTGAAGACAAGTCAGTAGGTGATTTGGAAACACGTCCGATTTTGCAGGAGTAGGTGTGCGCTTTCCTCTGCTAGGGGCATAATCTATGTGGCCTTGACTTTGCATCTTTAACTTTCACTGGCATGACTGAGGTTACATCCTTAATGGAAACAGAGAGAGAGAGTTGTCTTGTGTGTGTGAACACGTGCACGTGGGTATGTGGAGGACGGAAGTTGACATGCCTGTCTTCCTCTGTTGTCTTCGATATTTCAAGACAGGGTCTCTCACTACATTAGTGAGGTTGGCTAGGTTAGTCATGGGTCCACCTGGTACCATGCACCCCCCCTCCCCAATCTTTCCCAGCGGTGCTGGGGAGCTAAACGCTGGTGCTCACACTCACACACCCAGAAGCTCTTTCCCCATGGAGTCATCTGCCAGCACCAGAGAGCCGCATGCTTGACTTTTTTATGCTCTCCAGCAGACAAAAAACGGTTTCCCTTTTCCTGTCTTTGTATGCTCAGTGGGGGATCACGGCAAAGGAGGACAACTCATTTGCTTAACTCTTCGCTGGAGATTTAAAACAGACTAACAGACAACTGTCGGGACGTACCAGGGCCAGCTGGGATTGAAGCTCAATTTCCAGGGCTTGCACGGTGCGTTTCAGTTCCATTACCTCATTCCTGGCGGAGCTGGCTGCCCCTGCATCTGTGCAGATTTGGGCTTGCAGCGATGCACTCTAAATGGGAATAAAGCGCAGTTGTCATAGGAGCAGAGGTGGCAGCTTAAGTTTGACCTCGGGTTTAGGCACCCCGTGCAACCCCCTACCCGCTCGTTGAACTGCTTCTCAGCTTCCAGGCGGTTCTGCTCAGCCATCGCCTCATACTGAGCCCGCATGTCGTTCAGTAGTTTGGTCAGGTCTGTTCCTGGGGCAGCATTCATTTCTACTGTCACGTCCCCTCCAGAGCTTCCTTGCATGGCCTTCATTTCCTAGCACAAAGGGATGAAAAAAGGCACCACTATGAGGCGAACGGAAAGCTGCAACCATCTAAAGCGCGTGTCTGAAAACATTCAAAACCCGTGACACCCCGGAGGAACTCCAAGATGCCGCGTGCTCATTACTAAGCTCTTCCGGCCATTGGATGCGGGGAGTCCGTTTGGTCAACCTGGGTTTACTTTTGAAGACCAGATACGGTGGAAAACATGGATGGCAGAGGCGCTCGGGGATGCGGGCCGGTTCCTACCTCCTCATGGCTCTTCCTCAGGAAGAGCAGATCCTCAGTCAAACCCTCAAGCTGCATCTCCAGGTCCGAGCGAGTCATGGTCAGGTCGTCTAGCACCTTCCGCAGGCCGTTGATGTCCGCCTCCACACCCTCCCGGATGAATAGTTCATGCTCATACCTGGAGGAGGGGGCAGGAAGGCAGGTGAAGGGACGCGTCTGGGAGTGCCTCTCTTTCACACCCTTGGGAAAACTTTTCACCTTGAAGCATTGTTGCTCTGTTGTTCTTTTGGTTTTTTTTCCTTTCCGTTTGGAACCCTGGGCCCTGGGCCTTTGCTAGGGAGTGCTCTAACTGTTAAGCTGCCTTCCCAGCCCACCCGTGACTATTTTGATAAATGAAATTGGGTCTGAGGTTTCTATGAAGTTTTTCTAATCTTAAAAAGAGAAGTAATTTACTATTAGCTCTAGTCATGTTCAGTATTTTTATAATAGTTATCAACCTTAATGCCCCGCTCTCCTTTCCTTCCTTTACCCCTTCTCTTCCCTTCCCTTCCCTTCCTTTCCCTTCCCTTCCTTTCCTTGTCTTCCAAAATAGTCTCTAAGGTTTACTGGCGTTGGGGTGGGGGTGAGGGGGGCAGGAACAGGAGTGCACTCTTGTGACAAAGCACTCTGGAGCTAGAGGCCAGCCTCAGTTACATAATGAATCTGACTCCAGTCTGGGCTACACAAGTTTCTGTCTCAAACAAAACAAAGTACCCTTAAACACACCAAACAAAACAAACAGTAAAACTATAGAAGAAAACCAGCCAAGTTTACTCCTGGTTTAATTCTGAATTTAGGTCATGATTTCCCAAAGGTTCCCACCCCCCATCAGTGACTGGATTGTGTCTTATTCCCTCTGATACTTGTTTTTGAGTATTTTGCATTTCTCACTTCGTTCTGAAGTCATCGGCAGCCAGTCTGGCATTGTCAAGCTGCAGAGCCTTCCTGGCATTTTCACTGGTGGCTGAAATGATCTAGGAAAGAAGACCGAGTTACAAGGTGACTCTTTTGCTTTTGGCTTCTCTTTTGCTTTTGACTCCTGCCTGGGAGAGCAGACATCTCCTATGTCATTGAAAATACTTATTTTTATTTTATGTGCATTGGTGTTTGGCCTGCGTGTATGTCTGTGTGGGGGTGTCAGATCTTGGAGTTGTGAGCTGCAGCAGGGCTCTTTGGAAGAGCGGTCAATGCCCTTAACCACCCAGCCATCTCTCCAGCCCCATCTTAACCCACTCTTAAAGGTGGGTTAACCTGCAGACTCGCTTGGCAGTGGCACACGAACACTTGGCACCACATCCTTCTGCAACAGTAAACAGCTTACGTGTTTATTGGGGACACAGGACAGCGTTTTATAGAATGCTGCCCTCTGCCTTTCTCTGCTGATCGGAAGAGCAATAAGTTCCCCACCCACTCAAGGTTTCAGTGTGAACACGGTTTCCCTTAAAACTATCCATCTCATGCAACCACGTCTGAAACCTTTTCAGTTTTATGACATGATGCAACATTCCACCAGATTCTCTAGGAAGGAAAAATTATTCTCAATGGATCTAGAAAGACACAAAAAAATGTCCTAACCTGTGAGAATGAGTCATGAACAATTAGGTCATCCTAATTATCCCTTCGGTACCATCCCTCTAATATACACCTGTCAGCTGGCTGTCTGGCGTTGTACGAATTCAAAACTCAAATGTGAGATTCAGACAGAATACTATTGTTGTCTGTCATATGCAAGATAAGACACAGCAGGACTCTTTTGCATACATGAATAATTCATTGGCGTCAGATCTCATCACGGGGCCCTGGATATGGCTTAGCATGTGCAGACTGGGACCCACCTGGGAGAAGGTGAGAACCAACTCCTATAAGATGTCCTCTGACTTCTACACTTGTGCTAACGCATGCCACTTCTCTGTATGCACATGCACACACACACACACACACACACACACACACAAATAAATAAATGTAAAAACCATTTTGTCAGAGTGTATGACCTGAAGAAAAGTGAAAGGCATGTCACAGGAGCACAGCTACGCAGTCCCACCTGGTTCTTCAGGTCTTCGATGACTGGGTAGTATTTGCTGTAGTCTCTTCTAGATCCACCTCTTCCGGACCCATGCTTGCTATACCACTGCTCGATTTTCGTCTCCAGCTCAGTGTTGGCTTCCTCCAGGGCTCGGACCTTGTCCAGGTAGTTGGCCAGACGGTCGTTGAGGTTCTGCATGGTTTGCTTTTCGCTTCCAGAGAGAAGGCCCCCATCGATGCCACCGACACCACCAAGGCCGCCTCCCATACTTCCTCTAGAGCTGCAGAAGCCTCCACCAGAACCCCCGCCAAAACCAGAGCCCCCACAGAATTCAGAACCTCCACCAAAGCCAGAGGCTGCTCCAAATCCGCCCCTTACCGAGCAGCTGCCAAAGCCCCCTCCAATGCCACTTCCGAAGCCACCCTTGGTCCCCCCACTAAGGCCCCAGCTGCTGCTGCTTTGCTGGAAGCCCCCGGCAGATCCTACCCCCAGCCCACAGCCACTTCCGCTGCTGAAGGTGCTTCCACCAGCGCACGCCCTGCTGTCCATAGCCCCGGAGTAGGAGACTCGGGAGGAGCAGGACCCTCTCTGAGCTGAGCAAAACATAGTGCTACTCCAAGTGCTGAGCTGTCTCTGGTGTCAGGAAAAGGTGGAGTAAAAGCGGCTGTTCTCGTCTGCCTTTTTGGCCCTTATATACACATCAGTAGGGTGTTCCTTTTCCCTGGCATTTCCTAATCCCTGTTACAGTTTTGCTAATCCCTAATTGGATAATTTATTTTCCATGAACCTACCCTACTGGCTTGTTTTACGAGGCTGGGTCAGACATAGAGAAAAAGTAAGGTGGAGCCAGAAAAAGTACTCAGCATTACTGTTCTAATCTTGGAGAGGTTTTGATGACTGGGAATTGCTGCAGAAAAGATAATTCCTTTCACTTTGCTCCCTGATTTCCCAGTGGCAGAGCATATCCTCAGAATATCAAATGAAATTGAAGCCCCTTGTGTGATGAGGGGGGAATACTTCCCAACCTGTAGCCTTTCAGTTGTATTATTGTCAAAGTAAAAAATTAGGGTTAGCGTCGGGACTGACTTTGCATTTCATGAAGCCTTCCCCTTTTTGATCTGGTTACTGCTTTCTTTGTAACTTAGAGGGAATCAATGCATTTTTCACAGTTGCTAAGAAAAGTTAATCACATACTTCCCGGTGAGTAGTGTTGGCCCTCAGGGATGTGCTCATTCAGACAGATATCGACTGACAACGATCAGACAAGGTTTCAGATTATCCGGGCCTGGGACCAGCGTGAGGCTGCAAATGCCTCCTTTGTGCTTATCTTTCTGACTGAACTCTGGTCCTCCTTTCTCCGCTTCCCACCTTGAGATCAGGTCTTGTAAAGTCTAGGCCGGAAAGGAAGCCCTTGCATTGCTGATCCTCCTGCCTCTAATTTCTGTGGGCTGTGATGATAGGCCTGTGCCGCCACCTCAGGTTTGTGCTGGCTTGGGGACCGAACCCAGGGTTTTGCGTTCACCAGGGAAGCAAACTGCCCACGGACCTCCAACTTCAGCCCTCTGCTCTAGTCTCATGGGGAGGGTGATAAGCAACTTCATTCTTCCCAATCAAATTTTAAGAAATGGAGGGGAAATGATGTTTACTGTTTCTGACTCTGTTGTGAGGGCAACTGGAAGAGCGAAATCTGAAGCCATTGTTAATATACAAAGGAGCCATTTTACACATGGGGAAATGGAGTCTGTTCAAGTCTGTTCAGTCTTTGCTTAGGTTTTTTTTCTTTTCTCTGTTTTTGTCTAAAGAATAGTTTAAAAAGAGGTCCTTGAACTCTGATAACTCATGCTATGCTTAAGATCATCATATCTTAGCATCTTCAATTCTGGAACCTCCCCTGTTCACTTTCTGCTTTGTCGTTCTATCTGTTTGTGGTTCCCCATTATGCTGGCTAGTAGTTCCTCTGGTTTAAACTCGTCTCTTTGAAACCCTAGAAATGGGGGTGTTGAGATGGCTCAGCTTGCTGCCAAGTCCAACAACTCTAATTTGATACTTGGACCCAAGAGAAAGGAGAGACTTGATTCCTGCAAATTGTCACCCGACCTTCCCAAGTCACCACAGCACGTGCACACATACAAACACAAAATAAGTAAATGAAAACTAAAAATGTAGTGTTTGACTCTGCTTGTATTACGTTCCCAGAAGAGCCAAATTCATACACGTGGACAGTAGAGTGGGGGTACCAGGGGCTGTGGGGGGCTGTGGGGGCGGGGTGTGACAGTGGCTGCTGAGTTGGTAGAGACCGAGCCTGGCAATGTGACAGGCTTCAGTAGACCAGTTGCACAGACAGTGTGTGTGCAACACCGCTGAACTGTATACAGCAGGTGACTGTAATGGTAAGCTTTATGTACGCATTTTGGCACAATCTTAAGAAGGTGCCATTTTCCCAAAGGTATCCTTAGCTTTGTACTCACAGAACTGAGTTTTCACATTTGTAACTCTCTCCCTTACCTTGGTGGTCTTCTAAACGACGTGCATGCTTCAATCTCTAGGCAGCCCTTCTTCCTTTAGCTGATTCTGTTGTGTATTTCTTAGTAAGCTAGGTGATAATTACCTGTATTATTTGTGTGTGTGTATGTGTGTGTCTTTGTGTTTGTGTGTATGTACACACGTTAGACTGGCTAGCCAGCAAGCCTCAGGGATCTGCCTGACTCTACTTCCCCACGTCCAACTTTTAACATGGGTTCAGGGGATCAAACACAGGGGCTGGCCAATGAGGGAGTTTTTCTCCCTTTGTAGATTATGAATCTTTCTACTCTGATAAATCGGACTAACGAGAATTTGAAAGAGAACAAATGTGAAGTGAAAGAAACCCGATGGAGGCGGGCGTGGTGGCGCACGCCTGTGATCCCAGCACTCAGGAGGCAGAGGCAGGCGGAGCTCTGTGAGTTGGAGGCCAGCCTGGTCTACAAAGCAAGTCCGGGACAGTCAGGGCTCTGTTACACAGAGAAACCCTGTATTAAAAATATATGATGGCAGATAGAAGGCGAAGAGCCCCGGGCAGAGAGAGCTTTATGTGAAAAAAACAGAGAAAGACAGCATTTGAAGGGATTGAATTTCAACCTCTGTTTGTGACTTTTTCTGTAGCTGTTTTCTGGGCTGGAAGTTTTCGATGCCTTCACTTAAGTTGTTTTTTTGGGATATCTGAACATCTGCATCTTTACTGAGGAGGTACAGGATGGTGGAAGTGTTCTTTCAAATTCGTGTTAGCTTTCTATATGATATGGCTTATAATGCTAACGCCCCTCCCTTTCTTCCCTCCTTCCATTACTCCTCCCTCCTTCCTTTCTTCCTTCCCTCATTTCCTCCTGCCCTCCCTTCTTCCCACCCTCCCTCTCTCTCTTCTTTATCTTCTTTATTTCCAATGTTGGGGCTCCAGCCTCGGGACCCAGGGATGTCCATGCTGGCCAGTGTTCCACCACTGATCAACCTTTTAAACTTTTTCCTATTTGTCCTTGAAATTGACTTTCAAACTTAAGGTTTTTTTTCTCGTGTGTGTGTGTGTGTGTGTGTGTGTGTGTGTGTGCGCGTGCGCGTCTTGAGCAATCACCTGTGCAGAAGTGTGTCGAGGTCAGAGGTTGACCTCAGAGTCTTTCTCTTCATTTTCTGGCATTATGATGATGATGATGATGACGATGGTGATGATGACAGAGTCTCTCATTGAACCTGGAGCTCACCATTTCAGCTACACGGGCCACCCTGTGAGGCTCTGGGATCCCCCTGTCTTTGTCTGCCAGTGCTGGCTTACAAGTGTGCACAAGTGTGTCTGGCTTTTATGTAGTTTTAGGGGATCTGAACACAGGTCTTCATGTTTGTGAGGCAAGCTCCTCATCCATGGAGCTGTATCCCCATCTCTCAAGTTAAATTCTTAGTAGATACTTCCCTGGGTCTTTTTAGAATGGACCAGTGGGACAGGCACTTAGGATTAAAACAGCCATTGCTACCTCCAACGCTTTGGGCAATGAGTCAGTGTAGAAATGAACACACGGTCTGCAGGATTCCCTTCTCTGTTAGTCTCCCTTAAAAGCATTTTCACACCTTCTTTCAGTAATATCTGCTTCATTTTTCTCCTTACAAGCAGATGTATTCCAGGAGGCTAATCTTGACTCAGTGATTTGCAAATTGTCTAGTGCATTTATTAGATTAAAGGCTTTTTAACTACACATTTAATTACAACTGTGTTCTGGACTTAAGTATCATATTTGTTAGTAAATATTATTCCCCGGTGATTTCAGGCACCCTCAACTGTGACACTCCATGTCCTTCCATTAAGGACTTGCCAAAGATAAATTAGTTCTTGGCATTTCCTTCGACTGTAGGTGGAACCTGAGAACACAGTGAGTGTTCAGTGGGCTAGGCTATTCAGAAGTGACATTCTGGGTGTCTGGCAGCTAGCCAGGGGTTGTCTGCTACTTGAGAGCTCAGAAGACATGACCAAACCACAAATGACAAGGCTGTCAGCACCTGCTCTGCCCTTTCGTCATATGCTATTTTGACCAGGTATGAATTGTATAAATGACACTTTTTATTAGATATAATCTTTGCTGAATGGCTTGCAAATAGTAACCACCGTTATTTGGCTATTGTTGCCAAATAGATGCGGGGTGCTTTAATTTTATCATTAGTTTTCAAAGTTTCAGCTGAATATGTTGCATGTTTTTAGATCATCAAGAAACTGACATGCTGAGTGTCATGGCTTATTGCTCATGACGAATGTTTGTGTAGCTGAGAATGGAACTCAAATTATATTTCCTTCTTGTCCCAGAGAATACCTAGTGCGTGTCTCTCGAACAAGGCATATGATCAAGTTAGGTAAGGGGAGTATCTGCGGTCAGAGTAATTGGTGACTGTTGCTAGAGCTTTTGGTGGCAAACGGTACAGGAAAAGGAAAAGCGGTAGAGGACAAGGGGAGGATGTGGAAGATTACGGGCCAGCTTCTGTGCAGAGTCACTGCTGAGGATAGCTCCAGGCTCCATCTGTAACTCCAGTCTCACAGAATCTGAGGTCCTCTTCCGGCCTCTGTGGGCAGCGCATGCACATGGTGCACAGATGAACATGTAGACAAAACACCAGTACACACAAAATTTAAGAAAATTAAAAAAAAAAAAGTAAGAGAGAGCAGGTATTCTGTCTTGTGACTGTTTCTCCTTCACCTCTTTGCTTTCTTATAGTCTTATTCCTTCTTTCTCTTTACTTGAGTCTTCTTTAGTTAGTTGATTTTTATCCTTTAAGAAATGGAGCTATTAATTTCATTCATCTTTTAACAATTTAATTAATCAATTAACTCTTTTGGAGATACAATCTCATGTAGCCCAGGCTGGCCTTGAATCTCCAATGTATCCACAGATAATCTCGGACTTCTGGTTCTCCTGCTTATACCTCCCAAGTGCTGGGATTACAAGGCAGGCGCAGTCCCCATTTGATGCAGCTCTGAGGCTCTAGCCAGGGCTTTGTGCACTCTGGACAAGCACTGTGGTATGGAGCCATAGCCAGCTCTTGTTGATTATTTACATTGTTTTCTAGTCTCTGTTTCATTTTCGATATTTGATCTTCATTGTTTACTTTCTTCTGCTAACTTTGAACTTAGTTCTTATTTTACTAATATCTTAAGGCATGATTGATTTCATGGCCCTTATCTGAGGTATTGTTTTTTCACCTTCTAAATTAAATAATTGCTGAGGGCATGTATATGTAGGTATATGTATGTGTGCACATTTATTTGCCATGGCATGTTTGTGTTTGTGTGTGCGTGTGCATGTGTCTGTATGAGAGTGCACTTGTGTGTGTGTAGGCCAGAGAGCAACTTGTGGGAGTTGTGGGCACGGAAATCAGGTCATCCATCTAGGTGGCATGAACCCTTACCTACTGAGCAATCTTGACGCCTCTCTTGAGAGAAATTTCTTAGGATAGCTCAGGCTGGCCTGGGACTTATTATGTAGCCCAGGCTGGCTTTAGATTTGGCATGCCCAACCAGACCTTTTCTTATGTAAGTGCTTGTAAATTTCTCTGTTACCTTGGCTGGATCTCTAAGGGTTTAAAGTATTGTATTTCCCTTTTTTTGTCCTAAGTTTTTTTTTTTAATTTCCCTTCTTAAATTAGTTGCCAATTTATTGGTTGTTTGGGAACATGTGATTTAATCTTTACATATTTGTAAAATCTTCAACATTCCCCCTGTTATTGATTTCTAGTTTTACACTGTTGTGATTGGAAAAGCGCTTCATACAGTTTCAGTCTTCCTGAATTTGTTGACCCAATGACTGAGCTATCCTGGAGAACATTCCATGCACAGTTGAGAAGGTATGTAGTCTCTCTATCTGATGGAAGCTGTTACGTGTTTGGTTGTTGACTTTCTGTTTGGATGTTGATCTCTCTTTTCTTATACCACCATACTTTAAATGTCAGTCTCTGATGTTAGGTGCATATGTATTTACAATTGCTGTACCTTTTTGCTGAATGGGTTCATTTATTTATTTATTAAAAAGATTTATTTATTCATTATGTATACAGTGCTCTGCGTGCATCAACAACTGCACACCAGAAGAGGGCACTGTATCTCATTATAGATGATTATGAGCCACCATGTGGTTGCTGGGAATTGAACTCAGGACCTTTGGAAGAACAGTCAGTGCTCTTAATCTCTGAGCCATCTCTCCAGCCCCTAGGTTCATTTATTTTTATATAGTGATTTTCTCCCTTCCCCCAACTCTCTCTCTTGTCTTTTGACTTGAATCTGATTTTATCTGTATATAATTATTCCTGCTCTCTTTTGGTTTTCCATCGCATGGGGTATTTTCCCTCCATCCCTTCTCCTTCTCTTGATGTGTGTTCTTATTTCTACAGTGAGTCTTGGTGCTGCAGAATGATGGCTCAGTGGTTGAGAGTACATGCTGCTCTTTCAGAGGACCTGAGTTTGGTTCCCAGCACTCATGTCAGGCAGCTCGCAACTACCTATAAGTCCAGCTCCAAAGGATCTGATGTCTTCTTCTGGCATCTCCAGGCACTGAAAGGACTGGAGAGTTGAGTCCACTTAACTTCAAGGACCCAACTTCATTGTTGGGTCAGGACTTGCCTCCACTATTTTGTTAATTGTTTTCAATATGTTGTGTATTGATTCCTTGTCCTTCTCTCCTCTCAGTGTCTTTCTTTGTGATTAAGGGATATTCCCTGGTTATGGATTTTGATTTCTACTTGATGGTTACCATGAGGCTTATGAGAAACATCTTCTAGGTGATGTACATCACAGGCTGATGACAACTTAGCTTCAACAGCCAAGGAGAATCAACCCCTCAGTGCTGTAATTCTACTTTTTGCTACCTTTACACTTCATAGCTTTTATATTTCTCATCACTTTACAAGTCATTTGCTTATTATTTCCAGTTGTTTGTCTTTTCCCTCCATATTGAAACTGCAACTGACTTACTCTCCCCGATTACATTTTTAGAGCCTTAAGCACTTGACCACCGACTGACTTGCAAGCGTACTTAGACTTCCGGAAGCTTCCGTGCTACTCACCAGTATCCTGTTCTTTCAGACTGCAGAACCCCCTTGAGCATTTCTTGTAAGACAGGTCAGTGGAGATGAACAACCCCGGCTTTTATTTGTTAGGGATGTGCTCACGTCCCTTTCGCTCAGAAGGACATCTTCTGAGCCCTGAGCACTTGGCCCCAAATCCTCTGAACATATCATCCCACTTTGCTGTGGTCTGTGAGAGTGCTGCAGAGACATCTGTCAGGGGCCCACAGGGGCCTTGTTTCTCTGCATTGACTCCTAGCTGGAGCCCTTTGACTTTCTGTCAGTTGGATATGCATATTGTCATAGTAAGGGTTTTATTGCTGTGAAGAGACCCTGAGAACATGGCAGTTCTTATAAAGGAAACATTTAAGTGGGGCTGGCTTGCAGGTGCAGAGGTTTAGCCCGTTATCATCATGGTGGGAAGCATGGCCGTCTGCAAGCAGACATGGCGGTGGAGAAGGATTTGAGCGTCCTACGTCTTGATCTGAAGGCAGCAGAAGGAGAGTGTCTATCACACCGGCCACAGCTTGAGCATAGGAGACCTCAAAGCCTTCTTCCAAGAAGGCCACACCTCCTAATAGTGCCACTCCTATAGCCCCGCATTGAAACACATGAGTCTACACCTACTCAAACCACCATGTGCATCTTTCTTTGTTTTGATCTTCTGCTGTTTTATTATTCTTTTAACAAAAGATTTATTTATCTGTGTATTTTATGTAGATGAATGCTTTATTTGCATGTATCCTGCTTGACAGAAAGGGCATCAGAACCCATTACAGGTAGTTGTGAGCCACCATGTGGGTGCTGGGAATCGAACTCAGGACCTCTGGAAGAGCAGCCAGTGCTCTTAACCGCTGAGCCATCTTTCCAGCCCCATTTTATTATTCCTTAGGTAAGTTTTCCACGTCTTCATGTCTCCTTTCACCCATCTGAGTGCCAAGTTGAATGACACAGACATTTGCTTTTCATGCCATCACATACATTCTTTAAATACCCTCTCCCTGTCTCTCCTTCTCTGTTTTCCTCTTTCCTCTCTTATTTATTCTTTTTATGCAAACATGTGAGTATGTGTGTGTGTGTGCTTGTGTCAGGTAGGTACATGAGTGCTATGGTGCTGGCAGGGAAGTCATTTCTCTCCTTCTACCTTGTGCGTTTCTTCAGGGACTGAACCCAGGTCATCAGTCTTGGTGGCAAGAACCTTTACCTGATGAGCAATCTTGCCTGCTCATTCATTTTCTTTGTCTCTGTCCCTCTCTCGCTCTACCTGCCTGTCTCCTTCCCTGCCTCTATTTTTCTGAGGCAGGATCCCACAATATAGCCCTGAGTGGTGTTCAACTCACTCTGTAGACCAGGCTACCCCAGGACTTTCCGCACTGACTCTCTGGCACTGAGGCTATGGGTGTGTATCACTATGGCTGCTCAGGTCTGTGTAGTTCTTTATTCCTTTTCATTCTCTCTCTCTCTCTCTTTTTTCTCTCCAACCACATACTATCAAACAACCCATTTGGAGCTCATGGATTCTTCTTCTTAATCAGTTCTGCTGTCAATGTTGGATATTAGCATATTAGCCTTTTTTTCTTTCCTTTTTCCACCTTTCTTCTTCTTCTTCTTCTTCTTCTTCTTCTTCTTCTTCTTCTTCTTCTTCTTCTTCTTCTTCTTCTTCTTCTTCTTCTTCTTCAGACAGTGTTTCCCTGTGTAGTCTTGGCTCTCCTGGAAATCAATTTGCAGACCAGACTGGCCTTGGATATTGGCTTTTTCATTCATTTTGTTAATTGCTTTTCTCAGCTCCTTGCCTTTTTCTGTTTGATTGTTTGAAATCAATCCATTGTCAATTGTCTCATTACAGTCATTATTATTCATTTCATTTACTGTTTTTCCAATGTGTGCTGAGCTTCCTGGAGGTGATTATTTTCAATTATTCTTGTCTCTTTATTCTTGTCTCTTGGTACCTTCTTTTGTCTCTCTGGCAAAGCCTATTTTCTGGGTTCTTCTGCATCCTGGTGGCCATGTGGCGCCTCTACATGTGCAGATGTGTTTACTGGAGTCTCTGCTGTCTTGATTTGTCTCAGAAAACCCTTACAACCAGCTGTTCTCAACCTGTGGGTCATGACCCCAGGTGGGTCGAATGACCCTTTCACAGGGTTTGTATATAAATACCCTGCATATTAGATATTTAACCACCGTGATTCATAACAGAAGCAACATACAGTTATGGAAGTAGCAACAAAAAATAATTTTATGGTTGAGGGTCACCACAACATGAGGGATTGTATGAAAGGGCCACAGCTTTAGAAAGGCTGAGAATCACTGGTTTAAACCAAGACCAACAAACTCTCTCTCTCGAGTTCCTGGGCAGACCGCTGACATGGCCCCCCCCATGCCTGGGACCACTGTGGCCTTTGCAGCATTAGAGGAGTGTTCTGAACTCAGAACATTGTTGTCTAGGTTGGTGATAGGCTGAGACCCCATGGCTCTTATGCCTGAAGCAATGCTAGGACATGCTACAGGCTCCAAGTGACAGAGCACTGCTCTAGGGCTTAGGTTCAATTCCAAGCACCCACACAGCAGCTCACAACTGTCTATAATTCTGGTTCCAGAGGATCTAATATCCTCTAAGCTTCCATGGCTTCCAAGCATTCACGTGGTACACAGACATGCAGGCAGGAAAAACAGCTAAACACCCCCCTCCCAACTAAAATAAAAAGAAATGTTTATGATACGATTCTTGTGAAGGTCCTAATCTAATCTCTGGTTCTACTTTCTCTTCCTCTTTTCCTCCTCCTTCTCCTCCTCTTAAATTTTTTTTTGTGTGTGTATGTGTACATGTGGAGGTCAGAGACAACTCTGTGTAGTTGGTTCTTGCCTTCCTTCTTATATGGTGTGTGACCTAGTCTATGTCATCTTGACACAAGCTAAAGTCAACTGAGAGGAGAGAAACTCTCCTCCATAAGACTGGGCTGTAGGCAAGCCTGTAGAACATTTTCTGTGACTGATGGGGGAGGGCCAGCCCATTGTGGGTGGTGGCATCCCTGGATTGGTGGCCCTGGGTTCTATAAGAAAGCAGGCTGTGCAAGCCACAGAGGATGAGCCAGTAAGCAGCACCCCTCCATGGCTTCTGTGCCAGCTCCTGCCTCCAGGTTTCTACCCTTTTTAAGTTCCTGTCATGGCTTCCTTCATTGATCTACAGTGCTGTGGAAGGGTAAGCGGAATAAACCTTTTTTTCCCCAAGTTGCTCTGGTCGTAGCGTTTCATCACAACAAGAGTTACCCTAACTAGGTCACATGATTTCTGGGGACTGAACTCAGATCAAATCATCAGGCTTGGGTGACAGTCACCTTACCTGCTCTATCATTTTTTTTTTTTTTTGGTGGTAGTTTCAGTGATTCCCATCCATTTGCATCCCTCCTCCACTCTGCCTCAAACATCAATCTGACCACACTGTTTTGACAAATTTCATCCCTGGGAAAAATGGCTTTGTACTCTTCCTGTGTGGATGCTGTGACCGAGAATTCCTGGAGAGAAGCTGTGTCTGCAAACACTGATGGGCACTTAGAGCTGCAGTAACATGGAGGTGTTGGACATTGCAAGTCCAGAGGTCAACGACTTTATCTTGGGCTGGCTTTAGTCCCTGCCAGACAGGCCTACCTCCTTGCTCACTCCTGTGTAGGAACTACCATCCTGTGACTAATTGATAAAAACTGTTTGAAATCTAGCTAAGCAGAGGGAAAAGGAACAAGACTCAGCTTTGATGTGGGTGCAGTAGACCCAGTTGTGTGAGGAACGGGGCCCAACAAGCAATTGTTCTGTTTTGTTCCTTGTCCCTTAGAAGGAGCTGGAAATCTCCTTTGGAGGGTGCCAGACCAACCTTGGGTCCTTCCTGTAGCCAGCGTCAGCAACTAGTCTGAAGGTTCACTCTTCTGCAGAGTGGACACAGAGATATCCTTGGATGATAGCGTATGATGCTCTGTGCCAACCAGTCATAATCACAGGGTGTTTCTGCAAGTGCTTGACACATTATCATTCTGGAGCGAAGGCTAACACTGAGCCTCACTCTTCCTTCCGTTAATTCAGCTTCCTTGTTCCCATCCCAACCTTGAATTTACCAGTGTCTCCCCACCCACATAATTTTCATTCTCATTATTCTTACTGTTATTTTTCCCCCAAACATAATATTTTTATTAACTATTTGGACAGTCTTCACAATTCTAGCTTTCTATTCTTCCAAGGTCTAGCCTCCCTTCACCCCCGCGCCCCCCCCAAAAAAAACCCTCTAAAAAACAAGCAAGCAAGCAAACAAACAAAAACCCACCAAGTTCAGTTTGTGTTGCCCATATGCTCACTGGAGCATACTCAAGCTCCCTGTGGCCCCTTAAAAAGAATTGAATCCTTTCCCCATCACTCACCAGAACCAACAGCTTGACGAGATACACTTCAGCGTCTTTATCACAGCTTCTTAAGAACTCTCTTCAACAGCTTCCTGTCTGGACTGTTTATGTTTTCGATTTCTTTCTCTTTTTTTTTTTTTTTTTTTTTTTGGGTGTGTGTGTGTGCGTGTGTTCTGTTACAGAAGCCTTCAATGCCTCTCATTCTCAGTCACAAGTGTCCTGTCATCTACCCCAGGGCAAAAGAAGCTCTCTTGCCCATAGTAGCCAGGGGCAGCATGGATCATGGACTTCAACACAATTTCTGGTGGCTGTGGATTGTGGACTTCAGCAAGGTTTCTGGGGGATGAACCGCAGAGGTCTTAGGAGGAGACTCAAGAAAACGAACCACTTTTTACCGTGTATGTTTTGTTGCTCAGAGTCGTGCGTGGGCAGTGTGTCGTGTCAGAGGCAGGACCTGTGTGTGCTCCACACAGCTGTACGCCACCCTGCCCTTAGCCTTACCCAGTCATCATCAGAGAAGCTTCCAAGATGGAAACAGATGCTGAGACCCACAGTCAGACATTATGAGGAGAGAGTCTGAATGGGAGGTCTCTTTCAAATCCCTCCCCTCAGAGCTCAAGGAATCCGGAAGAAGGGGATGTGGAAAGATTGTAAGAGCCAGAGGGGATGGAGGATATCAGGAAAACAAGGACCTCTGAACCAACTAAGCTAGGTGCATATGAGACCACAGAGACTAAGCAGCACACACAGGACTTACATGGGTCTGTTCTGTGTGTGTAGTTCAGCTATCGGGGACACCTCACTGTGAGCAGCAGTCTCTTACTCTTGTGCCTGCTCTTGGGACTCTTTTCCTCCTGTCGGGTTGCTGTGTCTAACTTTGATATAATAGTTTTTTGCTTCATTTTATATTCTATCTTGTCATGTTTGGTTGTTATCTCTTAGAAGCCTCTCATTTTCTAATGAGAGGTGGAAAGGGAGACAATTTGGAGGGGAAGAGAGATGGGGAGGAATTGGGAGGAGTAGAGGGGAGGAGAAACTATAGTCAGGATATATTATCTGAGAAAATAATAACAAAAGCAGTTTATTTGTGTGTGTGTATGAGGACATCTTATGGGAGTCAGTTCTCTCCTTCCATCGTGTGGGTCCTGTGGATTGAACTCATGTTGTGAAGCTTGGTGGCCAGTGTCTTTACTTGCTGAGCCATCTTGTCCCTCGCATTTTCACTACCTCAAAAATACCCGACGCTGGGAAAACATTTATGCCTATTGTTTCTGTAAATTTCATCTCCACGAGCATGTGTGGAACATGCTGGGTCTCCACCCTTCATTTCTCAGTGAACGACTGATACCTTTCCAGGTCAACGGGTGAACTTGGACATCCTCACAGGTGGTCCCTAGATGGAGTCTGGCTTTTTAAACTGCGCTTACTCACTTTGGTCGATGGATATCTTAGTGTGTCTGAGGTTTCACTATGATAAAGTGGCCAGGAAGAATAGACAGCTATTAATAGTTGATTATGTCGAGACAGACTCCTAGAAGGGGACTCATTGGCCCTAAGCAAACATTCTTTGGAGCCTGTTGTACATTAGTCTTCTGATGATCTTGCCAGCTCACTCGCCATCTGGCTAGGTCTTGGCGTCTTTTCCCTACTCTCTTGATAAAGTGAATATCTACCGTTATTAAGCAAATAGGGCTGGCTTGGTACTGCAAACGGCATTTCTTATTTAACTTTGCTTTGTTTTGCTTCCCAGCCATGCTGGGTGTGAGGCAATGCTGTGTGGCCATTCTGATCCGTGAATTGTTCCTGTGCAGCATGGGCTCACCTCTCAGGGATCCCGATATTGCTTTCTGACAGGTCTGCTCTCAAGTTCACACACTTGAAAAGTTCAGCATGTTTATTGGCCACATATGACAAGTGTAATGAAAACCCTTCATGTCTTAGGGCACTGTGGGGAGTTTAGGACCCAGCAATAGTTTCTTGGCTTCTATTCTGCACTGAGCCCTGGAGATAGATGATGGGCTAATGTAATTGTGTTTTTGAGACAGCAGGTGGCACCAAACTGCAGCTAAGACAAAAAATTTTAATGACTGTCTATTAATCACTTAAAATATTGCATTTCAGAATGGCTCTTCCATGTACACACACACACACACACACGACTCGCATTTAATCGCTTCATTTCCCAACTTTTATTCTCTCTTCCTTTTCTCTGCTGCCGATTCTCTTCAACTTCCATGTTTTAAAGAAGATGCGACGTTCGTGAGAGTGTGTGTGTGTCCTTTGAAAGATCAAGCAGTGTTTTTAACCACCGAGCCTTCTATCCAGCTCAAGAAAACAGTTTTATTGGCCAATAAACATCATGCCATGATGTGACACACATTGCACTAGGAGATTGCAAGAACAGAGTCCCCAGAATTAAACTGTCTACAGCCAGCAAAGATCATGCCCCTCTCAGAGCCTGCACGAGGCACATAGTCTGCTGCTGTGGGCAATCTGCAGCAGCCCCATATTCCACACCTAGGATTAAAAGAAAAAACATGTTTACATAACATGAGTTTTTAAAGAAACCAAAACTCCCTCCACATGTGTGTGTGTACTTTTGTGTGCCACAGCACACATGTGGGGGTTCAAGTTGGTCTTCTCCTGCCATCTGGGTCTCAGGAATCGAACTCGGTCATTAGGCTTGGTGGCAAGCATCTTTCCTCTCTGTCCCTGGAGCAAGCACGCCTTTTTATACAGCTGAGCGGATAAAACCCATCAGACTGTGTTCTCAAGAGCTGCCAAGTAAGAAGACATGAGAGATGTTTAAGTTTTGTGCCATCTGCAGTAGAAACCCACTGGAGGGTGTTAAGAAGGCTGTAATCTGTGTGACCATGTGTGTTCAAGGGAGGTATAAGTCCTATCTTGTAGTTTTTGCCAATTTCTATGGTATATATATATATACCATAGATATATATATATATACCATATATATATATATATTTTTTTTTTTGGCTGATATCATGCTAGAGAGTAATGGAATCAGAGGAGTTGAGAAGAGATATTCAGAAATCTCTCAGGATATGGTAAAAGCATTTCAGCAGACCACTGTGTATAATTTATTTACATATACTTTAAAAATCCCCTTTTAGGTACATAGGGTTGTGACAGTAAATGTATAGTTATATACAGATTTCCATTTGGGAACATCAGTGTAGATAATGAGGGAGGACTGGATGATAGGCAGGGAGAGGGACGAAGGTTGCTTTCAGCATTTCTTAATAATCATGAGATATTTTTTGAAGTGGGATTTTCTCTGAGATTGTAATGTTTTTATCTAATATAACCTGGTATTCCGGCTTCAGTGGCCTATAGGTAAGATTGTATCTTATATAGGTAAGATTGTATCAGATAATCACCAAAATAATTCAGGGGTAATTACTGTGTTCTTCAACAATATCATCTTTTCTGTTTGATGTTTTTCCACAGAGCCCCAAGTAAAATTTCCCAAGTGGATTACAATGTAGATAATCCATTCATAGAGAGACAAGGCTCAGCTAAGTATAATTGGCTACATTTGATTCAAGCAAATCAAGTTTACAGGTCAGATCTAACAGGCAGATCTGACCTGTGGCTACACGTGTCTGAGGATAGTCATGAATACACTCCAACACATTTGTAGATCACAGCACCACGCCCCAATGTCAAACCATTCAACACCCCTGACTAATGTGCTTTTTTATTGATTGTAAAGAGTTATAAACATTTGCTCTGACATAACCCCAAAGACAAACGGATGAGAGGCCCCATCTACCCCTCAGGATTTTAAGTATTAAATGGATGCTGGGGGGAGGGGAAGAGGCATTTTCTTCAGTGTTGTATTGATAAGATGTCTACTCACCTGTAAGCAACTTTAATGATGAAACTCTTTGGAACAGACACACACAAAGACACAGCACATACACAAACACACATACACCCGTTCCCACAATACATACATAATTACATGCATACATATGTACACACGTACACACATGCACACATACACAAGACGTGAAAATGGAAGACTCATTGGAAGGAGGACGGAGATCAGAAGTGGAGGGGCCGAGAGAGTGTGCTGGGAATATGATCAAAATGCATGACACACAAGCACGAAAATGTCATAAGGAAGCCCATTAATGTTGATTTAAGCTACTAAAGAGCAGCCACAGAACCACAAGGCTCTGTTAAAATAATTTGGATTCTAAGCCAACTTTTGCTCTAATTTCTCTTATATTTGGAATGCTGCTTTAATATACATTTACAAGGGCAGCGGTTTTTGAAAAGCAAATCACTCTAAAGTACTGAAATTGAACCAAAATTAGCACTTATTGGATATCTACCTCTGTACACTTTACAACAATTTGTTTCGTCTTTACACTTTGAAGCAAATGCTTTCTTTATTCCCAGTTACAGATGAAGAATGCACCGTACACACATTTGCCAGTTATGACAGGTCTTAGGCGTCTCATGTTAAAGTGGGGCTGATTAATGTGCCTGTGGAAGCACTTCTATTCTCTCTGACCTTGTCTGGAAATCCCTGTGAAAAACCTAAGGGGAAGACCTCTTAATTAGTTTAGAAACTTTTCACTTAACTCTCAAGCGGCTAGGCGCTCACATTCAGCAGCTCTGCCACGAACTTTTCAAAGATAAGACAACGCCAGCCACTAGAGATGAGTTGCGCAAGGAAGGTTTATTGAGTGTAAAGAACTGCTAACAGATGGCTGTAGGGTAATCAGGTGAGCCCCTCATGTCCGAGAGTGACATCTCTCCAGACGGGTGGGGAGTTCCACTGCTGACAGCTCAGAAGGAGAAAGGAACAGAAGACGACAGGACAGACATTTTTCCATGGGCTTGCTCATTTCCCAAGACGTGTTTCACGCCTTGTCTTCTCTGAGGCTTGTATTCTTCTTTTGCTTATGATCTTCCTTAATTGCTTTGAGGTTTCTCTTCCAGGGAGTGGAGCCTCGTGGTTAATATCTTGCTGCGCTGGTCCACCTCCTCTAGAACTTTCTTAACCACTATGGCTTTGGCTGAATCTGAAAATTTCAAGTTAGAAGGAGATTTTAGAGCTCAAGAAGGAAATGAGTAAGAAGTTACATAAAGGAATAAGAAGGCTTCATCCTTTTTTTTTTTTTTCTTCTCTAAGATAGGTTAGAGTATGTAGAGAGCACACATGACTCATCTTTAGTGACTTTTGATTGCTTGGTTAGGCCAGATCATGGTGATGTTAAAAAAAAAATAAGCACACAGGTCTAAAGTTAGACACCTAGATACCTGCTCCAAGTCTTTCTGTGGCATAGAACAATAATCTGTGTACTCGGAGCGAGGTAGGCTGACACAAGGGAATTTCGTTTGCCTTACCTTTGATTTGACTTCCGGCGTTCCCAGCTCCATAATCTTTAGACTTGTAACTCGCAGACTTACAAGCCCTGTGAAAACACCACAAAGGAGAGCCAGTGTTAAGAGTTTCTTCTGCTCTTTGGAGAACATACCCAGTGGACTACAGCCGAAACTGCTCTACTTTAATGTCAAGAGGCGACAGTTTTAATCTTCATTCCTTGGGTTGGATTTGGCCAAATGCTGCCGACTCTTTTCTCAAATCAGGGTTAAGTGGGATGCCTAACACTAGGCATCCATGGTAACAGAGACAGCCACAGTTGTTCACGGTCACAGTCTGGTCACAGATCTAACTGTTGGATAGTCACCCCTCAGGTTCTAGGACTCAATGGATTCAGAGCCAGATGTTCAAATGCCATGGAAAGGACTGCATACTTTGTACATAGAACCTACACACATTCTCCTTGAATCTCTGGGTCATGTCCAATGCTGACTGCAGTGCCAATGCTGTGCATGTAGCGGCTGCTCCTTAAGAGGAAGATCAAGGGGTTGGGGGGAGGCCCGTGCATGTCCAGCCCCAACGCAGTGTTTTCTTCGTGATATTTTTCTGCTGTGGGTGCTGGAATCCACCAATGTGGCAGAGGTGGACATGGCGAGCAGAAGGTACAGGGCATTTCCCATATAAACGAAGGTACCTACCCCTCGTCTCCTCCAATGAGGAGGCAGTAGGTCTCGATCTCCTTCTCCAGGTGGGCCTTGACGTTCAGCAGCTGCTCATACTCCAGCTTCTGGCCCTCGGTCTCCGTCCTGACCTGGTGCAGCTGCTCCTCCAGGGCGCCGATCTGCGCCTGGATCTGAGCCAGCTGCGTGCAGTAGTTGCCCTCGGTCTCCGTCAGGGAGCACTCCAGGGAGTGTTTCTGTCGGGAAGAACACAGAGAGGGTGATGGGGAGGCACACTCACTCAGTTACTTGTTAGCGATGCGTCTTGGCGCACACCGGGAAATTTGTAACAAGTTTAGGGAGCGGTAGGAAATTCCTTCCAGACCGTGGCCAGCAGAGACTGAAGTTCAATCTCCAGAGTTTGGAGCGTGCGCTTCATTTCCGTCAGCTCGTTCCTGGCTGAGGTGGTGGCACCCACGTCCTCCGTGATCTGCTGCTGCAGCGAAGCGCTCTGAAATGGCATCCAAGAGGGGGCAGATCTTAGTTATGGGAACAGCACTAAGACGCTTGGGGAAGGTGTGAGAGTTACCTTCTCCTGGAACCAGGCCTCGGCGTCCCTGCGGTTCTGCTCGGCCAGAGCCTCGTACTCGGCTCGCATGTTGTTCAGCAGGACGGTGAGGTCCACGCCGGGGGCGGCGTTCATCTCCACGTTCACGTTGCCTCCAGCCGCGCACTGCAGGGCCTGCATTTCCTGGAGGCACACAAATCTTGAGCCTTTAGACTTTGAGGGTGTCTAAGCCTAGCATTGGCAGAATTCTTGTTCTGGTTTTCCCTCTTTGGCTCTGCAGTGACCATCTCTCCATATTCTTATAGTTCCTATCCATTTGATTTACCTCTCGAGGCTGGTGAAGGTACTACCTCCTCAAGTAGCCTGCGTCATCCCGGGGGAATCTTGAAGGTTCCAGAGCCCTTTAGTATTGTTTTAATATTAATTATTGTTGCAGCTCGGTTTAGCGCTGCTGCCCGCAATGAGCCTTCATTCCTTTGCAAACCCAGGTGCT
Source organism: Pachyuromys duprasi (assembly GCA_028658305.1). Lineage (NCBI taxonomy): Eukaryota > Metazoa > Chordata > Mammalia > Rodentia > Muridae > Pachyuromys > Pachyuromys duprasi. The sequence goes on along the minus strand of CM053746.1, from coordinate 20,826,508 downwards.
TAAACCATTTAAAGGAGCTGCCCTCTGGCTCTTATTTGGATTGTTTAAATCAGCACTTCTGGTCTGTCTTCTTTGATCAGGTGGAGGTCACCTTGAACGTTCTATCCACTCAGCTGCTCCCTGAAACACACAGCCTGAGTATAATCTAAAGGTTGAGTGCAGATAACTCTAAACAGTTGAAATCATTTAAATAGATGAATAAGTGTGTGTGTGTGTGTCCAGGGAAGGAAGGATCAGCTGTTTGTTAAGTTTACACAGTCATTATAAAGAGCCCTTTCGGATTTTCCAGTCAGATCTCCACGCGCTTTCTGGTTCTGGCTGGTTGTAGCTGTATACATTTGGGGGAGTTATGATTTGCCTGAAAATTGAAGCAAACTAAAAAAAACATTCTCTGGGTGGTTTTAAGAAACTGGAAGGATTAGGGATAACACTGTGGCTTTGCAATGTTGCTTGACACGTGAATGCTGCTTATCACGATTCCTGTCATCTTGGGAGCCGGAATCTGGTCTGCTGTCAAAGACTACGCAGGATTCTGTCTGTGTGGCGTGCCCTCGGCTGAGGAGTATACACAGCAGGTCTCCCTGCCAAGTCTATGCAAACAGAAACAGCAGAGACCTTCCTGCTGCCTGCTGCGGAATTTCCACTCCTGAAAATCAGGACAGCTTCCTGTCCTCCATGAAGCCAGTCCCCAGGTGGTCCTCATAACTCCCTGGTAGACTCTGTATTTCTGTCTCTGCTCGGGGCCTTAAAGACCACAGGGTTTAGCAAAAGCTTCACCAGTTCAAGAGAAGAAAAAAAAATGATGATAGCAAAGGGAAATTTATGGAGCCTTCCATAAGCAAAGTGTTAAAAAATGCTCTTAATTCATCACCAATTCATCAAGTAACTACCACATATTATAGACACATGTGGGCTCGTGATATCTTTGACTAGTTAAAAAAATACCAAAGACATTTAAAAGACATTCTCTCCATCTTTTCAGAACAGCAAATACCCAAGGTAGAAACAATGGCTTCCTGGTCAAGTGAGCGCTTTAAAAGTATACTGTGGGCCTGGAGGCTGTAGGTGCTACAGTGTAATCATAGTTTCACTTTTATCATTGTGTCTGTTAACACTATTTTAAGTGCTAAATGGGACAGGGATATCACACTCCTCCTCCCTCCAAGGCTCAGGAATATTTGTGGAAGAAAGGGCAGAAAGCTCGGAAGAATCGGAGGTGGGCATAACATCAAGGAATCAAGGAAGCCGTGATTTCTGGACACAAACAACAGGGCAGTTGCATGTATGAATTCATGTGACAGTGACTTGCACAGGCTCAAGCCAGATACAATCCAAGCCGGGAGGACTTGGAGAACTGGGCACGAAATCCTGCCCTTGCTGAGGGGCTATTGACACTTGCCAGCAGCTGGGAGGGGAAGAGTCGATTTTCTCCAGTGATGTGACCCCTTGTTGGTACTAACCACCAGTTCCAAGAGACATTAAGCAACACAAACTGGTCTTACGTGGGTGGGGGAGAAGAAAGCTCAAAGTTGGGTGGATAGGGAGGTGAGGGGTGGAGAGGACAGATAGAAGAGCAGGTGGGGGGGGTGAATATGGTCAACATGTATGGCTTGAAATTTTCAAAGAATTAATACAGATATTATTTTAAGAAGGACTACATTAATATTCAGACTGTATACTTAGTGTATGAAGCTAATGCGTGCTGCTGTTATGTGGAAACTTAGATCCAGTTTTCTTAGGGTGGCTTTTAACACACATTCATTTCATCTAATTGCATATAATTGTCTTAAGTAGACCACTTAACTCGGCTATAATGGCAGCCGGCCACAGATCTTAGAAGCCCGATTTTTCTGGAAAGCATGCTCTTGGCTCCAGCCTTGGGAAAACGGGCACAAGAATAAGGACGAATATATACAGGTAACTCAACACCGGCAAAGGAAAGCTGGCCTCCTGAGGGCTTCACAGTGAGTCTTTGGACTTATCTCTTGTTTTGTGAGAGGGGTGTTAGCGGCTGAGAGGCGGATGGCATGCAGAAGCAGAGCAGAGGCAGCCCGTGGGCTCCTACCTCTTTGTGGTTCTTCTTGAGGTATGTCAGCTCCTCGCTCAGGGTTTCATACTGAATCTCCAGGTCAGTGCGGCACAGGGTGATCTCATCCAGGACTCGGCGAAGCCCGTTGACATCGGCCTCCACGCTCTGGTGGAGAGCCAGCTCATTCTCATACCTTCAAAAGGGTCAGGGATTTCTTTAAGTTGGTCACACGACTGGAGAGAGACACCAATCATGGATATCATGGCAAATCTGGCCACTTTTGTGACTTCTTTGAAGTTTATAATGCACTTACTGTTTTGTTTTTGTTTTTTTGTTTTTTTAATGTTACTGGGCACTAGTTTTATAAAT
>CM053746.1:20797978-20824010 GCA_028658305.1 Pachyuromys duprasi | reverse complement strand
CCCCCCCCCCCATGTTCATCCTGCTTATTTTAAATCCAAGTGCCTTCCAGTGTTGGAGAGTGACGAAGTATTTGATGGAGAGATTAAAGAGAAATCTGAACGAAGACCGCAGGAATCCCCACGGATTCCCTTCGCCCTGTGGTGACTTACTTGAGTCTGAAGTCATCAGCCGTCAGCCTGGCATTGTCTATCTGCAGAACAGCGTTGGCATTGCTGGTGGTGGAAGTGATGATCTGGAAATCGGGAGTTTGACTTTTTTTTTTTGTTTTTTTACAAGGCCACTTATCACAATAATTCAAAAAGTCGAGGTTTTATTTTTAATGTTAGAAAACGCCAATGATGAGAATTAATGAGGCTATCAGCCGAGGGCGTTTTTAACACGAGGTTAAGCCCTTGAATCTACTTCACGATTATTTCCAAGGCTAAAGTGAAATCCCGTTAAAAACACCAAAAATAAAGATGCAACATGTTTTTTACTTTCTCAGTAAAAGAGATCAGATAGCAAACTGCATATACGTGACTGCAAAAATATAATTTCTTACCTGGTTTTTAAGATCGTCGATGATGGGGAAGTATCTGCTGTAGTCGTGATCGAGACCCCGGCAGGAGCCTGGTCCAAATTTTTCATACCAGCCCTTGATCTTCTGCTCCAGGTCAGCGTTGGCCTCCTGCAGCGCTTGCACGTTCTCCAGGTAGGAGGCCAGGCGGTCGTTGAGGTTCTGCATGGTGACCTTCTCGTTGCCGGAGAGGAGGCCCCCCTCGTTCACAGTGAAGCCGGCACAGGAGTTGGTTGTCCCCGTGTTTCCTCCCGTGGAGCTGCCCCCGAAGGCGCAGGAGAAGCCGCTTCCGATGCCTGCCACACCACAAGCGTTCCCAGCCCCAAAGCTGGCTCCCCTGAGCGACCCTGCGCTGGGACGGGCATAGGACCTCCTGGATCCGCTGGAAAGGCGAAGAGACATGGTCTCGGGGCAAGCGTGTCGCAGAACTGTGTCCTTGAAAGTCAGAATGGAGTGCCTTCTGACGCCGATGGTTTCGTTCGCCTTTTTTATAGACAATTCTCAAGGGTGTCCTACGAAATTCTGCCTACATAGGGGAAAGCCTGGCTTGCCAGCCTCAGCAAGTTAGCGTAATTGGGTGATTTTTTCTAATTAGTAACTTTGTTGGGCTCCTTTCTGTAGAAGGGCAGTTGCCCCTAGCCTGGTGTTTATCTGAGAAATGGATCCGGGTGGAGCAATGTCAGGCTCATTATTACAATTTGAAATTACCAGTGAGTCACACCTCACTTCCATCCTAAGCAGATAACGCTCCTGGCTCTGTCACAGGGCAGGGATTTGGCACCGGGAGTTTTGGGCTATCCCACCAAGGCAGGTTCTGAAGTTTCTGAGAGTCCGCTTTGGTGTTCCCGCTCTTCCTTCCGTTGGTTGAGAGGAGCAGCAGTTCATAATTTCCCAGTCTGGTCCTTCAGCCACTGGGGTTGGTTGGTCCGCTTGTTCTGCATTCCTTCTGTCACGGTTTCCGATGGGAAACTAGCTTCCACTCCGCTGACGTGTGCAGCGTGCCTTGTTGACACTTAGGAGCGAGCATAGTTGTCCTCTCCTCTCATCCGTTTTGGTAATTAGGAACACACCCCCTAATTGCTGTTATGCTTTGTGGGAGTCTGGAAGGACATCAACTTATTTCCTGACCCCACAAAATTCGAGGCTAGCTTGGAAGGAACAATTTCGTCTTTCTGTGTGTGATTTATTTAGCTCAGGCAAAAGCCATGGGATGGTAACTATCCATTGGGTATGGGTTTCAATATATTTATTGAAAACCTAAATACGAAAAGCCCGCATTTAAATGACTGTTTGAAACTATATATGTCCATACATATATGTAAAATATGCTGTTTCATTACATACACACAAGGTGGAATGACTAAGTCCGGTTAATTAACATATTCATCTTCTCACATATTTTTACAGTGAGAACACATAGGATGCACTCAGCAGTTTTCAAGGAAAACATGCGTTGTTTTTTAATGTAATCATCTAATTGTATAATCCTTCTCCTAACTGAAATTTTGTGACCCTTGACCAACATTTCCCCCCAGGAGCTTCCACATGATTAGTGGGGCTGCATGCCTTTCTGTAGCTCTCCTGACAGTTTCTTTAAAGGAATGCCTTTTAAATTAGGCTACTTTTTGTTATTGAGCCGAAGACTTTATATTTTGGATAGTAATTTTTATATAGTTATAATTTATATATAGATTTTACAGTTTATATATTTATAACAGATGAAATGCATATATATTATTTTGTATTTCATGGGATACTAATATTTATATATTTTGGATGCTAACAATCTTTTTAAAATGTATGTATTTATTTATTACAATTCATTCACTTTGTATCCCTGCTGCAGCCCCCTCCCTCATCTCCTCCCAGTCCCACCCATCCTCCCTCTTCTCCCCCTATGTCCTTTCCCTAGTCCCCTGATAGTGGAGGACCTCCTCCCCTTCTATCTGACCCTAGCTTATCAGGTCTCATCAAGGCTGGCTGCATCATCTTTCTCTGCAGCCTGGCAAGGCTGCACCCCCCAGGGAGAGGTGATCAAAGAGCCTGCTGCTGAGTTTATGTCAAAGACAACCCCTGTACCCCTTACTAGGGAACATACTTGGGAACTGAGTAGCCAATGAGCTTCCTTTGAACAGGGGTTCTAGGTCCTCTCCATGCATGGTCCTTGGTTGGAGTATCATCTCTGCAGGCCCCCCTGGGCTCAGGTATTTTGACTCTGTTGTTCTCCTTGTGGAGTTCCTGTCCCCTCCAGGTCTTTCTGTCTCCCTCTTCTTCCATAAGGTTTCCTGCACTCTGCCCAAAGTCTGGCTATGAGTCTCACTATCTCCTTCAATACCTTGGTGGGTAGAGTCTTTCAGAGGTCCTCTGTGGAAGGCTCCTGTCCTGTTCCTTGTCTTTTCCTACTTCCAATGTCTATCATGCTTGCTCTTCTGAATGAGGATTAAGCATGTTCCCTGAGGTCTTCCTTGTTGTTTAGCTTCTTTGGGGCTAACTAACAATCTTATTAGAGACTGACTTCACAGTGTTTTCTTACAGTGTAAGGGCCAGTTCTTTCCTCTGTTCCTTTGTTCTGAGGAACCTTCTTAGTGTTTTTGTAGTCCATTCTGTAATTTTGTATTTGTTGACTATATTTTTAGTTTAGTTTTTTTTCCCCTTTGCCACATGTCCAGAGGACTTAAGTTTGATTCCCAACACCCACATCAGACAGCTCATAATTGCCTGTACCTCCAGTTCCAGGGCCAGTGTCTATGGGCTCCATAGAAATTCACACTTATGTTGCACACACACACAGATTCACAGACACATATATCCACATTATTAAAGATAAAAAATAAATCTAAAAGTGTTTGTCCAGACACACCAGGACATTTTCCCTTATGTTTTTCTTCAGTAACCTTTTATTTTCAGGCCACATATTTAAGCATTAAATCCATTGCAGGTTGATTTTTGTACATAGGACAAGGTAAGGACCTAAAGTCTTCATTTCCTCTCCAGTTTTCACCATTATCTGTTGAAGAGACTGCCCATTGTGTATTCTGTACATGTCCCCCAAAACAAATTGATTGTAAATTCATGGATTTATTTCTGGGTTTTTTCATTTTCTTCCACCAGGCTATAGGTGTGTTTTTGTGTTTTAACATATTTTAAATTACCGACATTGGTAGTAGGTTTTGCGGTCAAGTAATGTGATATCTGTTTATTTTTTTCTTCTAACTGTTCGAAACTATCTGTGGTCTCACATGAACTTCAAGATTGTTTTTCTATCTCTGTGAAAGCTGAAACTGTAGTTCTTAATAAAGATTTCATTGACTGTATAACAGCATTTTAATGACTTCAATTCTTATCGGTAAGCATGATATATAGTTTCATTTATTTTTGTCTTTTCAATTTCTTTTGCAATGTTTTAAAAAGATTTTTACTTACTCTTTTGAGAATTTCATGCAACATATTTTGATATTTAGCCCCCCACCCCCAGCTCCTCCAAGATTTACCCTGCCCTCTACCTCCCCAATTTTCTGTTCTCTTAAAAAAAATAACCCCTTGGCTTCAATTTGTGTTGTTTATATACTCCCTTTGTGTGGGGCCAGGAGCACATACAGGAAGAGACTGCCTATTGGGAGCCATATCCTTAAAAGAAAATGAGTTCTCCCTCCCTTAGACACCATCCAGGGTCTGCAACAGCTCCTGCTTCAGAGAGTTGTTAGTGTAAAGATCCTTCACTTCCGGCATTACATATTTTCACTGGGTACTTTTGTGCTATGATAAAGGGATTGCTATCTTTCTGTGATGCTCTGTTACTGCTGAGGAGAAATGCTGCTGATATTCATGTCGACATTGTTCTCTACTGCTTTACTAAATACGTTTATTAGTTCCAGCAGTTTTTGATAAGGTGTTATACAATGTGTGTGTGCACATGCCGGAGGCCAACATCCTCTATTGTTCTCTACTTATATCTTAAAGATGTTATAATCGTTACCTGTGCACATGTGTATTTATTGCATTTATGATGTGTGTGCATTCCAGAGCATGTGAATGAGGGGAGAGAAGGCAGCTCTACAGAGTTGCTTCTCTGTTTCTAACGTGACATGGATTTTAGGGCTTGAGCTCAGGTCCTCGGGCTGGCATGGTAAGTGCTTTAACCACTGAGCTGTCTTGCCACCTGCCTCTGCTTTAGTCTTTGAGATAGGACCACTTACTGAACCTGGAGTTCTCCATTTTCCCTAGCCTGGCTGGTCAGCATCCACCAGATCCTCCTGTCTCTGTGCCTCCAGCACTGGGATTGCAGACACGTTGCCAAGTCTTGCTTTTACCTGGGAATCCAAACTTTGGTCGTCATGTTTGCACAACAAGAAACTTGCCCACTGAGCCATCTCCCTAACACTACTTAGGGTTTTAAATGAACCATCAGCCACAGCCCGGAGCGATGCTTAGTGGTTAAGAGCAGGTACTTTTCTGTTCCCAGCTCTCCTAATGGGTGTTTCACAGCTAGGTGAGATTGCTGGTTACTATTATTATTGCTGTTGTTGTTGTTGTTATTATCACTTCTCAGAAGGCTGCACAGAATCTTCAAGTACTGTGAGAGCTGGCCGGGAGGGAGGAAGCTTTCCGAGAAATCACTACTGGGATTTCTCTATGTAATATAGCCAGTGTGTGTGTTGTCTTCAACAATAGGTTCTTATCATCAGGTTTTGGTGGGCAACCAGGGGCAATGGCAAAAGTCTGTATTGTTGGGAGGGGTCTCTGGGATACCCTTCACCAACAACTTGGGGGAGAAATCCCATATGTGTGTGTGTATTGCCGGAGCCAGCCAGCAGAATTGAACGGTTTTTGAGTTGGGAGTGAGGATTAAAATTAATAAACTAACACACAACACATGGGACCTTTCTGAGAGGCTCTAGTAGAGACTAGACACCTTGCTTTATTTCAGACTGCTTTTAAACCAGAGTAAAAAGCAGCTCAGCACAATGAGTTAAAGTCACAAGGAGGTGAAACAAGAGGTGTGATTTTTGACAAGCTATCCCACCTGCTGTCACAAACAAAAGGAGATGGACTTGGAAATTCTTTACTGACTCCAGTGAAGGCCTGGTAAAACCAGTCTTTCTGCTGAGATTTAAATATCAAAGCAGTTGCTAGAACAGCGACTCCCAACAATGTACATATATATAAAAATGTACATATATGTATATGTGGGTCTTCACATGGCCTTTCCAAAACCCTTAGCATTTGTTATCTCTCCCTTCACCCTCTCCTCTGCTTTGCTCTCCCAGCCCTCTCCCCACCTAAAGTTCCGTTCTCATTATTCCCTTTCCCCTTTACATAACGCATCTTTAATTTACCTTTAAATTGTTTTAAAAAAGTCTAATCTCCACCTTTCCCCCCTCCTTCTTTTCTTCCTACTTCTCCTCTTCATCCTCCTCTACATTCCTCCTCTGTTGAGAGCCAGGCTGATCCAAGAGTTTCTCAGAGCTCTGATGGAGGTACAAAGAGAATGTTCATTCTGTGTGCGTGCCCAGGAGTAGACTTGGCAAGGCCAGTCTGGGGGCTGGGGCCAAGGCCTTGAAGGAGTTAAGGTTTATGTTTCTGGGAACTTGGCTTTTCCCACTGAAGAGACTGGAATTATCAGTCCCCAAGGCTGTGGTGTGTTTGGTCTATAATGCTCTTGAGATAACCTGTGTTCCCTTTGTACAGCACTGCTTGATTAGTCTCATGCTGACTTTGTCCCATTGTGTGATATCTTCTATTGACTCTGTCCCATTTCTCCCATGGAAATGAGAGGTTCAAAAACTTGAAGTTAATTCTTGGGACTGGGGCAAAGTCACCAGATCACAGTCCTTTAAGAGCAGGGGTCCAGCAGCAGTCCCCCACCCAGATTAATCTTAGGGTGTGACTAGGGTCATGTAGCCCCTAAGAAAGCCCATGGAATGTGTTAACTCCCCCTCCCCCTTGCTATAGCCTAACCTGCATGTAACAGGGCAGTACCGGGGGTCAGGTGTCCCCCAGGTAGCCAGACCTGATCATTTGCAGTTTTGGTGCCTGAAAACAAACCAATCATTTTAAAGGTCAGCTCCCCTAGAAACCCTTTTACCTAATCCTGTAATGCCAAGACTTGCACTTCCCTACTTTCATTTTTGTCCCCTTAAAAACTCTGTTCCCCCAGAGTTGGGGGTCACTTGCCCCTTTGTTCTTGTAAAGGGCAGCCACCCAGCTTGAGTTTGTAATAAAGACCCTCATGTGTTTTGCATTGGACTCAAAGCCAGTCTGGTCATTTGGGAGATCTGGGTATTTCAGAAAGAGCACATAAGATGCTGTCTTTCTTAATAAGTTTGCTTGGCATAAGACTTAGCAGACCTCTGAATTCCAAACTTGTTTCCTTGTTTTCTGACCGCTGGTCCTCTCTCTCAGGACCTGTCACTGAAGAATGACCTGTCGGTCCAGGTCATTCCTCCTCCTTCTTTTTCTTCTCCTTATTCTCCTCCTTGGGTGGAATTTCATATAAGATAGCCTAGAATTTGCTGTGTAATGCAGGCTATCTTCATACTTCTGATGCTCTTGCCTTGGCTTCCGGAATGCAGGGATTAAAGACATGTGCTACCACACCTAGATTCATTTTTCTTTGTTTTTGTTCCTCTGGTTGTCTAATTTCAAATATAATGTTTAAGGAATATTTATAAAGCACTTTTCATAGTGTTCCCAACGCAGAAACAAATTGATAGTAACATGCAGAAAATTCGACAGATATGCTAAAGCTGTTTCCAGTCTGTTGGGATTGTAATAGTGTCTCATGTGGCACAAATTAACTTTTTCTTAGTTACTAGTATGGATGAACTCTTGTAATAAATGTATTTGTAATTTTGAGTTTTGGCACATTTCGCGTACATCTTTGTTGAACAGTTGGTATGCGTTTTTATATTATTTATTTGGATGGATTAAAAAACTGTATCAGCTTTTTAGGACCCATCTTTATTTGTATTTATTTTTGATACAGAGTCTCACTGTGTATCCCTGGATGGCCTGGAACTAGGCCAGGCTGGCCTTGAACTCAAGAGACTGTCTTCCTCTGCCTCCTGTGTCACCATGTTCTGTAAAACCTGTATTTTGCTGCATTGTGGCTTTGCTTTGATCTTCCTGTTGTGGATTTTCTGTTATGTTATTGTTACAGTAGATATTAATGTTAATGTCTATTGTGGTAGGGAGTGGAGAAAGATCTGGGAGTTGGGGAAAGAACATGACAAAATTGTAGGGTATAAAATTCTCAAAGAATAAATAAAAATAAATTACAAAAGAGGAAGAATGAACGTCCAGTGAAATTTTTGTATTGGTGAGACTTTTACTTTTTTGTTTTTTTGCATACTGATTTTTTTAGACACAAGAAAAACTACCTAAAATTTCTTGTCTTCATAAAGCGAATGTGTTTTCATTAAAAAGCGAGCAGTTTGGTGTAATGCTTGTTTTAGTTATAAATCTAACGTAGAGGCAAGCTTATCTATCTGCTTAAGAAGGAGACTGTGAACACAAAAAGCAGTAATTAGCTTATTCTTGGAAATAAAAGGAACACTATTGAGAATAAGAAGGCACCGTGAGATTCCTGGTAGTCCTAAGAAGAAGAGGGTCCAGGGCTGTGATTTCAAAATAGTTAAGTATACTGTGTGTTTTGAGAGAGCTGAGTATGTGTCTCTACTTTTCTGATTCCTAGGACCCAGCAGTTAATATGGGGGAAGAGAAGGGAAGTACTGGAGAGGATTTGGAGGTAAGCTAGGAGAGCAGAAGAGAGTGTGAACAGAGGATAGCCGGGATGTACTAGTAGACGTGCTTTTCATTGGCTCATGGGGTGACCATGTGTGGGAGAACCTGGGGGCAGCAGAATCTTACCCCGCCCCCCGAAAAAAGAATGTGCTTCAGTGAAATTCCTATGCTGATTCTGCTTTGCACATTAGGACTGTGATGGTTAATCGTGGCTTATCAGTTTGATTGGATCTGAAATCAGCTAAGAGATCTACCTCTGGGTGAGTCCATAGATATTTCCTGGAAGGGTTGCTTGAGAGGAGAAATCCCTCTGCCAGAATGGGTGGCACATTCTAGCAGTAGCCTATATATATGAGAGGCAAACTGTTGCTTTTTGCCTGCTTGCCTTTGCCTCAAGCTGGCTAGTGCATCTCTGCTGTTGCTCTTACAGCTTTTGCTCCTCTTGCTGTCACCATCCTTTGCTGATATCAGAACCCAGTTCCTTTGGCCTTCCAACAAGAATTGAAAACCAGTGGCTTTCTAGGAATCCTCCAGTCTTCCAGCAACAGCTTGGGAGTGCTGAAGCATCCAGCCTCTGGAACTAAGTAGCTACTGGGTTCTTACCCTCTTCAAATAAATTCTCTTTGAATATGTGCCCATTCTGTCAGTTTTGCCCTTCTAGAGGTAAATGCAAGGATTCTTGTCACTATGGTGAAGAATAGAAGATTTGGATTTGAATCTAGGTCCTACTACATATCAGCTGTATAGCCCTTGGGGAATTCCTCAATCCCTTTGAATAGCTGTTTTCTCATATACAGACTAAAGATAAAGCATGGAAGTTGTTAATGTTTAAGCGAACATTAAATTGGTTAATGCGTTTGAGCTATATTTAAGCACACTTGCTAACTGAAAGCTATTGCCACTGTGGCTCTGCACCCAGCAGCATTTCTGATCTGACATAATCTAACTCACACTCTGAAATGATAGCTCTGAGGATCGTGGTTGGTGCCATTCATGACGAAAGACTCTGCCAAGGGAACAATCAGCTCTGTCAACATCTGAAGAAACTGTCTACACGTTGGAGTCAATTGGATTATATGGGAGTTAGAAAAAAAAAAAAGACAGCAATCAAGACAGAGATGTACCCTCAGAGGAGCGAGCACTTCTGTTCTGAATCCTATATTGTCTCTGCTCTAGTTTGTTAAAACCCTTCAGTGACGCCTGCCTTGCATGTTGGAGAACTGGGTTATTGCATTGTTGTCTGCCTTACTTGGCCACAAGTAGAAAAACCTCTTTTACTGAATATTCTAGTGGTTTTCAACCCTGGCCGCACTTTCCAAGAAGAATATCATGTCAGAATTTCAGGCGCAATATTATTTTTATTACTGTTTTCATTATTTTTAATTCTTTGAGAATTTATTACATGCACACACTCTATCTTGATTATATTTACCCCCTTCTTCCCATAACACCTCCAAGATCCATGTTCCAGCCCCCTCCCAACTTCATGCCTTCCCCATCAGCTGACAGTATTGCCTCATCTGGGGATTGGGGATTGTGAGCCTCTCCCTGTTTCGTTCAGGTTTGTTGACTGGCGTATTGTGTCCATCTTGTGCGGGCAGCCGCATCTGCTGTGAGTTGATGGGCACAGTGGTTCTGTCATGTCCAGAAGACACTGTTTCAGCCTTGCCCTCCTTGACTTCTGGCTTTTAGAGTCTTTCCCCCTCTTCTGAGATGGCCCCTGAGCTTTGGATCAGGGAATGTGGTGTAGATGTTCCATTTACGGCTGAGCACTGCACGGACATTTATTCTCTTCGTTTTGATGAGTTGTGAGTTTCTTTGTTAATGGTTTTTCCACTGCACAGTGTCAGGCATGGCTGTCACTAAGCTTTAGAAGCCCTGACCTTCTTGAGTGGGGGCAGTTCTACGTTTGCTTTGGGGCTGGGGGGTGGGGAAGATGCATGCATTACGAAGTGGGAGAAGAGCTAAGCAGGTTCAGATTAAAAAACATTCCCTGACCATCCATCTAAGCATCAGAAGAGTGAACAAACCCTAACGACCAATGGATATATTAACTTCTACACCCACAGAAAGCCAAATAGGTCATTTACACATTAACTGGGATTTGGGATGAGGTTAGGGCTAGTGCCCTCTCTGCTTTCTGCTGTTTTTGAGGCAAATGTGTCTGTGAAGTGAAGCACAGTGTTTTCTTATTTGCCATAGTCCTGTGGGGATCAGCTGTGGTAATTGAAAAGAAGCAGAGATTTAAAAATAATCTGCAACAGAAGAGCTTTTTATGAAATGGCTAAAGGTTTACAAGATAATAACAAAAGTTACTAAGATCGTCCCATTTCCTGTAAAGGCTTACCAAAGCACTGGGGCAGAGTAGACATATAGGGACATTATGGTGACACGGGAAGAAAAGGTTGAAAAAAACATGCCTTTCATCCCAGACTCTGACCCAACTCTTCTCCTGAGAAGTCCAGAAACTTCAGAAATCCCTGAGAAGCCCAAATGGCCTGAGACACAGTACACAACTTTCTCCAAAGACACCTGTCAATCCAAATCCTACTTACTGAGGACCAGCATGCTGTATCACCCTGCGTTTCCAACACTCTCACCTCACCTCCAACTCTAAACAACACCCCCATCAATCCATCTGACAGCCTTGTTTACTGAACAGATTTCTTTTGTAAAGTTTTAACCTTGTTATAAGCTGTATCCCTCGAGCAATGTTAAAGAAACAAGGGGGGGGGGCATTTCTTGTAAACTTTAGAGATATAATTTGAGAGGCACCAAAGTCCTATATATGCCTTTGATAAAGTCACCGAAGTGTGACTCTCCCTGGAGGAGCCCACACTGACATTCAGGGACATCGAAAACACCCTCTGCCCTGAACAACTCTCTATCGACCCATGTGCTTAGGATCGAGGTTAAAAAATGCCTTTTAGGAAATCTCCAATTCTGCTTCATCTTGGCTGTCCAGGAAATTCTTTTCCTCTGCCAAAGCCAAGGGTTCTGGTGCCTCCACCTATGTGGCTCATGATAGCATGAGAAAGAAAAAGAAAAGGAAGCCCGCGTCTAGTCCTTTGACTCTTAGGGACAGGCATGGATAGTTTTCGTGGGTTACTTGACCAGTGGGATCTTTCTGAGGCAGCGTTTTGTTTGATGAATGATCTTCCTGTCATTACGGGGCTTTGAAAGGCACCCGCTGCTCCATGGTGATATTGCTGATCTTCGAGGACTTTTCCTCTACCGAGTGCACTCTCAGGGAGAGGAGGTTGCCAAGCTGATCTAGCTCTTCAACCATTGTTCGGACAAACGTTTCTTCTGTTGAGTCTAAAATGAAGGTGGGGAAAGTTCAGTGGTCAGTCTTCACAGGGGAAGGGTACTTAGTCGTGGCAGGTGTGTGTTTAAGGACTGGGGTTTTGACAGTTTGAAGATAACTGAGATGCGATGCTATGCTTAAAGTTAGTGCTTAACAAGACACAGGATCTCTCTCTCTTTGCATTGGGTGCTTGAAAGCATAGATGAAGCATGTATTAAAACAATCAGACATCAGGTAAATAAATATGTCTGGAATAATCAATGCTCTCTTCTTTTTCCCCACCCCATCCCTCCCTCCTTTCCCTCTATTCCCTCCTTCCCTACTTTCCCTTTTAGAAATGGAGGTTGAACCCAGGCACTCAAAACCTGCCAGACCAGGGCTCTATTTCTCACCAGTATGTCCATTCCTCGTTTCACTCTCTATTTTGAGACAGAGTCCCATTAAATCACTCAAACTGGTTTTCAACTCACTTTGTGACTCAGACAAGTCTAGAATTTACAAACCTCCTGCTATAGTCTCCCAAGTACTTGGGGTTATAAGCCTGAAGCACCAGGCCAGGCTATTGACTGCCTTCTTTAAATACCAGCTTGTCTTATTTTAGTGGTTTAAAATAAGCTCTTTACATTAAGTGGTAAAACTGAGAAACAGTGTGTTCTAGGCAATAAAGATATTGAAGGATCCTTCACGACAGTCATTTTATAATTTGATCACATGTGTTATACAGGGATATTAGATATAAATACTAAGAATGGTCAGGTGGATATGGCAGTACGCATGTAATCCTAGCATGTGTTGGGCCAAAGCAAAAATGAGTTTCAGGCCAGTTACATAGCAAAACTTAAGGTAAAAATAAATGCATAAACAAATAATAAATAAATAAATAAATAAATAAATAAATAAATAAAGTCACAATGACCTTACTGGTTCATTCACTAGATCTAAACTCAAAGTAAATTTTTAGTTCATCAATAGGTACATAGTCTAGTAGAGCTGAAGGGGTTTAAAAGGGCTGGGGAGGTGGCTCAGTGACTGATGTTCTTGCTGTGGAAGTGTGTGGAACTTAGTCTAATCCTCGGCACAAAAGCCAGGCATGGCAGTGCACGCCTGTAATCCCAGCACTGGGGGAGGAAGCTAAGGCATTCATTCACTGGCCAGCCAGCCTGGCCAGATTGACACATTTCTGACTACTGAGAGACTCTGTCTCAAAAGAACAAGGTGAGGAGCATTTGGGAAAGACACATGAGGTTGATCTCTGTCCTCCACATGCACAGCAGGCACACACACACACAGACACACACACACACAGCAGGCACACACACATGCATATCAGGTAGACGCACCACACACACACACACACACACACACACACACACACACACACAACTACACTAACTGAACTCCTTCCATACCATTGACGTCATTTATAGGCTTGCCATCCCTTGGTCTGTAAGATGTGGATTCACCTTTTCTGTGAAGAGAGGAGCAGATTATTATATTCTTCTTTCAGTTAGAAGCTCATACATGATAGTGAGTTGTAAATAAGTTTTTTTTTAAACAATTACTTTTAGTTTTATTTATGTGCACGTCTGAGTGTCCACATATATGCAGGTGCCAGTGAAGGCCAGAAGAGGGCATTAGATCCCCTGGATCTGGGGTTACAGGCAATTGTGAGCTATCTGACCTGAGTGTTGGGAATTGAACTGGCTTTTAAATTGCTGATCCATCTCTCTAGCCCTGGAAAGAATCACTTTGGAGTTCTAGCTTCGGTAAGTCTTAAATTGTCTTGTTTTAGAGGGACGTTAGTAAGCTTTTTGCAGCTTCAGCATAGTGACAAGAGATTACGTAGGCGTTTATGGCTGGGCGTCGTCTTCCATCTAGCAACAAGGGAACCCCCAAGTTCATCTTCTGACTTTTCATTCAACAGTTCAGTGCCTGCTCTAAGAGGTGGACTAGGTGCTGTAGAAAAAATAGAGATCTAAGGAATACAGTAGTTTATGGTGTTAGACAGACAACACATTCGTGAGAAAGTTATGTTTAACATCACCTAAAATAAGGAGTGAATGGCCCCCAAATACCGAGGAGGGTACCATCACTGCTGGTTTCTTCTTAGAATATTCCGGAAGGTAGTTACATTCACCACTCTACCATGAGTGCCTACTGGGTTGCCTTGCCCAGCCTTGATGTGAGGGTCTGTGCCTAGTCTTACTGTATCTTGTTATGCTGTGTTATGGGTAGCTCCGGGAGGCCTGCTCTTTTCTTGAGGGAAATGCAGGAGGAGTGGATCTGGGGGAGTGGGGAAGTGCTGGGAGGGGTGACTAAGAGTAACGAATGTATTGGAATAATAATAATAATAATAGTAGTCTGGGGAAGGCTCCCCTGGCTTCAAAGACTGCAGAAGAAGACGGCCATTCCCAGTGTGAACGTGGGTAAGCCTTTAGTAACGGCCGCCGATGTCAGCCTCTGCCACGGCACTCCGTCTGCACGGAGAGGTGTTGTGGGTGAGAACAGTATGGTTTTGGTTGTATTCACAACTTTATCAAAAAGCTAACAGTGGTTCAAAGAGGTTTAACCACGTGTTTAAATTCAGTCAGGATGTGGCTCACACCCAAGACTGCAATACTGGGGTTTTTGGGGTCTTGGCTAACCAACTCTGGTATCTCTCTAATGACATCTTCTTGGGAGGCACCTGAGCTCACTGCTATACCACCAATGCAGTGAGGTATTTTCAGCCATCGTTCTGAGCCTGGACAGGGGGTATGTGTCAGGTAATAAAGCAGGTTGAGTTGAGAAGAAATGTATTTAAACACAAATATAATTTTTAAAAAAGCATTTTTTCCTTGGACCAGAGTACTGGGACGACCAAGTGTTTTGTGTTTAACTGTCACTTATATAATTAATGCGTGCAAATGTGTTCCATGCTTAGATCTTTGATTTTTAGGCTGTGTGTGTGGCTCATGCCTATAATCCCAGTACTCAGGAGGCCAAAGCAGGAAAATCACAGAGTTCGGGGTCTGTGCTACATAATGAGATACTGTCTTAGAAATCATCATCATCATCATCAAAAACAACAACCACCACAATACTCAAGCTAAAAGAAACTCCTGAGTTTTCATTTTTAAATCTCTGTCTGTTTTCGTTTCACTGGATGCAATAACGTAATAACTGAAGGTGCATATATATATATATATATATATATACACATATATATGATTTTTAAGAAGTTCTAGGATGTTCTATGTATGCTACATATTACCAAATAAATAGAACATATACTGACTATGTGATCTATGCCTTGCTTCTGCAGCGAGCACATAACATACTTGTGTAATACGTAACACATGTGTAATAAACACACACAAAGCCCTAGTCACCACGTGGTTAGTTGTCTCGTTAGTACTCACCGATCCTCTCTATCCAGGAGGGCGCAGTACGTGTCAATCTCCTTCTCTAGACACGTTTTGATCCCGAGCAGCCGCTCGTGCTCCAGCTTCTGGCCCTCTGTGTCCGCGCGGATCTGCTGCAGCTGCTCCTCCCGAGCCACGATCTGCTCCTGGATGTGCTGCAGCTGAGTGTAGTAATTCCCTTCAGTCTCAGCCAGTGAACTCTCGTAGGACTGTTTCTGAGAGAAGAGCCGAGTGTAAGGCTTGAACAAGCAAGGGAGGGCGATGTGTCCGTACGGAAATATTCTCAAGAGAAGAATGTCGAGGTTTTGGGGGCTGGTGTGTCAGAAGTAATGTCTGTGGATGGAATTCCTGACACTTAGTAGGACACACTGTAGTAATTTTAATTATGTGTGTATACTACGTTTAGTTTTGTAAACATTCATCTTAGAGGCGCTGGAGAGATGGCTCAGCAGTTAAGAACATTTACTGCTCTTGCAGAGGACCTGGGTTCCCAGCGCCTTCGTGGTGGCTCTCAACCACCTGTGCCTCTAGCACCAGGATACTTGACATCCTTTTCTGACCCCCACAGGCACCAGACGCACACAGGATGTGTGTACATATATGTAGGCAAAACTCCCATGGATATAAAACAAAATATTAAAAAATATCCGTTGTCTAGATGTATTTACTTCCCTATGCACCTATAATGTTATGTTTTGGATGCGAGTGTGTCCCTCAAGCATTCATGTAAGGAGCTTGGCCTTGGTGTGATGGATGTTTGGATAGGTGAGGACCTTTAAGTGAGAGGTTCAGTCACCAAGGGCACTGCTCTGGGAGTAAATTGATTTAAATTCTAGTTAGTTCTCCAGAGAGGGTTATTTTAAAAGAATTGAGCGTGGTGCCCTCCTATGCTCTAGCTTCCTGTCTCACGATGCTCAGACTTCTCTCAGGATGCCACTCGCCATGACATAATGTAGCCAGGGAGGGCCTTGCACAGTTGAGGCTGAGCTGCTTGGGCTGGCTATGAGTAAGTAAACCCCCTTTCTGTACAAAATACTCTGCTTGGGCTCTTCTGCTGCCACCTTGGAGAGCGTGCCGACGCACACCTTCAGCAGCGTTCTCACGTACCATCGCCGTGAGGGACTGAAGTTCTATTTCTAGAGTCTGCAGACTGCGTTTCAGTTCCATCAGCTCGTTTCTGGCTGCCGTGGCTGCTCCTGCATCGTCTGAAATCTGTTGCTGCAGAGATGCGCTCTGAGGAGGCATTACCAGAGGGTTAGGAACCTGCCTGACTGTTTACCAAACTAGCCCCTCCAGCGTCCCCCGAGGCACATGTACCTTCTCTTGAAAGCAGGCCTCTGCATCTTTTCGGTTCTGCTCGGCCAGATCTTCATATTCGGCCCTCATGTTGTTCAACATGGCGGTTAGATCCACACCGGGGGCCGCGTTCACCTCCACGTTGATGTTTCCCCCTGATGCGTTTTGCAGGACTTCCATTTCCTGGAAAGGGGAGGATACTGATTGACATCCACATCCTGGTATGGACTTGAAGAAGGAACTCCGGGTGCGCAAGGCTGTTCCGCAGGCTTCCTTACCTCCTCATGGTTCTTCTGTAGGTAAGTCAGCTCCTCGCTCAGAGCCTCGCGTTGTATTTCCAGGTCGGTTGTGGCAAGTGTGAGCTCTTCCAACACTCTGCGAAGACCGTTGGTGTCAGCTTCAGCACTCTGGCGCAGGGCAAGCTCATTTTCATACCTTGAAGGGCACGGAGGTGTTTTAGAATTGTGATTCCAAGCAGGTATAACTTCCGAGGGGGAAGGGTGTGTGGTCTGCATGTGTTTCTGAGGCTTCTTGCAATGGCAAACTATTTAAGACAGTTTGAGATACCTTTTGGTTTGTAAGTCCTGCTTTTTGTGTGTACATGTTTGCATGTGCTTGTACAGATGCATGAGTAGGTCAGAGGTCAATATTGGGCGTCTTTCTCAATAACTCTTCACCTGCTTTGAGACAGGGGCTCTCACTGAACCTAGAGCTCACTGGTTTGTCCAGACTGCTGGCCAGCAAGCCTCTCTCTCTCTCTCTCTCTCTCTCTCTCTCTCTCTCTCTCTCTCTCTCTCTCTCTCTCTCTCTCTGTGTGTGTGTGTGTGTTTTGTTTGTTTTTGAGACAGAGACTCTTGGTGTAGCCCTGGCTGTCCTGGAGCTTGCTCTGTAGATCAGACTGACCTCAAACTCAAAGAGATCCTTTTGCCTCTGCCTCCCAAGTTGGGATTAAAGGCGTGTGCCACCACCACCCGGCTGTGTCTCCATCTCACCGCACTGGAATTACTCGGGTCTGCTGCCATCCCTTTCTTTGTAGGTGCATGTTGAGGGTCTAAAGCCCGGTAGACCCTCACGATTTTGTGGTAAACCCTTTACCAACAACCCAGCCCCTATAAACACATTATTTTAGAGGTATTATTTCTTTACAGTTGATCTTTGCCATGTCGGAGTAAAAAGGTGTCAGATTAAAAAAATTATGATATATCTTTTTATAGGGATGTATTCAATTCTACTACTTTGTTGATCTAGAATAGAATGACTTCATTAAAATTGTTTGGTTTGGAGGGCTGGAGGGATGGCTTGGTGGTTAAAAGCATTTGACTGCTTTTCTGGAGTACCCACGTTTGATTCCCAGCAACCAAATGGCAGCTAACAACTGTCTGTAACTTTGGTTTCAGTGGATCCAATGCTCTCTCTTGCCTCCAAATGTACCAGGCACACAAGTCACACACAGACATATGCAGGCAAGACACCCATAGACATAAAATAAAACACACACACACACACACACACACGCACACAAATAGGTTTTAAAAGCAAAAGGTACATTCCTTAGTGCAGCTGTGGACTTCACTTTGCTTCCACCTACTTCATCTTGAAGTCATCCGCTGTGAGCCTGGCATTGTCGATTTGAAGAATAAGGTTGGCATTGCAGGTGGTCATAGAAACTATCTGAATGGGACAGTCAAGGGACATAACAACGTCAGTGTGAATCTGTCTTGGGCATTTGTATTAGTTAGTATCTTTATTTGGATACTCAAAGAACCTTCATTTTGGGGTGTAACGCAGTGGTAGAGCTCTTGCTTAGCATATCAGACAAATAATCAAAAGCAAGCAAGCAAACAAACAAGAACCATTATTTCAGTCAGATAATAAAGAACCCCACAGATAGCTTCACAGTTGCTCATCAAGAACTATGAGTTAAATATCAAAGCAAAAAAAAAAAAAAGTAATGCAGCATCCCTGTGGATATTGAACCTAGAGCCTCAGGCATGCTGGGCTAGCACTCTGCTTATGAACCACATCCCAAGCTCTCGTTTTCGTTTTTAATTTTGAGGCAGGATCTCATTAAATTACCGAGGCCGCCATCCAATTTGTGATCCCCTTCCTTTAGCCTCTGGGGTGGCTGGGATTACAGGACTGTGCAACCAGGCCTGGTTCTGTCATATTGATGTTGAGGCCTTTTCTCTTCCACTGTTTGGTTCTACATTTTTTTTTTTTAAATTGCCAGGCGCCACCCTCAACTCTGGGACCAAAGAGTGAGCAAATTTGCACACCCCATAAACTTGCTAAGTGCATTTGAAATGAATGAATGAATTAAGCTCATTTATGATACTGGAGATTGAACGGAGAGTCACAGGCATGCTTTTTTTTTTTTTTTTAATTGAGATAGGGTCTTTAAGTTCCCAGGCCTGCCTCAATCTGTGATCCTTCTGTCTCAGCCTCGGGAGTGGCTATGATGACTGATGTGTGCCGCCACACCTTACTGCTAAGTACTTTTTAAAATTTCCTTTGCTTTCAGTTATGCCCACCCCATGCCTACAGCCACAGGATGGGAACCTGCTGCTTCTTACCTGTTGTTTCAAATCCTCAATGGCTGAGAAATACCCGCTGTAGTTGTGGTCGAGTCCACGGCCACTGCCAGGCCCATATTTCTCACACCAGCCCTCGATCTTCTTCTCCAGGTCCGTGTTGGCCTTCTCCAGAGCACCCACATGGTTCAGGTACAATGCCAGGCGCTCATTGAGGTTCTGCATGGTCACCTTCTCATTTCCAGAGAGGAGCCCAGGCTCGTTGCTAAGGAAACCGACGCTAGTTCCCCTACTTGAGCTCTCATTGTCTCTGCCAAAGCTTCCTCCAGAAGAGATGCCCCCAAGGGTGCAGGAAAAGCTGCTTTCTGCTCCAGGCCCGACACTCACATTCCCAGCCACAAAACCTGCCCCTCCTCTGGACAGCCTGACAGACCCAGCTCGTGAACAGACCCGGGATCCCCCAGAAAACCGAAAAGACATGGTGACAGCCCAGCCCGGCGACCTTCTTCCCCAGAGAGGCGCAAAGCCAGTTTATGTATCATGGGGAGACAGTACCACGGGCTTTTATAGGTTCAATCTCAGCTCCCTTGATCTGTAACAAAACTTTATTTGTGTCCTAATTGCTGTTTTTCATAATTGGGTGATTTTTAATGGTGCCCGGCAGGTGGTGAGGCATCCTCAGGAATTTTTTTTTTTTTTTAGTGTAGGAAAAAGGTGCCGGAGACAGTGATCCTAATTCATAGCTTTGCAGTGTTAGTAACACTAAATCATAGCCCCAAGATCACAGAGAGGAAACTATCATGTGTCACCAGGACGAGACTCTGCATCTTTTTGACCCCTGGGAAAAGGAGGAGATGCTCCCCCCCCCCCCCAACCCATGTAACAACAAAAAATTTCACATTTGAAATATTTGCTTCCCGTGTTAAAGGAATGCACGAGAATATCTCAATTGTCCTATTTTTGCCAAGAGTCTTCCTTCTTTTTGAGGCAGAAACTCTCCATATTTAGTGATCTTTTGCTAGCTAGTAAGAATTCTTGAACTAATCTATTTTTCCAGGTACACCTATATGAATATTCATGGGTGTCGGCATGTGCAGGTGCCTATGTCTGTGTGTGCATGTATGTGTACACAGGTATGGAGGTCAGAGGGCAAATTTGGGTGTTGTTCCATCGTTCACCTTGTTTGGTTTGGGGGATGGGGGTCTCATTGGTCTGGCATTTGGGAAGTAGACTAGGCTTGCAAGCCAGGGAAGCCCAGGATCCGCAGGTCTCTACCTCCCCTGTGCTGATTGGCAAGGATATGCCCAAGCTCCTGGCTTTTTTTCACACAGCTCTTGGTGAGTCTAACTTATGCCCTCATACTTGCACGGCAAACCCTTCACTTACTGAGCGGTCTCTACACTTGTTTGTAGTAAGTTGAAAACGAGTAACAGAAGTTCTATAACAGCTTGCTTGTCAGCTTTGCTAAAGTACATGCAGATATGTGGGGGCTGGTGGGGACTTATACCGAGATTTTTCTTTCTTCCTTTTTGTTGACCAATTGGAATGGGTCTCACGTGGCTGAGGCTGACTTTGAACTCCAGTTATCCTCTCTCAGCCGTCTGCATGCTGGTATCATCTGAGTGCTGCTGAGATTTTATTTTTTTTTTTAATTTGGTCTAGGAGTAGAACACCAATCCAACTAACTGCCGAGGTTCCAAATTGTTTTCCTTAAAGTGGTTAATTCTGAGAGAATGTCTCACTGTTTAGCCTTGGCTGGCCTGGACCTTACTATATAGACCCAACTGACCTTGAACTTGTCTCTTTCTCCTGATGCCTCTGCCTCCCCAAATGCTGAGGTTACAGGCATGTACCACCCCCTCTGTCATGGTCCTCAGCTTTCATTTGTGTACAGAAAGCCTCTTTGAGACAAGCTTCACGCTGATCAGTGGGAAATGAAATATATGGAGGAGAGGGCTGTTTCCACCACTGTCTAGGAAATCCATCACAATCTGGTTCCTGGGAGATGGGTTGTCACAGGGAAGCATATGCTTTCTTCTTTTCCATGAAACCCTTGGAAAACTAGTCATTCTCTTTTGTGCTTCACTTCCCTAAGAACAAGTGAATATAATCACATCCAACAATGTCAATCGAAGGCTTCAATGGGCAGCTCCAATAATGAGTGACTATGAGACAGTCTGAAGGACACAGACACACTCTCTATATATGTGAATTATTTGTATTATTATAATAAGGTGGACATGTCAGATGGGCAGGTTGCTATCACTTATGATAGGTACAAATTGATTGGTCAACTGATTGCAGGGTTTAGTTCTGAAACATGAGTTCTTTCCCAGATGAGATTTTTTCAGTGTTGTAGACACTGAATTTTGAGAAATATCAGATGTTTGTTACTACAAGGCAGGAGCTATTCAGTGGACTAAAATGCATCAATTAAAAAAGCATGGATATTTAAAAATAATACAAAATTGTAATTCATAGAATTATACTATAAGATTTATAAATTATAGTTAGGGAATTGTTAGTGATTTTTGCCACGACCTGGCCAAACTTTTACACCTTTTGCCAATGTTTCCCATGAATGAAACAACCAAAACAGTGTGTAGGCAAAGTAATAGTAAGACTTGATTTTTTTTTTTTTTTAGATAAGAGTTCTAACGAGACTGCAAAGTGTTATTAACACAATCCATTTATCTCCAGGTAGCTTATAAATACTAATTAACTTATCTTTGGTGGACTAAGTTGAACATATATTATTAGGGCCATTTTGGAGATGAGCTGGCTCTGGAAATAACAGAGCCACATAGATCACAGACTTCTCTATCAGAGCAGGATGAGTGATGCTTACCTCTGGGAAACACTCGGTGTTCCCGCATACGCTCTTCACTTCTCTTCAGCACAGAGTTCTTGTAAATGAATACATTTTAAAGTCTATTTCTTTTTTGTGTGTGTATTAATGTTTTGTCTGCATGTATGTCTGTGTGCCACTTGCCTGCCTGGTGGAGATCAGAAGTGGTCGTTGGGTTCCTTGACACTGGAATTACAGATGGTTGGGAGCTGCCATGTAGGTGCTGGGAATCGAACCCAGGTTCTCTGCAAGAAGCAGCCAATGCTCAAAACTGCTGAGCCATTTCTGCATCCCTCCAAACTAGAACTCTAAAAGTGCAAACATACCTTATTTATACTTTTGTTTATATTTACACTTTTCTGGATGTGAAACACGACTTGAACAAGTTCCCGGGTCACTTCTATCAATGTCCTTGTCTTCAGATTACGTATTCATGGTCAGAAAGCAGTGCACAGTGGTACATCACTCATTATTTCTTGAGAATCTACTAGGTATTAAAGCATTTTATGCACGTTGCTAGTGTTTGAAGAAATTAAACTGAATTGAACTTGAACTTATATGCTGTTTCGATGTCTTATTTCAGGATGAAGCCTTTCACTGTTGCCTTGCTCTAATGATTTTACGACAAGCCCACTGCTAACACATGTATTGTTTAGCTTCAGGTAGTCCACTGTTTAAAATGCAAACTCTAGGGGCTGATGAGATGGCCCAGCAGGTGAAGGCACTTGATACGAAGTCTGAGGACATAAGTTCAGTTCCAGATGGCAGAAGGAGAGAACTTACACCACCAAGTCCAGCAAGTTGTCCTCTGACTTTTGAGGTATGTCCGTGTGGTATGCTGTGTCCACACACCCACACTCACACAAAATGAATAATAATTTTTTTAAAGACTTTAAAGATACATACGTTTTGTTCCTGTTGGCTGTCTTAGAAGAGCACTTCTAGTAAAAAAAAAAAACCCTTAATGTATGTATCTATCTATATATATGTTTGTGTGTATGTACTTAGAGTGGGTGTGCGTGCATGTGTGTGATGCAATGGGCACGTGGAGATGGCAAGGATAACTCTCAGGTGTCAGTTTTCTCTTTCTGCCACTTAGAGCCTAGGGATCCAACTCAGGTCACCAGACTTGGGGGCAAGAGCCTACTGAGCAGCCTTGCTTGCCCAGAAAAACACTTGAGCATGAGCAAAGTTTGTTTTGCCCCTAGATCACTCATGTTCCACCAACCCCCCCTTCCCCTGCCCCGGATTAGATTGTGGTGAGTTAGCTCCTCCCCAAATGGCTTCTCTGGTTTGGGAAAGAGGTGTCAATTAGAGACAGCAAAGAAGGGTAGAGTCACAGAGCTCTTGGTTCTCACCAGCATGGCATTAGGTTGTGTCTAGGTACAGGCCGTGAGTCAGACTGCCTGGATTCCAGCACCTCAGGTTACTAGTTGTGTGACTCTGGGAAAATGACCTCACTCTCTGACTCAGTTTCCTTACTCATAAAATGATGGTGCCCATGGTATCTACCTCACAGGGCTGCGGTGGGGACCAAATGGTTTTTAGACAGCGTTTAGTACAGGGCAGACCTGGCTATCGCTTATCACCAATCCTTCCTTAGAAGCTGTAGTTTAAAAGCCACAAACGCCCCCGCCAATGCTCTCAACTTGGTTCTGATAGAGTTTGTTTGTTTGTTCTGTTTTGTTTTATTTTTCCCTTGTTTGGGATGAGTTGGTGATGAAGCATCCCAAACACTGGAGAAATCCAAGCTAACTATTTAGTCATTAAAAAAAAAAAAGCTGCAAAGAATTTTAAAGAATGGTTTAAAATTCACAACAAAATTCAGATTTTCCACATACTCCCCTTCTTCACACATCACCTCCTTGCTTATCAATGGCCCTTAAGGGCCCACATTAATTCAGGAGCAGTGTTTTTTTTTCCAATGATCATTGACACGTCGTGTTCACCAGAGCCCGTGGCTCACATTAGACGAACCCTGTTGATTGGACAATTGCATATTGATTGAGGCATGCCTGCTCACGGTAGCATAAGGGTATTTGCAATTGTCCCACGAGTCCCTCTGCTCCCCATTTATTCCTCTCCTCTCAGTCCTTGGCAGCCACGGACCCATGTTCTATTTCCATGGTTTTGTGCTCCTCAGGATGTCAGAGAGCTGGACTCCTACATGATAGAGTCTTTCCAAATAAGCTTCTTTCACTTAGCAACACACCTTGAAGTTTCCTCTCTGTCTTTTCATGGCTTGATGGCACTAGTTAATGGCCCATTGTCTGGATCTGCCATCATTTATTTATTTTTTTTCACCCACCCACTGAAGGGCATTTGGTTTGCTCCTACATTTGGCCAATTAATGAATAAAGCCACTGTACACATCTTTGTACAGTTTTTTTAAACAAAGATTTATTTTTATGTGTACCTGTGTAGGTGTGAATATATGTCACATGTATTCTGATGCTCACAGAGGCCAGAGGAGGATGCTGGATCTCCTCTGTTACAGTGTTTGTGAGTTACAGGTGTTTGTGAGCCAGCTGACACGGGTGCTGGGAACCAGACTCCGGTCCTCTGGAAGAGCAGCGAGTGCTCTTAACCACCAAGCCATCTTTCCAGCCGCTCCGCTGCAGGTTTTTGTGCGGAGACGTTTTCATCTCCTTTAGATAGAGGAGTAAGGAGTCAGTGGATCAAATGATCAGAGCATGTTTGGCTCTGTAAGAACCCCGCTGAACTGTCTTCTACAGTGGCTAAGTAGTTTTTGACTATGGAACTCTGTGGAGAGAGATGTATTCTTTTTTTTTTTTATGGTTTTGATGTGAAAGTACAGGGTGTAAAAAGTGTTACTCAGAAAGTTAAGTGAGCGTGTGTCTGTTTCAGGTTCACCTGGGTATTTTGTTTTATTTGTATGTTTGAAGCTAGGCCCTGTGTAGTCCAGGTTGTCTTCTCTATGTGGCTAAGGATCACCTTGAGCTTCTGATCCTCTTACATCTCCCTCCCAGTGTGTGGGTACAGGTGTGTGCCACCACACCCAGGGCTTACATGATGCTAGGACAGAGCCGAGAGCTTTGTGCGTGCTTGACAAGCACTGTACAGAAAGCTGCACCGAAGCCCCTATTTTTCAATTAATTAAGTTTTTACGTATTCTTGAGAAGTTCATACAGGTAGATAATGAAATATGATACCATCTTCCCATTTCAACTGTTCCTATGTCTCTCACATGGCGGTTCACATGAGAAATGTTTTTGGTCTCCATTGGATTACAGTGGTTTGCGGAGGGTTAAGAAGCATGGCCTTAGCTGGGGTGTGATGCCACACATCTTTAATCCCAGCAGTCTGGTGAGTTCGAGACCAGCCCAGTCTACAAAGCGAGCCCAGGACAGCATGGCCTTGCTGGAGGAAGTATGTCTCTGGGGGTGGGATTTGAGAGCCTGAAGCTTATCACTTTCAGTTCATTCTCTCCCTTTTGTGCTTGAGTTTCAAGATGTAAGCTCTCAGCATTCTGCTTCAGCCACCATGCCTGCTAGCTTTGCCCTGCCACTGTGGACTCTCACCCTCTAAAGCCAAAAGAAATTCTTCCTTCTGTAAGTTGCCTTAGTCATTATATCACAGTGACTGAAAATTAACTAATATATAGTACATATATTATATCCTCCTCCTCACGTTCTGTCCAGAGGGGCATGGGTATAGGACCATCCACGGGAGCATGGGGACCTGCCAATGGCCATGTCTGCAATAAAGAATTATTCTCCCTTCCCCAACAACTCTCGACTGCCAGCTGCCCCTTGAAAAGGGGTGGTCCCTGGTGACTCATCTACTCCATCTCTGCTGGGACTTAGCTGACTTGATCTTGTGTAGGTAGCCATGATTACCTACTCGGCTCACAGCTGGGAGTTCATGATGCAGGATCCATGTCAAGTCCGGGAGACAGCATTTCACAGTGCTCCTCGCCTTCCTTCAGCTCTTAGCTTCTTTCCACCCACTCTTCTACCATGTTCCCTGTTCCTTGAACGCTCACTCACCTGTCAGCCATCCATCACCTTTTTACCTAACGGAGCCGCCCTGGGTTCCTGAGCATAACAGCCCTGTCATGTCCAACATTGGTCTGCAGCCAGTCTTCTGCTACCTCTGGCTCTTAGTCTTTCTGCCCGCTCTTAATGTGATTTTTTTTCTCTCTCTCTCACTTCTCTTAAAACAACCCACATGTTTTGTTGGACTCCCGAGGTGGGGAGACCCTCTGTTCCTCGGGATAGGCGCCAGACCTCAATAACCCACAAAAACAGAACTCTTGATACAAACAGCAAAAGGTTTAATTAGTAGCCGGCATGCCGGTGCTCCGTATATGGCTCCCACACAAG
>CM053746.1:20786646-20797878 GCA_028658305.1 Pachyuromys duprasi | reverse complement strand
AAGGGACTTCCCTAATGGCAGTCTGTGATTGGCTGTGCCCAGGTGTGCTGACTAGGGGATGGTTAGAGATTGCATCCATAGCTACAGAAGGCCGTCTCTTAGAAACGTTTCGTATCAGATCCGGGTTTGGTAATGATTAAAGCTCACAAGTCTCAGTTCCCATGGTTAGGGCCAAGTTAAAATTTTTCATCCTTACAGTTTCACCTTTCCTTTGTTTTAAATGTTTCTGACTTTTATTTGTATTTTATGTGTATGAGTGTTTCGCAAGCACGTATGTGTGTGCACTACATGTGTGCAGTACCTAAGGAGGCCCAGAAGAGTGACCATGTGGGTGCTGGGAACTGAATCTGAGCTATCTCCCCAGTTCCAGGAACTGGCTTTCACTTTTTTATTAGTTGTTTTATTTTCATTGCCTAGCCCGCAACCTTTGTATGCCCAGTATGTGTGGAAGGATGGAAGACAAATTCTCATAGGAACATGACAAAGACTACAACCACCATGTAGCCAACTTGTTTCTAACTTGCAAAGAGCAAGTTAAAGGGAGAATTTAGCTTCCATGGGAGGATGTACTTAAAATGCAGTGACAGACCAGATCCGGGCAGGATGGCTTGCAACAGGAAGACATTTATTGAAACAGCACCAGAGAGAAAGCTAAAGAAATGCTGCTAGTCTAAAAGGAGCTTGCTTCTCTCACTGGGAGAGAAGCAGAAACTTAAGAGGGCCCTACTTAGGAAAACCATTTAGATTTGGTATTTTCAATTAGGGCTCTTGATTTTAGAGGGCGGAGCTCAGGAGGGCATCCTCTGTTCATTCTTGCTGACTTTGGTGGCTTTCTCTTCCAGGGTGTGAACTCGGGAGGAGAGAACCTTGCCTCGGGGATCTAATTCTTCAACAACAGTTTTAACAATCGCAGTTCTGGATGAATCTAAAACCACACAGACGAAATCGTGTTAAATTCACAGGTGGAGCACACTTAATCCCAGCACTCGGGAGGCAGAGCTGCTCTGAGTTCAAGAGCAGCCTAGTCTACATAGAGAGTTCCGGGAAAGCCTGGGCTACACAGAGAGAACCTACCTCTCCCAAACAAAACAAAACAAAAAGAAACATATTTAATAAAAAAAGACAGAAAAAGAGGGAAAGGGGGGCTGCAGAGACGGTTCAGTCTGTAAAGTGCTTGCTTCATAATGAGGAGGACTTGAACTCCATCCCCAGAAGCCACATAAAACAAGTCACTTGTCATTCTAGGGCTGGGGAGGTGGAGACAGGAGGATCCCTGCGGGTCTCTGGCTGGCCAGGCTCACCCACTTGGCAAGCTTTAGGCTCGTAAGAGACCCCATCTCAAAGAAAAAGGTGAACCATGGCTTAGGAATACTTTTTGAGGGTGTCTGGCCTGCATAGACGGGTGCACTTGCACACAAGCACACACAGGAGAAGAGGGAAGAGGAGAAGGAGGAGGAGAGAAGGAAAGAGAGGAGAGGAAGAAGCCACTGAATGCCTCAGGATTTTTATTTACCCTTTGTCTGGTTTCCGGATCCCCCTTGGCCTTTTGACTTAACACAAGAGCTGTAAGGGGAGGAAAAAGTTCGGCATTAATTTCATCCATGTCTTTTGTTAAAGCCACCGAGAAGCACAGACTTACAGAAGGAGTTCATTGAGTGGGGAAATAAAGCTGGGGGTTGGGTGGGCGGGGCATACGTCCACCCGATCGGGACTTGGCTCAGCTCCAAAAGATGTTTAGGGCCCTAGAGGAGCAGTGCCTACCCCTCGTCTCCGTCAATGAGGCGGCAGTAGGTCTCGATCTCCTTCTCCAGGTGGGCCTTGACGTTCAGCAGCTGCTCATACTCCAGCTTCTGGCCCTCGGTCTCCGTCCTGACCTGGTGCAGCTGCTCCTCCAGGGCGCCGATCTGCGCCTGGATCTGAGCCAGCTGCGTGCAGTAGTTGCCCTCGGTCTCTGTCAGGGAGCACTCCAGGGAGTGTTTCTGTGGTTTGGGAAGAGGGTATTGTAGAAAGCGTCACTGTAGCGATTCAGAACAAAGCAAGTCTCTTAGGAGAGAGTTATCCTTACAGGAGGCAATCCATCATATCCGGGGCTGTGGTGACAATGGCTGTCGGTAAAGCGCCTGCCACCCATGCATGCACAACCGAGAGCAATCAACAACAACTACATTAAGAAGCCAGGTATGGCTGTGTGTTTGTAATGCTAGTGCTGGGGAAGTGGAGACAGGATTTCTGTGGCTTGATGATCAGCTAATGTGGCCTAACCTGTGAGCCCCAGGTCCCCTGAGAGCCTGTGCCTCAAAAACAAAAACAAAAAACATGGCGCACAGCTCCAGAAGAACAGCACCCGAGATTGACCTTTGGACTTCACACACATGTACACACATTTACACCCACATCTGTACCATACACAGGAACACACACCGCACATATACACAGACACTCATATCCATCTGTAAGATTCCGTTTGTGGGGCTGCAGAGATGGCCCAGTGCTGAAGAACACTGGCTGCTCTTCCAGAGGACCCGGGTTCAATTCTGAGCACCCACATGGCGGTTCACAACTGTCAACAGTAGCAGTGGATCCAAATCCCTCACACAGACATACATATAGGCCAAACACCAGAAAAAAAAAAGTTTTCATTTGTTCACTGTTAGTGATAGATACCATACTATTTGATAATGATGCAGATGGTGAGGAATGGTCCCTGTCAATCCTGAAATGCTAGAAAAAAAATGAAACTGTTTCCTTCTACCACATACACCAATATATGCTGCCTTTGTAGGGTGTGGCAAAGCCTCCAGTTCTCTCAATGAAGTCCCCCTACACTTTGCTCCCTCATAGTGAGTCACGTGAAGTCCCTGTCTCCTGCTGATCATTCCTCTTTCTATAGTCAGCTGTATAAACCAGTGTATACATAGAATGGCCCAAGAAAAGCGCTACCCTCTTAACTTTTAAACTGTCTAATTGCTTGGCTTGTGAAGTCAAAGGAGTCTCTATAGAACAAGAGGGAACACCTGGTACAATGTTACATGGAATGAAGATAACAGTATCTTTTTTTTTTCTTTTCCCTTCCTTTTCTTCCTTCCTTCCTCTCTTTCATTCTCTTTCTTCTCCCTTTCTTTTTTTTTTTTTGAAGCAGAATCTCTCTACACAGCCCTGGCTATCCTGAAACTCGATATGTAGACCAGGCTGGCCTCAAACTCACAAATATCTCGCCCGACTGTGCTTCCCGAGTCCTGGGATTAAATGCGTGCACCACCATCACTGCCCAGACATCAGTATCTTACTGAACCTTTTTGTAGCCAAATATTTTCATATAGTCATTTCTTGAATGACTTTTACACACATTCACACACAGCCGTGCATTCTTTTGTGGGTTAAAGCTGCAGTTTTCCTAGCCATAGGTGGAAAGGGACGGACTCAGGTTAGGCAAGTTGGAGAGGAAGTCCCATTCTTCCTCTCTGTTTGCGCAACCCTGGGAATTGCTTCTCCTTGAATCTGATTCTTGTTTTGGAGATAATGAGTTGTGAGGACTGCCTGTCTGCGCCTCAGGGGGGTATTGTGGACTAACCAGTGAGTGAAAGACTGGGCAAACCCTTAGTGAGAAGGGTGATTATTATTGTCATTAGGCACGGTTCGCTTTAGACTCAGCCTTCACACCTCTGCTTTGCTTCTTATTTATGCCACTTAAAAGGAACTTAAGTGCTCTTAATTAACTGACTGATGGGAAGGCCAGGTGGGGAAACCAAGGAAGATATTTTTGCGCTGCACAGATGAAAGTTTTGATCTGTTGACTCGGGAGAGAAGAGTCATGGTAGAATTAGCTTTCTTATGGAGCTCTTTAAAATAGTTGTATTTACTGGTTTCCAGGGCTTGTTAACATCTAGGCATGGTTTTCAAGCAGATGTCAACATAGTAATCAGTGTCTAAAATCCCAATTGTTGCAACACTACCAGCATGACAATTCTTTTGAGATTTTCTCAACTTCTAAAGCAGATCTGCCTGGTCTTTGGTACTCACCATGGCTAAGAGGGACTGCAGCTCTATCTCCAGGGTTTGGAGAGTCCGTTTCATCTCAGTAAGTTCGTTCCTGGCTGAGGTGGTAGCTCCAGCATCGTCTGAAATCTGCTGCTGCAGGGAAGCGCTCTGCAAAGTCAGGAGCCCGTGTCAGGGTGGGGACAGCGGCATCCGCACCCGGTGCCAGGCAAGTGCCAGCAAGCCTGGCTTTACCTTCTCCTGGAACCAGGCCTCGGCGTCCCTGCGGTTCTGCTCGGCCAGAGCCTCGTACTCAGCTCGCATGTTGTTCAGCAGGACGGTGAGGTCCACGCCGGGGGCGGCGTTCATCTCCACGTTCACGTTGCCTCCGGCTGCGCACTGCAGGGCCTGCATTTCCTGGAACAGATGTGCTCAACCACATTAGGTTCTGACTGACTGTAAGGGAGCCAAGCGGGCAGGATCCGTGAGGCTCAAAGCTTTCTGTGAGGTCTGTTTCTTTTTCTCTTTTGAGCCAGTCTTATTCTGGAGCCCAGGCTGCCCAGGGACTGTGAGCAATCGTCTTGACTCAACCACTTGCGGTCTGGGATTGTAGCTGTGAGCTACCATCCTTTGCTGGTTTGTTTCATTTGAGAGGGAATAAGAAATATTTCAAAGGAGTAAGGAGAAATTAAAACCGTCTTGCTATTAAGATACGCTATTTACCATCTGAAATTAGGTTTTTGATTTCGGTAAGGAGGCAGGCTGTGGAGACAGGGAAGACTGAGTGCCTACCTCCTCGTGGTTCTTCTTGAGGTATGCCAGCTCCTCACTCAGTGTTTCCAGCTGGACCTCAAGGTCGGTTCTGCACAAAGTCAGGTCGTCCAGGACCCTTCTCAAGCCATTGATGTCCGCTTCAACACTCTGGTGGAGCGCCAGTTCATTTTCGTACCTTAGAGATGAGTTTGAAAGGTTCATTCTCTCCCACCAGATTTGAGTCAGCCCACTTTTCAAGTCGTCCTAAAACGCAACCTAATGCATCAAGCATGGGCAAGACTACCCACAGTGGAGTAGACAGTGCTCCTACGAAGCACGAAGCAAGCTAGCGGGAATATTCAAAGTTCTCTTCCCTATGACCTTGACATTCATTGGTGCTAGCTTCACATTTTCTGAGTAAATTAGGTTACCCTATTGGTCTTCTCAATATGGATTTGGTTTAAAATGGACACGTGGACAAAAATGATGGCCCCCAATCCTCACCCCCCCCCCAAAAAAGAAGGACATGCAGGGGTAACTTTCGGTCTGTTCTTTGGCGAAACTCACTTCATTCTGAAGTCATCAGCCGTCAGCCTTGCGTTGTCATTTTGCAGGACGATATTGGCATTGTTTGCAGTTGCAGAGATAATCTGATGAATGGAGACTTAGGTAAGAGTGAGGACATGGTAAACTATTCAGATTTCCTTGCAATTAGGTTATATGTGAGATCATAGTAAATACTTCTTGCCCCTGGAGCAAGATGATGAGAAGTGAGATAGAGTCAATTTTGGCTTATATTTTAATTCCCACATTATCATTTAAAAAATATCCCCCTTTTAAGTTTATAAATACCTAGTTGGAGACCCTGGGCAGTTTTTGCTATATTTCTATTACTAAAAACATACGTGCATGACTGATTTCCGATGATGGGCGGGTCATTCTCAAAAAATTTATATTCTCAAATATAAATTATTACTATTGTTTTTTTTAAATCACCTATTCTATGTGTATCAGTGTCTTGCCCCCGAATGTATGTTTGTGCACCATGTGTGTGCCTGGTGCCCTTGGCGGCAGGGAGAAGGCTTTGGATACCCTGGAACTGGAGTTACAGATGGCTGTGAGCCATCGTGTAGATGCTAGGACTTAAACCCAGGTCTTCTGGAAAGGGCAGCATCCAGCCCAGAAACTATTTTGAATATTGGTAATGAAGTACTTGAAGCTGTGCTCTGTGCGCTTCTGTGACATCTGCTTCTTCTCTGTGTCTATATGCCCCCGGGGTCACTGTACTTCTTACCTGGGTCCTGAGGTCATCGATGATGGGGAAGTATCTACTGTAGTCATGATCAAGACCGCGGCACGACCCAGGTCCAAATTTTTCATACCAGTCCTTGATCTTCTGCTCCAGGTCAGCGTTGGCCTCCTCCAGCGCTTGCACGTTCTCCAGGTAGGAAGCCAGGCGGTCGTTGAGGTTCTGCATGGTGACCTTCTCGTTGCCGGAGAGGAGGCCATGCTCGTTCGTGGTGAAGGCCCCACAAGAGGCGCTGCTCATACCCAGCCCTCCTGCCAATGAGCTGCCCCCGAAGGAACAGGAGAAGCCGCTTCCGATGCCTGGCACTCCACATGTGTTTCCAGCCCCCAAGGCTGCTCCGGCGCTGGAGAGCTTCGCGGAGCCCAGCCGTCTGGACGCAGAGGAAAAGCGAACGGACATGGTGCTCAGGTTGGAGTGCTGTTCGGATGGTGAATGCCCTACTGGGTGAGGACTGCTTTATATATGCGTAGGTAGGGTGTCGCTGCATGAACTCTGTCTCCCCTAGCAAAATGGTGTTTGCCAGCTCATTGAGAATTATCCATAATGGGTGACATTTTCCCCTAATGAATGTCTTTACTCTGCTGTGTCCACTTCCGTAGGTGGATAGTTACCTTGCTGTTTGTTATCTCTGGAGCAGGGTGGAGTATTATCAAGGTTATTACAGTGGTGATGCCTTTCAATTTAGTGTGAGCAACCCTTCCTGCCTTCTAGGCTTCCGGGGGTATGAAGTTCCTTACAGAATTAAAATGAAGTGTGACCGATACAGTTCTTCACCCTTTGCCCAACATCTGTATTTCTCTGGCAAGCAAAGCCTCCTTTCTATCAGATACATTGAAAATAATTTCAAGATCATGGGCGCTGGGTTCCAGAGGAAGGAAGCTGAGTTTTAAAGAAAACAAACAAGCGAATGAACAAACAACAGATTCTTTTGTTTTGTTTTGTTTTGGAAACAGAAAGTTTTCTCTTGATCCCTATCCTTCTCAAATTGCCATTTAATCTGCACAGGTTTTTGCCTGAGCTGCTTTCCTAGGCAGGCCATACAGGGGATCTGTTAGCCTCTGTGGCACTCAGTTTCTTTTCGCTGTCTTCTTCTTCCTCTTCCTCTTCTTCTTCTTTGTTTGTTTATACAGGGTCTCTCTGTATAACCTTGGCTGTCCTGGACTCGCTTTGTAGACCAGGCTGGCCTTGAATCCACAGAGATTCACCTGCCTCTGCCTCCCAGAGTGCTGGGATCACAGTGGTGAGCCACCGAGCCTGGCAGCGCTGTTTCTTCAGCTGTCAATGAAGGATCTAGGTTATGGGCTCTTGGCTCCCTTTCTGTCTGTAGTTTTCTAGTCTTTTTCTTTCTTTCTTTCTTTCTTTCTTTCTTTCTTTCTTTCTTTTTTTAAAAGTTATATTTACTTTATGTACCTTGGTGTTTTGTCTGCATATGTGAGGGGGTCAGATCCCCTGGAACAGGAGTTATGAAAAGTTGTGAGCTGCCATGTGGTTGCTGGGAATTGAACCCTTCAGAAAAGCAGACAGTGCTCTGAACCACTGAGCCATCTCTCCAGCCCTGGTTTCTAGTTTTCCTATAAATCTTTTTTTTTCTTTCTTTCTTTCTTAGACTGTTTCTGCACTTGCCTCCTCCAGTTTTGACCTCTTACTCCTTCCTGGATTTTGGTTCTATTATCTTAGAGATTTCAGGCTTACCACACCTCGATTGCAGCCCTTTCTTTCCCTCTCATACCTGCATGTTCCCTTCCCTTCCCTCCCTTTCCTTTCCTTCTGCTCCTCTTCCCCTCCCTTTTTCCAGTTGATAGGGTCTCACTAAGTAGCCCAGGCTGGCCTCGAACTTGTGGTTCTCCTGCCTTCAGCCTCTGGAGTGCTGGGCTTATAGGTGTGGCACAGTGCTTGTTCAGCCACTGTTCCTTATGTTTGTCCTCCTCTATCCTTTTGGTTCCACTGGCTACTGCTCACCTCAGTAGACTGAGTTTTAGACGGTTGCCCTCTGAGACTCCCCCCACACCTCTGGCTCTTCCCCTTTCTCTTCTATTCATGCCTTGTCCAGCCACACTCTGCCACTGTACAATCAGTTTTGTGTGTGCCCTATTAAGATTTGTTCCTGATACAGATATCGCCTTGCTTGTCATCCCATTTCATGATACCCCTCTTTCCTGTCTCTTGCCTGTGTTCATGTCCTTTGCACCAGCTTTTTTCTTGTTTTGAAAGATTAAAATGTAAATATATATATATATATATATATTCCAGGAACAACTGATACCACTTTCAGTTGTGAATATTAAAAACAAATAAGCTAGGAACATAAAATTTGCAGAAAAGAAAGCCAGAACATTTGACTCAAGAAACGATGTTCAGGGGCTGAAGAGGGGACCCAGCAATTAAGAACAATCATTGCTCTTCCAGAGGACCAGGGTTCAATTCCCAGCACCCACACTGGCAGCCCACAATGACCCGTAACTCCAGCTCCAGAGAGTCTGATGCCCTCTTCTGGCCTCCACGCTCACCAATACTCACACACACAAACACACATACACACAGTTCAAGCTAAAATAAGCCCTTAAATAAAAAAATAAAATAAAAAATAAAAAGAAAGCCGAAGAAACCATTCAAAACATACCACTTATAATTATTAACTTTAGAAGTAACAAAACATTGCGCACCCAGAGGATGGTTTGGGTGTATCAAAACAGAACAGCCAACACAAGAAAAGCTTTGAATTTATAAAAGGTGTGTGTGAGGATTTAGAGTCAGGGGATGTCGTTCCTCTGTTTCTTCTCTAACTTAATTTTTGAGCCACAGCCTTTTACTGAGCCTGGAGGTCACTGATTCGGGTTCCGCTGGCTGCCAGCAAGCTCCGGGCACTCACCCCGTCTCCATGTTCCCAGAGCTGGGGTGACAGGCACGCATGGCTGAGCTGGAGTCCCTGCATGGCTGAGCTGGAGTCCCTACAGGCGTGCACTGCTGCACTCTGCTGTTACATGGGTCTGGAGAGCCAGCTCATTTTATCCACTGAGGCATCTCTATAACCCAAAAAAGAGCTTCTTGAGTTAAAACAAAAAAATTAACTCGCAGGCCTGGGACTGTAGTTCAGTTGAACGTGTGCTTGCCCGGCGTGTGTGAACCCAGAGCTCTGGTCCTAATACCACATAATCCGGATGTGGTGGTAAATGCCTGCAGTTGCAGCACTTAGAAGGTGGAGGTTGGAAGACCAGAAGGTTCAAGGTCATCCTTGGTTACTTGGGATCCTGAGGTCAGTATGGGCTACAGGAGACTCAGTCTCCCCAAACCAAACTGGAACAATAATAGCAAACAAACAAACAAAAAATGGGCAATTCCACTAAATTTCCAAAATAAAACTTTAGTAGTGGGCTGACAAAAAAAAAAAAAAAAAAAAAAAAAACCTCGAAGAAGAAAAAAGAAAAAAGGAGAAAAAGAAGAAAAGAAGAAAAAAGAAAAAAGAAGAAGAAAAGAAGAAGAAGAAGAAGAAGAAGAAGAAGAAGAAACCCTTTAAGAACATAAGCTGAATAAATCTTGTTGAATAAATCTAATAGGTCTCTGTGCTGGCCTGCTCCACTTACAAAGCTGAGGCAGGGGAACCATAGTTTCAAGTTGAGGCCAACCTGTCTCAATGAATGAATGAATCACTCACTCAATCAAGTACAACCTTGGCGTAATAAGAAGGGGGTGCTCTGAAGAGTGAAGTTTTTAGTGGGGATAGATTTAAAAAATATTTTTTGGGGGACAGAGTCTCTGTGAGCCCGACTGGCCTGGCACTTTGATGTAGACCAGGCTGGCCTCAGACTCATGGAGATCCACCTGCCTCTGCTCAAATGCTGATTTCTGTGCCCTGAGATCTGGTTGCAGTCCGGAGTTGGGCATTGTCATTTCTATGAGGAATCTCCGGTCTCAATGTTGTGTAAACATTGCTCCCCCATTATCTCTGATTAATAAAGAAGCTTATGAACCAATGACTAGGCAGAGGAGAGAGCAAGCAGGACTTTTGTTCTCAGTCTGGGGGTCTCAGATAGATAGATAGATAGATAGATAGATAGATAGATAGATAGATAGATAGATAGATAGATGGATGGATGGATAGATAGATAGATAGATAGATAGATAGATAGATAGATAGATAGATAGATAGATAGATACAGGAAGAAGCCTCTATGAGGAGACGTTCGCCACAAGGACAGAGAGTTATAGCAGAAGGCCAAAGACTGAGGTGGCAAGTAAAAAGGCAGGTGGCCGGGAGGTAGCCAGACCAGCAAAACTGTTAGAACACAGTTAAAGAGCTTAATGTTTGTTGAATAAATCTAATGAGTCTCTGTGTCATTTATTTTGGGAGCTAGGGCGAGTACTAAAAAAGTCCCAACTATTGTTGTATTTCTACACTCAGATAAAAGGTGTACGCCGCCACACCTAGCCTGGTTAAAAATGATTTTTGACGTTAAGGAAGCTGTATGAAAGATGAGAGTACTTAGGAAACTAGGTTAAAACTCCCATGGTCTGAAAAGGTCCAATCCAATGCATTAACTCCAAACTTAAATTAGTAGGTCTGGGGAGTTGGAGCAGTTGGTAAAACAACTCAAGGGCCTGAGTTTGGCCCCGGCACCCATGGGAAGAAGCCAGATGTGGTAGCATGTGCTTGCATCCCCAGTGAAGGGGAGGCAGAGACAGGATGATCCCTATGGCTTGCTGTCCTGCTAGCCTAGCTGAATGGGTGAGTCCTAGGCCAAAGAGAGAATATGTGTCAAAAAATAATGTGGAGAGCCAGGCGGTGGTGGCTCTCGCCTTTAAGCCCAGCACTTGCGAGGCAAAGGCAGGTGGATCTCTGGGTTTGAGGCCAGCCTTGTCTACATAGTGAATTTCATGATAGCCAAGGCTATACAGGGAGATCCTGTCTTGAAAAAACAAAAAAGTGGATAGTGTTCATAAGGAACACAAGAATGCACCTGTTTACCTGCACATGTATGAACGTGTATGCACATAGACAAAACAAAGTTATGATATTCTGTATTACCCAAGAGAAGCCATTTCAGGGCAGGTCCCTCAAGATCCCTAAAGACACGTTTCAACCAAACTAAACAAACAGATGAAGAAACAAGGACATATGACCAGGAGTCAATGTTAACTATAGTCTGTGGAACATGAAAGACCAACAATCATGAAATTACAAGGAAGTCTACACAAAA
>CM053746.1:20770586-20786146 GCA_028658305.1 Pachyuromys duprasi | reverse complement strand
CCCCTATTTTTATTATTACTTCCCGCCCTCTGCCAAGGGCTTAATTGTGAGTCTTAATATCTGCTTTGATACCTTGTTATACTGATTCTTTCATAGGTCCTTTTTGGTATGCTCCTGTCCTGTTGCTTGTTTTCTCCTCTATTCAATGTCCATCCTATTAGTTCACCTAAGCGAGCATTGATCATACCAACCTGGGTCCTCCTTCTTGTATTTCTTCCCTAGGTGTGTAGATTTCAGCATGACCTTCCTATCCTATAGGTCTATATAAGTGAGTATATACCATATGTTTCTTTCTGCTTTTGGGATACCTCACTTAGGATGATGGTTTCCAGGTTCCACCATTTGCCTGTGAATTTCATGATTTCCTCCTTTTTAATTGCTGAGTAGTATTCCATTGTGTAAAAGTACCACAATTTTGATTTTGAGCTGTTAGTTTTTCCTAGTGATTCACAGATTCTAGATGTTAATCCCAGGTCAGATGTGTGACTTGCACAGGTTTTCTCTGGCTTCTTAGGCTGCTTTTCCTCCTCTGTAATGCAGGAGGCTTTGATTTTGGTGGAATCCCATCTGTCAATTATTCTCAGAGCTGGAGGAGTTTTATCAAAAAGTCTTTCCCCAAACTTAGGTTTTAAGGTGCTTCCCTAGATATTTCAAAGTTTGAACTTTGCTTCATTTTGAATTGATTTTTTTTTCCCAAGGAGAGACACTGAAATCTGGTTTTGCTCTGCTTGTGGCTATCCTTTTTTTTTTTTTTTTAATGGAATTCATTGAAAACGCTGTCTCTTCTCCCACATGTGTTGTTGGTACCTTTGTCAGACATTAAGTGTCTAGAGCTGTGTAGCTATATTTCTGGGTCCTTGTATTCCGTTGCTCTATGTGTCTGCCTGTTTTTAAACATTTTTTTTTTTTTTTTTTGGTAAATGTTTATTCTCTTTCCGCTTGTGTTTATATGTGTGTGCCTATGTATTTGCACTTTAGCAAAGATGCTCTGGGAAGCCAGAAGAGGGCGCTGGATCCCCTGGAGCTGTAGTTACAGGTAGTTGCAAACCATCCCATATAGTTGTGAGGACCAAACTCATGTCATCTGGAAGAACAGTATGTGCTTTGAACCTCTGAACCATGCAGTGGCGGCACACACCATGAATCCCAGCTCTCAGGAGGCAGAGGCAAGCGGATCTCTGAGTGTGAGGCCAGTTTGGTCTGTACAGCAAGTTCCCAGGTCTGTACAGCCAGGACCACACACACAGAGAAACCCTGTCTTGTAAAACCAAAAACCAAAACAAAGCAACAACAAAGCAAGACAAAACACTGAACCATTCTCCTGACCAAGGCTAACGATTTTGGATCCCTGCATCTAAGCAAGAGAAGAGAACTCTGAGAAGTTAGAAAACTCGTTTGGAATTGTACCTCGTTTTAGAAAATAAGGAACAATCGCCTGAAAAAAAATGAGCAAAAGACATCAAGTGAGGTAAAATCCCACAGAAATGCGAACACACACGAATAATAAAGTATAGAAATGGATAAAATTCCTGTGTGGAATAAAAACATTTTGTGCCTGCAAACAGATTAAGATACATCATCTACCACTTCAAAATCACCTAAAATGCATTAAAGGTGATAGAAGAAAAAAGTTAGAAAAAGCCAGGAATGAGCTAATAGAAATAAGACATATTCCCAGGAAATGTGAAGTTCAGTTAGAACCAGTATCCAGAGAAAGGTTATTTTCTGCAGCCACACAGTGTCACAGTATTGCCAGTGACAATTCCAGAGCATATTAAATAACACAGACTGCCCCCCGGAAGCCACTTACAGGAAGCCAGAGGTAATTTACTTCCTGTGAAGGGCTTCCACACATCTTGGATGGCTGTGATTCCCTTTGTAACAACCAACTGCTGAAAGCCAGATGTGATGGTCTATGTCTGTACTCCCAGTATCGAGGCAGGGGGATTGCTGGGAGTTTGATGCCAGCCTAAGTTAAAAGAGTAAGTTGCAGGCAGGCCTGGGGTACAGAATGAGATCTTGTCTTAATAACAACAAATCCCAAGACAACAATAACAAATCCTAAAACAACAACAGCAACACACACACACACACACCAATCAACCAACTGACTGTCCGAGCAGAGCGGTCGAATTCCTTCTCTTTCAGATCTTCAGAACCTTGAAGTATACAAACCCACAACTACAGCAAAAAGAAGTGGGAGGGGGAGAGAGTCCCTTAGCAGAACTCTGTCAGAGCCCAAGTGTCCTAATTTCTGCTATGAACAGGAAACCACAGAACTGAATGGCCCAGTCATTTTTCTAGGAAGAACAGATTTACAACTCTAAAGTCTGAGTTCAGAGTGTTTCCTCACACCCTGTGA
This sequence comes from Pachyuromys duprasi, assembly GCA_028658305.1. Lineage (NCBI taxonomy): Eukaryota > Metazoa > Chordata > Mammalia > Rodentia > Muridae > Pachyuromys > Pachyuromys duprasi. Next base: position 20,783,784 of record CM053746.1, on the reverse strand, counting down.
AATCAGACCTTAAAGGAAACTTGCCCTGGGGCTAATTCTGTTATCTATCACTTTGTGAATAGACACCTGGGGAATTCTGAATTATTTCTTCAGCAAAAGGTTCAGAGTTAGAGAGTTTTGCTTTCCTTTGAGCCCTTCTGTGTTGACAGCGCTCTCACGACAAAATGCATCTTGTACTGGCTGAGCCTTCCTGGGCCTTCCTGTGTAAAGGAAATCCCAGCAGTATCTGCAAAGATGAAGGGCCTCTGAGCACACCTGCAAGGTAGGAGTTTCTCTGAGGGCTACAGACACAAAAACTCTGTTAGGTGAGTTCTGTGCTTGGTCGGCGCTCTCTGTCATTAACTTGAAATTCTCAGTCATTGCATTTTCAAACTTGTGCTCTGTAGAGAGGTTTCTGATGGACTGCGGGGCATGTAGGTATACGGGGGAGTATTTGAACCATTTGTCTGCAGCGGTTCCTACTGTCTCTACATAGCATAGACAGGACCCTGCATACTGGATTCTGGTTAACAATGATGAGTTAACCGGATATGATATGATATGATATGATAGGAGTCCAGCCCATACCTAAGGTGGGCAAATGTTTGGTATGTAGCCTCCAAGATGGAGTAAGCTGGAGGTCTGGCAATCCCAGGAAACCAGGCTTCCCATGCAAACCAGAATTCACTTCAAATGTCATTCATGGAATGACTGAAGAATCCATATATTTGAACTTTTTTGAAGTCTATAGCTGGCTGTGGAGGTGCTTGACTTTAATCCCAACCCCCGAGAAGCAAAAGCAGGCAGAGCTCTTAAGTTTGTGGCCAGTCTGCTCTACATAGTGAGTGACCAAGGCTAACCAAGGCTATATAAAACTAAGCAAAAACAAACAAACAGAACACAGCAACAAACCCAAACCAAACAACAGCAACAAAGTGAAATAAAAAAAAGTTCATTTTGCTTTCTGTTTCCTTTGTTTGGTAAGAGCAAAACACATATGCACATGCGAGCCACAAAATACAGATTATATAATTTCGGTATTTTGACTTAAAATTAGGATTGCATGGCATAAAATATGCACTCACTTTAATTTTTCTCTTTGCTTAGATGATTAATAGCAAAAGGCCATAAGCCAAAACAAAGGGAAAAAATTTAAAAAACAAAACAAAACTTCCCCCAAACAAAATAATAATAAAAAAAACAACCCCAGGACAAACCAAGAATACAGTTAAAAGAGCCAGGCATGGTGGTGGTTAATCCCAGCACAGGCAGAGGCAGGCAGATACCTGAGTTTGAGGCCACCCTGGTCTGCAGAGCAAGATGTAGGAAAGAGCATCATATTCTAGAATCTTCAATGCCATGAGTTTTGAACCTGGGAACCTCATATTTTCATTTTAATTTCACACCGAGTCTTTCAAGTTATATAGCAGGTTCCTGAGCGTTTAGAAGTCATCTCCTCATAACTTCTAGAACTTGCTTCATGTGGTGAATTTGACAGAGAATTGGTGAGTATTTGTTTTCTCCACTCATTTGAGCTCCCATGCTGCTGTTGGGAGGAGCTTTTCAATGAAATCAGGAAGACACTTGAGAAGTAAAAGAGCAATTTCTAAACTAAGCCAGAGCAACGCGGTGACCTCAGAGGTCACAGCCTTCATGAGATTTTGAGCCTTGATGCCAGTCTTGGCATGGGGAGGGGTTGAAGGCCGACCTGTTGCATGTTTTTTGTACAGCCCTAAGGTGGCTTTTATATTTTATGGGTATGGGTTTTTGCCTGCATGTGTGTCTGTGTACCTCATAAGTGCCTGGTTCCTGAGGAGCCCAAAGAGGGCTGAAACTGAGTTACAGATGTTTGTGAAATCCTCTGGAAGAGCAAACGCTCTTAACCCCTGAGACATCTCTCTAGTCCCTGGCCTTTACATTTTTAAACGCTTGGGAACATGGGAAGAGTAACCTTTTATGAAACGTTGAATTCAGAAATCTCAGCACCTCTAAATAAAGTTTTATCAGAATGTAGTTGTGTCCATCATTCTAGGGCTCTTTCTGTTAACAGCAAGTATAAAGCTGAGTAGTGGCAATAAACCTATGATCTGCAATGCCTAAAATATTATTGTTTGGGCCTTCATGGGGAAAAGCTTCTATAATCTCTCCTGGAAAAGTCATCAACACTCGCTTGTTTGAGGTAGATCTTTTCAGAGATTTTTGTGTTTTAGTTGGGAACGGTATCCCAGAAAGCTTGTGGGTGAGCGCGAGGTAGATTCTTGACAAAAAAAAAAATAACGAGCACGCGCCATCTAGTGGTGGAATGTGTCAGTTGCAGGAGGATTGTTTTTTAATTTTTTAAAACATTTTCATTTTATGCTCATTGACATTTTGTCTGCATGTATGAGGTGTCAGAAGCCCTGGAACTGGATGGCAGACGTGAGCTGCCATGTAGGTGCAGGGAACTGAACCCGGATCCTCAGGAAGAACAACCACTCTTAACCACTTAGCCCCAGCAGGGGGATTTTCTGAACGGTCCCCCACTCCACCCCCAAGTTTACCTACTTGGTAAACTCACAAGTTTACAGACGTAGTGGGATTTGAAGATCATGCCTAGCGAGTACCTAATATTCAAATGCCGTGTGATCGCATTGGTAGTTATCAAAAACCAGAGCGAAATTCAATGAAAAGGTTTTCCACCATAAACCACAACTCGTGATTAATCACCAGCAGACGGAGGTGTGTGCCCAGCAATGATTTTATATTTTATTTTTTATCTTTTGAACACGAACCCCCAGCATCCTTTGAAAGTCCCTAAGAAAACGGCTGCTTGGCCTAAGGTCTCCCACCTGCTGTAGCAGAGAGAGCGTTTCCGTTCTCCCTGAGCTAATTTAGAACGCGGCGGCTGTGCTGGCTCCGCCCCCCTCCGCCTGGCATCCCGCCGCGCGGCCGCTAGAAGGGGGCCCTCTGTTCAGCCTTGCCGTTGCCCATCTTCGCCATCTTCTCCTCGATGGACTGGATCCGCGACGACAGAACCTTGCCACGCTGGTCTATTTCTTCAACCACCGTCTTCACCAGTGTGGTTTTGGATACATCTAGGGGAAAGAGAGCCCAGGGGAATGCACGCCTTCTGCCCAGGCCCCCAAAGATCACGTGTGCTCCTCGCGCCGCGGCGCACACCTCCGGGGATGGAGGGTTAGGGGTCTATCTTAAGATTTTGGCGTGTCCGGAGAACACTTCCAGTTCAGAGCACTTTGCTTAAAGCGGCTTAGCTGTAGGCTTGCTACCGTGTGTGAGAGCCGTCGATGTAAAGGGATTTTCTGCTGTGGAAATAGCGTGGGGTTTTGTTACCTTTGGATGAATTCCCCGAGCTTCCGGATTCAAAGACCTTTGAGCTGGAGCAGGAGCTGGAAGAGAGAAAACGTTATTATTTTACGTTAGTGTGTGTTATCACTTAGGAAACTTTCATAGACATAACGACTCAACAGAGCTCAGTTTCCACTATTGAAGAAAAAGATGATTTTGTGTGCAGGAGCAGAAAGTGATCACAAGTTGTCCAAAGAGAGGGTTTTTTTGTTTGTTTCTTTCTTTCTGGTGGCGGTGATGACGGTATGTGTGTGAATGTGTATGTGTGTGTTTGTGAGTGTGGGTGTGTGCAGGTTGGCATCAGGAATCTTTGTTGTTCTCAAGCTTAGCTTTAAGGAGAGGTTTATTTATTTTGATTCCACACGTTTTGGCTGCATGTATGCATAAGCGCCACATGCATGCAGTGCTCTCGGAGGCCAGAAGAAGGCACCAGTCTCCCAAGATCTGGAGTTTCGATCTGGTGTGAGTCGTGTAGGTGCTGAGAACTGAACCCTGCCCCCTGCAAGAGCAACAAGTGCTCTTAGCATCTCAGCCGGCTCTTTGGCCCCTCCCCCACAGTTTTTGAGCCAGCTCACACATCAGCTTCACTGGCTGGCCAGTGAGCACCCAGCACCCAGTCTCTACCCTGACTGCAGGGATGGAGTTCCGGGCTCGGAGCCACCACACCCAGCATCCATATAGGCGCTGGGGATCAAAGTCAGGTTCTCACGGGACGAGCACTTAACCCACAGAGTCATCTTCCCAGCCCCTCCCATTTGATTCTCAAACCCAAGAATTCAGAACTAAGGAAAGACGCAGTAGCGAAAGAGAGACACATACAAAAACATGCAATGTCCTCGGAGCCACACCGTTAAGTATGGTATGTGCCCTGGGCGCTGGTTCAGAGGCTGGGGGGAGGGGCAAGAGGTCAGGAGAATCTTGAGAGCAGAATGTAGAGGAAATGATTCCAAACGCATTGGGGGAAGGACACGCAGGAGGAAAACAGGCTGAAAGTGTGGAAGGCTAAGGGATAGAGCATGATCTTACTTTTCGTCTCCGTCAATGAGGCGGCAGTAGGTCTCGATCTCCTTCTCCAGGTGGGCCTTGATGTCCAGCAGTTGCTCATGTTCCAGCTTCTGGCCCTCGGTCTCCGTCCTGACCTGGTGCAGCTGCTCCTCCAGGGCGCCGATCTGCGCCTGAATGTGAGCCAGCTGCGAGCAGTAGTTGCCCTCGGTCTCGGCCAGGGAGCACTCCAGGGAGTGTTTCTGTCGGGAAGAACACAGCAAGAGATGAAGAGAGGGGTACCTGGACCCTGGGTTTCTCAGCATTCTGCAGGACCACTCCCCGGGGATGTTAGGGGCTTGTCACAATAAGATGGAAGGTGGAGCCTGTCACTAACGAGCTGGTGAACAGGCACTGAATGACCTGGCAAGGGATAAATGATCTTTATCACCCCCCCCCAGACTTTATTCATTTTTAACATTTACTCATGTGTATGTGTGTGTATGTGTGTGTGGTGTTGGCATGTGCCACAACAAACATGGGGGTCAGAGGACAACCTGCAGGAATTGGTTCTTTTCTTCCACTTTATGGGTCCTTGGGACCAAACTCGAGTCATGCGCCCTCACCCACTGAGCCATGTCACTGCTCTTCTGCAAGAGATTTGACTGTTAAGATTTTAATAACATTTTCTTTTTTCTTTCTTTCTTTCTTTCTTTCTTTCTTTCTTTCTTTCTTTCTTTCTTTCTTTCTTTCTTTCTTTCTTTCTTTCTTTCAGACCGACTTGTCTATTAAAGCACTTTTGGAGGACAGCACAGTGAGAAATTCACACAGGAAGATTTATACTTTAAAATTGGTTTGGGGGGGGTTGCCTCTTATATCAAAATCTCACTCCTTAACAGTTCTCATCCTATTCCTAGCCCTTCTGGGCTCTTGTTTTATTTTTGTTTGTTTGTTTGTTTTTGTTTTTCTAACCCATTCTTGATTTTCCATCATTCACCAGAGTCTTCCTTTAAAAGCGGTTAAGACGGAAGGAATCTTTTAGCAGTGCTCATGACAAGCAGGTCATTGTGTCCGCACTACTGAGTGTCCTACTTCCTCTCTTTGTATAGACTGTAATTTGTGCTGCTACATGATCCCTGCTGCAGTTACGGCAATCTCCCTCTTTGTCTTGTCATATGTAAATATATATATACATATCCAGGCCGTTATTACTCCTGATGTTGATCATTGTCAGAACGTCTGCTGCCTCTTCCCCTCTTTCATTTTCCTTTTCTTCTTGTGTGGCGTGGCTATTGCTCTTACGTCACAGGAAATAAATCCTCTATTAAAGGGAGATGCAAGCCTCTGGCTGGCGTTTTTTTGGAAGCGGTTGGCTTCAAGTGTTTACATAAGAGATGCATTTTATTTTTTGAATGCTTTCTTTTTATCTTTCTGTATGTATTTGTGTGTGTGTGTGTGTGTGCATGCGTGTGTGCGTTTGTCATTCCTCAGGTGATATCTTTTTTTTTTTTTTTTGAGAGAGAGCCTGGGGTCCACTGATTGAGCTAGACTGGTTGATAAGTGAGCCCCAAGGATCCTCCTGTCTTTATTTCCCAGCGCTGGGATTAAAAGCTCATGCCATCATGCCTGACTTTTTTTTTTAAACAGGAGTCCTACAGCTCAAAGTCATATCACTGCATTTACCCAGCAAGCATTTTTACCAACTGAGCTATCACCCAGCTCCCTAGTTTACTTCTTTATTGCAATCCTGGCATTAGAATTTTAAGGTTAGTTTTGCGTATTGCCAAACAGATGATGTATCATTTCAGTCCTAGGATTGTAAAGAAGGAGTGATGGAGAGATTCATCGTAACAGGCAGGCCTGGGTCCAATGGAGCTGAGCCTCTTAGGATGCTGACTTAGACTGGCTGCTGCATTCGGAGAGGCTGCAGGGCTCTCCAGGAGCATTCAAGCAGAAGGTGGCCAGTAGGGTAAAGAGGAAGAAAAGGTGGCCACTAACAAGATGCCAGGGAGGGGCATCTTGAAAGCCCTAAAGACTACTTCCCTAATCTTTTATAAGATGGCTAATACCCTGGGAAGCCAGAGGGGGCAGCATCTCTCTTAACTGCCTTCTGCTGGGAAAGTTGGATGCTGACAGGAGAGAACCAGAACTTGGAAGTTTGTATAGCACAGGAAGCATATATGTGGGTGTTTCTATAGATAACCCCCAACCTATAATTGACTTGGTTTTGCCTGTGGGAAAAGGAACTTAGAATTTATCTTGACCAAAGTATCTCAGGTAGGAAAGCTAGGTTACCAGCATTACTCTATAATTTGGTTATATATGGATTTTTTGGTGTGTGTGTGTGTGTGTGTGTGTGTGTGTGTGTGATTATTTCCTGACCTGATCCCAAAGCATAACTTCCAGTATAAGTGATCTGAGCCTCGAATCTAATTGCTTCATGACATCATTGCTTCCATATGAAGATGCTTATAATTCTGATGAGGAAATCTGAGAATTTATTTCCTACCCTGTTTTTTTTTTTTTTAGAAACAGGGAGAATTCAAGAATTCCCTCCTACATTATGCAGGATTCTGATGGTTTCAGGGAAGACAGGACTTGCAGGAGGAAGGTCTAAAGAGCAGTCTGTGCTGAGGGTGAGGGGAAGAGGGGCATGCTGGGTAAGCTGGGGCCTCAGCCAACGCTAAGAACACATCTTCTGTCTAAATACTACACAGTGATAGAGCACTGTGGCTGTGTTTTTAGGGTGGCCACATCAAAAGATTCTTCTAGTCTACTGAGCCATCGCGGCCGGCTCACTGTTGTGGTTTGCATAGCAGCTATTTCTTAGTTCACATGACACCCCAGTGTCCTCAGAGGTTACAAAACCTCTTATGAAGATGGGGAATCCTTGGGCCACATGCTTGCCGGAATTCTCAAAGTCAAGCCCTTTGGATGCTGCCAGCTCACAGTCTCGACAGAGAGCAGGTTTTAGAACTAGGTTGTTCCCATGGTAACTATGGAAGTCTTCCAGATGTCTCAGATGGTCCTCCTGGGCTCTGGGGAGTGTGTGCTGTGGGGTGAGAGCTTTACTCTGTGGGGGTAAAGGGACAGATAGTGCCCATGTCTGGGTTGGTGTGTACCTTTCTTTAAAAAAAATATTTTATGCGTCTGGGTGTTCTGCCTGCATGTATGTACGTATATGTGCACTTCATGTATGCAGTGTCTGCAGAAGACAGACTAGGGTACCAGATACCTCCAGGTTGGAGCTACAGATTGTTGTTAGCTTTCATGTGGGTGCTGGGGATTGGATTTGGGTTCCCTTTTAACTGCAGAGCTATCTCTCCAGCCCTGTGTAACCTCTCTTGATATGACTTAACCTCTCTTAATATGATGATGGTGTGACCTGTCTTGGCCCGTGTGGACAAATAAGCTGGTCCCGCCCCTTAATTTTTAATTTTTATTTTTTTAAACTGAAACAACACTGCCCAGCACACTCTAGGACTGAAATGAACTATGCTCAAAGGGAACTCTGGGCGCCAACCAGGAAGGAATCGTTGGCGGTGTCAAGAAGTCTGTGAGGAAGACACTGCCTCTCTCTCTGTCTCCTGGGATGAGTTCTCTGCTTTCTTCCCTCCCCCACCCTCTTCCGGTAGGTAAGCAGTTGTTATAGGAAAGAAGAGAGGGACTTCCCTTAGGTTCCCGGGGATCAGGAAGCTCCAGCGGCTTGGCGCCAGCACCTACCGTTGCTGAGAGTGACTGCAGCTCAATCTCCAGAGTCTGCAGCGTGCGCTTTAGCTCTGTCAGCTCCGTCCTGGCCGAGGTGGCTGCGCCCAAGTCATTGGAGATCTGCTGCTGCAGCGTGGCGCTCTGGAAGGCAGGGTACCCAGGGTCATATCCAGTCTGGCCTGCTAGGGTGGGATGGGCAGAGCAGGGCTGTCTCCCCTCACCTTTTCCTGGAACCAGGCCTCGGCGTCCCTGCGGTTCTGCTCGGCCAGAGCCTCGTACTCGGCTCGCATGTTGTTCAGCAGGACGGTGAGGTCCACGCCGGGGGCCGCATTCATCTCCACGTTCACGTTGCCTCCGGCCGCGCACTGCAGAACCTTCATTTCCTAGAGCGAAAAGCAAGTGACTGTCCACATGCCACCTGAGAAGGGTTTAGAGGTCCCAAAGGCCCCAGAATGATGCGTAATTTATGGGTGCTGTTTAATCTATGCTCATCTGTGCTAGTCATCCATCCTTTCATCCTTCCTTCCATCTTTCCATCCATCCATCCTTCCTTCCTTCTTTCCACCTATCCAATCCTTGTTTTATGAGATAAGGTCTCACACTGTGGCCCAGACTAAGCTGGAATTTACCGTGTAATCCAGGCGAGGCCTTGAATTTGGGAACCACCCTGCTTCAGCCACACAAATGCTGGGATTATAAAGTTGAGCCACCAGCCGGGAGGCAGCCTTTTAACCCCAGCATTTGGGAGGCAGAGGCAGGTGGATCTCTGTGAGTTCAAGGCTAGTCTGGTCTACAGGGTGAGTTTCAAGACAACCAAGGCTACACAGGGAAACCCTGTCTCAAACAAACAAACAAACAAACAAACAAACAAAAAACCAAGAAAGGAAAGAGTTGAACCAAGTCCAAGCATATGAGTGGGCAGTGAGATGACTCAACCGGTAAAGGTGTTTGCCGCCAAACAACCTGAGTTCAATGCCCAGGCCTCGGGGATGGAAGAAGAGAACCAGCTCCTGACCTCTGACCTCCACAGATGTACTGTGGCATGCACGCTTCTGGTTCTTCTCACAGAAACCAACAAAATGTAATTTAAAAAAAAAAGAGAGAGAGAGACAAGTACACCTACCATTTAAAAAACAAAAAGATTATGAGAGGATTAGGAAGACCAGAGAGTTGATTCAACAAATAATTGCCAACTATCAGGGTGATGAGACTAGAGTCGTGGAAAACCTAGCCCCTCCCAGACCCAAAATCCCAGCCATTGTGGAACTTCCTCCCCGAGGGACACTCGCTGTCATTTATTGAGTGGCGATTGGATGCCAGACACTGCTCTGAGCGTGCATGACAGGTCTGAGCATCTTGATGGGGACAACAATCCCTTCACAAATGAGAACGCTGAAGCAGAGAGGGGTCTAGTCGGAAGAACGGAAGAACATTAGGGCTCCCGACTCCTAATACCCGTTCTTAGTGCCTAGTTCCCCTCCCCCCTACCCCCGGCTTTGCCAAGGGCTTGTATTCAGTCTGCAGAGTTAGAGAATGGGGTTCTCAAGCAGAGCAGTGATCTGCGCTAGCTCATTGAATGGCTGATCTTTTTTCTTTTCATCTGGATTGATTTCAAAGGGTTGATATATCTCGGCTTTCTCCCCTGGCCCCGTCTGCTAGGGACTTGCTATGTGGCCCAGGCTGGCCTCCAGTTCACATGCCTCCACCTCCCAAGCGCCGAGATTACAGCTCTGGATCACCATGTCTGGCCTCCTTCTGTTTTCTTAAACCGTATTTTGATTTCATTTAAATCCTGCTTAAGAATATAAGAATATATATATATATATATATATATGTGTGTGTGTGTGTGTGTGTGTGTGTGTATGTCTTAATATATATTGCTCATAAAAAGCTACTGCTAATTTATTTCTGTAGTTTGAAGTTCTGTGTGAGATTCCATATGAAGAAAACTTCTTGTTGTCCTGGAGTTTCAAAAATCAAACCACTTGAAGTTAGCTTAATAGGACCCGCCAGGGAGAGGAAAGAAAACGCTTTCAGGGCGTCATGGTGCCCATGCGAGTGGCCTTTTACCCCGCCCCCAGTGCTGCCAAAGCTGCCCTTCCTCAGTTGCTGTGTCTTTGAGGGGACGTGGTTCCCGCACTGCTTCCAGCCCTCCTCTGCTGCTTGCTCTTTCTTCCCTCCCCACTGGCTTTCTTGATTAAGGGGGTCACTCTCCTGCCAACCCCCGGCTGCAAACCCCGCCTCCTAACTTTCCTTCCTCTAGTGTTCTCCTGGGAGGCAAGTAGATTTTGTGCGTGATTGCCAGGAGCTTGGATTAGTGCTGGAATTTCCCTCTTCATGCGCTGGGCTGTGCTGGGACTGGAGTGGAGCTTTGCCTACCTCCTCGTGGTTCTTCTTGAGGTACGTCATCTCTTCACTCAGGGACTCATACTGGAGCTCTTGGTCCGTCCTGCAGAGGGTCAGCTCGTCAAGGACACGCCGGAGTCCGTTGATGTCTGCCTCTACGTTTTGGTGAAGGGTGAGCTCATTTTCATACCTTGAGGGGAGGGAGTGGATTTGAATGAATTTCAGTGCAAGTGAGACCTTGTCAAGAGGTTGAAGAGGTCAACTGGAAATCTGAAACCAAATCAGGACTCGGAATATTGTAAAGATCCACAGAAAAAGCCCCGTGTGGTAGCCCATGTCTGTAATCCAAGAACTCAGGATGCTGAGGCAGGAGGATTGTGAGTTCTAGACTAGCCTGTGCTGCACAGTGAAACCCTGTCATAAAGCAAAGCAAAGCAAAGCAAAACAAAACAAAACAGCTAAACACAGAGAAAGACAGATCCTTTCCTCTAATTCTGTGCAGGACAATGAACAGCTAGCCAACTGTACAGATTCCAGTGTCCATCACAGTTAAGCAAAAACATCCGTTTTGCAATCTTATCTAAGCTAACATTCTTAAGGAGTGAACAATAGTCACCAAACACTTGCTTTGTGCTTGGCATCACTGCAGGAAGGCACAGAGACGCACAGACAGTCTATTCCATGGATGTAACAAGTGTGTAACACTCTGACTCAAGTACACTGTCATTTTGTAACAGAAATCCTTTGATTCCTTTACTCCTTTAGCTTATAATTTATCTCACTTGAGATGAAAATGGAAAAAAATTAAACAACATAGGCAGATAGGAGCTTGGTTTGGGGGCCATGATTGTCATCTGTCACTTACTTTAGTCGGAAGTCATCAGCAGCCAGTCTGGCATTATCAATTTGCAGAATTATATTCGCATTAGTAGCCGTGGAGGAGATAATCTAGAAGAAATCAAAAGGGAGTTTAGTAGGAACAACCGCTTTTGTTGTATATTATTAAAAAAAAAGAATTAAGCCTTTGAATCAATTTCTTAAACTTACACAATTTTGAAAATGTTTAGAACTTAACTTAAAAAGTAGCAATGTTTTAAATTTATTCTCAGATAATTGTATTATTTTTAGACTATAATTTATTATCTATAAATGTGTTTCAAAATAAACAGTGGAATCAACATTTTAGGGACATTGAAATTCACAATTCAAGGTTCCTAATTTTGAGCAATGGGAAGAATTATTTACTAAAATTAAATACAAATTAGAGAACAGCCATGAAGCGTTTCCCTCTATGGTTCTGTGTGCTTCTGATGGAAGTAATTAAGCTTTATTTACTAGCCTGACTAGCTTACCTTGCTTTTAAGGTCCTCAATGGTTAGATGATACCTGCTGTAGTCATGATCAAGTCCTCGGCAAGATCCTGGCCCATATTTCTCATGCCAGTCCTTGATCTTTCTCTCTAGCTCGGTGTTTGCTTCTTCCAGAGCTTTTACGTTATCTAGGTAGGAGGCCAAGCGGTTGTTGAGATTCTGCATAGTGACCTTCTCATTTCCAGAGAGGAGACCTCCTTCACTTCCGGTGAAGCCAACACCAGTGGCATTTCCCAGGGCACTGGTGGCATGGCTCCCACCAGGAGCACTGCCCAGTGAACCTCCCAAGGGCCAAGAAAATCCACTGCCAGCAACCGAACTGCCACCTGCACTGTTCCCAGCAAAGCCTGTGCCTCCGCTGGGTGGCCTGAGGGATCCAGACTGCAAGCCAACGTGCCTGGATCCGCCAGAAAACCGGAGAGACATGGTACCAAGGCAAACGTTCCGCTGGTCTGTGGGCAGCTGTAATTTCAAAGGAGAACAGAACGTCACCTGCTTGTGGGCTCTTTGAGCTTTTATACACGGTTATGGGGGCTGTCTCGAGTTGAGTAGTGTCTGCTGGGAGAGAAATGGCATCATTTAGATTAGCATTAAATGATGCATAATTGGATGATTTAAAAAATAATTAATGCCTAACATCCCCCAGTGTTGCCTCAGGGTATTTGTTATCGTACATAAAGAAGGGCTTAGTTCTATATTAAGTTCATTATTTTGACTTTTAATTTTGAGTGAGTAATTCTTTTCTTTCATCTAGAGACCCTATGAACAGACTGTCATTAACTAGTGCAGGGGCCGAGCAAGTGTTAAAGGCCAAACAAGACTGAGATAGGGCCCTGTCTGCCTGGTTTGCTATCCAGGTGGATGAAAGACTATTAGCTACAGAAACAGGTATTTTATCCCATGAGAACAAAACCCATGTCATTTAAATAAATGTAACCTTCGTAACCTCCCATTCTTTCCATAGCTGTAATATCTATGTATTATGTTGGCCAACGACACAATGTCCAGCTACCATGTCTGATGCGCTGTGTTAAACACCAACGTGGAAGATGTGAAGTTACCTAATGCAGAAATGAAAAGACAGTACTATAATCTTTAGGGAATTATTAGTTCCAGACAGGGGCTGAATCTTTTCTTTTTTTTTTTTTTTAGCTTTGTGAGCTAGACCAAGGAGTTTGGAGTGAATCTTAAGTAAAAAGCAAAGAGAAATATCAAGTTCAATTCCAAGAGTGGGCTGTCCACAGGGAAGAGCCTCCAGTTGGTGATCCAAGACCTCGGTCAGCCCTGAAACTATGAACATGCACAGGGAACAGACTCAGCGGGTTGGGTTTTACATATGTATGCATGTGCATGTAACAGTAAGAATTAAAAAAGAGGAAGCCGGAAACTTAATAGGGAGTGGGGCGGGGTGAGAGGTGGGGGAATGGGAGGAGTTGGAGGAAAGAAAGGGAACGGAGGGAAATACTGTA
>CM053746.1:20725152-20770486 GCA_028658305.1 Pachyuromys duprasi | reverse complement strand
ACACACAGTACAGTGGCCCAGGCTGATGTAGGTTTGGGGGGGGGGGGGAGATGTGGATCTGAAGACAGCACCAGAAGGAAAGAGTGTCAAAGAAATTCCTGGTGCCCTAGAGAAAACGACGGGGCGACAGACAGCATAATTATATAGAAAGAAGAAATGGTACCAGAGGGACAGATGAGCTGAAGGAAGAGTTTGAGTCATTGCATGCCTTTACGTCACTGAGGCATCGAGAGTTAACATGGCCTGGCTGAAGTTGAGGGAGGTCAGTTAAAGGTGCTTGGTTAATCTGATTTCTGTTGCTTTAACAAGACACCCGAAGCTGACTGTTTTTATAAAGAAAAGAGATCTAACCAACTGACAGTTTTGGAAGCTGAGAGTCCAGGATCGGACAGCAGCATCTTTTCAGCTTCCAGTGAGGGTCCCTTTGTCTACATCACAGTGTGGTAGAGAGGTAGGAAGGGAAACAGCTATGTGAAGAAGAAACAAATACTTGGGGAATGGCCTTGCTTTAAAACAGCCCTCTTTAAAGAGCTGATACATACACACACAAACACAATAAAGAAGAATTAAGTAGCATAAAGCTGGGTGTAACATTGGGGACGGAGGGAACACAGATGCGTTTCATCTGTCCTGAAGTCTGTAGATGGGGTATGTGGAAGTGGGAATGGAAGGAGAGAGTCAGGGTGATGCCAGAGGAGGGAGAGGAGATGGAAGCTGAAAATTGGCAAGAGAGAATGCATGGGTAGAGAGATCAGAGCAGGACTCCTGACTGACGGCATTGCTAGGAGGTTTCAGAGGAAAGACACATTAAATGGTCGATGCTATAAGACCTTGATTCTCCAGTAAATCTCTCTCTTTTTCTTTCTTTCCTTTCTTCAGAGAGACTTTCAGAGAAAATTCAAATAAAAATGCCAAAATGCAGTTGGAAAAGCTCCCATCTCTTAGTCTGTTTAGGTACCTGAGGGCGTGTTTAAATATAGTGGCTGGAAAGTGGAACACTTCAATAAATGGCAGCTGTTATCATTGATGGTGGCGCTGGTGTGTATATGTGTGTGTGTGTGTGTGTGTAAGGGCTGGGGTAGTGAAGGGTGGTGGGCGGCAGTGGTGGTGATGGTGGTGGTGTGTGTGAAGAGCTGGGAAGTGAAGCTGAAAGTGAAGGAGCCTTCCCTTCGGAAAGGTGGGATGAAGAAGGCTGAAAGAACAGGAAGAAACAAAGGAAACTTTGGAATGACTGGCTTCAGCTGCGGGTGGAGAAGATGGCATGGAATTGTCTCATACCAGGTTGCCAGGTCCTGAATTGCCATAAGCCTGGCCAGCTGGTGCTGTGGCCAACATTGGCATGGTCTGTAAATGTATGACCTGGGCAAAATTGCAGGACATTAAAAAAGTTAACAAGAGCCCTAGCTATCTATCCAGTTCCTTATTGGCAGGTTAGCAAATGAGACCCAGACATGCTGAACATTTTATTTATCAGGACTATCAGGCACATGCCGGGGGAAAAACTTGTTTGTTCAAGGTGTCTTGAGATTCTCCCACTATGAGATTCTCTTATTCTCTGAGAATTTCACAGATGAAAGCAGTGTATTTTGATCACTCCCATGCCCCTCTCCAACTCCTTCCAGACCTATGTCCACACCTCCTCTTCCAAACGTCATGTCTTTTTATTCAGTGGATCTGAATTATCAGTGCCCATAGCCCACAGATGTGGAACGGCTGGCTAGAGCATGGGCAACCTGGCAGGGGGCCACACCCTTGAAGAAAAATGACCTGAGGAGACTATTTCACTTATGAATAATTGCTCTGTGATTCGCTCTTATTTGCATATCTACTTTACATATTGTCATCCACAGTCTAAAGTGTTTATGCACTGCAAAAATCATCCTTCTGATTGAATTGCTGAAGCTGAAACACTAAAGCGGCACATTAGCATATATTAAGAATTTTAAGTACCACCAGTGTTTGAGTTTACATAAATGGCTTCCTACTACTAGTTACTCCTAATTATTTCTTACAATAATTATAATTAAAATTAAGTAACAAGCAGACAACTAATTGGTGTAGTATGACTGCATCTTCATATGTAAGTAAAAATATTTCTAAGAGAACATTTTATGTCAAAATAAGACAGAACAACAATACATTTTATTCAAGTAGATTTTAGGTGGCTTTATCATAAAAAGGTATGTGATATGTTAGTTTAATTTAGTCATTTCACAGATATACATATTTCAATATGATATGTTATACAAAATATGTGTGAACAATATATCGCAATTAATAATACAACGGCACACATACAAATAAAAGCTTCTCCCAAGAAACATGATTAAATAAGTAAGTTCCACGGTGGCCAGACTTGTCCTTGTGTGCTATTTCCACCAGAGGGCAGTGCTGGTCTTCAAATGGATGTCGCTACTCGTGTCTAGGGCAGAACCTTGACTCTTAGCTGGAAGCTATGTACGACCAAATTGTCTTGTGTCGATAGTGTGCTGTGCAGATTCCAAATGAGCTTCTTGCACATCATCTAAGGTGAATCTCAAGAAGTCTGGAAATGAGGAAGGGAGATATTCCTTTCAGTTAGGCTTTTTTTTTTTTTTTTTCCTATTTGACCCACAGTAGTGTCACTTGGGAAGAGAGAGGGATCCCAGACTGAGAAAAATACCTCCGTCAGGTTAGCCTCTAGGTAAGTGTGTGGGTGTATTTTCTTTATTTGTGATTGATGTGGGAGGTCCCAGCCCACTGTGGGTGGTGCCATCCCTAGGCAGGCGGTCCTGGGAGGTATAAGAAATAGATGAACCCGAGCTTGACAGCAAGCCAACAGGCAGCATTCAGCTCCTGCCCTGGCTTCCTTTACTGACGGCCTGTGATCAGGTGTAGGAGATAAACTTTTTCTTCCCTCAAATTGCTTTTGTTCACAGTGTTTATCTTGCAGTGGAGCTGGGTTTGGCTTCCAGAAGCCACATAGCGGCTGGTCTGTAGCTTCAGTTCCGGTGTGGAAACGCCCTCTTCTCGCCGTCACAGGTACTGCATGCGTGGAGTGCTCAGACCACATGGAGGCAAAAACGCATACGCATGAAATAAAAATTAAATAAGCCTTAAAGAGATATTTAACGAACACCTAGTATATACCAGGCCCTATGCTAGCAGCAGGTAATACAGAAAGAAAAATAGATACATTCTCAGCGCTTATGGTGGAAACTTGGTATTAAGTAAACAACCATAGAATAGAAATTGTGTCAAAAAATTAGGGAGAGAAACAATGTACAACTACTGAAGAAGACTTGGTCTAGGCTGGTGTACTCTTTTAAAGAAATAACATTAAATAAATAGAAGAAAGGTGAGAAATACCTTCTAGGCGGGGACATGGAGAAGGGAAGAGAATATAATTATGAATAAAACATTTAAATTTAACCGTTGGAGCTGTTAGCTTATTTTCTATGAAGATAGCAAGTTGCCAGAGATTTAATACTTTACAACAAAGGGAATATTTTTAGCCAACAGCTCTAGAGGTTCAAGAACAGAGTAAGGTTTCTGTAAGAACCTCATGCTGGTGGCATTGTGGAGGGGGTACTGTAGAAGGCAGAGGCCACATGGTGAGGTGAAAAGCCAGCACAGGGAGGCATCAGGATCACTTACACAGCAGTACTTTCAGAGGACCACCCCAGGTCTCAGGAGAACCCCACCAGTTCCTTCCAAGGGTGGTGCCCGCAGTGATCAACCCCCGCTAGGAGTCAGCCCTTAAAGGCCCGACTACTTCTGAGCATCGCTGTACCAGTGACCAAATTTCCAACACATGAAACTTGGGGGAACATAGCAGAAAGGAACAGTGTGGTGCCTTTAAGGAACAGAGGATGTGTGGCTGGTAGTATGTCAGGAGGCAGCTGATAAAAGGATCTGTTGGCTAGGGGAGGGACTTAAAGTAGATTCTGAGCATAAAAGGCAGCCATTGAGAAATGCAAGCAGTTTTTTTGTTTTGTTTTGTTATACTGGCTGGCGTGGGGAGGGTGACTGACTGGGGATGGCATAGAAATCAGTATGAGAAGCTGTTAGAATGCCAGCCAGCAATTTCGGGGGACCTGAGTCAGGGCAGAACTAGATAGCATTGTGAAAATCCTGAAGACAGTCTAAATAGCACCTCCCAATGACTGGCTGAGGTAAGGTAAGGGCAGGAGTGAATGGGAGAGAGAGGAACCGAGATTTGTTCTTGCAGTGAAAACAATGATTCCCTCATAGAAGTCTACGCTGTAATTGTCAGGAACTTGTGAATGTGTTCCCTTAAACAACGAAGTGGGCTTTCAGGATATGATTGAGTTGAGGCTAGGCAATCGTGATTCTGAGGCAGTTTCCTTAGAGCAGTAGCAGCGGAGAGCTTGGAAGCCCTGTGAATGTGTCCTGGGTTGTCACAGAATGCACATTTGTTCTAATTTTGTTCACACTTCGTTTCCAGTTTCTGACATGCTCTAGGAGCAATTCAAGAGTCATTTTCTAGAGACCCTTCCCTGACATGACTTACCATTTGAAGGCCTTGGTACCCTGTCCATGATCTTTATAGTCCCTGATGGACACATCCGTGGCATGTATGACAGCAAGTGGCTATGTCTTAATTTCTTTTTTCTTTCTGCTTTCAAGATCTAGACCGTGTGTGACCTACTTTGTTCAGCTGTGCTTGCTAAGAGAGTGGCTGCATCTTAGCCACTGAATTATGTTCTTGGGCACTCTGAACTCTCCTTTCTTCCTGGTAGGTGTTAGGTCTGGAGGAAACTCAGGACAAATGACTAAGGAGGTGTCTATTAGCATATCAAAGTGGACACTTCTTCATCCCAGGTGCCTGTTGCAGAGTCCTGGCTCCCTCTCAGCACTTCTCACCCCAGACCCCTACCCTAACCCTTGCCAGCTCCTGAGCTTCTCTCTGCTCTATCACTCAGTCATTTTAGCCACATGCTTTCTTGGTCCTCTCTTGGTGCCTCTTTGTCCATATGCTCCTCCTGATTCTTCTCTCTTTCCTGTCTCCTCTCTTGGCCCTCTCTCTTCTCTTCCTCTCTCATTCTCCCCCTCTCACCTCTCATGGCTCTGTCTACTCTGCTGGCCATGTTCAGTGTGGACTCTTCCAGATGCCTCTGGCTGTTCTCTCTCTCTCTCTCTCTCTCTCTCTCATCTATGATAAAAACCTCCTTAACCGTACACAGGAGTGGTCCTTCTTTTCCTTCAGCAGGATCTTGGGATTGGTTGTTGCTGAAAAGATTTTGCTGTTGATACTCAGATGTGTAACAAACCCTTGACACGATTAGGCAGCCTTGGTCTTACTCTAACAGTTGTTTCTGCTGTCACTATCCTCCGTCTTCTCCATGCTCAGAGGGTTCTCTCTGCACTAATGCTGATGCATTTATCACATCCTTAAAGGAGCCCTTCACCTCACTCCTTACCTTCTCTGTCAGTGCCAGAGGAACAAGGAGACAATATGCCTCCAGGGTCTTGATTGCCTCGCATTTGGACAGCTCCCCTCCCCCCCTGCCCAAATTCACATTTTGAAGCATCCGCATTGATTACAGTCTAGTCCCTCCACTACTACTACAGCTGTGCCAGGACTGGGGTTGCCATTCCCAGAGGATAAAGGGAGAGCAAGCACCCAAGGCGGAGAGCCAGCAAAGTTTCCAGCACATGGAAGGCCCTGGGGGCCATGGGTACTCTTTACTTTTTTGGCTCAATTGAATCATTCCCATTTTGCCTACAAGGTGTTTAAAATAATCACATATTAAACGTACAAAAGAGTTGGTCTCATTTGCATCATCATGCAGTGGCGGTAAAGACTTTTTCTTCTTGGTTCTTAGTCCCCAGTGTTTCTGGATTCATCTTGGGAGGTGCTGCATTTACTTATATGGATATGACTCACTAAGTTTGTTGCCCAACCAGTACTTACTGGGCTTTAACAATTTGTGCTGAAAACTGGCAGGGTGGGGTTCAGAGAGACTGGTAAGGCAGACCCAGACCTTGCCTCACTAGTATATAATAAATCGAGTTTAGATTTGCACTGGGATGCAATTTAGTATCCCAAAGGAGTTTCAACATATGCAGGTTGACAAAGGGGTCTCAACACATCTAGATTGAGAAAGGTTTTTGTTATTGTTGTTTACTAATAGGGATTCCTGATGCTAAAAGAAAGCCTGGTTCTCAATGCCTGAGGAGGGGTACTGTCCCCTAGGACCCATTCCAAAGAGTGTTATTTATTAGAGTAGTTTATTTAGTACTGTCCCACTGAAATGGCAAGGGATTATGGCTCAGACCTTGAAAAGCACAGGAGTTCAAATCAAGAAGGATGCTGAAGTTCCTCTTCAGTGGACATGGGCAACCCAAAAGCACACCAGGACTTCCCATCTCAGACCCAAGTAGAGTACTGAGTAATGCCAGTTGGTGTCTTAGTTAGGGTTAATATTGCTGTGATGAAAGACCCTGACCACAGCAGCTAGGGGAGGGGTTTCTTTGTGGTTTCTCATCAGTATTCATCATTGAAGGAATCAGGACAGGAACCTGAGGCAGGAGCGGATACAGAGGACATGACAGAGTGCTGCTTACTGGCTTGCTCCTCATGGCTTACTCAGCCCACTTCCTTACAGAACCCAGAACCACAATGGGCTGCACTTTTCCCCATTAATCACTAACCAAGAAAATGCCTATAGACCTCAGATAGCCGAATCATTTCCTCAGATGAGGTTCCCTCCTCTCAGATGACTCTAGCTTGTGTCAAGCCGACACAAAACTAGCCAGCACAGTTGGGAGTCTAACTGGTTGTGAGATAAAATTCAGTGTATACTGTAAGAACAAGGTGTTTAATATTGATTACAAAACAAGGGTTGGGGGAAGCAGGAGATTTAGAGATGTCTGTTTGGACCCATTGCCATCATCTGGTAGACAAAATCATTTTATTGGGTGTATAACAATTTTGATGATTTCTGATGGGCTGTTTTTGTTGTTGTTGGACTTCTGTTGGAAGATGTATCTTAAGTAGCATATGAGACTTAAGAAGCAATATTATAATCGGAAAAATATAAAGTCAGAAGAGAAGAGAATGTGAACCTTCCTCTTATATTGGGGATCTTATTTGAGATGATTTCAAAAACTCCAAGATTGAAACAATTTAAAGGCAAAGAGTTGGGATTTCTCCATTTTTTTGTGTATCTTTAGAAAAATGTTTTTTTTTTGGGGGGGGCGCTATGGACTTTTTCACCCATATTACTCATATTGGTTTGATCACACCCACACAAATAATAATTCTGACAAATTTATAGTTTGCATCAGTAAGAAAGTTTATTGAAATTCATTAGTAAATGAGAAATTCATTAGCAAATGAGAAAGTTTTCTTTTTTTTCTCCACAAAAGAACACTTTCTGATAAATGAAAAGAAGAAATACAGAAACCACGAAACACCTTTTAGACAATTATTTTCAAGGGGTGAACCTATTTCCGTAGACCATTAAGACAGAAGTGTTTTCTTGGACATTCTGTTTTCCACACGTCTGTGCTGTGGCCTGTGTGAAGAGACTCTTCTATGCAGCTTAATAGAAGTGTTTCTTGGTTTCTGACTCAATCATGGACG
The DNA here is from genome assembly GCA_028658305.1 of Pachyuromys duprasi. Lineage (NCBI taxonomy): Eukaryota > Metazoa > Chordata > Mammalia > Rodentia > Muridae > Pachyuromys > Pachyuromys duprasi. The sequence goes on along the minus strand of CM053746.1, from coordinate 20,762,895 downwards.
AAAGGACTCTACCCTCAGGTGTCACCTCCTCAATAATCGTCTTGATCACTCTGGTTTTGTTAGTATCTGTGGAATAATAAACAAAAAAAACCCCGCAGAATTTAGATACAACTATTTGTAGAGATCCTAGCTAACCCACAAGCTAATATTACAAAAGGAAGATAATACAACTTTTCCAAGTTGATCGAAAACACACACACTCAACTCCAAGCGGTAGGTGGCAGTTTCAAAGACTGATGTCGTCTATAGCATGATTAAAAACACAAGCGAAAACCTAACTCGACATTTTCATTCGTTCTGAAATCAGCTCTGGAGTTTAAAGAGCAGCGAGGCCGTTCGAGAAAGTTAAAACTGATTCGGATTACCCCAGCTAGTTTCTGCTAACCTTGGTCCTTTAGACGACTGGTCGCCGCCGCCGGAAGATTTGAACCCTCCGCTTCCGCTCTGGCCTCCGCCGGAACTTCCGCCGCCGTAGCCGCCACCGGAACTGCCTCCGTGACCACCGCCGCCGGAACTTCCGCCGCCGTAGCCGCCACCGGAACTGCCTCCGTGACCACCGCCGCCGGAACTTCCGCCACCGTAGCCGCCACCGGAACTGCCTCCGTGACCGCCGCCGCTGGAGCTTCCGCCGCCGTAGCCGCCGCCGCCGGAACTTCCGCCACCGTAGCTTCCGCCGCCGGAGCTTCCGCCGCCGTAGCTGCCGCCGCCGCCGCCGCGCCCGCCGCCGGAACTAAATAGAGAGTGTGAGGGTCAAACGCGCTCCAGTGTAACAGTTTGAGAAGAGGCAACCTAGTCGCTTGTCTGTTAGTATTCGTGCATTTGTAACAAATAGCCACACACGCAGCCCTAATTTCTGAAAACATCACTGTTCCGCTCCCCACCTCCTTTGCCCTACCCGCGGGCATTTCCTTGGGTTTGGATAAGCTTTGCTATGTGGAATCCTGAATGAGAGCAACTGAGGCTGTTTGCAGGTTTCCAATATACCTTCCCTCTCCTTCGAGCAGGCTGCGGTAGGTTTGGATCTCGTTCTCCAGTCGGATCTTAATGTCTAGGAGCTGTTGGTACTCGGCGTTCTGGCACTCGGTCTCAGCCCGAATCTGTTGGAGCTGTTCCTCCAGGGCGGAGATCTGGCTTTGAATCTGGGAGAGCTGCACGCAGTAGCGACCTTCTGTTTCTGCCAAGGAGGCTTCCAGCGATTGTTTCTGAGAAGACGGTTTTATTAAGTATAGTGAAACGTGGAGATTACTCAGTAAGACATCAGAGAAGGAAAGTTATAATAGGGTTCAATCCTAATGGCAGCACTGCAGTTGTAAGCACGATTGTCTCATTGCTAACAGTTCTTTTCCTGTACAAAGCCTCGATTTTTGACTCTAACTTTCTTGCCCCCCAGCTCATTCTAAGCATGAAACGTTGCAGGATAAAATAGAACCCATTTTACAAGATTTAACATACCAGGGCCAGCTGGGACTGTAGTTCGATCTCCAGACCCTGAACAGTACGTCTCAATTCAGTAATTTCACTCTTCTGGCTGGACATTTGTTCAATGTTACTGTCGATTTCTGTGGTCAGTTCCTTGCTCTAGAGGATTAAAAACAGGAAAAGATGAGAACTGGGCATGATAGCAAAATCTTTATGGGCTTCACCTAGAAAGGCGATTCATTTACCTTCTCATTGAACCAGGCTTCCGCATCCTTGCGATTCTTTTCTGCAAGTTGTTCATACTGATTTCTCATGTTGTTAAGCAGTTGAGTCAGGTCGACCCCTGGAGCAGCATTCATTTCCACGTTCACATCACCAGTGGACACATTTTGAAGGTCTCTCATTTCCTGTTTGCAGGACAGTTAGAATTAATGAATGCACCATGACCAAGATGATTTTTTTTTTTTTTTTTGAGGAGAAATGTGTTACCTCTTCGTGGTTCTTCTTCAGGTAGGCCAGCTCTTCATTTAAACTCTCAATCTGCATCTCCAGGTCAGCCTTGGTAAGGGTCAGCTCATCCAGCACCCTTCGTAGGCCATTGATGTCAGCCTCTACGCTCTGGCGCAGGGCCACCTCATTCTCATATCTGAAACAAGCAGGATACAAACACTGGAGAATGAAGGTATACTTTCACAAGGACTGATAAAAAATGCAAATACAGATTTGGTTTATTCATCATGGCAACATCTGTAACACATAAATTTATAGGAATATTAAGACTAGTTTGGAATGTAGGAATAGTAATAGTTTGATACAAAGAATATTAGCTGTTATTTAAAACACATCTTTCTTTTAAAGATTACCCAAAAGATGTTATTACAGTTAAAAATCTCTTTTAACAGCTCAGAACTGTTTCACCCTGGATGAGTTCACAAAAATGTAAAAGCTGTTGTGGGCATCCAAGGTCATTGCTTTAAACACATGCTCTATTTGTACCACATTCACTTAGCTTACTTCATCCTGAAGTCATCAGCTGCCAGTCTGGCATTGTCAATCTGCAGCAGTACATTGGCATTGTCAGTTGTCAGGCTGAGGATCTGGAGGGAGAGACACAAGTTATTGAAAAGATCAGGTGGGTTTACGGCTTTTTAGATTAGCAGAGGCGTGTTGCATTTTTATACACTTCCAAAAAATTGGAGGGAGGTTAATTTAAGCATAGACTATTACAGACTTGCCCATATAACAATTTTTTTTTTCCTCTTGAGGTTTCGGTACTTTTACAGCCATGATTCCTTTCTGAGCACTGTCTGGGGTTGTATAGGCATATTCCTTCAGCTATGACCCTCTCCTTTACAGTTGCGATTTGCTTGTGTTGCAGCTAACTTTTGAGTGACTCACACTTGTATTTGTTTAATGTGTTATAATACTTCTAAGTGCATATACCCTGAATTTATAGATGTAGTTAACATAGTCCCTAGAGACAAGGGGTATCTGTGTTGGAGAGTTGGTGTTTCCTGCAATGTTAGTGTTTGAAATGCGTTCCTTGTTTATAATTGTAAGTAAGCCATATATATGTATATATAATACATATTCATTTAAAATTATTTTAGTTCCCACATTCGTACATGATCTAGCATATTTTAACTGTGAATTAGTTTTTATGTTTGTTAAAACCTGAAAGGTTTTTAGTAGCCTGTCACCTTGGAAGAAGGATGACACACATGCTAAATGAAGATTGATATGGCCATACTGTCATAAATATCTTTGATGAGACTTGGTTACACTAGACATGAAAAAATTAAAATTAACAGAGACAACGATCAGCTGTGCTATGCTTAGCTTCATTCTATCTGTCTGCCTTCCATGGATAGAAACCATCCAAAGCTGGAATTTACAATGCCCTTACCTGGTTCTTAAGGTCTTCGATGGTTTTGTAGTATTTGCTATAGTCCCGGGGCTCGCGCTGGCTTGAGTTGCCATGCTTCTCATACCACTCTTTGATTTTCCCCTCCAGCTCATAGTTTGACTCTTCCAGAGCCCGGACTTTGTCCATGTAGCTAGCCAGACGGTCGTTCAGGTTCTGCATGGTCACCTTTTCATTTCCAGAAAGAAGGCCACCACCATCTCCTCCAAATACACCACCAAAGCTTCCTCCATAGCCACCTCCACCGAAGCTACCTCCGCCGTAGCTGCCTCCCCCAAAGCTGCCTCCCCCAAAGCTGCCTCCTCCATAGCCACCTCCTCCACAGCCTCCACCAAAGCCACCTCCTCCGTAGCCTCCTCCAAAGCTGCCTCCTCCGAAACCTCCATAGCCACCTGATGAGCCCCCAAAGCAACCTCCACCAGAGCTCCCACGGCTAAAAGAGCCGCTGCTGAAGCCTCCTGAGCTAAAGCCTCCACAGTGGGAGCCTTTGGTGCTGGAAATCCTGAATGCTGAGCCTCCTCCCCCTCCTCCACTTCGGGAGGAGGATTGCTGCTTGGAGCTGTATCGAATAGACATGGTGTGAAGGAGCCCAGGAGTGCCTGCCACCAAGGACAGTGGCTGAGCCCTTATATACGGAGAGGGTGTGTCTCTCAGGTGCCAGGGTTTGCTTACTTGCATGGTTTTCTTTTTGCCAGCTTAGCATCTTCAGCTTATGATTGCATAAATTATCTTCAGTAATAACCAATACCTTTTCAATGCTTTTGAATTTGCCCTGAGTACAAATGGGAAATTTTCTGTGTTGAAACTGAAAATGGGTGGAGTTCAGATGAGTGTACATTTACCTTTCAAACACTGTTGAGTAACTATTAAAAACCTTAAGTTTTCTGATGTTAATTTAGGTTGCACTCAGTATTTGCTAAGAAAATAAAATTGCTTACAGATTACAGTTGAAATAAGAAATTTTCAAATTCATGTTTCAGGTAGCTTTAAGAACTGTAGTAAGTAGCAAGTGCACTGAAATAATACTGTAATAAGGATCTTGAAACTAAATGAAAAAATAGGATATGCTGAACTATTTTCTTAGTGTTGAAAAGTTGCCACATTTAAGAAGCACAATTTAGAAGATTATGTTTATATAGTATACATGTATATATGATATATAATATATGCACATTCATATATGTATACATAATATATTATACACACATATATAAACTTTTATGTAGAGGATTTTTTTATTTGGCAAATGAGAGTATATTCATATTTTTGCCGAGGAAACTGTACACAAAGAATGAGTAAGGAATCTTCAAATGCAGTGATGCTACTATTTGAGATAAATCATGAAGTTATTCTGGGCTATCTCATATTTTTAAGCTCATGGTTCAGGTTCATGTGAAGACCAAGGTGCAGAAATTCTAAGTACAAGAAGTGAGGAACTAAGCTGCAGTGCTTTAAGCTCTGACTGATTACAGCGGGAGAATTTGAGTCTGTTTTGACTTGCAAGAAAAAGTTTTCTTGTAGCACCATAAATCCAAGTCACAGAATGGCTCTTGTGTCAACTCATAACCCAGACTCGCACCTCTCTTTCCACGCTGGATTTTCCTTCTCGGTAAACAAACAAAACACATTTTATTGGCTACGCTGTGCACAGATTTCAGTGGGACAGTGTTTAGTGAATTCCTTAATTAGGACTTTACATAATACAAAATTGTTTTATCACTACCCATGGGCTATGGCATTGCTCTTGTTAAAATAGATTACACATACATTTATATGTATAGATTCGCAGCTGTTTTAGGATTATGTAATGCTTTTTGTGATAGGTCGATTTAAAACTCTAGGATAGCTCACCAACACAGGCTTGGCAGTCACTGTCAGGAAGCTGAGGCTGAGGAAGGTGTTGAGTTTTCTAACGATGGAAGCGTAGTTGAATCTTGGATTTGGCTTTTTCTGCTATTCCACATTATAGATTCATTTTCTCTGCTGTTGGATTTGCTGTCAGAGAAACCAAGACTCCTGTTCTCACCATGTGCTTCTCCACAGGGGAAAAAGCAAAACCAAAAGAACATGGAAGCAGGAAAATACTGAAAGCACAGGGCCTTGGCACGATTCCATTAGTAATTGCTTTTCCAAATTAAATTCTTAGCTGTACCTTCCACAGGACAGGAGCTAGAAAATAGTGCAGGGAGAGGGAGTGTGGTCGAAGCATTAATGAAGAGCTGCTTGTTATGCTCCTGGTTACCACAGACTACAGCTCCTCCAACTTGCCAGCACCTGCAAATAGGGCAGCGGCTGAAAGAAACAAAAAAGCCCTAAGCATGGGAATTGATTCCTGTGAAGATAACGCACGATAAATGGAGGCCATGACAAATCAGGAGGGGCAGAAAGACTGGCAGGTTCAGAGAGGTGAAGCCTTGCTATCAGAACTCAATGGTAAGAGCAAAGAGCTTTTGACGTTACTGACAGCCACCACGGATTTGGGGCTTTGATTTTCCTAGGCTTGCTTCAGTGAAAACCATGGACACCTCAATCTAGTTTAAGACTGATTTAAACAAGTAGTTTTAAGAGCTAGCCACCACTGCAAGGGGCGAACCTTTGTAATTGCACTTACTCGTTGCATCGAGTCTTTCAGCAAGAACGTAATCAGAGGTGTCACGTGAATAGTTCTACAGCAAAAAACTGCGTGAAAATGTATGACTCTAGTCCTGCTGTGGCTCACATGTGATTGTCCTTACCCACCTCGTAATCTCTCTGTCTTCAGTGTTTGCTGCGGAAGGCATGTGGAGAGACTGAGAGGGATGTGGGTGACAGCCAGCTCCTGTCCTTAAAGATCCCTCCAGTCACTGCAGTCTGACTGAAGGGAAGTGCTAACTAAGCACTGCGACTTAAGTGCTACCCGAACGGTGAAGAAGTGTGGGGTCTGGGGAGAGCCTACATTTCCCCAGCATGTACGGTCTTCAGGTGGTTCACTTTCAGTCTTCCTGAAGTTCTCTAAGATAGGAGTTATTTACCTAATCTTAAAGCTGGGAAGCACTAAACCTTAGAAGTTCATAGGAATTATCCCAGAAGAGCACAACTAGTTGTGCTAGAGTCTGGTTTTGATATAGCGACAGAGGTGATGGTTTCCATGACATTGAACTGGCATTGTAAGATCGACGAGGCCTCTGGGCTCAATTTCACCTTACAGGTAGAATTAAGCAGAGACCTGCGAAGGATGGGCTGGAGTTTTCAGTGTGTCCAACAGCAGAGAGAGGGCTGTTCTGGGAAGTGAAAAAAATACCAAGCAGGTGGAGACTCAAAGTAGACCAGTTTGGCTGGAACAAGTCATCCATATTCATTCATTTATTCATTCCTTTAACTGGTTTAATTGAGCACCTGTAGTGTGACCAGGGTTTACGTGGGTGACTGAGGTATAACTCCTGCTTCTCGAGGGGTATAGAGTGTCTCCAGAGAGGCAAACAAACATACCCATGAATCAGGGAGAGTGATAGAGCAATCTAGGCTGCATTTATGGATACCAACACAGTGCTAAGGGATCGCCGAACAGGATTCCAAGAGCCTTGTGAGAGAGTTGTGTAGCTGAGAAATGGTGACAAGGTGTTGCTAAGGCTCATGCCTGTTCATTGGAGAACTTGTAGAACTCAGTGGCCCTAAGTCTGCAGGTAATCTGGTATCACTCCACCCTCTCAGCGTCTTTGTCTGAACTGAGATGGGAGCTGTCTGGTAGCTTTGGAGGCTGCTGCATCGATTCAGTGGGTAGGCTCTTGAGTCATACTGTGTAACCTGGTCCATGTCTCCTCTCTCTAAAGTAGGAATAATATAACAATAATTTCGCTTACTCTATGGAGTTATCTTGGGAGACTTATAAGTTGATAAATATAAAATATAGGACAGCAGATGGCGGGCACAGGAAAAGAGCTTGGCAAATATTTTTGTTATTATTGATTTCTGTTTCTTACAACCACTTAGGGCTGCAAAATATGAAAGAACGGGCCATGGGAGACAGCTTAGCTGCTGGTGTTTGTACTTGCTGAGTTTGATCCCTCAGAACCTGTGTGGAGAAGTGCAGCATGATGATCCCTCCCTGAAGTCCCAGCTGGCAGACAGAGACACGAGGATCCCTGAGGCTGGCTGCGCAGCCAGTCTGGTTAATTGGGTAAACTCCAGGACTAAACCCTTCTCAGAGGTAAAGTGGACAGCAAGGAAGACACCGGACTTTGACCTTTGATCTACACAGACGTGTACATACACATACGAGTACACATGAACACACACACACACACACCCCGAAAGAATGAAAGGATAGGGTTAGAGGGTGGAAATGGCCAGAGAGGAGAGCAGGGTGGAGAAAGAGTTTTGAGCCTGTCTTACTTTATAACGAACTTGTCATCCATTTTTCTGTGAGCACTACTTGATTCCATTGCTTTTTTTTAAACTCATTTTATCCATTTCCTACCAACCCCAGACCTCATTAATTTTGTCATATTTTGCTGCTAGTGCTCTAAACTTGGCTTTCCAATATTTGCCCCAGGGTGATTTCACCAGCTTCTGAAGTCTTTTATTTATTTATTTGGCTCCTCATTGTGTCCATTGAGAGCCAGTCTGTTTGCTGTGGCATGTCACCACCTCAGCATCATGCTCAAGCTCCTGTGATGGATTAAGTCTTTTCTTGGCTCTTCTTCTCCTCTCTCCCCCCATTCAGCCGACCCCATGGTGGTCAAGGTGGAAGGAAAGCTGCATCCTCATAAAGTAATTACATGGCCTTGGGCAAGACACTCAGCTTTTCTGTGTTCCAAGTTACCATCTCGTGAAATACGGAGTCCAGTGATAATAAATATTAAAGTAGAGAAATATATAAGCCAGTGAAAAGTGTTAGCACTTCCTGAAATGTTGCTTAATTACAAGCAGGCCTTTTAAACTTTCAGTCGAAACACTGTGCTGGGTTCCTCGCTGTTGGGGCCCTCGCTGTTGGGGCCCTCGCTGTTGGGGCCCTCGCTGTTGTTTCCATTCTGGAATCACTTTCTTCCCCGTGGCTGGCTTATTCAAATCATCCGAGCTCAGCTGCAGCGTCTGCCCAAGATGCCACCTTATTCATGAGTTTTCCACCTTTAGGCCATCTTGAGGCTGTCTGTTCGTTCTCACGTGGTGTGGAGTGCGGGCCGTCTCATCATTTTTCCCGAGGAGATTGGCCCTTTGACTTCCTCTGGAGAAGGGCTGATGCCTTAGCCTCTTGGCACCCCTGGTAGGTACTCATTGTTCTTTGAGGGGTTGCCACCCCTCCTCCACTCGCTTTGCTTTGGTTCTCTGAGCATTTGTGCTCCACCTGTTGGCACTCTTGCGAGTTGAAAACCGAAAGGCTAGTCAAAAGTTGGTTTTGCTTAGGGGAAAAAAAACGATGACACTTGTGGATGTGAAAATGTTTTCTAAGAATAAGAAGTCTAAGATTCTCTGTAACATTCACAGGATACTTTGGGTGAGGTGTGTCTGAAGGGAAAGATGAAATAAAATTAATTTCTTAATATTATTATTCAGAAAATTCTTAGATGCCTGCCTTAAAAAAAAAACAACAACAAATGACTAATTTCATCACAAATGTAGTTCTTTATCTGGAGTCGCATGCTTCCTCGAGGGGTTAAGAATGCAGGGGACTATAATAACTATTTAAACGTAATGCTGTTGTATCAGGGAAATTGTCCGTGACCATTCTGGCTCTACAGGTCTGGAGACTGATCACATCCCAGGACTAGTTAATACCTTGGATTAAACCATTTAACAAACATGTGGTTTGAGAGTTTCCAAGTCCCAGGTCCTGTGCTAAGCACCTTAGCTTCATCTTTGTCTCATTAAATCCTAACAGCAACCTTATGTAGTTTGCTCAAAAGTCTCCCATAGAAGGCTTTGTCGCAGTGCCATCACAAGTATCTTCCGAGCAACTCTTCAGACTCCCTTGAAATGATTTAAAACTGTATTTTCCAGCATTGTGACTTAGAAGATTAATAAGCACGCAGGGCTTTTATTTTAACTTTTTAAAAAACTGGACAAATTTTCTTTACTATTGGTACTAGAAAAAAAATGATGGTGTAGCAGAAAAACCAGGCAGATTTGGAGAGAAAAAGAAGGAATGGGCGAGTGGTCAGATTTGCAGGTCTCTACACCCCATGGCTTGGCCTGCACTTCCTGAGGGCTTCTCCTGTTTGGGTTTCTGCAGGTTCTCAAGTCTTTGTCAGGGTTGTGCTGGGTCCCAGTACAGTCGTTAAATTGGTGCAATTAGCCACCGTGCCTAATTGTAGTGTTAATCCTTTTATGCTGCCGGTTTTTCCAGAAGCTGTTAGCTTCCATTTGGAGCTTAATCCCCTTTCTTCAGGTTTTGACTGTTAAGTCTTGGGGACTACAGTGCAATACAGGGTGCAAATCCGACTTAAACGTGCCAGCAACCCAACCCAACCCAACCCAACCCAACCCAACCCAACCCAAACTAAACCAAACTAAATCAAACTAAACCAAACCACAGCCTCGCTGGTTTGGAATTCGCCAGCTTTTGAAAATTTATTTTGGTTAAAAGGTGGTGCTAAATAGAATTTTCTAGTTCTTTTTTTTTCTTTTAAGAAAAGGTAATTGAATTTCTTCTTTGACAACTCCCTACAAGTACACAGTGCATTCTGCTTGCTCTCATCCCCAGTCCTCTGTGAGCTCCCTTCCACCCTGTCACGGCCCCGGCCCCGGCCCCAAACCCCTTTCTCCAAATTCTTGTCCTTTAGTTTAGTTGAATTTTGTGACTCACTGAGTTTAACCGGGGCCTTCTCTGAGGCTGTGGCTTTGGAACTTTGTGACTTCTCATTGGCACCTGGTGGGCTCGCCAGTGAGAACACAGCTGAAGGTTGTCCCAGCTCCTCAGGGCTCCATGGGCAGCCAGTAGCTCAAGAGTAAAGAGCGGGGGCCCACGCACCCGTGGCTGTTGACAGGGCCAGTTTGATACAGGCCCAGTGCAAACTGTCGCTCTGGTTTCATATTTGCAATGACTGTGTCATGCCCAGAAGATGACATTGCACAGCCATTCTTCCAGTCGTTTGGGTTTTTCCCTACCCTTCTTCCATGGTGTCCCCTGAGTCTTGGGGGAGGGCTGGTATAAGTGCCTTATTCAGGACTGAGCATTCAACCACAAGTTGCTTATTCTCCACAAGTCTGCATTCATTGCAGCCCACTACAAACAGAGACTTATCTGACTAAGCCTGAAGAGTTTTCTGGTCTAGAGAAATAAGTGGATATTTGCAGAATTATGTAAGATGCTGGACTTTATTACACACGAAGACCCTACAGCCTAAAGTGTTGACTGTCATTAGTCCCTCACACAGAGATCATCAAACGGAAGATCAGTTGTGCGTTAGGCCCCAGGCTGGACCCTCGTACTGGTAGGTGTGGCTAGGTTTCAGACAAGCATCAACTTTCATCACTAATGTTTAGTTTGCCCGACACTGTGTTAGGGCTTTATGTAAATTCTCTCATGTAAGTCGCTTGACAACCTGTAAGTAGGAAACTATTAGTCTCTTCTCATAGAGGGGGAAACTGAGGCTTGGCGGAGGGTAACACAAGTGATGAATTAGTGGCCCAGCTAGAATGGACATGAAGCTGGTATGTATAGTCTCAAGCTCGATCTTTCATTGCCAGACACTGAATTCAACTTTGCTTTGTGCTTTCAAAGTCCCTCCCAGAAATGCAAATGGCCGTGGTGAAGATGGAACCTTGTTATTGTCGAAGGCTCCATATAACTGAACTGAGTGGCAATTTGAAGGTAAGCAGGCTTGAAGAGTATTCCTTTTGGTTTAGCTGATGTGTTTTGTTTGTTTTTTAAGGAAGGTAGGGTTTATTTCGGCTCACAGTTTGAAGGAACAGTCCGTCATGATTGGGGAAAGCATGACAGTGGGGACACAAAACAGCTGCCCATTCTGTACCCACAGCCAGGAAACAGCAAGGGATGAATGGGAATGAATGGCTTAGCAGTCTTACTGGGCTATCCTGGGCCCTGGTCATGTGTGCTTGCCATGCACGCTTCTTCATTGATGGTCACCGCAGGCCCACATCTGAGTACATTGATTCTAGGATCCATTCAGACTTCCAGCTGGATCAAGCTGTCTTTGGAGAAACAGTTAAGCTTGGTCTTTGGCATCACCATCCTTCCTGGTCTTCCTTCCTCCTCTTCCTGATGTACTCTCTGCACCTCATCTGATGCTGAGGGCTTTCTTGTGATCTGACTTCTCACTTGTCTAAAGGGGACACACTGCCGCTCCTTGGCACTGATAAAACACTGCCTGTTGGCTGTCTTCGTTTCAGAACTTAAGCCTAACTGTGCTTTGGGCTCTTTTAATTGTGAAACAAAAGGCTGTTCCTTGCAACAGGAATTTCAGATCTGGCTAAGAAGGAGAAGAGAGAGGTTGGGCAGACGTCTGCTAAAGTTACACTTAAAAGGCCACCCTAAGCAAAAATATGATTTCGTTTTTAAAGAAGACATATGGGTGGACCGGGGGGATGCCTCAGTCTGAAAGATGTTTGCCATGCAAGCATGAAGATCTAAGTTTGGGTCTCAAGCATGGTACACAAATCAGGGCCTGTGGGCATGTGGCTATAATGCAAGCTGTGGCAGGGTGGTGGCCAGAGAAACCCTCAGGCTTGGTGTTCACCAAATTGGTGATTTCCAAGTTCAGTATAAACTTGTCTTGAAAAGAAAATTGTAAGGTGATTGAGAAAGTCACTCACATGCATGTGCGTATTTGCACACACATACAAATGAACAGACACACACATCCAGATAAAAATAAACAACCCCCCCCCAAAAAAAAACAAACCAAAACAGAAACTAAATGGTGGAGTAGGTAGAGGAAAAGGCACACATTTTATAGTTTGCCCCTCCTACTCAACACAGATAGCTTCCGGTGCCATGGGCTAGTCCTCAAAGTCAGCACCCAGGAAAAGAAAGTCTATAAGGTTCCAGGGGACACTGCGGTGGATTGTTCTCTCAGATAAGAGGTTTATTAGAAGGGCTGTTAACACCAGGGGAAGACAGATACAGACACAGAGAGGGCTCCAAGTGGAGTTGAGCGCTACTAGGCAGAGGCAGAGTCCCTTCTTGTAGGTCATACAGAAGGCAGGAGGTTCTATGCTGCATGACTGATGAGCAGCCCACAGTACTGCTTATGGGCCATCTCTGATTCCCATCTGCAGGGCATGGGTAACGGAAGGGGAGTTCTTTCGTTTTCAGGGAGGGAGGAAGGAATCATGTTAAGGTGTGACTCTGAAGATGAGAGAAGTGGGTAGGAGGGATACAATTAGCCCCTAGCTCCAAACCCAATAGCAAATGAACAGAAACAGCAATGATTGTCCTGTTGCCCTGATACTGGAGTGGACAGGATGTCTGGAGACAGAATGGGCACAGTGAAATGTGCCGACTTCCATTCTTGGTGTTGGTGGTGGCACATCCTCATCACAGCTTGACTTGAGTTTCCTAAAGTGTGCCAGTCTCATAGGCCAGAGCAGCCCAGGACACACGGTGTGTTTGTTGTGTGGAAACCTAATCTCCTTCCTCTCCTCGGAAAGCATGCTCACTGGTGCAGTTAAGGTGAGAGAACCTCTCAGGTGGCATGAGGGTGAGCAGAGATCAAATCACCTCTGTGGCTGAAGTCTGGGAACTGCAGAAGCCAGCTCACCCTCTCCTTCAGCTCCTCACCAGATGAGAGAAAAGATAATGGGGGCCCAGGGTGCAGGAGCTAGCAGGAGTCAAATAACAGAAGCCTGTGCCCCTGCAGTGCCAAGCAGGGGTGAGGCCAAGCTGAGTGTGAGGGAGGGTGTTCCCTGCTCTGCGGGAGGAAAGGAGCCAGCATCTGCTTCAGTTTCCACCATTGACTTTAAATATCTGCTTTGCTGACTTCTTCCTTTCTACAGTCCCCCTCCCCCGCCTGCCAGCAACTAATCCCGTGTTCTGATGTTGCCACCCCAAAGCCACATCCCAGTCTTTAGTTTGTTCTCCCCGGTCAGTCTCTGCTTGCCTATTTCCTCTTCGTTCCCTGTAGAGAATGCCGTGAGAATAGGCCTTAGGTGGATTGTCATCTGGCTAATCTGACTCAGGCTGAGGTGTGATTTAGCGATGGGAGAGGTGGGTAGGAGTGCAGAGGCTTCAGGGAAGCAGTTTAGATTAAAGAAGAAAACAGAAACAACAACAACAAAAAAACCCACGCCTTTGACCTGAGCAGAATTTGAGGCACTGCGTGTATGGGGGGGAAGGGGGGTGGTGAAAGCTTGGGAGAAGATATTTTTCTGTATTGTTTAGATTACTACAACTTGACTTTAAGGTTTGCAGTAACAAGAAAAGTAAGGAAAGCCCTTTGCTGTCCCCGGTCCCTTGCCCCAAAGGACAGGGATAGGAGTTGGTTCTGATTTTCTTTTCTTTTTTTTCTTTTTGAATCATATTTATTCTCTACTGTCTACACATGTTTTGCTGGACCCTTTACTTAGGTCTGTGATAAAAAAGTTGAATGAGACATAGGCCTGACCCTTAAGGAAGCCAGCTCTTTCAGGAGGGAGCGCAGTGAATGAGACACAAGTAAATGCCAGCTGGGCAAGAATTTCCTAATACAGGTTTGCATAGGACATGCGAATTACAGGCAAATAGAAAAGAGTTTCTGGAGGACTTAAGGAGAAGCCACAGGCACTGCACCCTTAATAGTGAGTGGGAAGTCATTGCATAAAACAGCACATGAGACAAAGAAGCCTACGTATATAGAGGAGATGGAAACACGCAGGGCAAAGAACTGAAAAGTTTGGCTTGGCATAAAGTTGATGTGCTTGAGTGCCAAGTGATAAGCCTGAAAATAGATTGGGACCACACTGGGAAGTTCCTTTCATGCCATTTAAAGGAGTCTGGACCTCATTCCAGTCACAGAGCAGAAAAGTGAGACCCATCAAACAGGAGATGAGCATGGCCTTAACATTTCTAAGTTTGGGTTTGGACTAGGAGGATTTTAGGGGAACTAGAGGTAAGAAGGTGAGATAAGATTGGCATGGGTCTGGGGGGGGGCGGGAAGACAATGAGACATCAAGAAGGTAGCGGTGGTGTGGGAAGGAAGGAAAGATAGGAGCTGAATGGTGGCATTCAGACGGAGACTGGCTACAGGTTGATTGTGGGGGAGACTAAGACAAAGAGATTTCTAGGTCTGGGCTTTGAGGAATCTCATTAATTGATGTGAGTACAAAGGAGGGTCAGGCCTTGTAGGAAAGCCAGTGAGTTTGGGACAGGAAGGTTGGAGACGAGGCACCCATTGAACAGCCAAGTAAGTATAGCTAGGCCATGGCAGTGCGTTTCAGGATTCAGGGACGTGTATGTGGCCGGGGTTGGAAGTTACTGGCAAAGAGAAAGCATGGATTGTGCAAGATGCCCTGGGGAGAAAGAAAGAGAAAGAAGACCAAGGATACCACAGCATGTAACACATTAACGAGATGGGCTAGCCAAGAATATCAAAGATTCAAACTTGTGTTTCAATAAGGCTATTCTGGAAAAGATCCTATAAGTTACCATTGTCCTCCGTGACTAGGCAGTGAATCACTTGAAGGTATTAACTAATATTACACTTACAGCCTCTGTCCTCATAATTTATAGATCATACAACCTGACCGCTTGTGCAAAGTAAAAGAAATACTGAGATTGATGTGTGTTTAGCAGACAGCTGAAGGCCAAGTTGATCCACACTGAGGCAGTGGAGGAAGCCTTAGGAACACCTGACTTCTCCAGAGATGGGTGAGCTGAGGGTGGAGGCTGAGTGGGGAGGAAACCCTCAGGGTTAGGTCTGGCTCGGAGAAAAGCACTCAATAAAAGAAACGAAAAGGAGTGGTCTGGAAGCCAGGGAAAGCTCAGGAAACCAGAGTGGATGGAAGCATGGTGGTTCGCCCGGCAGTCTCCAGACAGAGGCTCTTCAAGGTTGTGAGTGTCACATTCTGCAGAGAGAAAGAGACCATGGAGAAGGAGAGCCAAGAGAGAAACATCCATCCTGTTGCCACAAGATCCTTGGAGATCCCTGAACAACAACTTCCCATATAATTTATGGCACAGAAGCCAGATCACTCATCATCAGGGGAAGGAGAGGGTGGAGAGAGAATGAAGTCACCTACATCTTGTGTTGCTAAAACATTCCAAGTGAGTGTACAAGACAAAGGAATGGCAAACAGGTGTCGTTAGGACAAGGATGTATGGGGCACACCAGCAAATGGAAGTGGGTTAGATGAGGGGGTCTTCAAAGGTGTTTAGGAAATGTTTCCTTCCAGGAAGACCCAGGGATTCCATAAGTGAGGCAGAACAAGCAGAAGCCTGGAAAAGGAAGACCACCAGAAAGAATAGTGACAAGGAGCCTTTGGTGAGGGTTTGAGAATACAAGTCTGTACCTACCGATCCCACGAACCCCAAAGAAACAAAATTTTGGATGAATAATTTAAAATTTATCATTTGGAGTTTATAAAAAAACATACATGTTATGTAAATTTTTTTTTCAACCCTACATTTTAGAAAAGCCAACTGTGTTGGGAAGCTGACTTCTCAGGAATGTATTCTTGGGTGACTGGGGAAATGTAGCCTTTGTTGTTAAATAGGAACTGCCATATATGCAGCAGTACTATGTGAATGTAGTTGGCATAGCGTGGCACCAAATGTCAGGTGACCTCCTGGTATGGCATTGTTCAGTTCCTGGACCCAAAAAGCTGAGGAACAGATTATGAACCATGACAAAATTTCCAATCGGATTCTAATTTGCATCTTAAGAAAACTCTCTTGATTGAGTCTGTGGACAATCCTCTGTTTGCCTTATTTCATATTACCCATATTCCCATTAGTATTTTTAGGAATAATATTAATAAGCATTACTTTAGCTAGTTTGTTGATTAAAGAATTTATTTCATGCATTCATTCAAGAACTGATAATGAAAAAATAGGAAGATAGTTTTAGGAACTTTGTAGATCAGAGATAACAAATGCAAAACCTACCCGAAAGTACCCTCTTCTTCCTCTTTCCCTTTTGCCATTTCTTCTGAGACAGCATCACTTAAGCCCAGGATGGCCTCAAGCTCTTTATCTTCCTCAGCCTCCTGAGTGCCGGGTTTGCACAAAGTCTACACAAAGACTCAGGGATCCTTGCTGCCATTCCTCTGTACTTGGAGCAGACATTACTAACTGATAAGGACACAGCTTCATGATGAAACTAGACCTGCTGCAGAATTGTTCTTAATAACGTTAATCAAGGGAATGGCAGCTCTTTTCTAGACTTGGTCCCTGTGAAGTAAAACTGTCTCCCCTTTCTAGCTTTGATGGTTTGTCAGCAACCATGTGTTCCTGAAATATGTGGAACCAGTTGAAAAGGACCTAAGGCAGGGCTAGCTTTTGAGTTTAATGACATGAAGAAAACGAGTACCTTCTTCTTTCTGTTGTCTCTGAATAGTTTAACAGAAAGAACACCAGAGTGGACAGATAGACATGACCACCGACACATTCACTGCCATGGCTCTGACTCTAACAGAGTTTGAAAGGGACCTCATAGGCTGTCACCTCATTTCAAGTTCCAGCTGTGTCTATGGGGACTGTGCTAAATGGTGCAATCTCTCTTAATCCCTGCAAAATGAATGCTATGCAGTTCTTCTTAAAACGATTTCTTTTTATTGTATGTGCATTGGTGTTTTGTCTGCATGTGTGTCTGCATGAGGGTGTTGGATCACCTGGAACGGGGTCACGGACAGTTGTGTGCTGCCATGTGGGTGCTGGGAATTGAACCCAGGTCCTCTGGAAGATCAACCAGTGCTCTTAGCCGCTGACCCATCTCTCTAGCCCTCCATCTTTTTTAAAGTATATTTTCTAAAGATCTTAAGGATGCATGTTTATGTTTTGTGTGTGTGTGTGTAGAACTGTGTCTCCAGCCCAGTGTCTAACTCTTAAATTTGAGATCAACAATTTATATAACTGAGGGAGAGGGATACGGCTGGGATACAAAGTTAATAAAATGTAACTAATAATAAAAAATAAATAAATAAAAAATAATTTAGATAACACAAAAACATCTATACACAGCAGGTATTCACTAATGTAATGTTATTTGATTTTTTTTTTGTCTTGTTAAATAGTCAACACTAAGAAGATTTCCTTATCAAATATCTGCAATCTCAGCTTGAATATTTCTGGTGAAGGGAAACTCACCGACTTACAGTGTTATTTTACATGTTACAAATAATATCTTAAAAATAAAAATATGTTTTTGTTTTTGAAATCTTGGCTTAAAATCTGTTAGACAGATTCGGAGGCTCCTGACGTCTTTCCCACCTGCTCATTCACCTGTTCCTCAGATGGCATAGCTTCCACCCACAGCAGGGAGCCGTGTTTACCAGGATCACTTGTGAATCTGTAGTTTTAATCTGCCTCCCCTGCCCGTCCTGTTTATTATATCATCTCAAGTAATATTGTTTGGAGGAATGTGCACTGTGTTTTATGCCATTGTGTCTGTCTCCGGAGTAACACTGTATCCTTTTGAAATACAATCAAAACAATCGCTTCTTTTATTATCTAAACTTGTGGAAATTATTTAAATGTAATGATCACTAGGAACATAAATGCACCCCCCTCCTGGTTTCAGGGCGTGGTTCTAGAGTGGCTCACGCGTCTCGAACACATTTGTAATGGAAATTTGCTTTACTCACTTTCTGGGTTCACCCTTTTTTTCTTGGGTGTGGGGCCAACGTTTGTCACTCCGACTTTTCTGATTGTGGTGTTGATTAAGTAGTTGGCTCTTAAGCCGTAATTATCCTCCTCTTCAATTAAAATCTCATTTCTTTATTGCAACACAGCCATTGCAAAATCTAATAACACATATTGGGTTTTTTGTTTCACTCCAAACAAACTTTCCCTGAGTATTCATATTCTGGTGTTTGAGTTGTTCAGCTATTTCATTGCTGTTCCTTGGCCTGGGCAGGACACTCTTTCCGATAATGTTTGATCAGTAGGAACTTTCTAATACAGTTAGCTTCCTACCACATTGCAGAGAGCACTACAGTTACCTTCTGTAGAGCAGTGATTAAAACATTATGATTGTTCCCAGATGTTATAATTTTTGAGTGACTCATACTCCAGAGCCATCCATGTCTGACAGCCTAATTGACACCAAAATGAAAAATTCAATCAGCCTAGGCTCTTATTGAAAAATATGCCAAGTGACATACTAAACAATTTTCACTGGACTTTAGCCAATTTTGTTCTCTGGCAGAATTTTTTTTTTTTCTGATTAATAGATTGATTTGGGAAACTGCACATGGCAAGCATAGGCTCTCTTGGTGTGATGTTTCCCAGATTCACTTTCCTGTGAGTTTTTCAGTGGCATGTAAATGATGGGGCAACCTAGTGTGATATTTCTACATATCATTTCAACTCACATGCATATGGCATACCCACCTTCTCCAGGATGTTGCTTTACGCACCCGGGACTTGTTTCTGGATGGCTAATGGTACATGGCCTTCCCTAAGCCTTTGTGTTGGCCTCCTGGACCAGAATAATGCCATCTGCAGAAAAATGGGTGGTACTGGAGGTCAGCATGCCAGGCAAACTAAGAAAGACTAGAAAGACAGATATTGCATGTTTTTGTCATATGCCAAATCTAACAGGGGTTATTTGGGAAGAGGGCGAAGGTAAGCGAGAGTGGAAGAGAAATGAGAGAACATGAGGCAAGTATCCAATATGACCCGAATTATTGTATATGGGTCTGGACATTTCATGATGAAGTCCACCAAATACACTTGATACATGCTAATAAAAATCCCTAAAGCATCGGTTGGTAGCCTCTTGGATTGATTCTGGGAGTGCCATTCTGAGTCATGTGTCTGTGTGTCTGTTTTTGTGCTGTGACATGCTGTTTGTGCCTTAGGGAGTGTGATGTTTCAGCTTTGTTCTTTGCGATGAATAAAGCTTTGGCTGTTGGAGTCTTTTATGCATCTGTATGAATTATGAGACTCTTCTCTCTGGTCCTTCGGAAGACTTTGTTGGAATTTTGATGGGGATGGCCTTGCCTATCCAAATGTCTCTCCAAACAAATGATGGCATATTCATTTTAAAAAACAAAACAAAACATCGTTGGGTTGGAGAGATGGCTCAGCAATAAAGAGCCCAGGCTGGTCTTCAGAGGACCAGTGCTCTATTCCTGACACCCAGACGGTGGCTCTCAATCATTTGTCCCAGGAGATCTGATGTTGTCTTCTGGCCTCCATGTGCACCCGGCACACACATGGTGTAAAGAACTTTTTAAGACTTCATCTTCTATGACTGAAGTCCAGATTGCTATGGCTAAAGAACTTATGGTTCTTATGAGTCAGACACTTCGGTTTGGTTCTTGCCCATCATGTTGGATTTCACACTGGGTAGGGAGATGTTACACAGTGTTAGATAGTCCCCTGCCCCAGTGTATAGGCTCTGCTCAGGTGCTGCTCTGCAAGGGTGGTTCTCTTACTCAGCCCAATGCATTTTCCCCCTCCATCTTGCATAGGTCTGCCGCACCCTGTCTACATCTTCTCTCCTAGGCGGGTTACTTTATCCCTCAAGGTAAGATGGTTCACAGTCAGGTCTGTGGCTGCTCACAGTTGCCTCCATAAAGCCGATAGATATCAGTTTGAGAGAAAAGTAAATTTTAGAGGATCCTTGATGACAAGGACTGAGATGCGTGTTTTATTTTGACCTAGATTACAAGGAGTAGTCTGATATTAAAAATCATGTTTTGTTTTTAATCTTTCCTATAAACCTTATCTTCCATCAGTTGCTTTAGGAGAATTCGCTTTTATACCCATAGTTAGTTGACTGTAGTCTCTAAGGATGGGTTAGGGAATGCCAATATTGCTTCTATAAGTGAATGGCTATGGGAATATTTTTACCTCTTAAACACCGAATAGAAACCAAGTTACTTAATTTTGTCAAAACAACCTCTGGTATTCTTAACGTGTGTGGGAAAAAAAAATCTTCAGGTTGATTTCCTTAGAAAATGTCATGAGCTAAAAGCTGGCTTGTTGAAACCGAAGAGCACCTTCTACTGAATCACCAGATATTGAGCAATGTGATTTATATCAGTAAGCGTGTGAAAGGACCAAGCTCAGGTTTGCATGCTTTGGTAGGTTTTCTATCCCCACAGAGTGCAGTGAAAATATTCACCAAATCCAATGACTACATCAGTAAAATGGAAACACCCTTCTCAGCATGCTTTAGTCTACAACAGCCAGCCAAACTCTTTTATTAAGAATTAAGGAGAACAAAGTAAGAGTAGTTAATTTCCAGGGGACCGAAGCATATTTAATTAGAGTACCCACAGATAACAGATGTAGGTAGAAAATATCCAAGGCATCCTCCCCGTGCCTCCCCTGTATTGGATACTAAGCGTGGGTTTGTTCGTCCAATATTACCATAGATAGGTGGTGGAAAAAAAATTGAGAAATAAACACAGCTGCCGTGAGTTCATGATCAGGATAGCCATGTTCGGCAGACAGCACAGCACAGCACAGCAGTCCTTCTGCTCTTATGTTCTTTAGTGGTCCCTGAGCCTTGGTGTGTACGGGGGACATACAAATGTCCCTTCTGGGGCTGAGCACCCAGTCTCCTATTCTCAGCACATTGTCCAGTTGGACAATGCTGCATTGGCTGCTTTCCACTGCCAAAAGAAGCTTCTCTGACCAAGGTTGAGAGCAGCTCAGGTCTCAGCTGAGACTGTGATCTGATGGATATTTCTGGAAAGCAGCACTCAATATTTGTGTATTGATCACTTTTAATGTGGTAACCACTCACTGGCTCAGTAGCGGAGCTGCCTGGATAGCAACATGGATGTTATAGGTTTTATTCAGTAGTTTGACACTTGTTCATGGTTCCAAGCATCTCGGTTCAACAAGTACTGATCACCTCCTGCCATGGGATGCTGGTGCTGTCTTATTCACTGTTCTGGATGCTAGTACTTTGTCCATGTTTGTGCATGTGTTTGTATATGCGTGTTCATGTGTACATGAGTGAGTACATGCACATGGATATGTGTGTGTACATGTGGAAGTGGAGGTCAGTGTGGGAGTTGCTCCAGGACTTGGCTGTCTTGTTTGTTTATTTATTTATTGGGTAGTGATGCAACTATGTTTTTTTCTTTTAAATATTTTTTTAATTTTAATTTTTTATATTAGTTACAGTTTATTCACTTTGTATCCCAGTTGTAGCCCCTTCCCTCATTCCCTCCCAATCTCCTCCCACCCTCCCTCATCTCCTTCCTGCCCCTCTCTAAGTCCACTGATAGAGGAGGTCCTCCTCCCCTTCCTTCTGATCCTAGTTTATTAGGTCTCAGACTTATTTTTATTTTTGTATATGGTTGTGTGGGTATGTATGCTCATGAGTGCAGGTGTCCTTGGAGGCCAGAAGAGGGCAGCAGATCCCCTGGATTGAAAACAGATACAGCCCCTGTCCTTAAGAACTTGCTTATATTATTTCAGTTGTCATGCAATTATATATATAGAACTGCAAATTGTGCTAAGAAATGTGAAGGGAAATACACACACATATACATATATGTACATATATCTCTATATCAAGAGAAGATGATTTGGTTAATGGTGTGTGTGGTGGGGTAGAAGACAGGGAAAAGGCTAACTAGGTCTTTCCAGAAAGGGTGCTTTTTGAGCTAGACCTGACTGATGAGCAGGGGTTAGTATGACCATGACTGGGCAGGAAATACCCTCTAGGCAAAGGGAAATGTCTGAAAGGAAGCTGAAAGGTTAGAGTGTACTGGACTGTAGAAATCACTACCTGTATGTCTAAGCATAACATACCATGTACACCTTGAAGACAAAGTGTTTGTATTTGAAAATCAGTAAACAAGGCTTGTGGGACTGGTGAAGATAAAAGAGAGGCGCAGTTTGAGAGAGGCAAGATTTCATTTGGGTGGGTTGTTGGTAATTATTCCAAAGACACCTGCAGCCTCTGAGTTTTGAGCAATGTGGTGATGAGATTAGCTCTCTGTGTGAAGACCCGAAAGGAGTGAGCTCAGGTGGAAGCTGTGTGGCCATCCAGCCTGGGTGGGGGTCGTGGTGCTGGAGAAAAATAACCAAATCAAGTTATTAGGGAGAAACAGAGGCAGATGTGCTCATGACGAGTTTAGTGTATTATTGGGTGAAGGGACCCGGAAGCTGACAGTTTCAGGGTGTAAGGAGCATGATCTAGGTAAAAAGCCTCAACAGAAGGGTTTTTAGGGCAACATTGGTGGGAGAATATTTTTCCTGCATTGCTTAGTTCAAATTCAAGTTCACCAGAAGGTAAGAATTTGTTAAGAGAATGCTTTCTCATTTGGTGTTTTATCTGAGCAAATCAAACATAAGTTTAATAACCTCTGAAGATATTAACATGACTGTGCTTCAGCTGTCATGATGACATAGAAGGTCTGGAGATATGTGTATACCACAACACACAACACACAATGCATCAATGTTCTATGATACACAGGATACGTTTTGGAATGCAGTTTTACAAGATTAACTTTTCAGGGTGCCAATACTTTGGAAAATGCAGCTTAAATATATTAAATGGTATATTCATAGGATACATATATATATATATATACATATAGATGATGAAAACTCATACAGATTTTTGAATAAAGACTCCTTTCTGTAACAGTGTGACAATAAAATTTCTGTCTAAATTGACAAATAATTGTGTAACTTGCTATTTCAGGGTATCTTGGGAAATACAACCCGACACGGATTGTCCCTTCAGTCAGCAGAAACGTTCCCCTGTCATGCAACTGTTCCCTGTGTACCCTCAAGGTGACGGATAGTCATGATAACGATGACTCAGGCACTCATGGGTCCTCCTCCCTGCCCAGCCCTGCCTTCCCCTTGAGCGACTCTCATCCTCTGAGTGATTGGCCGGCTTTCAGCTTTCCAGATCCCTCGGTGCTGCAAGCTGTACAGACACCGCCTGGGGTCACACGGGGGAGAGCAATGCCACTGGGGACTCCAGTGGGGAAACTGAGTCAAGTGTTCCTCCAGTTACACGGCCCTGGAAGACTTTCGCTGGCCCCCGACCTCTGAACAACCAGAAGAGGGAAGCTGGACGTCATTGCTGCGTTATCTCTGGCCGGCCGGTGAATTCTCATCGGTGTGGATGGGCTGCCACAGGTTTTTGTTCCTGGGTATCTCTTGGTTGGATGCCGACTGCCTAAATATTTATCTGCCAGCTTACCCAGCTGCTCTTAGATAAGTTAGGACTTTTTAACCCTGAAACTACTGTGTCATCTGTCCATTCGCTGAGTCAGTACATAGATGGCTTAGAATAGATGTCCTCCAAACATAAAGTGTCCTGGGAGTACTTACATATAATGCAAACCATTGGGGGAAAAAAACATTCCTAGGGAATAAATAGCTGTTTAATAGTATGAGTTGCTCCTTTTAAAACCAGTAAAAAAAAAAAAGTGAGGAGTGTCTTACCTTCCACACACAGAGCCTCTTCTTCACACCTTTGTTAAACAATCATGCATATTATGTGTGGAACTGTGACATTTGACAATGAACAACAATGATGCCTTCTTCCATCTGTACCAATCTGATAGGGAAAGGAACGTATGGTGCTGCATCATGTATTTGCATTTAGGTTATACAGATTGACACTATTTTCAATAGAATACATAGATACAGATACGTCATGGTATATAAATCCATTGACTCAGTATGTGGAGAAAGGAACATATAATACGATATAAAACTGTACCAAGAGGTGTTGCTTAAAAATAAAATGTACACTTGAGCTGGTCTCAAAGTTATATTCATAGCCCTGTTCGCTTGAATTGTGCCCATCAGTGAATTCTTAAAAACCCCATAGCGGCTCCCAATAAATGAAATATTTCAAAACGGATTGCACTTTTCTTGGTAGACACTTCATGCCTATGCAACTGTAGGAGGTGGGGCCCAGTGACCAGAGTGACCAGGCTGTCATAATGTCCTGGGATTATGGTGTTTCCCCACAGAGCCATCTCAAGCAGGGTAGCTTGCTCAGGAAAAGTTACCCACTGAAGAAAGTCTTCTGAAGGACCATCCACTTTTCAGCGTTAGATCCTGCTGCCCTCCATGAATTGTGTCATTAAACAAAGGTCTGATTTTAAACCGTGTGATCATTCCCATGATTTTGAGGAAGGAAGTAGCATCTCCTTAAGAATGTATGTATTGGTGTTGGGGTGGCTTAGTGGGAAAGAGCTTGCTTCGTAGCATGGGGACCTAAGCTTGAGCTTGGACTCCCCAGCACCTTCGTTAAACAAACAAACAAAGCTGACCACAGCACAGCGTACCTAGCTAGCTCCAGGTCCTACGAAGAGACTTCTTCTCAAAGAGTAGTAATAACAAATGTAAAAAAAAAAAACAAAAAAACAGAGAGTGGTAAAAGAAGACATCTGACACCAACCTCTGACCTCTACACAATGTGCAGCAGCACACACACGCGCGCGTGTGCACACACACACACAGAAGCACATCCATGTATACTCACATGCGTGCACACACAATGCACACAGATAGTGCACACCCTTCCCCCCCAGAACATATATGGAACATGACATCAACAGTGACATCTTTTAGAAACTGAAATTCACAGGGAATTTTAAGGAAGACCTGAGTACAGGAATTGCTTCTGAAACACTTTATGCCCAGGCTTCTGCTTTCTGCGCAGAAAGCTTAAATATCTACTGTGAATTTTGCAGACGCACCATTGGGTGCCCCTAAAGCTGGGGATCTCTCCATGACTTTAAGTTATACTGTGAGCCCCAAGATCACAAGAGCTAAGTCCCTGAGCCCGCTAAGTTTCCCTTCGGCCTGATTTATAGGTCTCAGGATGTTTCTGAGTGTGTCTCTCTCCTTCAGTGTGAGCGGCTGCCTTCGGACTGTCTTTGGACTGACAGTTCTCAAGGGGTTTGCAGAACACAGAGCTCTTGTGTGGAAACTGGCTTCCCTGATGCTGATGGCCACCTGCGACACAGGGAGGAGGATGTGATCGGTCCCTTGCCCTTGTATCAGGTAAGAACTATTTCAGAAAAATGAGAACATTTGCACATATTTTCAACATCCAAATGGTTTAGGAGTGCCTATGAAGAGAAGGAAAAGAGTGAGTGTCAAGGGGACGATATGTAAATTAGCTGATGTTCTGGTTTCAAGAGTGACTTTGTTTATATTTTCTGTCTGATAATGACTAACACTGAATTAGTCATAAGGGAGTTAACCCCTTCAGTCCCTGTAATAATTGTGTGATGTAGGCACTTTATTTTTCTCTTGTAGTGGGGATTGAAGCCCACTACACTGTAACACATGCGAGAACTCTGCCCCTCTGTTACACCCCCTACTCGGTAGGCGTTACTTTACCAGTATTCTATAGATGACAGAGATAAATAAAACCACCAGCCTCTGACCCCATTCTTACCCATTGTGCACGGCGGAGAGCAGGGGCCAGGTGTCCCTGATGACAGCATAAGGAAGCCCAGGCTTGGGCCACAATATTCCAAATCCCTGAAGCGTTAACAGTCAGTGCTTAGAGCAGGGACTAGATCACTCAGGCACACCCCTGCTGATCCCACACGGCTGCCGCTGGGACTCCACTGCTGGAACACCACGAAGACAAACCAAGCATCTGGCTACTATCGTTTTAAGATTGTATTTGGAGAGAGATCTACACACAGAGGAATGAATCCACCTAACGCTCACGGTCTGAAGAATCCCGAGAATTAGATATGCCCGTTTCATATAAATGGGATCATAGAGATGTATGGTTTTTTTTTTTTTTTTTTTTTTGCTGGGCTTCTGTAACTTAGCCACTGGGCTGATCTCACACTTCTGGACTGAAGCGATCCTCCTGCCTCAGCTTCCTGAGTAGCTGGGACCCCAGTTGCATGCTACAGTTTTTATATCAACATTTTTATTCTTCATAAATTTGCAGGTTGTATTCTAGTGAGTGGACTTCTGTGATTCATAAGGTGATTAGGGTTGGGACCATGGATTCTGATGATGATAATCCTTTATAGATCTGTTGCCTTACAGTGCAGCCACAACTTTTGAAACCAGCTATAGTGATGAAAAAAATATACACTTAGCACACTGTCTTTTAGGTTTGATTTTGAGTTTATGATATTAATACATATACCTCTCTGTATGTGTGTGTGTGTACTTACACATATGTATACAGGTGCATGAGCATATGTGTGTATGCCTGGTAGAGGCCAGGGGCCAACCTTATATGTAGTTCTTCAGGCTCTATCCACCTCGTATTTTGAAACAGGATCTTTGGCCTGGGGCTCACTGTTAATTTAGAGCTTGCTGACGAGTGAGCCCCACAGATCCACGTGTCTCGGTCTCTGAAATTCTAGGGATTGGACTCAGGTCCTCACGCTTACATGGCAGATACTTTATTGACCGAGCCATATGCTATTAATCTCAATACAATTTAATCTTACGTTCATGTCTAACATTTGAGAAACGTTTACTCTACGAAAGGCCATTTACCCAGCTATATGAATACGTATTCATTTCATTGGATATGTCCGTGCATTTTGAAGAGCACAAGGTCAGATTGCCTGTCTGGCCATTCTAAACATTAATTACTGACTTCCTTTTACACCATGGAAAGCTGTCTGGTCGGCCTGCTGGGGAGTGATTACCAGTTAAATAAGACAGTCTTAACTTACTAAGTTTGCCATGGAAAGAACCTCCTTTCCCTCCTGCTCTTGCCACTCTTTCCCTCTCTCACCTTCTTCCTTTCTAATAGGGAAATAACCTATGCTAATCTCAAGTGACTTGAACAAAGTAGTTTTCAAAGTTCCCTTTATGAGGTTCCAGCAGGTGGCGCTCTCACCAAGCCAAAAGGAGTCTGGCTTTGCAGCCTAAGGCGGTGTTTCTAGGTGGTTTCCTCTCTTCTGTTAAACTTTCATCAACCACATTCGTTTAAATGACTGAAATTCACTCTGTCCTCGATTATTAGAGCAATACGTGGAATTGTTAAACTTTTAAGACATATGCAAAAGGAAAAATGGAGCATGCTCTTGAAACCCCTTGCGAGTCCCAAGAGATTGCTGTACCAATTCAGCACATTCAGCATTTTCCAGACTCTTCCTTAGTGTATCACAAAACAACTGCGTCTGCAAGAACTTAAATTTGTAAAATTCTGGACTTTAACATAATTGTAAACAATATGTTTGCCTTTTGCCTTTTGATCTCTTAGGTCCATCTTGTGTCCGGGTCATGTGTCATTCCCCACAATCTCCCAGAGTTTTATTTCCCCCAAGAACATTTTCTCAATTCGTGTTTTACAGAGTCTAGAGGGTCTTTCACACCTGTGCTTAATCAGGTGGTGTGATCTCATGGTAGAAGCTGGAGTCCCGTGAGGTCATTGTTGTGGCTGGAAAGTCCGTGTCCTTCCCAAACACGTATATTAAAATCTAACCACCAGTGTGGTGGCATTGAGAGGTGGGGCATTTGGGAGGTTTCCAAGGGCAAAGCACTTGTCTATGGGATCAGTATATCATAGAACAGAGGTCCCAGGGAGTGGCTTCCATCCTCTGCCATCTGCTCAGAGAGTGGGCCCTGAGCAGACACCCAGTCTGCCTGCAGAACTGTGAGAAATCAAGTTCTGTGTTTTACACTCTTTTCCCCCTGGTCAAAAGTATCTTGTCACAGTGGTGCAAATGACTAGGATAAATGCCGTGCTACCTGCATCTCTTGTCAGTGAGAGTGTGGGTTTCAGTAAGCTTTTCAGACTTCCGTTGCTAAGTGGGTACTGGAGAATATGCACAGAAAATGGGAAAAAAGGACTGTGATTTGGAAGCTGCCATGAGGTCCCAGCCATGGGAACCTCTGTGCGAAAAATTTTGAAATCACCAGTAATCTTTAGACAGCTGCCTTCCCTCGTAGTATGACCTTGTAGGCATCCGGCAGCCCCCTAGACCAAAGCATTGCTCAACAGCATTTTGATCCCTGTATATCATGTACTTTGACCACATTCACTTCCATGCCCTTCTCCTATCTTCACCTCCCTCCTCCTGCCGAGATAGCTTTGTACTGCTTAAGTTAGGGTTAGGTTCAGTGTAGGGAAGAGTTAGGGTTGGGTTGGGTAGTATTAGGGGTTAGGCTTGTCCTTGGAGGTCATGCTCTGTTACTTCCTCTCACAAGAGTGCCAGGAGGTGAGGATAATTGGGGTCATTATAGAGGCCACCCCAAGAAGTAATCGATGTACAGACAGCATTTGAAGACAAAGGGCTAGAGGAGATTAACCAGGGGTGAGTGTAGAGGGAACTTGGAGGGTGAGGCCAACATTCAAAGAGAAGAGCCTAAGAGGAAGCTCCCAGGGGGAGTTGTGGCTCAGAGCCATATTGCAGGGGTGAGGGCAGTCCCAAGAGAAAGGAAGGCTGGGAAATGAAGACATCTCAGAAATGACCGTTAGCTTTATACTTGATCATACCTCCTTTGAAATTCTTAAGTCTCTTACTGCTCAGATAGTCAGCTGTAACTAATAAGGAAAACTGATTGGTTAAAGCAATAACTACTTATAGGCATTTGAGGAGAACACAGTAGTGACTTCATCTATTACCGGGAGCTGGGGACCTTGCTTGAGAACAGACACAGGAAAGCCTCTTTGGGTCTGAAAAGGTCAGGTTCATCTAAGACAGGTGCTGGAAGAGGGTACCTCAACACAGAGAGAGGTGTGCATGCCAGAGGGAAGTGAACAGAGGACTCGAAGCCACTAAAATCTTAAAGAAGCAAACCAGCTAAAAATGGAGTAACCCTCTGGGGTCTTTCTCAGAAGTTTCCAGGCTCAGTCTTTTTACTCTCTCCTCTGCCCACTTACATATCTAACTCAAGTTTTTCCATCCTGATTGGTTCCAGATAGTAGTGTCCATAATGGGACACACACACACACACACACACACACACACACACACACACACACACACACACACACACACAAAGTACTTTGAGGCTAGAAGCATATCTCAGTAGCCCATCAGTTGTAGCATACTGATGCCCTGAGTTTGAGATCCTGAGCATTGCTACAAAGACTAAGAAAGAAAACAACTGGGTACTATCTAGAGCCAATACTTTCTAGGTTCCTGGTGTTTTATGTAGAGTGCCTCATTTAATCTTCACAAAACTGGAGGCTGGGGGATGGTACAGTGGGCAAAAAGAGCCTGTGCTCTGCAAGCATGACGAGCAGTTGGATCAGAATCCGCAGCACACACGTAAAAATCAGGGCAGACATATAACCCCAGCCTTGTGGGCCAGAGAACTCCATGGCCAGCCCACTTAGCTTCTGGTTCATTGAGCGAGCTTGTCTCAAGGGGGAGAGAGAGAGGGAGAAGCTCAATGGCTGCAGATGTGTGCACCTGTATAGTAATATGCACGCAACTAGCATGTCGACGACAGAGGCATGCAGAGAGCAGTCCCTCGGAATTAAGTAACAGAGCTAGGACTTGAACCCAGTCTGACTTTGGAGTCCCGAGTCTTCCTCCTTCAATTGAGCTTTGGCTTCTTTCGTGGGGCTTTGGGTTTGATAACCTCGATCAAACCAACATCTGCTCTACTTTAGACTTTTGGTTATCTTCTGTCTCAACTCAGAACTGACTCTTGTCATTGGCCTGTGGGTCTGACTCACTCTCATAAAACCCTACCCTGGGCCTCATCACTGCCAGATAGGAGAGAGACCGACGCAAGAGAGGGCCCCAACCTTGGATCTTGTTACATGTATGTGTTCCTTTCTCTCTCCGCCGCCCACTTGATTTCTGAATGAAACATTTAGTCGCCTCCAAATAACTCCAGCCCTTCTTCCTCCATGCATCCTTGGATCTTCTGTGAGCCCTCTGCCAAGGTATCACCATGCCTGGTAGATGTCTCTCTCTGCCCTCAAGAAAAGGACCAAGTCTTATTCAGCATCGAATCTCCTATCTTCCATTCTATGGGGACTCATTAAGTGTCTAGGGACTCACTGACTGTGTGAAGGAAGGCCCTGGAAATGAACAGAAGTATTGTTCTTCCCTATAGTGGAAAACAGAACATTTCAGCAACTTCAATGGGCCAGCACAGAGAGGCTGGCTCCTTTAAATAATCTTCACTTAATCTCCATAATCTTAACTTAATCTCCAACCTCAATTTTTTGTCTAAATACTTATGTGCTTAATTATCAATATCTTTAAAATTTTTTTATTTATTACAATTTATTCACTTTGTATCCCAGCTGTAGCCTCCCTCCCTCAACTCCTCCCAATCCTGCCCTCCCTCCCTCTTCTCCTTCTATGCCCCTCCCCCAGTCCATTGATATGGGAGGTCCTTCTTCCCTTCCTTCTGACCCTAGCCTATCATGTCTCATCAGGACTGTCTGCATTGTCTTCCTCTGTGTCCTGGAAAGGCTTCCCCACCCCTCAGGGGGAGGTGATCAAAGAGTCAGCCACTGAGTTCTTGTCAGAGACAGTCCTTGTTCCCCTTTCTAGGGACCCACTTGGATACTGAGCTACCATGGGCTACATCTGAGCAGGGGTTCTAGGTTATCTCCATGCATGGTCCTTGGTTGGAGTATCAGTCACAGAAAAGGCCCCTGTGCCCAGAGTTCTTGGTTCTTTTGCTCTCCTTGTGGAGCTCCTGTCCCCTCCAGGTCGTACTATCTCCCCCTTCTTTCATAAGATTCCCTGCACTCTGCCCAAAGTTTGGGTTTGAGTCTTAGCATCTGCTTTAATACCCTGCTGGGCAGAGTCTTTCAGAGGCCCTCTGTGGTAGGCTCCTGTCTTGTTCCTTGTTTTTACCCTCTTCCGGTATCTTAAAGGCTTGTGTCTAATGCCCTTGACATTATTGTTGAAATCAAGAAGGCACACACTTCACTTCATTGTCATTAGTCTTTAATTAAGGTTATTGCTGTTTAAACAGTACTATCCCATCAAAGCTCTGGGATTAAACAAATGGTCCAGGCAACCAGAAAAAAAAGAGAAAACTTAGCAGGAAGACTCCTTCAGACCAAGGAAGGTGATTTGGGGTGGCAATGAAGGTCAACACAGCCACAGGGACTTGTAAGTGGATACTGTTTCAGAAATGCTAACAACACCCAACATGAGTAGAGAATCCAAAGAAGGGGGAACCGGCCCAAACAGGTGCTGAATTAATATAGCGCGTGGAAGCAATAACTCCCAGCCATAAACCCTGCATTCCGAAGGCGCCGGCCTGAGGCCTTAAATTGCCTCTTCAAGTTCCTGAACTTGGGAAGAGAGCACTTTGCCGTCCACTATCTCCTGCACAATCGTCTTGATTTTTCGAGTTTTATTTGGGTCTAAAGGTAAAAAGCAGAAAAAAGGGGGTAATGATTATTACCAACCAATTATCAATCTAAAGTTTATTCTTGTTCAGCCTAAGCTTTTCATCAAATTTAGACTTTTTGGAAGTCACTTCCATTCCAAACCAAACAAGTTTTATTTAGTGGAAATGAGAGTCAGTTCTGTCTTGTGCACAAATCAAAATAGTCAGTGTCTCCCTCTCCCTCTATCTATCCATTCCTCAGGGTCTTGCTAAAGTAGCCAAGGATGGCCTGGAACTCATGATCCTCTTTTTTTTTCTTTTCCCTCCAAGAGATGGGATGGTAGGCAAGCACCACCAGGCCTGGTGCACTTTAAAGCATTTAAGAAGTGTGCACTGTGGTGCACACATTTGATCCCAGCACTCAGGGAGGTAGAGACAAGCAGATCTCTATGAGTTCAAGGCCAGCCTGGTCTACAGAGCAGGTTCCAGGACAGCCAGGGCTACACAGAGAGACCCTGTGTCATGGTGCTCATTATGCCTTTCTAGAGAAGGCTTCCCCTTCCTTGAGCTTGCTGAGGGTTTGACTACATCACCCAGTGCTCTGTGTGCTTCAGGAGATACACTGATGTCTCCCCTGCTCAGAACACAAAGATATTTTAAGTCACTCGTACTCAACATTCAGTGAGCTTAACAAATGAGATTCTGACTTACTTTTTTTGTTTAGGATAGTAATTTTTAAAAAATTTTACTTTTATTAATTATAATTTATTCACTTTGTATCCCCCCTGTAGCTCTCTCCCTCCTCCCCTCCCAACTCCTCCCTCTCCCTCCTCCACACATACCCCTTCCCAAGTCCACTGATAGGGGAGGTCTTCCTCCCCTTCCTTCTGATCCTAGTCTATCAGGTCTTATCAGGAGCGGCTGCATTGTCTTCCTCTGCTGCCTGGTAAGGCTGCTCCCCGCTCAGGGGGAGGTGATCAAAGAGCAGGCCAATCAGTTCATGTCAGAGACAGTCCCTGTTCCCCTTACTAGGGAACACACTTGGATACTGAGCTGCCATGGGCTACATCTGTGCAGGGGTTCTAGGTTATCTCCATGCATGGTCCTTGATTGGAGTATCAGTCTCAGAAAAGACCGCTGTGCCCAGATTTTTTGGTTCTGTTGAGCTCCTTGTGGAGTTCCTGTCCTCTCCAGGTCTTACTATTTCCCACTTCTTTCATAAGATTCCCTGCACTCTACCCAAAGGTTGGCCATAAGTCTCAGCATCTGCTTTGATACCCTGCAGGGAAGAGCCTTTCAGAGGCCCTCTGTGGCAAGCTCCTGTCCTGTTCCCTGTTTTCTCCTTCTTCTGATGTCCATGCTCTTTGCCTGACTTACTTTAATGATTCTTATGTCCATACCTTTAGAGGAATCAACTGACGGTGTCTGAGGTTTGAAGACACTGGGGGATAAGCTTTCATCAAATCCATCGCTGTAAAGAAAACAAAGGCTGTGCTCACGTGACTGCTGGCTGAGTAAGGAGAAGCCGCAGCTTGAATTTAAACATTAGGGGCGTCTATGAAACTGCAGCAAACAATGGAGACACCACTGCAGGCTTCTTGGCTGAGTGATGCACTGTGAGGGCAAGCAATTGTTTCTGAACCGCTTGGGCTCTGGGGGGAGGCGGCTTGCTCTCAGAAACCAGATTCCTGAACTTACAATCTGGAGTTCTTCCCCTCCAGATCAGGCTGCTGTTGTTTATGGCAGGCTTGCTACCATGGGACAGGTGGTCCAGATGGCTACCACTGAGGCATCATCCCTAGCATCAGGTCATCAGGCGGTTCTTCTAGAATATGTAGGCCTTAATTTGCAATGAGCATTTCATTGATGCTCATTGTAGCACAGAAGTACTCACTTTACAATGCAAGTGCTCGTTTGCAATGAGCATTTTGCGAATTAGTATTGAGTAAGAAAATGGCTGAATACATTTTGTAAAGTATTTAATACATTCTAGGCAAGTATCTTTTAGGTTTGTTGTTTTTATCCTTTTTTCCTCTTTAAAAACAATCTTTACGTGTGTGTGTGTGTGTGTGTGTGTGTGTGTGTGTGCATGTTCATGTGTTGGTCCTGGACTACACCTTGTTTGAGACACACTGAGCCACAAACTTCTGGGGACATTCCTGTCTCCTCCCTTCCATATTCAGTAGGAGTGATGAGATTAGAGGCATGCTTTACAGTTTTGGGGTTCTGGGCTCAGTTCTTGCACTTGCCAGCTCTTTACCCCCTGAGTTACTACCTAGCCCACCCCTTCTTCCTGCAGACAGTCTTACTATGTAGGTGTAGCCCAGGTCGGTCTGGAACTTGGGCTCCTGCTGCCTCAGCCTTCTGAGCGCTGGGATTGCTGGCAAGATTTGTTCCCTGTTTTATCCACTACAGCCCTCTTCTCCCATTGCAGGAAAAGCAGTCTGCATCAGATGTCCACTATCAGCCCCTTCTATGTTTCCCACCCTCATTGCTCACCCTTGGTCATGCCCGTCCAGCAGCTGGCGGTAGGTCGCAATCTCCATCTCCAGGCGGGCCTTGACTCCCAGCAGCCGCTGGTGGTCAGCGTTCTGGCGCTCCGCGTCAGCCCGCACCTGTTGGATTTGCTCCTCCAGGCCGCCTATAAGCTGCTGCACCTGAGACAGCTGGCAGCAGTAACCGCCCTCAGTTTCAGCCAGCGAAGCCTCCAGGGACGACTTCTGCAAACGGGAGACAGAGCTGTGTGGGGATCTGAAAACAAGAGGGCAGCCCGCGGTCCAGCCTACAGTGGGTGCAACGTTTGCTTGGGAAGCTAAGGGATGCTTCCTCTCTCTGCACACGCTTGTTACCCTACCATGGCGAGCTGGGACTGGAGTTCAATCTCCAGGTTCTGCAGCAGGCGCTTCAGGTCGGTGACCTCGCTCTTGCTGGACTGGAGCTGCTCCGTGTTGCTGCTGATCTCTTTCCTGAGCTCTCCGCTCTGCAATAGCCAAGTGGGTGGTGCGGTGAGCCCCGCGCTGGCTCAAAGGGGCTTCTGGGAACGTGTCAAATCTCTGTCTTGGTGTTACCTTTTCAAGGAACCAGGCCTCTGCGTCTTTGCGGTTTTGGTCAGCCAAGGCTTCGTACTGCGCTCTCATTTCATTGAGGACCTTCGTGAGGTCCACTCCAGGTGCGGCGTCCATTTCTACCTTGACCTCACCTGGACCACCTGCCTGGAAACTTTGGAGTTCCTAGGGACAGCAATGGAGAGAGACAGATACAGGAGTCCACATGGCTAGTGGGGTTCCCAGGTACTTTTGCCTTTTTTGAGTTTCTTCATCCACGATAATAATAAATTTATATACACATGTATACACGTATAATTATTTGTATATATAATATATACATACATGTAATGTATATTATAAATATATGTAATTTCATTATTATTGTGGATATGTAGATGTATGTTTTTGGTTTTGTTGTTTCTGTTGTTTTGTTTGTTTGTTTTGAGACAGTGTTTCTCTGTGTAGCCTTGGCTGTCCTGGACTCACTTTGCAGACCAGGCTGGCCTCAAACTCACAGAGATCCTCCTGTCTCTGCCTCCCCGAGTGCTGGGATTACAGGCATGAGCCACTGTGCCTGGCTTAAAATTATAATTTTGACTGAGTTGATATAAAGGCAAAATATTAGTGTAAGACATCAACACATTTTTAGCTCAAAAACCTGTTTTTTTTCTCCTGATTAAGAAAAAGCAAAAAATGAAACCCAAGATATTTTCTCAGCTTCCTTGAATGACCAAAGGCTTCATGCTCTGTGCCTGTGGTCGTTGGCTCTGCTTCTAGAACATCCACTTCCTATAATTTACAAAAAGGAAAGAGAGCTGTGTGCATGTTTTGCTAGCAACTGCTGCAAAGCCAGGGCCACTAGCGGTACCTGGGCTCACACACTATTTCACACCATAGTCATTGAGAATCTAGCAGAGACTTCCTTAGAAGCCCATTGCAGTGTCTTTTCTTCCTTTCTAGGCCCCAAGCCTTGATACATCAGATTTCTATATGTCTTACAGTGGGTACATTTCTCTAACATATGTGGCCTACACACCATCTGCAGACTTTTGTTTTAGTTTTTGAAATGCTTCATATTTAAAAGAGATAGTTAATGAAGACAATTAAAATTCCTGCCACTGCTTAATAATGAAATTGATAAAAATCGGAATTCTCCTTGCCAGCCGGAGTCTAACACTGTATCCATTCAACCTTAATACAAAGATTCATAACACACACACAGAGGGGAGAGAGGGTGAGGTGGGGGTTGGGGGCACATAGACAAGGACACTAAAACAAATGGTTGTTTTAATATGGAGATAATAATTCTCTAGCTTTGTTAATTCAAAAATTGCAATTTTTGAGTCTTGGGGGGGAAAAAAAAAACAAAGCTATCTCTGACCTCCTCGTGGTTCTTCTTCATGTAGGCCAGCTCCTCAGTCAGGTTCTCGGTCTGGGCCTCCAGGTCGGCTCTGGCCAGGGTCAGCTCATCCAGCACCTGGCGCAGCCTGCTGATGTCGGCCTCCACTGTCTGGCGCAGGGCCAGCTCGTTCTCATACCTGTCAACAGTTTAGGATGTCAACGTTAACACAACCATTGTGGTGGGGCCCTGGCTATCTGCAGGGCTATTTGATGTATGGATGTGTGAGTGGAGAACAAAACATAGTGGCCCATATTTGTGACCCCGGTACTTGGAAAGTGGAGGCAGGAGGGCCATGAGTTCAAGGTCATTCTCAGCTACATAGGGAGTTCAAGGGCAGCCTGAGGTGCATCAACACCGACCTCCCCCATTCTTCGCCCCCAAGGGAGAAGGAGGAAGATGAGAAAGAGGAGAAGGAAGAGGAAAAGGAGGAAGAAGAGGAAGAAGAAAAGAAGTTCACTAAAAGTGGCATGAAGCAATTTTCCATTTTGTGACTTTTCCTCTTTCTCTCTTTCTCTCTCTGTATGATTTCTTACTGTTGTTTTGGAGAGAAGAGAAGAAAGATGAAGAAATAATGAGGCAATAACTTTCCTCCAACAGTGACCCTGGCATCCCAGGAAGAAGGCTCCCCGTGGTTTGACTTTATAATGATACCCTAAAACTAGCTGGAGGTCAACAGACAGTGACACCTTTTGCTTGATTTCTCTTGTGGGTAGTTTTAAACCTCGATACTTCATTAGTAGCTTCTACTGGGTCTTCACAGGTTCAGAACTACTGTCACTACCCTTCCTATGAGAAGATTTTTGTAATACAAAAAAAAAAAAAAGAAAAGAAATTAGGTTGTATTCCCTCTGCATGGGAGGGCGGGGTATGGGAAAGGAGCTGGAATATGAAAATAAATGTAAGTGAAGCTTTCAAGTGTATGTGTCATCAGGGAAACAATTGTTCCATTTAACCCCTTGGCAAAAATATTATTAATCCATTTTGATACATTGAAAATTCAGGTTTAAACATAGGTGCAATTATCGTGTTGGCTTATGACTCATTACAGAGAGGTGATCTGAAGCAACTTAAACTCCAGGTGGAAGCAACTTAAACTATGAGGTGAAAGGTTCGACCTTTGGTGCTTTTTCAGTGCCCTGTGTGGATTTGGGCGAGCACCGAAGGTGTGGAGTCTGGGGACTTCAGGACACTGGGATCATTTGCCTTCAATGGAGGCAGGAAGTGGGGAGCCGGAGGAGGGGTGAGTTACCATCAGTGCACTCACTTCATCCTGAAGTCCTCTGCAGCCAGCCTTGCATTGTCAATCTGCAAGATGATCTGGGCATTCCCAACGCTGGCGGAAATGATCTGGGAGAACAGAGGGAGACACATGAAAATGGCTCCTAAAGTCCTGTTGGTTCATAAGTGCCATTTTGGACATTAAGAGTAAATGTTGATGCTAAATACTCTTTTCCTCTATCCAAACTGTTTTTTGAAATCATTTTCCTTTCAGCTTTTCAAGTAGCAAGTTTCTATATGGACTTTACATATGTCCTTAGTTTTGGGGGTTCTTCCCACCCCCACCTCTCCCTCCATCCCACCTCATCCTTATTTAAAGCTTTCCATGGCAGTAACCCCCACTTTCATA
>CM053746.1:20688481-20725052 GCA_028658305.1 Pachyuromys duprasi | reverse complement strand
ACGGTCTCCAGCTCCGTTTTCCTAAGGCAAAGGCTGTGGATGTAGCGCAGTGAGAGAGCCCTTACTTGGTCATGTGGCTGAAGCCCTGAGTTTGCTCCCCAACATCACAATAAAACAAAAAGCAAAACAAAGATTCCCCAGGATCCCCGGATCCCCGGGTGGGGAGGATTAAGACAGCTTTTTAAAAGTAAATACATTGGTTAAAAAATAATGTTGAAAAGTTAAGAAATGTACATTTCCCTTAGGAAGACCATGGAAGGACAGCCATCTTATGATGGAATGGTGCTGCATTTCTGTGCTTCTTGAGAAGAGAAAAATTCTCTAAGTACAATCTAGTTTGAAAATATCTAAGTTAAGAGGATTTATTATTATAAAATGTTGTAATTTTAAAATGTTTCTAAAGTCCCTCCCCTTACCTTATTCTTGAGGTCTTCAATCAGTGGGTAATATTTGCTATAGTCACTCTGGGACCCAGAGTCTCCAGGCCTTTGCGTTTCATACCACTCTCGAATCTTATTTTCCAGTTCTGCATTTGCCTCCTCTAGGGCTCGAACCTTACCCAGGTAGGAAGCTAGTCTATCATTCAGGTTTTGCATGGTTTCTTTTTCAGAACCAGAAAGAAGCCCCCCATTATTGCCAGAGAGGAGGCACAGAGAGCCACCACCGGAGCTTCCTCCTATCCCCATTCCCAGCCCGCCCAGGCCACCTCCCAGAGGTCCTCCATAGGCAGCGCCAAGCCCTGGCAAGGATCCTACAGACCCACCACTAAAGCCAGAACTAGACCCAAACATGGAAGCAGCAGAAAAGAGTCCCCCACAGCCAACTCCAGAGCCAGAGGCTGTTCCCCCATAGCCGCTGGCAAAACTAGAAGCAGATGCACCCCAAGGTCTGCCTGCCACCCCGTTCTGGGAGGATGACCTCCTGCACATCCCAGAGGTGCGGACTGAAAGTGACATGGTGTTGCCGAAGAGAGAGCCTGGCAAGGTGGTGACCCCAGAGAGGCTGCAGTGCTGGCATGCCAGAAGGGGCCATGCCTTTATAGGCTATGAGGTGGGTGTTGTAGTTAAAGAGTTGACTCTCTGCATTCCAACTAGGGTGGCCCACCTCCCCCAAGGTATGTGATTTATGCATTCTGAAAATTCACTGGCATAGCCGTAATTGAATAACCATTTCCAGTAGATACCTGTCAAATAAGGAGGCTGGGTGGAGCAGATAGGCTGTCGTAGGGGATCTGTCACCTTTGATTGTTTCCTGCCTGTATCTTCCAGACACCAGCAAAGTAATGGATGGAGTGTTGAGGGACCCTCATGCTTCAGAAAGCTCTTTCCTCCTCTTCCTTGCCTACTTCTTTTGGAAATACTTAAATAAACCAGTCAATTGTGCTATAGCTCCCTCTGTAGAAACAGTTCCAGAGGCAGATGAGGAGTGCAGTTCTGGAAGGTGGGAAACAGATGCATTTTCTGTTAGATATTAGAGTTTGAGTTCTCAAGGTCTTAGAAACACCTGCTGTTAGGAGCTGTGTGCTTCTTGCTTTTCAGACTTGGGAAAGCAGAACAGTTAAACACAGGAACGTGACGTTTGGAAGTTGACATTACAGTTATACAAGAATTGGCTTTCTTAGTAAACCACAACACTGGGGCTCTTGGCCAAATGTTTACTGATATTCCTTCAATGGCGTTACCGACAAGAACTTTGTAATAAGTATGTTGACTGAACAGATTGTATATCACCTAGGTCTTTTTGCCATTAACAACATGCACAAAGAAAAACACTGTCCAAAATAAGAAACTATTAAAACTGTATCCTGAAGAAACCAGCAAGCCATTTCAGGGGAGGAAGAGGAATGCATTTTTTTTTCCTGCAGTGTCGAACAACCAATGGAAGGCCGTCTTATTGAATTTCTGTGAACACTTTGGGTAGCATGACCCTAAGAATTTTATCTAAGGGCTGGAGAGACAGCTCAGTGCTTAACAACGCCTGCTCTTTTTCCAGAGGATCTGGGTTCAATTCCCCTGCACTCACATGGCAGCTCACAACCTCTAATTCCAGCTCCAGGGGATCCATTTAAAATTCTCAGTCTCAGTGGGCACCAGCAAGAATATGGACATATGCACCTGCAGATACACACAACTATACCTTACTAAAGATTATAAAAACAAAATTTTTATGTGTTATCTTCATTTCCAAAAACTAACATTTTTTATTATATTTTTTCTTTGGTAGTATTTCTTTCTTTTTTCTTTTCTCTTTGCTTTTGAAATAGATATGGCTTATATATGGGGCATGAAAACAATATTCTAATGGGAAAATGTGGATAACTGGAGGAAACCTGTTAGTGCAATTTCAGGGCGTGGGGAGCTCCTCAGGAATTTAGGTTATAGGCATTTTGGCTGGCTGAGAAAGGGAAAGTATTTTTGTTTTTGTTTTTGTTTGTTTGTTTTTTTTAAACATACTTTCTTGAGTTGGCGGCCCAATTCTCTATATTCCTCATGGTCAAGTAATTTTATTATTGAGAATAACTCTCCAGGGGATATACTAGTCCTGCCGTGGCTTGATGTGCCAGAGTGGGTTGGTACCCATGGGCTACCACCTCTTCTCTGAGAAGAAAGGTAGGAGGTATGGGGAAAAGGACTGTGAGGGATGGGACTAGGAGATGAGGAGGGAGGTGACCGATCAGGCTGTAAAGTGAGTAAACAAATGAACAACAACAAAAGAAAATAACTCTCTCTGTAAATAGAAAATACGGGAACTGTTCTAATATAAAGAAGATAGGGCGCAGATGACTACATTTTGTATATTTTGAACATCATCGGTTTTACTATTTAATTAAGATTACGTAACTAGCAACCATCTGGACATCATCTAATGCCTGGTTCATAAGCTCAGTGTCTTGCAAAACCGGCATTCAGGACGTATTGGGTTGAGTTTTCTCTTGATAAGCTACACTGCTGCCGAGGCGAGAATGCATAGTGCAGAATTAGGAAAGTATTGGTATAGAGACACCGAGGCCTTGAGTGTTAACAGACTTCAGCACAGTAGATGGAGGGTTGAGGTGTTCCCGGCATCCCAATGAGAACATTTGCATGCGCCCAGAAGGCTCTCTGGTGCACAGGTGCCCACAGCAGAGCCTTTGACAGCAGCTCCACATTTCCTGGGAGCCTTGACCCCAGAGAAGGCATCTTTCTCTGGCTGTTATGGCATCAGGTTTGACCTCAAGGTCAGTCCTTGCTTTCCGGCCATAGAGTATAGATCCGAAGCCTCCATTTTTCTTCATTCAGCATCCACACCCACCTAAAGATCCAGACAGTGTTTGCTCTATATCCAGTGTCTCCAGAGGCAAAATCTTAACTCTGGAGTCATAACAAGCCAGCGTTGGAGCTGCCCATTGGGGCCTCAGGGCAGATACAGAGGGCCACACCTGTGAGGGAACGCTTGTGAGGGGCACATTCTCCTTCCAACCTGTACACAGTCACAGAGAATAAGCAGGGCCTTCAAGCATGGCATTTGCAGAAATTACACATTTACTGTAGACGTGGGGAGGAGCAGCAGTCTCAGGCAGACAAGGTTTGGTGAGAGCATCTGCAACCCATTTGCCTCATTTCTCGGGAGAAGGCAAAGTTGTGAAGCGGCAATGCCAAGAACTGCAGCCCCAGATGGAGGCTTCACCAAGGATTCTTCCTACATGTCTATGTCCCAAGCTTCTTGGCTGAGCTTGTCCTTGTTTGAACTGTCATCAGTTTTCATGGACCAAGAGGGTCACAGATGCTGTGTTTCAGAGAGCTCCTAGGGTGCTTTTTTTTTTTAAATCCCATTTTACAACTGAACTATCTCAAGGACGTTGACTTATTTAAGGCAGAGATAGAATTTGAGTCTGCAGTCTATGCTACAGAGAGCACAACCCCGCTGCTGCTCCCAGTGAAAGTAGAAGGGACACGAGGTGACTGTGGCCTCTCTAGCTGTGAGCTTGGAGCTCTCTCTTTCACACCGACCTGAAACTCTGGCTCTGTCCTTCCTGCAACTTCTTAGGGCATAGCCCAAGACCCGCAAAATGATTTTTCCCTGGTTTAAGAAAAAGGACGCCAGGCGAAAGTCTGCCAACACATAAGCAAATGCGTCTCTAGTTTGGGTTTTGTCCTCTGGCCCCGCCTCCCAGACATATTACAAGGCACAAGTGAGTGACATTGCGGTTGCTGTGTGTTACTATTTCTCAGAAGCAACTCTTTCCCAAGGCGGAGCGGCCCCATTTTACCACGGTAGAAACAAAACAGTGGGTTACAGAGTCAGAAGGGATGCACCCGGAACAAAACCACCCCTTAGCAGAAATGAGCGCATAGTAAAGATATACAAATGACACATATTTTTTAACTTGGAGCCTATTTTGTGCTGAAATGCACGCTTTACATCCTTAATGCTTGCATGTTTATCTATTTTTTTTAAAAAATAGTTTTTCAAGACAAGGTTTCACTGGGTATCCTTGGCTGCCCTGGAATTCGCTCTGTAGACTAGAACTGGCCACGAACTCTCAGAGGCCTGCCTGCCTCTGCCTCCTGAGTGTTGGGATTAAAGGTGTGCACCACCACTGCATGCCTGTATATTTTAATCAATTTCACCCCATATCCACACACAGGCTTCCATAATAGACATTTACATTTCTACACATGTGTTTTCCTCAACCATAAGCTCCTTGGGCAGAGACCAGGCATCTAACTGATGTTTTATCCTGAATCCCACCTGTTGTTTGGCTTCACTTTACAACCCAGGGTGGTTTTGCTTGGAAGAACCTATTTGTAATCTGTTTAAATGTGTCACCGAAAGTGTGCTTCAGTTAAAAGTCATCATGCCCTGACTTTCCAGAGCGCTTGATTAAAACTTGTTCTGACTTCAAGGATCAGGAGATAACCTTGGCGTTGGAAATATTTCTTCTTCAGAGGCTGTTCTGGAAGACAGGGTGCTGTGTTCGTTCACCCACCTCCTGCCATGGCAGGACCTGTTAGCTTGGTTCGTTGGAGGTTGATGTTTGTCGTCAGCTGCTGCCGTTGAGGTTCTAAGTGGCGAACATAATTTTCTTTGACAGCCATGCAAATGGATGAACAGGTAGGGTGTTTCAAGTGAGAACAGTCCTGGGCTTGTTGGGGAAGGGATTGCACAAGTTGAGACACAGAAAGAAAGGACTAGAGTCGCTAACAAGAATTAAGGTTCTGCTGGGTGCGGTGGTCAGTTTCCTATTAACAGCATCTAGAGGCTGAGGCAGGAGGATTGTAAAGTTGGAGGTCAGCCTGGGATACATAGGAGATTGAGACATAGGGAGGAAGATAGACAGACAGATACACACACACACACAGGGAAAGAGAATATATTTTATCTTTTAGAATTGTGTACACACCTACATGCATAAGACCATGGATTTGATCCCCAGCACTGCAAAACCGTGTGTGTGTTTATAATATGTATCTCCTATATAGCTTCCATGTTTTTGCATAATTTTGGGAATATTCAACACGGGGAATATTATGTGCTGTTATAAATCTTTAGATTTTTATTAAGCATGTGCTCTCTGTCTTCATGGTGGCTTAGTCAGTAACTTCCTGGATCTTGGACTGTGCTACTCACACCCGAATTCATCTCCTGCAAATTAGACTTGACACTTTCCAAAATTCACTGGTCATGTTCACTGTAACGCCCCTTGGTATGGATTACACTTCAAAATACTCTGAGCAAGGGAAGAATGTGGGGTTGCTTGTGTTTCATATTGGGCTAGGGATGAACATGAACACCCTAAAGG
This sequence comes from Pachyuromys duprasi, assembly GCA_028658305.1. Taxonomy (NCBI): domain Eukaryota; kingdom Metazoa; phylum Chordata; class Mammalia; order Rodentia; family Muridae; genus Pachyuromys; species Pachyuromys duprasi. The sequence goes on along the minus strand of CM053746.1, from coordinate 20,719,270 downwards.
TTGTAAATGAGGCTGAGTTGTGGCCCTCTAGGTTCAATGGTTATGGAAAGCAAAAGGGGGAGGGGGTGGTTCTAGAGGTGCAGTGTGGCAGAGAGAGGAACAGATAAAATCGTGTGCGTAGGGGAGCTGTTATTTGGGGGATTGTAGTTAGGTATCTAAGACTGACTGCTAATGAGAAAGGGGAAGGGCAGAAAGTCTGCAGAGTGCCACGGTTGTAACGATGCTAATTCTGATGTCTGGTACTGTGCCATCCCATGTTGACCAGCTTGGCCTAGTGTACCCATCAGATGCAGGGCCAGGCTGCTTGCTTCTAACCCTGTATACAAAGAGGCACAGAAATGAGCACTCCTCTCTTACGTAGAAATTACTGGCAGAACTGGAAGGAGGGACCTACCATCTAACTCTAGTGTGCTCTCCCTTTATTTCCTTTGAAAGATTATTTGGAAAAAAAAAAAAAACTAGAGAGAGACCAAAAAGCAAGAGAAAGGAAAAAAAAAATCTTCCTTTTCTGATATGAAACTGAGTTAGATTCTCAGTTCTACCTATTAGAACACATTGCCACTCTGTAAAGGGCAATTGCTTTCTTTCTTCTTTCTTTCTTTCTTTCTTTCTTTCTTTCTTTCTTTCTTTCTTTCTTTCTTTCTTTCTTTCTTTCTTTCTTTCTTTCGGTTGTTGTTATTAAATTTGTAGTCTCTGGTATTTGCCTGTCAAAGTTTCAGACCACTATGTAATGCATCTGGGCCAGTGTAAAAGAAGTCAATGCTGAGATTTTTTTATGTATCTAAAAGCAGTTTACTACTCTGTGCGACTTGGAAGGAAGTTAAGGGAAAATGAGAGTGAATCCCGCTTGGAAAAAGCAAGAGGATGACTTGGCTGGGAATCTCGCTTCTGTTGTTCCTGACACAGCGGTGCTGAGTGAAAACCCTGTGAAGAGGCTGATGCAGGTGGGTGAGGCTGCTCATCTGCCTCGCTGGCTGCTCTGTTTGGCGGGTGGGAACGGTAGAGAACAGCAGCAGAGGACACACGCCTGCTTCAAGAGTGAGTCACGTTCACTCATCCTAGTGCGGTCTACTGCTTAAGACGCGTTAGACAACCCGAGGCTCAGTCTTTCTTCGTGCTTGCTAACTATAATTCTGGGAATCCACTCATTTTGTGTTTTCATGTGTGATTCTCATATGTAAGATGGAGATGATCTCACAAAGTCCAGTCGTATGAAAATTTTAGTCATGATATACCTATAGGCTCATGTAAATCTGTTCTACCTTGTGATACCACCGTGAGAATGAAATGAGAGACTGTGGAACGTTTACCCCTGGCTAGCTCACTGTAAGGTTTCAATAAATGTTAGACGATTTTGGATTAACAATATAACCACTTTCCATGTAATAATCAAATCTTGAGCCTTATTTTTGCAAACTCCTGTAACCACATTAAGCCTGATCAATCTAGTAAGAAGGAGAGAATAGAGTATAGAGTGTAAGAAGGTGAGAATAGAAAATAGTGTGTCATCTGCTCCTGGCTTCTTTGTTTTCCATTTTCCCTGTCTATGTATACATGTTTGCATTTGTGCAGGCATATGTGTGTGGGTGCATGTTCATGTGTATGAGCATGTGGGACCAAAGTCCATGTGCACATATGTGTAGGTGCATGTGCACATGCTTGTGTCTGTTTGTATGTGTGTGTGTGTGTGTGTGTGTGCAAGTGTCAGTGCTTGCCTGTGGGGAGCAAGGTTGGTGTCAGGAAACATTCTCTACTGGGAATGACTGCCCATGGGTGCAGGCTTTGTTTTTGGGGGTGACGCGCATGGTCAAGGGTTAATGGTAGCAGTCACAACCTGCCAGGGTGCATGAGGCCGTGTGCTGAAATGCACATGGTACAAAGGAGGATTTCTCAATGCATGGCTGTGCCTCATTAAAGCAGTTCCTGAAAACACCTGGGAGAGACATTTCCTACCGCAGACTCACCGAATAAAGTGACACTCAAGGAGTTAAGTAGTTTATTGCAAAGAGGAGACACGTTCTGCCTTCAGTCTGGTTTTGCTCCTAGCGGAGCCCCACTTCAACAGCCCCGTGTGGCATTCTCATTCTGTTCAGCATTTGTGATTGAAATTTGTTTTAAAATTATTCAAAGGACTAAGCCAACTTGGGAGAGGCAGCAGAGACAATGAGGAAAGGCAAAGGCAGCTCAAGGGCGACAAGAAGCCAATGAGATTAACTGGGAAGCTGCCTCCGTGGGAAACCCACGGGGGTTTCAGCCATTCAGAAACAAGAGAAACAAGACCCAGACACAGAGAAGCTTATCTGCAATTTGCTTGAGCTCCTCCACCCGAGAGCTTTGGTGTGACTGAAACTGGCCTGTGATGGACGTGCCTTGCAATGAAGATGGCAGTGATGTGGGCTTGAATACTCTAGAGCTCACTGGGTTCAACCTTGCAGGCACTGTACAGCTCTTCAGGGTGAAGACATTTGTGCTTCATTACAGAGACCGATAAGCAGACTCCCTCCCACCTTGTAATCACTGCCCAGAACTGATGTGTTCTGGTGGCCACAGCTGGAGCAGCCTTCCTGCTGGCAGCTGGTTACACATTCTCTTCTACTTCCTTGACTTCGGAGGACACGACCTTGCCATCCACCACTTCCTGCACGACTGTCTTAATCTTCCTGGTTTTCTTGATATCTGCATGTATTAGACATCAGAGGTTGACAGGGGCCTGAGGCTGCCATAACCACTCAACTTTCAGTCATTGATTATTTTCCTTTTCCTAGAAATAAAAAAGGCCCCGAACCTACTCTTTTTTTCCTTATACAGTCTTGAGTTGGTTTCTATAAAAGAAGCACAGATGTACCGTTCTCCCCAAATTCATAACCTCCCTCCTACCCCCGCCGCTGCCTTCCTACCTCAGATAAAAATAGACAGTCTTGAATGAAATGAAATCCACATTTTAGTTGTACATTTCCTTCCCGGGATCTGAGGCTGCCTTAACAATGGCACAGGCTAGTAAATTGCCCTGTCATAGGAGTGTACCCAAATCCCTGCTTGGATGGATTCTGCACCTCTTGTACAAGCTTTTTAGAATCCTGACATCTTGGGGCTGGTGAGATGGCTCAGCCAATAACACACTCCCTAAATAAGTATGGGGATCTGAGTTGCATTGCTTAAAACAAACAAACAAACACACACCAAGCCAGATGTGGTGGTATGCATGAAGCTCTCCTCTGACTTTGATATGTGCACTGCGGTACACACACACACACACACACACACACAAATACTAAAAAGCAAACAAATAAATAGAAACCCGGCTCTTCACTGTGCATGTGAGGCCGCTTCCACCTTTTACTTCTCCCTCAGTGACAGGCACTTGCCAGAGAGCCGCTGAGATTTCAGCACTACGGAACACGCGTGCAAGTGTAGAACACTTACCCTTCGATTCCAAAGTGCTCAGCTGGAACTCTGTATTTCTGTGTTGTCATTGTTTTTTTTTTTTAAAGAAAAGAAAGAAAGAAAAAAAACAGAAAGACAACATTATTTCCTGGTCAAAGCTGGGGAGCTTCCCTCCTCACCCTGCTGGTTAAATGTTATTTTCCTATTTCTGTCCCTTGGGCTGTTCTGCTTTGTAGCTTGGGAAATGCACAGTGTCAAAACTGACAAGCTTACCATCTAGCAGGAAAGTCTATATCGAAGAACAAAGTGAGGCTAGAAGTTCAAATTTCTGTCCTCCCCCTAGCGGTCCTTGGATTTATGTGTGAAGGTGGCTGCTACCCCGATTCTACACATTCACAATCTGGTTCCCACGGGCCCCTGCAGCCTGGGGTTCAATTCATGAGCAGCCAATGAGAGTTTCCAAAAGGTCATTATGCTTCCGATCATCCGTGCGGCGTAAGAACTGATAAAAGCGTGATCAGTATCACTTGGAGGACTCTGCTTCTGACTAAGTCCCGCCACAAGACCTCATTCAAAGGCTATTGATATGTGGTTGGTTTTTTTTTTTTTTTTTTGGCTATTTGGTGTATTTTTGTCTCATAGATGCGTGTGTAATACGGCTCTTGTGCTGGGTGTGGCATCGACAAGGACTGTGAAAGAGAATTGCCACCAGACGTGGGCCTGCGTTCCCACGGTTGGTGCCAAGAGCCTTACGTTACATCTTCTCCTTCCAGAAGGCGGCGGTAGGTGGCGATCTCCTGCTCTAGCCGGGTCTTTATGTCGAGGAGGACAACGTACTCTTGGTTCTGGCGTTCTATGTCAGCCCGGACCTGCCTCAGTTGGGCCTCCAGGAAGCTCAGCATTCCCTGGATGATTGCCAACTGGCTGGCGAAACGAGCCTTTGTGTCTGCCAGGGTGCGCTCCAGAGACTCTTTCTAAGAGGGCAAGACAAGGAGCGGGTGGGTCCTTTATTTGCTGACTTGAAGCAAGCAGCACCATTGTTGTAACCTTTTGGGAAGAAGTTTTTGTGGCCTTTGAGCACCACCTGTTTCCCTAGCTCTTCTCTCCTTCTTCCCAGCTAGACAGCCTCAGCCAGCCGGCTATGCCTGCTATCTCTCAGATTTTTTTTCCCTTTGTGAACTTTGTGAGGATGGCGCTGTTCCCTCAGTGCCATGCGCTCTGCCATATCATCAACGTTTACTTCATTGCCCTGGGAGGAGGTCATGCCTGCCATGCTTTGGGTAGGCCTGGCCGTATGATTTGTGATGTTGGCAGAGGACTAGGTCTCTACCCGTGAAATGCAGGCAAAACTGCCGTTTATTTTTTTCTCCCTGAGATTCAATTCTAAGGGTTACCCCGCAGTTCAGCTATTTCTCTCTCCTTTCTGCCACACTGCCATGACCCAGACCGGTTTATCCCTTCATCTCTGACCCCTGAAATGAAATGCCAGGGACCACCCTGGGAATACTGTCGACATAACCTGCTGTGGGTATGTGTGGATTTCCGTTGCCTGCAGCGTCTCTACTCTTTTCCTCCAACCTAAAGCTCATCTAGGATTTAAGATCCAGGACAAGTGTGACGCCCCCACCCCGCCCGTGGAATCGCATGGTTCCTTGCCCTTGCCTCGGCTTCTTTCTGTGTGGTTATTATTAGCCGTTGGACCTGTTTCCTTGTTGGCTCTGCCAGGGGGAGAGGTTATTTGGTGCAGGAGTCTGTGCTTCCACAGTTCTGAGCACAGGCCTTTGGCGGCACAGACTAAACGGAGCTGCCCGGATGGCAGAGGAGCTCACCATGCCAAGCTCTGACTGCAGCTGTATCTCCAGGGTCTGGTAGGTATGTCTCAGCTCCATGACTTGAACCTTGGTCCCCCTCAGCTCCTCGGTGTTCACTGTGACCTGTTGCTGCAAAGCTTCACTCTAACATTCCAAGAAATAATAATAATTAAAAAAAAAGTGAGCAAGGAAAGGCATGAAGGAGAGGAAGGAAGGGAGGCAAGGGAAGGAGGGGGAAGAAGAACAGAAAGGAAGAAAGACAGAAGGTGGGAAGAAGAGAGAGACCAGATGAGCTGCCCTCTGTAGGGCAGAGGAGCTACTGCTCACACTCTGGAATTACCTGTCTCTCGAACTGTTCTTTGGCCTCCTGCAGGTTCTTCTGGGCCAGAACTTCATATTTCTGTCTCATCTCATTTATGATCTCTTCCAGGTTCAGGCCTGGAGCTGCGTTTATCTTCACGTTGACGGTTTTGCCCAGCTTCTGGCGAAGGACAGCGACTTCCTACGAGAGTGAGCTTCTCAGTGAGGTTAGTCTGAAACACATTCTCAGATCAAGCTGTGTGAAAAAGGTGTAATAAATCTGTGACTTCTTTCACTTGGGGATGAGTAAAGATGAAAGGAAACAAGAAGAAGGTATCCTGTGGTCTGGGTACTGCTTTCAGTTACTTAACAGAGAGTAACCTCACACACAGACAAAGTTAGGGCTGGTGTCGTGATTGACATTGTCTTTATCACGGTCACCACCTCCATCACCACCACCACCATCTCTTTTTCTACTTCCCGTTTCTCTCCCTCTCACTTTAATTTTTGGAGCTGTCTCGTCATTCCTTTACGACACGTCTGCATATTTCTCACCTCTTCGTGTTCTTTTCTGAGGATGGCCAGGTCTTTGTTCAGATCTTCAATCTGAATTTCCAAGTCTGTCTTTTGAAGGGTCAGATCGTCAAAAACCCTTTTCAGGATTTGGAGATCATTTTCCACCGTTTTACGTATCTTCCTCTCATTCTCTAACCTGGCAATGAATGAAGATGCAGACACAATCAAATCCTTCTAACACTGTCATAGAGGAGATAATTTTATGTATCAAGGTAGATAATCCCTGTACTTTATAACAACTTCCTTTACATATTTGTGACAAATGGATCTAGAACCAGACCATTTACACTGTAATGTAATTGTCATTGGGGCTGGAGAGATAGCTCAGTGGTTAAGAGCACTGGCTGCTCTTGCAGAGGACTCTGGTTCAGTTCCCAGCACTCATATGGTGGTTCACAATCATCTATAACTCCAGTTCCAGGGGATCTGATGTCTTCTCTGGTCTTCTGGTCTTTGTGGGCACCAGGCACACGCATGGTACATAGACATACATGCAGGCAAAATGCTTACACACACACACACACACACACACAATTTGTGTTCCTTTGCAGTCTGAAGCTTTGAAAAGTTGCTAAATTCAGGATCTATGGTTGTAGCTGGGTGGTAGAGTGTTTGTATATAAAAATTTGAAATGTATTAGTCATAGGTTGGCTCATCAGTTGGCTGGATGAGACTGTAGAACACCAGCACGTTGAAAGGTACAGGAGTCATCTGTGGAATCTGGCTGTGATGTGGGGGCCACATGTCTCCATGCTGTGATTCTGTGGAGGGTCACCCAGTGGAGACATGTGGCTCTCCTGTCACGGAAGGGCATTTGTGCAGAAGGGAGAGAGCTGAGGCCTGCCAAGCGTCCTCTGATCTTCACACGTGTACAGTGGCAATCTCTCTGTCTATCTTCTTCCTCTCCTTCCCCTTCTCCTTTTCCTTCCCCCTCCCCCCCCATACAAGCTAAATAACTAAGAAAAAAAAAAACCTACTAAAGTGATTGCTTTTTGGAAAATACTACCATGGTGCTGGGTATGGTGGTAGACACCTGCAGTTCCAGGTCTTTAGGGGCTGAGTCGGGAGGATGCTGACTTTGGGGCCAGCTTGGACTACATAGCAAGGCCCTATCTCAAAAACAGAAGCCCAAACAGATCCCCCACCAATATACACCCACCCACCCACCAACACACACACACAGACACGCCCCTCAACACAATACACAGTACAGCAATGCACACACACACCCCCAACACACACACACACACACGTCTTTTTACTGTGGTTTAGAGAACCTACTTCAACCTGAAGTCCTCCATGGCCAGCTTGGTATTGTCGATTTGCAGGACTACGCGGGCATTTTGTATTTTCGAGCTCTTAATCTGGAAAAACATGAGAGAAAGAAAGGCTGACATTTACTTGGGCAGGAGTTTAAATCGATATAATTTGTCCTCAAAGACGACTGTAATTGCCTCTAAAATGGTGTCCACTTCAAGAATAAGAGGAATAGTGACACGGGTATTAATATGCTAGAGCTAAAACAGGACTTTCGGTGCGGCCTATTTTCTTTGTCACTGTACAGGATGAAAGTCGAGCTCACCCACATCACCGACCGTTTTGGAGTGCCTTGCTGTGGCACTAACACCTGGACCATGGCGGCTCTCCCCTGGTGAGCTCTGGTTCCTTCACCTCTCAGCTCAGATGACATGGCTTCGGGGTGGGGGTGGGGAGGCTTCAGTGACATCTTCCAGTTCTAGCAGTGGATGTGCCCCTGTGGCCGTTGCCTTTCATGGCCTTCCAGCATTTGCCTCTCTGAGTGACAGTGGCCTTTATCCACGCCTGTTTCCACCTAAAGCACTTTATTTCACGTCATCTTCCTCTGTGTGTGATGCTCAGTACCTAGCTAGTGTCTATGAAATGGTGGCTGAATGAGAATGTGCTGTCTGATTAGGAGTTAGGCACAGGACAGAAGGATGGACACACCCTGGATCTATGTGCCTCTCTCTCTCTGTGCATGTGTGTGCATGCTCATATGCACAGGCCGTGTGCATGTGGAGGTCAGAGGACAATCTTGCATGTCATTCCTTAAGTGCGTTCTACCTTTTTTTGGGGAGGTGAGGCAGGGTCTCTCATTGCCCTGGAACTCACCAAGTAGGCCAGGCTGTTTAACCAGCATGCCTCAAGGATCTGCTTGTCTCCACTTCTCCAACACTGGGATTACAAGCACATGCCATCATTCTCCAATTTTTTTTTCCAAGACAGGGTTTCTCTGTGTAGCCCTAGCTATCCTGGACTAACTTTGTAGACCAGGCTGGCCTTGAACTTACAGAGATCTGCAAGCCTCTGCCTCCCTTGTGCTGGGATTAAAGGCGTGCACCAACACGCCCAGCTTCCATTTTTTTTTTTTTTTTAACCTGGGTGCTGAGCTCAGGATCTTGTGTGTCAAGGCAAACACTGTATTCTTTCAGATGCATGTAGGTTGGAAGTCAACCTCTAGAAGACCTTAGTGCAACACATCTCTTTCCATGGCTATTCCTAGAGAGAGGTCCCTTGACAGGCTTCCAGCTAGTGGACACTAATGGCTGTGCCTAAGCATCATGGATAATCCCCGAATCAATTCAGAAGCATCAACCTTGACAGAAGTGCTGGAGAACAGCTGGCTTATTTCGAACGAGCCATAGCAAAAAGCCTGCAGGCACGCCCTGTTGAAGGGAAGGGTAATCACCATAGCGCCTGGAGCTGATGGTTTCTGTGAAGTTTGAATCAAGCTGCATTGATGCCTATAACACAGCTCAAGAAAAGAGGCCCGCTGCTGAGTCAAAGTCCTTTGTTCCAAAGGGGCAATGATTTAAAAGAAAAACCACCAAAACTGAAAGGAATGCTTATCTTGATTAGATAAAAATGTTGGAGCATATGGTGTGTGCTGGGCTTGACATCCTCAGTCAGGAGCAAAGTCTGCCACTTTTACTCCACTGAGAACCCTGCCTACCTTGGATAACACAGGACCAGATTGTGATATGACTGTAATAAACTTGAATTGGGGGTAATAGAACATTTTATTATTGTAGAGGTATATTATTAAACGCTTGGTGATAGTGAGGAGATAACTAAACAAGACATTAGGAAAAAAAAACAACAAAAACAAAATCCATGATGCACATGATGGCAAACTTCTCTAACCCCAAGTGCTGAAGAGATGGAGGCAGGAGGGTGGTGAGGTCCAGACTAGCCTGAGATACACAGTGAGATCTTATATGGACAACCATTTCATCCATCCATCCATCCACCCACCCAGCCACCTATCACCCACCCATCTATCAATCCATAGAAACCATTGATCTCTGTATTCTGTCTCTACCCTGAACCCTTTAACTACTTATGCCAACAGAAGGTTAATACTTGTATTATAACATTCATACACGCGAAAAGAGAAAAATCTCTTTAAATTGATTTGAGTCTTCAAAGTCTAGTCTAGTCTAGTCTAGTCTAGTCTAGTGGCAAACTCACATAGAAACCCTTTCGGCTCTTTTAAAAAATAAGGTTATTCCCCATAAAGACCCAATATTGTAAGCCATGACAAAGACATTGACTATAATTTTAGATGATAAAAATCATATTTTAAATGCAAACAAGTTGAAGTTTTAGAAAAAGTGTGAGTAAAACTTACCCTATTTAAAATACATTTATCTTTTCATTTCTAAATTTCAGCCTAATGTGCTTCATGTGTTTGAACTCACCTAGCACACATCCCTCTGAATCTGTTATGCAACTGAACAGCAAGGTAGGAATCACAGGCTTCATGACTCACCTGATTCTGCAGCTCTTTGATTTGTGTGTAGTAGGGACTATAGTCCCGGATGGTGGTGGGTGATTTGGTTTCGTACCACTGCTTGATCTGGGCTTCAAGTCTGCCATTGGACTGCTCCAGAAGGTGCACTTTTTCTAGGTAGTTTGCCAACCGGTCATTGAGGTTCTGCATAGCCAGCTTTTCATTGCCATGAAACAGGTCCCCAAACAGGTCCCCTCCATTGTAGAGGTCATTCCTGTAGCCCGCTACTTCCCTGGAAATGGAGACCCGAGTGCCGTGGCCTCCGGCTCCACCATAGACACTGGGCGGAGGCCCCCAGTGCCTCATGTTCCCCTTCATGTAAAGTGCTGGGCCTTGTGAGGAGGAACTCTTGCTTCTGTGAAAACTTCGGTGACTGAAATCTGTCTGGGATGCTGGGAGGCCAACACCTAGAGCCTGAAGTTGGAGCCCAGCCTGTCTGGCTCGTGGTGTGGTGGAGCTGACCTTTTATAGAGTCCAAGAGACTCCTCCTCTGCTGCCATGCCGCTCAGGAATGACACAGTCCACCTCTCCACCAACCCCCCCCCCTTTTGTACAGCAATATGTTTCAGTCCTTTCCAGAAATTACTACTAGAGGCACTGAGGCACTTCTTAAAGGCTTTTCTTGGGGGTGATTTCTTTTTAATAAACAGAAGTAACAAAAAAGAATGAGGAAGGGGTGTTCTTTCAGGTCTTGCTCCTGCCCTGGCAGGGTTTTTTTTTTTTACCCTTGTATACAAATAAAGAATATTTACAGTCTATATGAATAATTTAGGCGTTGCACAAGACAGCTGTGGTAACACAATGGTAAGTCACCCTGGTGAGAAAAGGCAATGGCTTGTTTGGATGATGAATCACTTTTCAGAACCTCTGTTTTTATGCTCTTTTAACTTTGGCTTTTAAGCTTATCCTTGTTTAGAATTTATAGTTCTTGTCTGTTGAAACACCTTGAACGAAGCTGGGTGGGCTAGTGCATACCTGTGTGATCCAGCACCTGAGAAACAGAGGCAGGAGGATCACTACAAGCTTGCGGCCTGCCTGGTTTAAGGAAGGAGTTCCAGGCTAGCCCAGAGTTGTGTAAGGATCCTGTCTCAAAGCACACACATGCACAAGCCCCATGCACACAGAGTTTCAGAACTAAATATAGTGAATGTGTAAATCTGTAAATGATGATAGGCGGTTGGTGAATCAGTTGACTTTAGAGGTTTTTTAAAAAAAACTTATTAAAATACTATTTAAAATATTTTTTTTTTACGTATTTCATATATGTATTCAATGTACCTTGATAACACCCACCCTGACTTCCCTCTCCAACTGGTCCAGAAACTCCAACACTTCTCCCATCCAACTTTATGCCTTAAAAAAATAACCAACAAATCTAATTAGTGCTGCGGGTATGGGGCCATCCCCTTGCTAGGGCGTGGGCAACCTGTCAGTAGCCATAGATCCTCTTCCTGGTTCCTAGCTGCTTACAACTACCAGGAACTCCTAGGCTACAGATGGGGGCCCTTGGGAGCCCCTCCTGAGTTTCTTCTTATTTTTTTGAAACAAATTTGTTATAAAAACCTTGCACATGTATGTATACATTTATGTATGTAATTTTTTTTTGAGGCAGGGTTTCTCTTTGTAGCCTTACCTGTCCTGGACTCGCTTTGTAGACCAGGCTGGCCTGGAATTCACAGTGATCCACCTGCCTCAGCCTCCTGAGTGCCGGGATTACAGGCGTGTGCCATCGTGCCTGGCTCTTTGCAAATATCTTTAAATACTAGAATCTCATGGTTGAAAAGTGCTTTTAAAGACTTAAATTACCGAGCAACTTCGGTTTTGTATGTGGCGTGTTTCAGTGCAGGAGCCTGCCTCCTCCCTCGGAGGCCAGCTGGATACCATCAGGAGATGCTTTCTGCTTCTTCTTCTGACACTGCAGCAGGACTCTGATGGATCTGGCTGCGGAAGCTTGCTCCTCCCTGCAGCTTCCTGCACTTGGGGCAAAGTGGTTCCCTGAGAAGGAAGGTTGCAGGTGGCCTCAGGGACTCACACCCAACCTCCTAGAGGCCATGGATGCAAGAGGGCAATTATTCCGAGCCTCAGCCACTCAGTCTATTGATTCGTTTGAGTAGAAACCTTCCTTCTAGAGGCCAAGTCCATCTCTCTGCAGGTGAATTTGCTGCTTCCTCTATGCACTCTAGTGGGCACCATTTCACCAGCAGGGAGCTGAGGGTAAGCACTCCCTGGCTGTGCAGAGCAGCAAGCTTCCTGACAGAGTCCCCTTCATTTGGACTTCTGACTGAAAATGTCTCCTCCCTTGAAACACTTGCACTGTTTCTTTTAATCAAATTAATTAGAAGGGATTGGGAAGGTCACAGAAAGCACACAACTAATTCCCATCTTAATGCTTATTGATAGGAGATTTGAGTGTGAGTAAAGCCAGCACGTATACACACACACACACACACACACACACACACACACACACACACACATTCACACGGAAGCAAATTTGGAATGTGCTTGCTTCTTTTTCCAAATAACTTTCTTCTAAAATAAAGATGCCATTGTTTCTGTCTTATAAATAATGTGCCTTCAAGTAAGAGTTTATGCTGTGTATTATCTCAGTTGTTTTATAAAGGAGAAGCTGCACAGAATTAAATGTCAGGCCTGCCTCAGGCACTGAGTGATATGTGTGGACAACCTGTGCGTTGCCACCTATTCACACGCCCATCAGCTAATCTTCCCCAAGCGCTCGCCGTCAATGGCTGAACATGGAGCAAGCAGATCCTGATGTGCTTGGACTCACAGATGTCACAGTTGAGACTTGGAGATCTTTGTTAACAGGTGTCACAGTTGAAACTTGCAGGTGGCAAGCTTTTAGAGACATACAGACCGTGTGTGTATGTGTGTCATTTTTTGGTGTTGAGCAAATGGGGTAGGAGAGAAAGTTGTGTGATTAAAGCTGCTGGAAAATGATAGCATTAACACTGGAAAAAAAAATCTGAGGCGAATCTGCTCTGAGTCTCACCTGCTAGCACCAGCCCATACCCTGAAGATGTTTAAAAGCAACACCTGAATCCATAGTTGGTACCAACTGTGGGTCTGAGCTGTTCTCCGAAGGCCCTCGTGTTGAAGGCTTGGACCCTGGTCTGATGTGCTACCTCTGGGACCTTTCAAAGGCAGGCTGTAGAGGAAAGAAGGCGTGTCACTGGGGCTGTGTTTTGGAAGGGGATGTTCGGGTCCTGCTCTTTCTTTCTCCCTCTGCTTCCTGGCTGCCATACTGTGGATGAGACCTCTATCAGACACTCCTGCCCCTCCTGAGCCAGATCCCTGGTGCTGGCTGACTGTGGACAGAAACCTCTGAGCTAGGAGAAACCTCTCCTCTAAGTTACTCACCTCAGGTCTTTGTCACAGTAGCGGCAGGCCGACCGGAAACAGCCTTGTAATAGAAAGGAATAGAAACACAACTGTCAGATATTATAACTTGTGATCTCCTCTTTAGCACAGTTACTGCTTGTGGTTGGACTCAGTTATGTTTAAGTCAGAGTTAAAATCCAACATTCAATTGTTCGAAGAGATAAGTTCATGTTTTATCCAATCCGTTATTGCATAATATTTATAGTTTTTTGATGCTTTAAATTTGAACTGAAATCTGATACTGGAAGGCAAGAATGTCGATGCTCTGCCATCTGATCCACTAATCTGCTTGAGCAGAAACATTCTGATCAGAGCCTCTGTCTGTCTTTACACGGGAGCACTTTGTATAGAACACTGGGTCTTTGATGTGTCATTGGCAGGTTCTTCCAGCTTCTACAATGAGTACAGGAAATCAAGCGACTGTTTCACAGGAAGCCATTTTTTTTTCTGAATAATGTCAGAGACCCAATAAAGACCCTGACCCTTATTTGTACAGATAGGTGCGAATTTAGAGTCACTGCTATTCTAGGCTGTTTGGTGACTGAGTCTGAAAAAAGGTACTCACTAGACCGAAACTTCGTGTGTATGATCGAGTTGCACTTTAACCTCTGAGAGAACTTGGCTGAGCATTAATCATTAATGTTAGGCAGGGCAATAGTTTGGAGCGCTGTTAGAGCTCTCAGAGGTCTTTCTACTTTTGTTTTCCCCACAGCATGGACAAGTTATCATAGCTCAGATATGAAGGCGTAGAGTGTGCAGGCTCTGGAGAGGTTTCCTGTCGACCAGGAGATGGGGGGAGGAGGAAGAGACGATGAAGCTGGGCAGCGAGGAGGAGGGGCTCAGCAGCGTCTATGTGAATGTCTATTGCTGTCCTGCACCGAGTTCAAACAGCACCTCTGGCTTATGACTTATCCTTATTTGGGGCTTCTGCCCAGCTGTGACTTGGGAATTTGGCAGATCTGTTATCTCAGAGGATGATTAGAGTGAGAATATAACACTCAGCTATGAGTCACTTAATGATAGGGAAATATTATGAGAAGTATGTTTTTAGGTGATTTCCTTGTTGATTGAATATTGTGGAGTGTAATCACATAACCCTGGATGCTATAGCCTGCTATGCACCAAGGCTTTATGGCACAGATGTGCCAAGGCTTTCTGATGCACAGCCTTGGTACACATAGGCATGCGCACACATGTACACATGCACACACACTCTGTTTATGCTATTGTCTTAGTTTCCTTTCCATTGCTGTGATACATACTATGCCCACAAGCGCCTCTGGGGAGGTATTTTATTTGACATACATGTCCTGAGCACAGCTGATGAGTATTCAGGGCAGGAACTCAAGCGGGAGCAGAGACAGGACCCATGAAGAATGCTGTTTACTGGCTTGCTCCTCATGGCGTGTAATGACATATTAAGCAAGGCTAAAGAGAAGTACTGAACTAGGTAGCCCCGAGAAAAGGCTCAGGGTGCAGCTGAATAACAAAGATGACACCTGGCAAGTAAAAGTGAGAATTTTCTATAATTATTTAAAGCAACGCATTTTTAGATTATGGAGACCTCGTGAATTTCAACCATAGTGGATACAAATAAATCACAGCCATGTCATCAGGAAAGGAAAGACCTCCAGGAGATGCACAGTGCTAAGAGTGACAGCTGCCTCTCGAAGGCAGTGTGAGCATGGGGAATGAATAATGTATTCAGTAGGCTGGGTGAAAATAACCATTGTTCTTGGGAATTTTCTTGTTCAGCGATTCTAGGTTTGAAGGAGGGCAAGTCAGAGATAGTTTCGGGATAAAAAGAAAAAAAATCGTCATCGGTTTCTACAATCTCATTAAAAGTAACCAGAAAGCATATACTGTCTGCAGAAGGAAGGAGATGCTGGGTGGAAGATATGAGGGGCGAAAATGGAGGGTGGACAAGGAAGAGCTGTATAACTGTGGTAGTGTGAATGAGAGTGGTCCTCTAGGCATAGGTGTTTGAGTACTTGGTCCTCAGTTGGTGGAACTGCTTGGGAAGGCTGAGGAGGTGTGGCCTGGTTAGAAAAGGGGTAGCCCTGGGAATACAAAAGCCATTCCCAACGTCAGTCTCTCTCCCTTGTGGTTGTGTCCTGTGATATGCGCCCTCACCTGCTGCCCCCTGCCATCAGTGATGCTAACCCTCTGAAACTGTAAGCCCCAAATAAATGCTTTCTTTTATTATAAGTTGCCTTGGTCGTAGTGTTTTTAAGCACAGTAATAGAAAAGGGACAAATGCAGACCAAGTCTAAAT
The DNA here is from genome assembly GCA_028658305.1 of Pachyuromys duprasi. Taxonomy (NCBI): domain Eukaryota; kingdom Metazoa; phylum Chordata; class Mammalia; order Rodentia; family Muridae; genus Pachyuromys; species Pachyuromys duprasi. The sequence goes on along the minus strand of CM053746.1, from coordinate 20,703,711 downwards.
GCATATTTGTTAAAAATAATACCAAGTTAAAAAAAATAGAATGCTCTCCTTTTATGGACTCAGTATAGTCAGAAGACATTAAATGGGGAGTTTCCAGAGATAAGCTATCTGAAGTTTTAATGTGGGCCATTCTGAGTAGAATGATGAAATTTGACACTGTGGTCTTACTCTCTGCTCCACCTGGGAATCGATTTTGTTCAGAGTCCACATGATGAGCGAGCCGTGAGCTTTTGGGGCCTGGGAGTAGAACGTTATGGCTTGAATCTGAAATGTTTCCCATAGATTCTTGGTTTCGAATACTTGGCCACTACAGTTGATGGCTCCTGGAAGGTTGTGGGAGATGGTGCCTACATCTGGCTGGCAGAAGTAGCCGGATGTAGGCCTCAGAAGCTTACACCCTTATCTCATTTGCCTCACTCCCCATTGTCTGGTTTGTCATAGTGAGAGCAGCCTCTGCTACATCCTACCAGCAAGAACTGAGATGCTCCTCCATTCCCTTGAGACCATGATGGGCTGAGACTGTGTGAAACCATGAACCCAAAGCAATCTTCCTTGCCCAAATGCTCCTGTCAGGCATGAAGGTCACTGAAGCAGTAGCTAAAACCATAGGTTTATTCACTCCACTGTGATAATTCATTTGCTTCCAAACTGTGTGTGTGTCACTGCCCAATTTCGTGACCTTTTTTTTTTCTTTTAGTAACCCACTGTGACTACAACTTTCATATTGAAATAGGAAGTCACCCCTTCCTTTCCTAAATGGGTTTTGTCATACTCAATCGGTTACAAACTGAGTTCCCATTGAAAGCCTCTGTGTGCTGTTCTTCTCAGCATACCATTCAGAACTAAACTCACACATCCAGACTACCTGTGGGACTGAGGAAATATTTACCTCCCTTCCACCACGAGGAGGAGAGGAAGAAAGGGTATCCCCATTTTTTTTTTTTTAGGTATGCCTGACCAATCCTAAGACACTGATTGGCATTAGCTAAAATCCTGGGCTTGGCGGCAACTTTGAGTTGGCTTTGCACAACCTGTTTGAGAGTTGAGATGTCCTGGGGTTGGAAGACAGCATGGGTTTGTGCAGAAGAGCAAGCGGGCATGTATTCACCCTCGGTAGGTCTGAGTAGTGAGGATTAAGTGTGACTGCCTCACATTCTACAGTGGGATTGATATGTCAACCAGTGGGTCCAGGCTCAGACACTGGGTGACTGTGAAGAGGATGCTGATATGGGCGCTGATTCAGTTTTAGAATGTACTTTTATGTCTTTTTGAACAACCCAAATTTACTATTTTTTTTCTTTAAAACAAGTAAGCAAGTAGCAGTTACTCATCCCATCTTTTTTGTCTGTCACGATATCTCTTCTTAAGTGCAGTGACTTGTCCTAGCTCTCACATCTGGACAAGAGCAGTTTCCCAGCCCATCCTCCTCATTTTGCAAACAAGAAGCATTTACAGCTTAACAACTTCCCTATAGCGACAGTACAAATATGGAAAGTTGAGATTGAGTAACACAATATTTGCTCTCTAAATTGATTTTTGCTCTTTGTGTGACTTAGGGAAACTCTTTTGCAAACACCATCCTGCTGAGAAACAACATCTACAATTAAATCATTGGTTAATAGGCCACTATAAAAATTCAATATAAGCCTTCTCTTTTCCATTCAGATGCTGGAGACCTACCCTTTCTGTGTGCTTCTAATAGCACAAAATTGAACTGGATGCTCTAAGTCATCATTGGCCCCAGAATAGTCCCAAGGCAAAGCATAATGTATATGAAAACATTACACGAGATGGAGAGATGCATTATTTATTAGCTTTTCAGAACACAGTGGCAGATGTGTTGGTGTTACCATGTAGAGGGGTGTGTTCCCTTGTTACTTTTTAATGCGCTCTATCGACTAAGAGCTCCCTCCACATTGCATGACGTTGAGGGTGACGTGGGAGATGTATTGGGAAGAGGCTGGGGACCATGAGAAAGAGAGTAGGGGGTAGATAGGACCAAGATACACTAAGTGCAGGAATGAAACTTTCAAAAGAAGAGCTATCCTCCTGTTGTCAATAGTAACAATGTTTTCATCCGTCCTGTTTCAAGTACAAGGAGAACCTGGGAGATCAAGAACTGTAGCTAAGCTGTTAGTCAGTGCTCTGAGATGTTTCATGTGTCTGCCCCTGCAGCCAGTGCTTTAATATAGCAGAGTAACTGGTTTTGATAAGGACGATTCTGTGTTAACCACACAAAATCCTGGGTCATACTTTGCATATTCTGTTTAATAAAGAAGGCCATAGACTTCATGTTACAATATTTTTAATAGGGCAAGTAAGTTAAAGTTAAAAGAAGCCAAGGGGTTGATTAGTTACTGTTATTGCTTGATATTAGGAGGGAAACACGATATTACTTTGCACTGTGAATACTTAGCATTGTGAGCGTATATACATTCAGAAAGGCAAGCAGGAGAACCATTCGAATCAAAACATGGTCTAGCAGAGGAAATACTGCCATCGCCGTGCATCAGCGGAGAAGGCAAAGGCATGCAGAAAGCACTATGAAAATTCAGAGCAGGGTGAAGCCTGCAGGCCAAAGAAGCCAGGGAAGGCTTTGCAGAACAGTGGCATCCAAGTAGGACATTGTTGCATAGGATCTGGAATCCCAGAGAGAGTGAGGGAGAATAGGGCTCTTGTTTACCCAGACCCCCACTGACCTGTGTCCTTTGCCTGGCAGAGAATGGCCAGCAGGAGCTCAAGGGCCCTGCAGTGAGAAAATGAGCAGAGGTGGGCTGGAAAGGAAATGGACTAGGGGAAGGCATAAAACGAAGCTGAAAAGTCAAATTTATTCCATCTTTTAACAATGCTGGGAGAGACAGAGTGTTCCAAACACAGACTACCGTCTTTTCAGTGTGAATGGAGAAGAGAGACCGGGAAGTGCGGGGCCTAAGGGCAGAGCAGCTGTCCTTAAAGAATTGAAGGAGGGCAGGAGGACCTGCAGGCTGCAAGGAGTCCAGGTAATACCCTAACTGCACCCTCCACACTCTAATAAAGAGACCAGTCCTCTGGTGACCCAGTTTGGGCATCAGAAGGATGGAAGGAAGGACCCCACTGGGAGGGACCTCATTTAGTGTGACACAGAAGAGAGAGGGTAAGGACCCTGCAGAGAGCAAGGCTCAGTGGCAAAATAGCCCTTTCAGTGCTTTGTCTTATTCCTGTGTCGTGTTTCCTACCCTTGAAGCCTCCCTGGGGACTCACTGGATGCCAATGGAGATTTGTTTTATTAATATTTCCACAAGGAGTTGCTTCTATTCAACCGCCACATTGTAACTAGTAATTTCGGATGCCTCAGATTCCACAAAGGCATTGCTTGTTGCTTTCTACCATTCTGAGCAATGAAAAGGTAGGCAGGAAACCCCAGAACAATTTCTTCTGTGTTTGACACAGATGCTGAGGGGTATCAAATAATTACTGCCAAGGGAGAAATATGAGAGGATTTTATGGCTGAATCTTAGGTTGATGGAGATACAGGCTGCTAGCTGGGTATGTACTTTTTCAAATAAATGCGTCTCTGTGAAATGAACTGTCAGAAAAACTCCAGGCTTGGGAGGGCTGGGGGTAATTAAAGAGTGATATCGTTCCTAAAATATTGACGGTAATGGTGATACACACTGTTTCTGGGCCATTTGAACCAAACCCATCATTTTCTTAGTTCCCTGCTGTGGGGTTTGTTTTGTTCCTAAACCGTTTGAGGTTTTATTAAAGATTCACTTGGCGAATTTTTCAAAGTACAGTACTGACTTCAGTGTGTGTTTATTTATGGTTTTAGAACATAATGAATATGACATTTGTCCAGAATTCAGGTTTTAGATCTCTAACTCCAATCCCCTCTCTCCCCTAATTAATGCTGCTGTTTAAGAAATATCAGAATTGAGACACCAAATTTGACCCAAGAAGCAATGTTCAATTAATTGAAAAGTTAACTCTGGAAACCAGTTGTTCTGGCCTGCCACATTCTTATGTTAAAAGATAGTCCTTTATTTTCAGTCCACTTTCAGGCTAGTTCTTTTCACATCAATGAAGACAGCCAAGACAACCCACCACTGACATGTTCACAGGCCAACCTGGTCTACATAGCTCCTCATGAGTCTCTTTCCCGCCAGTTGACGTTTAAAATGGACACTGTACGGTCCAGCGTCACCTTTGCCTGTCTGCGGAACAGATGATTCCGAGACCTCTGATGGGATGCCGGGACACAGAGGCAGAGCTCTGTTTTGGACCCTGCCTCTGCCCTTGCCTGCCTTGTGAACTTGGGCAAGGTGTCTTCTTCAGTCATGAACCGGAGGATGGTGCTACTGGCCAACGCAGTGCTGGTGTGGGATTAAATGAGAGCGCGTCAGTGCAGCACGGCTCCTGGCCCTAGGAAGCACCCAGTAAACTGTAGCTCCTCGCAGCAGATGAGATAGTAAAAGAGAGGGATCACAGACTCGGTGATGGCTACAACCTGGTGAGGGGCAACAAGAATCATCATTAAATGTGCAGTGCACTCATCACAAGGTGAGCGGATAAGGACAATGTGAGGTACACACACACAGAGTTTTACATAACTGTAAAGAAAAACGAAACCGTCATGTTTGCTGGAAAATAGACGGAGCTGGAAATCCCCATGTTAAATGCAATAGCAAGACTAAGAAAGAAGAATATCACGTTTTTCCCCCTCATACACAGAGTCTAGACTACAAAATATTTATAAAAGTGTATATGAAAATGTGTGAACTCGTATGTGTGTGTAGATCATGAAACTAGAAAGGGAGTAGGAAGAAATAATGGGGGAACGAAAAGGGGAACATATAAAAAAGAGAGAAAATACTGCTTGAGGGGAAGGCATCAGCCAAGGAGGAGGAATGTAGAAATGGGAAAGGGAGACAATGGAGGAGGGGAACGAATGAGGTCAAAAACACAGACGAATAAAAATTGTCATAACCAAGCCCATTGTATTGTAAACCTAAAAACAGACAGAAAAAGTATTGTTGAAATAAATAAGAAACATTAGAGGGTGTAGTGGTACACGCCTTTAACCTCAGCACTTGGGAGGCAGAGGCAGGCAGATTACTGTGAGTTCAAAGCCAGCCTGGTCTACATAGTGAATTCCAGGACAGCCAGAGATATATAGTGATACCATGTCTTGAAAAAATAAATTGTATTGTTACTGAAGTTGGCTGGGCTCATATGTTATAGGTAATATTAAGTAAGTTGGAAACAGATTTCTGAAGAAGAATGTAACTGAGAACACACATGATCACTTTGAAATCCCTATACATAGTGACCTGAAAGTATTGCATGTAGGAGGGTCTAAGGGTCTAAGAATGCTTTGCAAAGAACAACAGCTTTTCAGATATTCATGATTAGTTAGGATAGAGTTGCATGTGATAAGGTCTTGTCCTAAAGGCTACTCTCTCTAGAGAGAGGGGAAGGGGAAGGGGAGAGGGAAAGAAAGTAAGAGAGGGAGGAGAGAGACAGAGAGTATGAGAGAGAGAGATGCTTGGTACCGTAAGACCTTGCCATATGAACTCAGTCATCACTGTGTCTCTCTCAGGGCTGGTCCTACGCTCCTGCCCCAAAGAGAATAGAATCCACTGGAGAGGATGAACACACAAAGCTCTGCTGATTTTGTAGAACAGTGTCATTGACAATGGCTTCCTAAGACAGAACCAATGGAATTTTAATAACATATTTTACCCAATAACTGCACTGTTCTTTATGGGCTACTTTCCCTTATCTGGGAGCTCATACTTGAGATCTTATGTATGTTCTACATCCACAGCCCACCTATGCTCACAGAAGCCCCATTGCAGCTGTTTATTCTGCCTCTGCTGTTAGTGTGGTCCTCAAGGGACAGGCCAGTGCCTGGCTCAGATAGTCGAAGAGTGGTTCTCACTCTTGGGGATGCACAGGTGGATGTGCCCTGGGTCTTCTGTACCTCCCAAATCTGGGGGCTCGAACAGGATCTGCGGTGAGTCACTGCCGTCTAAGCACAGTCAGATGACTGTAGAAAAGCTTGCCCTTTGAGGGGACCACGCACTCTCCCCTCTAGTCATGTTTGTGCAGTACATATTCTTATCATAGATTAGGCAAACCATTTTATCGCAGTCAGACCAAAGGTAGACTTCGTTCAGTCCTCTCCATAATCAGTGGCATCTAGTAAGAGTTTCTTGATCAGAAGGTCGAGTTGTTAAAAAAAAAAATGAAGAAAGGCCAGGTGGAGACAAGACAGGAACAAGTTTTCATTCAGCCATGTAATGGACGACACTGCCATTCTAGTCATGAAAGAAGAGAAGGAGGAGAAGAGGGCATAAAGAGTGTTTCTAACCCCTTCACTGCCTAACTTCCTCTCTAGGACTGACTTTGTGCATATATATATGACCTTAGAGGGCTCTGACGGCTTGACTGACAGCTCTGCTGTGTTGAGATTTCTAACTGTTTTTGGGCAGAAGTTTTGCTTTTCTATTTTTGGCGTGGCACTTTATGTAGGCGCCGTGGGCTCACCTAACCACATGCTTACTGTTACCTGCAGGTGAAAGAGAGCAATGGGTTAGGGAGGAATTTAAAGAGCTTATGTTCTTTCCCACTTCCCCATCACCATAACATCTTTACAGCCAAGATAAAACAACATGAAAATGGACCCGTGGGAGACTCGGAGTCCATAATGCATCAGGGCCGGATGTCAACGGAAGATTGACTGCAGCAACTGTGCAACAAACACCACTCATCGCAGGGACACAAAGTTCCTCAGTCAACATATAAACAGCTCCATCTTCCCAGCCATCCCTTCATGGTTCCTTATTCTGTGGCCATGGGATGTAGGGCCAATGAGTCAGTAGGCCCGTTCAGCATGGAGCCTCATGTGAGGGAAAGTTTACGTGTTAACTGCTTTCTCTCTGGTCAGAAGCTTAAACACAGTAGAAGTGTATCAGCCCTACTGCTCAGCTTAGAAATAAAATGGCTGAGGTCTACTCAAAGCTGTGGAGTAACCATTTCACTTGAGAGCGATCTACTTGGTGAAATGTGCAGTGTCTTCAGCTCAGAGTTTAGTCTGCAACAAGCCAGCCACAGAAGCACAGGGAACTTTGCAACTGGTTGTATGCTTTCCATTTTGAATGTCTTTCTTTCTTTCTTTCTTTCTTTCTTTCTTTCTTTCTTTCTTTCTTTCTTTCTTTCTTTCTTTCTTTGTCAAATAGGGCTAGTGCGATATCACATTTCATAAGGCTATTAGGCTAACTTGGTTGCTTACTGTGGTAATATGAAAGATCTTTTATCTATCTATCTATCTATCTATCTATCTATCTATCTATCTATCTATCTATCTATCTGTCTATCTACTCATCTTCTTAATTTTATGTGTATGGGTGTTTTGTCTGTACTTATATCTGGGTACCACATTTGTACCTGTTAACCCAAGGAAGCTAGAATAGGGCTTTGGATTCCCTGGGAAGTGAGTTAGCAGATGCTTGTGAGCCACTGTGTAGGTGCTGGGAATTGAACCCAGGTCCTTCGGAAGAGCAACAACCAGTGCTCTTAACTGTTGAGCTGTCTCTCCAGCCACCATTATATTTATTTTTTGAGAGAGTCTTAAACATGAACAGAGATAGAAAAAGTAGTAGAAAAAACAAGTGTAGAAATAACCTGGGGTTGCTGAAGCTGGGGAAGAGCAGACTGAAGGGAGTTACAGCAGAGTCGCACTTTGACACCATGGTGGTGGCTGATCATGGGCTTGCCTGCCGCAGGCAGGCCACCTGTCTTACAGAGGCAGGCAAGACATCTCAGACTATAGGCCAGGCAATGCATCTACTCATTCCATATGTACTCACACGCGTGCATACCTACTCAGCATCTTCTGTGTGCTTAGCTCACTCTAGTAAAGGGATAGAGACCTGACACACACACAGACACACACACACACACGAACTCATGCACATATATGTGAGTTCTCTCTCTCTCACCCATACAGTACACCCATTACTACACACATATATACACAAGCTCATGCACATACACACAGACACACATACCTCGCACACATGAACCCACACAGATTCTGCTTTGATTATATAAGGTAGGAGACATGGCAGCTGGCGGTATGGGATGGTGTGAGAATTGTATATTGTCATCTTCGTTGATAGGAATTCAGGTCTTTCAAGAAATAGTTGTGCAAACATCTGGTTTTAAAATACAGTATTAAAATGTATTCCTTGAGAATTTGATATATTGGATACCATGTATTTTGATCACACCTATACCCTTCTTCTTCCAACTCCTCCAACACATCCCTCCTCTGAGCTCAATCTTGTTATCTGCATGTATATGGATGTGCACTGGACCACAGATGTCTTACAGGCAGCCACACCTCTAAGGAACATTGACTTTCCTTCCTCCCAGCAGCCATCAACTGCCACTGGCTTCTCAGCTTGAATCAAGGACTTGTGAACATCCTCTTGCATTGTAATGGTTTGAATAAGAATGGCCCTCGTAGGGTCATATACTTGAATGCTTGATTCCAAGTTGGTGGAACTGTTTGGAAAGTATTAGGAGGTGTGGCCTTGGAGGGGTGTTACTTGGGGTGGGCTTTCAGGTTTCAAAACTCCACACTGTTCCCAGTTAGAACCTGTTTTGCCTCATGATTATGGATCAGTTGTAAGCTCTCAGCTACCATGCCTGCTGGGCTGCTGCCATACGCCCCACCCTGACACTCATGGACTCACCCTCTGCAAGTGTAAGGCCCAATAAACTTTCTTCTATAAGTTGGCTTGGTCATGGTGCATGGTCACAGCTATGGAAAGGTAACCAAGACATCTATCCACAATAGAATTTTGACTGGCTTAATCTTGTGCCAGTGATCCCCGCTGCTGTGAATTCCTGCGTGTAACATCTGCGTCATGTCCAGAATACAGCATCTCCCAGTATTTCTCTCTTCCCCATTCTCCAGCTTGTATATTCTCTCTGCCCCTTCTGCTGCAACATTCCCTGAACATTGGCGGTCATGGTGGAGTGTCGCTACAGATGTCCCACTGAGGGTGAGAACTCACAGTCACTTATTCTCTGTACGCTGATAGGTTATGAGTCTCTGCATTTTCCACCCCTCACTGCACTAAGAAGCTTGTCCCCTTGTCTTAGTGCCCCTTGTCTTCAGCAACGGGGTCTTGCCATGTAGCTAGCAAGCATTTTGTTTGGGAATATGGGGGCTTACACCAGAAAAGCCAAGAGACTTTGGAGAAGAAGATTCAGAGTAAGAGACAAAGGATGTTACATTTTTTGGGACCAGCCTCACAGGGCATTTGATATCCATTCACTCATTCATTTACAGATAAGCATCAATAACTCTGAGTGCGTGTCCTGCTCTGTTGTAGACACTGGAGATACAGTAGTGAAAACACACAGGTGTCTGCCTTGCGGAGAGGGTGGGAGTGTAGAGAGGAAGAGAGTGAGTCGGAGGGCACATATGAAAGAGCCGGTGAGGGCACACTTTCATGAGCAGTGAGGCCAGGCCTAACTCTGACAGTAAAAGACATTTGAATGAAAACTGGGGAGGAAGGGTCGTGGTGTCTGGGGTCAGAGAACTTCCTGGTGCAAAGTCTGAAAGTACGAGTGTGTGGGTGGGGAGCCCTGGCCCAGTGCCGGAGCTAAGAGGAGGAAGGGGGTGGTGGGAGAAAGGGAAGGAAGAGGGCAGGAGCGACAGACAGGTGTGTCCTACAAGAACTGTGGTTTTTTACTCGGTGACTTTAGAAGCCATCAACATTTGTCCACATGAATCCAGCAGTCACAGAGACCACAGGTGACAGGCACCCATTGCTGTACCACTTTTTAAAATATATCACTTAAGGCGTTTTCAGTCGCTGAAAGGAGGACAGTGGCGTCAGTGGCAAAGTACACAGAGATTAGGATGAAAATGAAGACTGAAGGGCATACTAGTGATGACTTAGGGCGTGGGCCCTAAGTATCCCAAGTCAAGGCCCGAGCCTAGGCTGTGTAATGCAGGAGACTCTGAGAGCCTCGGCGCCATGTGCATCCATGAGTTTGTTGCATTGTTCCATTGTTCACTGGAAAGAAAGGCTTCCCCGACTGAGGCGGAGAGTAGCGTTTGCCTACGGGCATGAACATGGATATTTAGATGGCAGCTCAGTTCATAACAGCATTTGATTCCTTCATAGGACCTCTGATCTTCCCTGCTATGGGTGTTTGGTTGGAATTCCTGCTTATGAAGCAGAACTAAAATCCCATGAAAGAACAGTTGGTTATTGCCCTGACAGCAATGCTGTTATTGCGCACATCTGCGCATCTCGCTGGTAGGTTAGTCTCCTGAGTTGTAGACCTCAGGTAAGAGCACTGATTTTTTTCCCCTCCTGTAGCCTGAATACCACCCCCGGGGACTATGAAACTCGTAAGTAGGGAGGAAGCTTCCAGCTCATTTCTGGAAGCAGGATGCATCCTGTATGTGTGGTGTATTCTGCAACAGGGTCTCATCGTGCAGCTCTGATAGGCAACTGAGAAGACCGGTAAAAGCCTGTGCAGTTTCTGTGGTCTCTGAGATCTTTTTGACCATTAATTCATAAAGAGACATTCCACCATTGGCATTGGGGGTTTTGTTTAATAGCCCACAGAAATTGAAAAAAAAATCAAGGAGACAAATATTAAATATTCTGATTTGGCCATTACACATTATATACACATATTCTGTACATAAAAATGTGTACAAATAAGATAAGAAAGAGTCTATAAGAAAAGTATTTTATGGGCATAAGGTGAAATCTCAGGATCTTTTTGATTTGCATTTTCCTGATGGCTAATTACATTGAGCATTTCTTTAAGTGTTTCCTTGCCATTCTATATTCCTCTTTCGAGAATTCTCTGTTTAGCTCTGTTCCACACTTTTTAATTGGATTACTTGATTTGTTGCTTTTCAACTTCTTTAGTTCTTTATATATACTGGATATTGACCCTTTGTCAGATATAGGGTTGGTGAAGATTCTTTCCCAATCTGTAGGCACTCGTTTTGTTTTGATGACAGTGTCCTTTCCTTAAAAGAAGTAAGGAGAGCAACAGAACCAAAAAATCTGAGCATAGGGGTCTTTCCTGAGACTGATACTCCAACCAAGTACCATGCATGGAGATAACCTAGAACCCTTGCACAGATGTTGCCCGTGGCAGCTCCATAGTAATGGGAACAGGGACTGCCTCTGACATGAACTGATTGGCCTGCTCCTTGATCACCTCCCCCTGAGGGGGGAGCAGCCTTGCCAGACCACAGAGGAAGACAATGCAGCCCCTCCTGATGAGAGCTGATAGACTAGGATCAGAAGGAAGGAAAAGAAGACCTCCCCTATCAGTGGACTTGGGGAGGGGCATGGTTAGAGAAGGGGGAGAAAGGGAGGGGTTGGGAGGGAAAAGGAACTATGAGAGAAGGATACAAAGTGAATAAAGTGTAATTAATAAAAAAATTAAAAGAAAGAAAAGTATTTTATATCAGTTGCATGAGTTTCACTTCAATTAAAACAGAGCAGCCTAGCCAGATGTGATTGGGATTGGAGGCAGAAGGATTTAGAACTAAAGACTATCTTAGGCCACAGAGGGAGACATTGCCTCAAGAAGATCCACCCTCACACCAGTCTCTCCCTCTCAAAAAAAAAAATCCTCAAAACAAAACCTGACGGCCATGTGTCATCTGAGTACAGAAGTGAAGGTCTGTCTGGCCTTGGGACTCAGTCAGGACCGGATGCAGACGGACCGGAGCTAGACCAAAGGAGGGATAATGCCACAGACTGTCTGTCGGATGTCTCAAGAGGTTGTTATTTGACGCTGGAGTAGCTTTCCCCATCCTTGACTTGTCAAGTCTCCCTCCCCATTGAAGGTCTGACCTTGTGTCCCCGGAGTCATTCTGTGATCCTGAGGTGAGGGTGCACTGGATAACAATGACGGGATATCCATGCTTCCCTGTGGGTGGCCAGGAGCCTCTTATGAATAGGGTTTACCTGGCTTCATCCTCCTCAGATCCTGTCCCAGGAAGTTGGAGGACAGCTCTCTGCCTCCACGGGTGTTGGCTGGGTCAGGGTGTGAAGTACAATGAGTGGAGAAGGTCCACTGGGAGCTATCCCTCCCATCTTACCCTTGGACAAATGGACCATCAACAGCCTCCAAAGGCGCACAGCTCAGCACGTCCCAAGGGTGCCTCCTATAGTTACAGGCTAGTGAAGAATGGGTTAATAGTCTACATTTCAATAAAGGGAATGCAGGGGGCTTTGGGGGGCTCTGAAAACTGTATGTATGATAGTGAGTACATGGCAAAAGGGGAGAAGAAGGGAAAGAGGGAAGGAGAGAGGGAAAGAGGGAGGGGGAGAGAGAGACAGACAGAGACAGAGACAGAGAAATAGAGACAGAGATATACACACAGAAGAAACAAACTCAAAGAGAGACAGACACAGACACAGACTCACACACACTTTTACTGTTTTTAAGACATCTTTTATCAATTAAAATCTATCTTGCCAAAATCCTAGCAGGGAGAAGGGGTAGTGAGCACAAGTCCCATACTTAACCAGGAAGCAAATGATACCCGCGGAAAGAGGGGCAAAATCAGTTTTTTCTCCACTGGAGTGACGCTGGGTGTAAGCTCACTCTGGGGCGGGCCTCATGCTCAGGAGGAGTTGGCCAACACAAAGTCAGTGCCATGTTATTTTTCCTTGTGTGTGCATTTCGGCCATTTAAAAAAATTTTCCTTATCATTTATTTAATTTGAGAGAGAAACACCACGAAGTTGGATGAGTAGGGTGGTAGGAAGAGCTGGGGAAATCTGGGGGAGCAGAAAGAACATGTTCAACATATATTGTATGAGAAAGCCAATAAACACACACATACCAAATGAAATGTGTTTTATGTTCTTTCGTCTAAAGAAGACGTTTGATCATTTGTTTCTGAGGACAAAACATAACACAGTGATTTATATCATGTTTGGGAAAGCATTTTTTTGGGGGGGGGAAGGTGTGCTTTGAGAAAGAATAAATCTGGCAATAAGAGACTAAAGGACACTCTGTTGCTGCGACTGTATTTGGAAATAACACCCCAGAGATATGGTGAACCCTCTGAAGAGACGATTTGGTGGGTGCTCTGGTAGGTGCTCTAGCTCCCTCTGCTGGCTTCTCTGCTTTGCTGGGTTCTCTCTTTCCTTCTTTCCATCTCCAGCCTTAAGCTACACTACCCTTCGATTCAGGAGGAATCCCTCAGGCAATGATTCGCAGATGCCAACCACACCGGGTTCCCTTGGGTAGCACAGTGAGACCCTTGAGGCTAAAGTCAGATCAGTCATGGACTGTGTGCAGTTTCTGTGCTGGACAATGGATTTAGTCATATTGCTTTCAAATCTGAGGAATGAGAAACCACACTGCTTTGGGCTCCTGAGCCCAGGAATGGTTGTCTGAAGTCACTGCGGACATTTTAACAAATGCATCAAAGTACTGGATCAGTCCAGAGCATGGAGCCCGTTTCTCCTTGCCATCCTGTCTTCAGATGAGTCTAGGGTCGTCTCCAGAGTCCTGTCAGGCTTGCTGAGGGGGCTGAGTGACCGCTGTCCTCTTTTCATTATCTTGGTATTTAATTGAAATGTCTTCTGGGATTGACAGAAATCCAGAGTCAAATGAATTTTGTTGCAGAACTCAGACACATGAATGAGGCCAAGTCTTGGTTTTGGGGTCCTCCCGCTTTGAAATCAGACGTCCCCGTCTGTCTGTAATGATGCCTTTGGACACTGTCGGAGCCTATCCTGGCTCCAGGCCTCCACCCACCTGTGTGGCACAGTCACCATTGGGTCCTCCTGGTTCCAGTCACCTGCGCGTCATCTGCACCTGTTAGCATGCGTCCTTGACTCTCAGAGAGTGAGAGAATGTGAGTTAAAAGTTTCTCTTTTCCAGGAGTTTCTTTATTAGGGCACATGTGTTAAAAAGAGAAAAAGAAAACTTTATATTTTAATAAGTTCACCGAGCTGAGTGGCCCAAAGTGTGTGTGTGTTTGTTGGAAGGCTACTGCTTCAAGATTATTTCCTGATCAGGTAGGTTTGAAGGAGGTCCTGCATACATTGTGAGGCCAGAGGCGCTCTGCCTTGTACCATTTGCTTTCAATCACCGTGTCCACCAGGGACTAGGGAAACCTGTCCTTGACTTCACACCTTCCCACTGTCCGGGCTAGCTCTGTCCTTTGTTGATGGAATAACTATGATGAGATGAAGCCATATGAACTTGACCTTGTTATGGCTCGAGGGACCAGAAACCTGCTGTTTTCGTGGGGGCTCCATTTATTTGAGAAAGATCTGCGGCACATGTATGTGATAAAAGTGTTTGTTGTCACATGACTTTATGTTTCACAAGGTGCCATCGTGTTAGCTTGATGGAGATAAAAGGCCTGGTGATGCCCTGCTGGTCATTTCCCCCCACCATACACAGGATACAATCTGCTTACTTTCTAAGTCGGTATAATCCCTTGGTAGAAAAAGAGTTTGATGGTCTTTTACGGAACGATACGGATGTTCATTAGTCTGTTCAAATTTACACCTTGAGGAAGGAAAAGGCGTGCGCTGCCTCTATGGCCAGCAGGGGTCGCTGTTGCTCTTTCTAACGGAGGCGACCCGGAAGCGCCCTCTTCCAGGCTCCTAATGGGAAAAATCCAGTTTCTGATGCAGCTCCCAACCTTTAACTCTGTTCAGATTAGCATCTTGTGAAAAAAAAAAAAATCTCTGTGAGGAGCAACAGCTGACCACGCACCTGGAAAAGGATTGGAGAAACCATACAGCTTCAAAAGAAAGCTGCCCACCGTCTCCTTTGATCTATTTAGGATTTTTGCCACCTGTTAGCAGCAGGGATGGGGCATGGAGAGGCAGGGAGAACAATTCAGTTTTCAGTCTGCTAAGCCACGACACTGATTCTAACCCCTTCAGGGAGCTTGTAAGGTACCTTTGCTTCTGTTTAGAAGACTAAGAGAGATGGTTTACTTTTCCCAGGGCAGAGCTATTGGCAGAGGCCTGGTTATTCCCTCGGTAAGTTTAACCCATTTTGTCCTGCTCTCCCATCTTCAGTAGAGGTCAGGAATCTTTTTCTGCAAATGAGAAAGCCCTGATGGTAATTTTTCTTACACACACACACACACACACACACAAAGGTGGGGGGGCTGGAGAGCTGGCCAAACTAGGCTAAAGAGTGAAAAACCCTGTT
>CM053746.1:20654914-20687981 GCA_028658305.1 Pachyuromys duprasi | reverse complement strand
TAAGCACCGGGACAGAGGCGGAGCAGGAGGGATCTGATCACTGACTTCTCCATTAGAACAGAGCTCCTGTGCCCAAAGACTGTAAAATGAGAGCTAGCTAGGAGGTCACTAACCAGTCCTGAACATCTGTAGATGTCTGTAGGTCAGGGAGTGGCCAGATCAGGCATACACAGCAGCACCCGTTTGGCAGATCCATGGCACATTCTGCAAGGGTAGGGTTACCGCAGTGTTTCTTTGACCCCAGAGATTTTTAAATAATATTTGCCACCAGGGATCCGGTATAGTGGCTCGTGCCTGCAATCCCTGTCTTCAGGAGGCCGAGGCAGGAGCATTGCTATGAGCCTGAGGCTGGCCTGGGCTACAAAGTGACGTAGGTCTCTCCTCTCCCCCAGTTCAAACTTCCCCCAGTCCCCTCACTGATACTGGCGGCAGCAGGTTATTCATTCCTTGCCTTCTAGGGAGAAGGACACTGTTCTGGGGTAACTATAGAGGGAAGGAAATGAGAAGCGGCCAAGAGAAAGAAAAATCCTGAAGGAAGCAGATGAGATTTTTATCCCCTTTAGGAGATTTCATGGAAATGCCAGGCTACTGAAGGTGCCAGGAGCGGGAAGAGAGCATCAAACACTTTGAAGATGTCACTGGATCACTGGCTTATTTTTTTTTTTAAGGAAAGTTAGTGAGCTTATTTTGTATAAATGAGAAATAGCACACAATTGGGACTTAAGGATTGTAGTTACAGAGAGAGATCCGTAAGGACAGGACGGAATGCACCTGGATGCGTGCACTTGGCCTTCTCGAGAGGGTGACACTCGGTGTCTCTACACCAGGGTGTGTAATGTGACTGTATGACTGAGTTCCGTTGCTCAAAGGATGAGATTTACAGCAAGGATTGACAATTAGACAAAGCTTTGGAATTAGGTATAGAAATGCCAGGTCATTTGCTTACTTTTCTTATCTTAAGGAATTCCTTGTTATTAAATGATATGGTGAGGTAACTTTATACTGTACATTGTTTGGGTTTAGGGATAAGAGAGGAGTGCTTGGATGGTTTTAAACAATCTGGCCCTGCTCAGGCAGAGTTCATTCTTTGTTTGATATATTTTAAGGAAAAGTAGCATTATCTTAGTGGGTAGTTCTTGCTTTATCAGTTTTGTTGAAGGTGTGTGTGTGTGTGTGTGTGTGTGTGTGTGTGAGACTTCCGGCTGACAGGAAATAGGTCTACATTTCAAGCGCTGGCCTTCTCTTCCTTCTCATGCCCCCTCAATTTGTCCTGCCTTTCTATCCTGTCTCACTCCATGTCTATTTTTACTTATTGCTTAATTGGATTTGAGAACAGTGGTTTTCAAAGTGTGGTCTTGGAGCAATGTCATCATAAGGGGCGTGCCCGGAAGGAGCTGGTACTAGCTTTTGGGTAGCAGGTACCACGCAAAAACCGGTCCTTTCTAAAGGTCAGGCATCTCTGGGTTCCACCCTTTATATACTCCCTGTAGAGGCAATCAGATGCCTACCAGGAAGAAATGGAGGTGAACAAAACTTTAGGCTTCTGCCCTAAACTCCAATCCTGTAAGTCCCTTCACTCAACGTGTCTGTGGGTCCCTCTCACCAAGGCTCTGGGACCTGGACGGGGCTCTGCCTGGCTTTTTGGGTAGCTGGCTGAGCAGACCCAGCTAGAAGATGTGGTTTTTAACCCTTCTCTGTCCTGGAGATGATTAGCAGGTGGAGGCTTGCTACCAAAGGGCTGATTTCTCCCTTCCACTCTGTGTGGTGGGGCCCACGGACTATTCCGATAATGGACACCCGCTATTCTAAGTCAGTCTCTGTGGAGAGGAAGAGTTGGGTCTCGGGTTTTTCTTGGCCTTTGGCTGGCTGAGATCCTGTGAGTGGGCTTGGAAGCGCAAAGACTTGAAAGCTGTCATGTACTCTCCATTCCTGGCCTATTGAAAACCCTCTGACCAATATAACACCACAGGGAGAAGGATAGGACAGGGAGTGAGCTGGACAGTAACCATGCAGCCACAATGAGGCTGTCCACTATTGGCTCAGCCTCCTGAGTCTCCGGGAATGACTGGACACCCACCTTCGACACAACCTCCCGCCCTAAAGTGTCCCCAACTCAGAGCCCTGTAGCTAGGTGTATTCATCAGAGTTTTGGGTTACTGCCATTCCTGAGTGTTAGGAATAAATCAGCCCATTCTTTGATGAACCGAAGTAAGTCCAAACATTTTGCAACAATGAGTTTTCTTGGAATGCTCCTCTTTGGCCTGTCAGCTGATTATTATTTTCTGAGGACACTAATAACAACCCGGAAGTGGTGTCTGCCAGGCCCACATCAAGGCAGCTTGCGTGGCAAACCTGCTCTGCAGGTAGTGAGGGCAGCCTGCCGGAGTAACAAGCCGAGTCTCGCTAGGGGGATGGCGATGCCTGGGTGTTTGGGAAGGGTGTCAAGTGTGAGGGCAGTCACAGCAGCTGACTCGGTAGAGCCTGGTGCATGGCCACAAGCCACAGGCCACAGGCCTCGTGCAGTTTTTGTTCAGTGTGGGGGACAGATTCAAGAGGGTGGAAAGAGCTTCATTGAACAGACACACTTTGCTGTGTTTCTCCTGGCTCGAATTGCTTCCTCATCGTGATACTGGGGAAGGTAGTAATTATTAGGATGACATCATGAGGGCAGGTGACAGGAATTAGGGACGGTTCTGTGTATTTTAATTTCCTTCTCTGAACTTCAAGAACTTCCTTATTGTGTCATCGTAATGGTGACTGGCTCTGTAGGAGGAATGAGGTGGGTGCCTGGTGGCCGTTTCTCTCCAGGCTCTTTGTTCTGACTATAGTTGTTCCAGTGCAGACTGTGTGTGTGTGTCTGTGTGTGTGTACCTGTACACATCTCTGTGGAAGCCACAGGTCAATTTTGGGTATTATTTCTCAAGCACCATACATCTCTCTCTCTCTCTCTTTCGCTGTCTCTCTCTCTCTCTCTCTGTATTCATGTCCTTAGGTGTGTGTGCACACACATGTATGAGGTTGTATGTGGAAGCCAGAGGCTGATGTCGGATGTTCTCCAGTTGCTCTCCCCTTTATTTACTTAGACAGAGTCTCCAGCTGAACCTGGAGCTTGCTGATTCTAGCCAGCCTGTCCCAGGGCCCCCCTGCCTCTGGCTTCTGAGCTCTGGGGTTACAGCAGGTCACACTGCCTGTAACTTGTTTTTCTCATGGGAGTGTTGGTGATCCATCTGTGGTCCTTACACTTGCCTGGCAAGTGTTGTATCCCCTGTACCGTCTCTTCTGCACTGTCTCTGGCTGGTATGGGGGTTCATCACTAAGCCCTAGGGATCTCGTCTCTACCTCTCCTCTACTTCGGTAACAGACAGGCATGATGTCTTTACCCGGTGTCTTTATCATCTGAGGATCGAACTCAGGTCTTGGTGACTGCACGACAGGTCTGCTGAGTCATTTACAGTCTCCAACACAAACCTCTTGAAGACAGAAAAATGGCACCAGTAACAATGGTGAATGCAACCAGTCCAGCACACTTGGTTTAGTGTGGATGAGGAGATAATTTCACAGTTTTTTTTTAATTTAATTTTAGGGTTGGAGAGATGGCTCAGCAGCTAAGAGCACTAGCTGCTTTTTCAGAGGGGTTGGATTCATAGCGTTCACACAGTGGTTCATGACTGTCTGCAACTCCGGTTTCAAGGGATCTATCTAAGTGTCTCTTCTGGCTTCCTTGGGCACCAGGCATATACGTGGGGCACGGACATGCATGTAGACACAACACCCACACATACAATGAAATGATGCAAAGGAAAAAAATTAAAATTTAGTTTTACCATTATTGTATGTAGAAGCGTAATGTGTGAGAGTGTGAATGATGTGTTCATATGTGACGAGTGTGTCTGATGTTTGCATGTGAGCATAGATACATGCCTGCCATGGTGAATGTGTGGATGAACTTTTTGCAATGGCTTCTTTCTTTCTTCTGTGGGTCTAGGGATTAAATTCAGACCATCAGGCTTACAAGGGCAAGTGTTTTCACTGAAGAATCAAACAAGTTTTAAGTTTTTTTTTCTTCTTCTTAGAACTCCAGCCAAAGATAGAATTCTGAAAAGAATCCAGGGAGAATCTTGGGAGTGAACAGCCTCTCGGAGAATGTACACTTTTCAGTGCTTTCTGTGCTGGCTGACCCAGTAGACAACCCAGGACAAACACTTTCCGCCCTCTCCCATTAGAGCTACACTGTGATGTGCCCTGCACAGCACACTCAGGGAATGCTGGGGCAAAGTGCTCAGCCTCCTTAAATTCTAGGCCCGTCTTCTGCTCCCAGTGAGCACCTAAGAAACACCCTCCTCCAAGGCCTGCCTTAGCCAGGGCTCTTGAAAGTTTAGCTGGCCTTGAGCAAGACTGTGCTAATGGGCTTCTAATGCTGCCGCCAGTCCCGCCTTGCTTCCACCCAGCTCGGCTAAACCACAGGGACTGAAACTGGTTCACAGATGTGACATTCAGCGGTGGAGACCCATCAAATGGCTCATGGCTTGAAACCACCCATCCATAAGCATAGCTTTGCTGCTCAGAGTGTGGTCCATGGGTCATCATCCCCAGCGTCCCCTGGGGTTGTGTTAGCCATGCAGAATCTCAGGCCCCACCCAGAGCTGGTAGCTCACAATCTGCATTCTAACAAGCTCTCTGGGTTATAGGGGTGTTGAGAAGGCTTGCGGCTGGGTGGTGACTCGAAACCACTGCCTCCTAAGCTGCCGGAGATGATGGGTGGACATCTTCACACTATGCCTCTGTGATAAGACTCTGAATAAAGTGTTTCTGCCTAATGGCTGTCGAAACTATTTGGTACAACAGTGGTCTGTCATTATTACTTCCTTCTTTGTCATCTTGTCTCTTGGTGTTCAGGAAGAGTGCGGCAGAGAGGATACTAGAAACTAGGAGTGGTGTGTGGTCTGACTTGGTAGATGTTTGAGGTGTGACATCCTCTGGGTTTGGCACTTGCCAACTCTCAGGGAGGAAACCGGCTTCTCTCGTGCAAACAGATTCAATTTTAGGAGTTGTTTCAAGTGAAGAGACCATTGTCTGTAGACAGAGCATTGAATGAATGCTTTAAGTTTTGGGTGGTTGAGATAGCCATAAAATCCCGTCACTCTCTGGTGCTGATTATCTGACTCACGGGTAATGTCCTGGTACAATGTAAATAAGGTCAGGTCTAATGGTCCCTGGAAAACGTGAGTTCTGCTGCCTTCAGAACTGAAAACTTTGGATTTCTCATTTCCAGCTTCACACCAAATGATAACAACATTTGACAGATGTCCATTAAACCGTAATGTGCATGTTTAGATTCTCCCCCGCCCCCAACAACTGGTTGGAAACCATTGTTGCCTCTTGTTGCATAAAACAGAAACACACTGGCTGCAAATCCCGGATCCATCATACTATGACCATGTGACCACGGAAAGTCGATGTGTCCCATCTGAGCCCCTGTTTTATATATTGCAAAATGCAGATAATGAAGTCTTGCATGGCTATGACCACATTAAATGAAGTTGAGAGTGAAGGGCATATGCGTGCCCACTTTCACCTGTGTTTGGGCACCTGTGTGCTGCAGGTGTGCTTTATGTTGGTGTATGTACACATATGTGCTGAAGGGCAGCAGTAGGTGCTGTCCTCGGGGACTCCGTCCACATCCTTTGAGGCGGGGTCTCTCGCTGCCCTACAGTTCACTAATGAGGCTTAGCTAGACACGAGTCCCTGGAATCCCACTGTCTCCTGTTGCCCAGGGCTGTGATTACAAGCATGTGCCACCACACCTGGACTTTTCATATAGGTTCTTGTGCTTGCAAGGCAAATGCTTTACCAAACGAGTCACTCTCCCAGCCCACAGATAGTTATTTCAGAATATTTTTCTAGTATGCATGGTTTTTTTTATGTCACATGTATGAGTGTTAGGTTGTGCACATGTATCTTGAGATTAGCATCGACCTGTAGTCTTCATTAAATGACTAGTAACTTCATTAGATGAATTCTCGTTTAAACCCCAAAGGGAGGTTTTTGGTGAGTACTGGATGATTCAACAGATACAGACACACAGAGACACAGAGAGACACGCACGGAGATTGTAGATAAAAGTACCTGGAGTTCGCCAGCTCATTACACTATGGCAGGGGCATGCTCTTCTCCTGTTTGCATGATCTTACTGACCATTCTGGAAACTTCCTAAATACTCTCAGAAAGATGTGACAGGCAGTGGTTATAGGAGAGCAAACGAGATGGCATGAGTCACAGCCAGGGATGAACTCAGGCATGTCGTTAAGTCAGAAAACCAACATGGCCAGGAAACACGAACACTCCAGGGCGTATGCTAACCCTCAACATCTTAAAAACACTTATTGATTAATGATCCCGAGAGCCTAGCATTTGGAGCCGGCCATTGTGAAGAGTCGTGCCTAGAATGAGGGAGTGCTTAATCCCAAGGTCTTAACAACCTATTAACGTTGTAACTGGGAGCCACAGACGGCCATGATCATCTTCACCTTGAATGGTATCTTCCCAGTGAAGGAGGACCTTGGCAGCCTGTGCTGAAATGGGTCACCTTGCAGTGAAACTCCATCTGTGTGACACTGTGAGCATGAATATTTATAGGGAGGTTGTTAATGTCTGTGGAATGAGGAAGGTAAACACATTTGGAAGAAACTGAAACTCAAAGAAGCCACTTGGACATCCCAGCATGCTCTGGCTGGAGTCTACCCTGCTTGTCCTCTCACGTGACAGGGCAGAGAGGGCATCTGTGAACACACGGGGGAAGTGACTTTATTCTCTGCAGTCTGTGAGGAGGGCTGACCTCAGCCTCTAACTCTTTGATGCTTCACCTATGGCTATTAAATTAAGACTTCTGTAAAGGAACATTCAAGTGTTAAGATGACTAAAGGTCACCCTCAGTCTGAGTGGAATGAGAATGTGCTTTTTTTTCCCCTTAAATAAGCTATTGTCACTGGGCAAATACTATTTTTGTACTTCAGACACTCTGCTTTACTGCTTTATTTATTTCCACATAAGAAACAACTCAGACTTTACCCAGCCTGAACAACTATTTGTTCTTAGTTTAATTTTGTGCTTAGAATCAAAGGACCATATTGTCTGTTTCTGCTTCATGATGTCCGGGGCCTCAGTTGATTGACTTGAATGGTTGAGATCTAGCTGGAATGGGGGAGCCAAGTCATATATTGAGAGCTCCCCAGGGTTTTGGGCCTTTTCCTAAGAGAACTCTTCATGAGGCTAGATTTTAGTGTCCTAGTCTTCCAAACAGGAAAGTGTTTTTGTTTTTCGTTTTGTTAGCTGGCCCGGATATATTTTCCCTTGAGTTTCTTATTTTCATATGTCCTATTTTACCTTTCTGTGAAAACAACAAGAAAAGAATAGCAGCAGGAAGGAAGAGGCCGAACTGTTAACAGCCATGTTGTATCACAGAAACTTATTACAAGAGTCTGTCTAACACCTGGACCAAATACTTGATTATGTAGGTGGCGGTCGGTTTGCAGGGTTTGGAAAACACTCTGTGAAATCAAGTGAAACTTCTCTTGCCAGTTTTTCTTCAGCAACGTTTTCTGGAAGTTCTTCCCTTGAGCTTTGTCAATGGAACCACAAGCTTGACACTAGCTTGAACCACAAGCATTTGACACTGACTTGAAGAAGTTTTTTTTTTTTTTAACCTTTCTGTTATTTGTCACTAACCGTATAGCTTACTACAAATTCATGATATGGGAAATGTACCAGGTAAACCAAAAATGCGCTTCCTGAAGTTGCTGAGACAGCAGATCACACCTCTGTCCAGACATTATAATCACGTGGAACTGTGGAAAAGATGTTGAAGGCCTTTGTCCACCCATCCCAGATCTGGACTGAGCTGGTGCGGAACTTTCTCCAAGCATTAGGATTTTCAAATCTCCTCTGGACAGCCTGAGGACAGCCACTGTTGGGAGCCCTGAGCTAAAGAAGCTGCCAAGGGCTTTTGTATCTAATTCTGGTTTCCACCATCAGAGTTCTTCTCCACTCAGCTTTAGGGCTGCTTTTTTCAGAATATGGTTGTTGCATTCCTGACCAATGAATTTTTATAAGGTGCTTTAAAAAGATTTGAAATGGACTCTTGTTATGTAGCCCAGCTGGTCTCGTGTTTGTGGTCCCCCTGCCTCAGCCTTCTCAGTGCTGGGATTTCAGGCACATGCCACCATACCCTGCTGACATTCTTTGTGAAATTTAGTTGGCTGCTTCGACGGGGTAAAAATAATATGGGGAATATATAGGTAGTTTTTTTTGGACTGAACAATATCAAATGGATCTATTTGCTCAATGATTTTATGATTCTAAATATTAATTTCCAAAATAATATAGATTAAATTATATTAACATAAATATGAAATTTCAAAATAATCCTTCCCACAGCTCTGGATTGGGCAATTGTTTGTTCAGTCAAGTTGTGGTAGCAGCATATTAACTGCTATTTATCTCAAGTGTTTCTGGAATGAAAGCAGTAGAATTTATTACCTCCTCCTTCATGTGGGTTGGGTGTGTGTTTGTTCAGACCAAATGTAAACAGAAACTTCTCTAGTTTACAGCTTGCCTCCATGTACAAGAATTAATCGATTTGTAATGGGTATTTTGAAATAGTTTTTGGAACGATTTAAATTCAGGATAAAGGTCAGTTTATGGGACTTGGAGCCCAAACTCATGGAATTGTTTCTTTGTCTAGGTGGATTAATTTTTGACCTGCCTCTTAGTGAAAGAGAGGCATTTCTTTACTGATGGTGACTATCCTTCCAATTTGTTTGGGGAGATTTTTTTTTTGAAAACTGGGGTACACTAGCTTCTTTAACTGATAGTGTTAAATTTGAATAAGATTTTAGGCCACTATATGAAGATTATTTATGATTCCCAATTCTGTATAAATTGTGATTGTGAGATTAATGAATATTTTCTGAGTTTGGTTTTTACAAGGTTTACTCTGGCTTGGCATGCTCCTTTCTTCCAGGAGCCCTTTCCCGGTTGGTGCTGGGGATTGAACCCACAGCCTTGTCTGTGGGGTGCAGGCACTCTAGCACTGAATTATATTCCCAACTCTCCCAGGATTTTTTTTTTTTTTGAGGAACACTCCAACTTCTTCTTGAGAAGAATGTGTGCAGTGGTCCCTTGGTATTTGAAGAGGATTAGATGAAGGGTGATTTCTAAGATCCATGGGTGGCCAAGTCTACCGTACACAATGTCATAGATTTTGATATAACCCATAGTCTTTAAGCCAACTCTACATTATTTGTAATACCCAATGCAAGGCAAATTTTTGTATACTAGTATTCAAGGAACTGTGGCAAAGAAAAGGGTTTGTGCACATTTGATACAAATCCAGTTAGTTTTTCAAATAATTTTGAAATGTGGTTGGCTGAATCTGTGGATACAGACCCATAGTGGCATGGGAAAAGATGGCTTAAAAATATTTTGACATCTTTTATAGCTGAGGGAAGAATGTCTAGAGTACTGGAATGGATGGGCGCTAAAAATATGTTTATATTCACTTGGAGATCTGTGCCCTGCTGGCATAACTAGATTCTTTTGGTAGAATGATTTAGTAAAAGATAACCAAACAACCTTAATGAGTACTCATTCTTACTCAAAATAACATCACCATGGGTGAATACGGCACAGAGATAAGTCATTTGGTGAGGTTTGTGTATTTGCTCTCTTTGAGCTTCTCTGAAAACACTCAAATTGTAAATGTAAACTTAAAATTCTACACATGTATTTAAGGGATTTAGTTAAATAACTAAATTTTTATTCCTAGTGACCTGGCCAGCCTGTTTTCTTTGTTGTTGTTGTTTTTCATTTAGATTGTTAAATGTTTTTTTATTTTTATTTGGGGGGGGATTAAAGAACAGAAACAGTAATTGTTGCTTTAAAGAGAAAACAGAATCAGGTTTAACAGATTCTCAGCTTAGAAAGCATCAAAAGCAGTCCTTTGAGAGAGACCATTAAGGGCTGGAGAGATGGCTTAGTGGCTAAGATCACTGGCTGCTTTTCCAGAGGACCCTGGTTCAGTTCTCAGCACACCAGCTCTCAAACATCTGTAACTCCAGTTCTGGGAGAGATAACACCCCTCTGGCTTCCTCAGGTGCTGTTTGAACATGACACACAGACACACATGCACATAAAACAGTCAGACACATTCAAAAAATAATAAGAAAGAAAGCATGAAAATGGTAATAAAAATGAGATGCTGCAAATGTGGCAGATGGCAAAGGAACGTAATCACATCCTCTTTTAGTTTAACAACGCTGGAGGGACCATGAGACACGGACCTCCATCCAGCAGCACCAACCAGCCTGGCAAGCATTTGGTAAACACCTTCCCTCCTCTGGGCATCAGGTTATTTGTTTGCAAAATGGGTGACTTTGCCTATCCTGGGCCTGTAGTCTCGTAAGTTGCTGATATCTCCTCATTCCATGCTCCCCCATCCTGATGATATCTTTACAGACCCGTGGTCTTCTAGATCCTTTTCCCCAGCAAATCCCCTCAGAGCCAGTCCTACAACAATGGCTTACTCTAATAGGAACTGAGACAATGGCCTCTTCTCAAGGGGACAGAGGTCATCATTCCAGCAAGTTAGCCACCAGCCATAGACCACCACAGGTCTCTGGACCCTGGCATTTGTAATTTGGGTCTTAAGGGTCTTGTGTAATGATATTTCCCTCTCAGTCTCCTTTCTTAGTTTTAGCTTTCAACTGTGAACTCATCTATGTTCTCACATACATTTGGACCCCTTAAGGAGGTTTTCAGAGATTCCTTTTTCTGTGTCCTTCCCCACTTTCTGTTAGCAGGGTCTAGAGAGCCTCAAGAACTACACCTCAGTCCTGGTTGCATAGCTTCAGGATGACCATTCTGCCAAGTGCTTGGCTCCTGGGGACACATCTGACATTTGGAGATCCCTTCGGATCGTTCATGGACGTGCTCCACAAACATCTCAGTAGAAAGACCGTGAGGCCCTGTCTTGCCTGATGATGTAGGAAAAGACAGGATGCAACTTGTATGGAGGTTTATTGGCTATAAACTAGGTACACATTGATGGGTCTCCGAACATTGTACCAGGAGAGTAGAGCTTTAATTCATAAACTGCTTCTTTCACTCAAAAATTTCAGCAATAAATGAAGAGCATCATGGAAAGTCTGGTGAGATCATTAGAAAAAAGTTTCTGAATCAGAAAACTCCAAGGGTTCCCACTGAGACTCACCCATTGGTGTTTGGGCAAGGACTTTCCATAGGGGGAACGTGGTTTTTACAACAGGCAGAGACCTATTGGCCTCACACATGCTTTCGGATCTCATTCACCTGAGAAAGGACTATTCTTCCATTGACACTCTCTTGAGTGATGGTCTTGATGGTTGAAGCTGCAGATCCTGAGGGAAAGGGCACCGAAGAGGTCACTGCCAGGCTTTACCCACCATCGTGTTGTGCTCATGCTCAATTCCCTTCCCCCAGACCCTGCAGGGTGTCTGTGTCCTGTGTAATTCTCACCAAGCTATAAGGTGGGCTCTGCCATGGGGAGGAAGTGCCTTTGCATGGAGGAAAACCCTGCTTCCTCAAGAAAGCGAAGGTCTCTGAATAAAGCTACTTTCTGCAGAGCTGGAGCTTGGTACACACGCCTTAGCTCTCTGGCCACTGCTCTTGAGGAGTGCTTTCTATTCACGAGTACTCTGTGGCTCCTCACTACAGACTGGAGTGTACACACTACATGCCATTCAGGACACCTTGTTTTAAGTTCTAGAAGTATGGCATGGGTGGGTGAGGAGAGGGACGGTCACTGTTTTCAGACATATCCCTTATTTGAATAAGTGCTTTGCCGAGACACCAATAAAATGGTACTAGGCCATAGGGAAGCATGGAAACCACTAACAAATGTAGAAGGGGAAATGTAAAACTCAGGCCTCTTGCATAGCCCATGGTAGACTGTACATCAAGTATTGGGCTTCCCACCCTGGACATAGCTAGGAAGAGGTTCTGTGGCATCTGTCTAGTCTTTCAACAACAGGGCAGTTAGGTCAGCTGCTCTAGAATGGTTAGCTCAGTTCAGATTCTGGGCATCTCCAATGCCTTAGAATAATTATATTAAAAAATCTGTTCAGAATGGGATGCATGGTCGACACTGCTCTGGGCTAAACTTTTCTGCCATGCATTTAGTCATCTGAGAAAATACAGCTCCAGGGTCAAAGGTGTGAGAATAATGAGTTGGATCAAAGTAAAAGCTTCCTTTGCTTCTTTCTCTTTCCTGCCCCTTTCCTTCCTCTAAGAAATGCTTGCTCTGTCTTTAGCATACCATAAGAGAACATGCCTGTTCAAGAGAAGGATAAGCTGAACCACATTTTCAACTTCTGCACATCCTTCACAATTCTCCACTCAAATCTCACGGAAACCTTTGTTGTTCAACACAGTCACGTTTGGGAACTGATGTGATACAATTTTCTAGGAGTCTAGTTGACAGACCTCATTAGTTAAGAGAGAGAATACTATCAGTCACCACCTTAGTCTATGTTCTTCTTGCAAAGAGCTTGCATTATGCAAGCTGAGATTCCCTTACTCAGAATTCCAAAGTTCCAAATGTTCCAACTTCTCAAGCTTTTTGGAGCAGTGACATGATGCTATGAGGGAAACATTATACGTTGCAAGACTTTACTTCATATAGAAAATTATTTAAAAAATATATATGTGGTTGTATAAAGGGCACATGTACATGAAACACTACTAAATTTCATGTTTAGCGTTGGTTTCTATTTTCAAGATATCTCATCATGTGCATGAAAATATGTAAGAACAAAATCCCCCAAATCATTTATTCAGAAGCTCTTTTAATAAGAACTCCTCAGTTAGTATCCCACAATAACCAGGGCCTGCTTTGCTCTGTGGTACCTAATATGATAACTAAATTGAAAATGTCTAGCCAGCTGGGAGGAAAATAAAAATTGAGTTCAGGGCATTTGGGAGCAGAGTAAGAAATCTGACTAATATGGAATGGGTAGACAGGCTGATTAGCCAAAACAATAGGGAGAGTCGGACAGTGAAACAGTTTCTCATTTACCTTTCATTCTTGATTCAGATTCATCCACCGTCCTATGAAGGTGGGGCGGGGAGGGGAAAGAAAGGAAAATCTCTTTAGCAATCATCAGTGCTTCCTTTGGTTGATTGTTACTTTTTAGCTTTTTTGGGAAGATAGGACACACTTGGACCTCTACACCCCTAGCTATTGTTCCCTGAGATGGTCAGAAATACCAGTTGGGAAATCTTGACTCTCCTAACGAATCTTTCTTTGCTGTTAGTCCGAAATGTTTCCCCTGCATGCACTCTATTGGCAAACCACAATAGTCAAACTTGTTCATCTGTCCCCCAGCCCTGCTTTGAAAGTAATGGTTCAAAGGAATGGTTGAACTGTTCTGAGAGCACACCTTCACATCCAGGGAGAACCAGCCTTTTAGCTCAGACTTAATGGAAGACCAGAGAGAGGAATCTTCCAGAGAAATGAGTCTCTCTCTCTCCCCCCGCCCCCCACTCTGGCTAAGACCCTTGGGACACATGTTTGCATGCGTGGGAGCAGCCTGTTCAGCAGGTTCTAGCCGCTGCCTCACCTTTCATCTCCCTCCAGGAGCTGGCGGTAGGTGGCGATTTCCTTCTCCAGGTGGCTTTTGATGCCCAGCAGCACCTTGTGCTCATTGTTCTGACGCTCCAGGTCCTGGCGCAGCTGCATCAGCTCCTCCTCATAGTGGGAGATGATTTCCTGCATGTCCTGGAGACGGCAGGAGTACCGAGCCTGGGTCTCTGTCAGCATGTTTTCCAGAGTGGATTTCTGAAAGAGGGAATGATCGATCGTCCGTTTCACTAGTCCACTAGGGGCCTCAGCAGCACGGGCTTGCTCAGTGTTAATTTACTCCAACCACTCTGCTAGGCATCTTGGCAATGCTAGGGAGAAACAGGCTGACTTACAGGGTTGGGACTTGGGTCTTCTGATGCCATGCTCTGGGCATAAAGTCATTGTGTCAGTGGGCTCTTGACAACTCCACTGGACCACCCTAGCACAGCTGGTTTACTGTGTGCATTGGGGATGGAACCCGAGACGCCTGGCTTTGAATTATTTCTAATGTTTCCATTTAATATCTGGTTAGATGGAGAACTTCAGGAGGGAGAGGGCTGAATCTCCAGAGTGAGAGAGAGAGAGAGAGAGAGAGAGAGAGAGAGAGAGAGAGAGAGAGAGAGAGAGAGAGAGAGAGAGAGGTCTGATGTAGGGCTGCTGTGTGCCATAGAGAATTCGTGTTTTTTATATAACAACACTTGAATTAAAGATGAGCAATGAATAAATTTTTAGGATAAATATGCCCGTGACCAGTGCCATACATCATCAGACATATATAACTTACACAATAATTTAGATCTATAACTTATAATTTAAATGTTAATTTTTTTGTCTTGTTTTTTGAGACAGGGTTTCTTTGTGTAGCTGTGACTATCCTGGACTCACTTTGTAGACCTGGCTGGTCTTGAACTCTGCCTCCCAGAGCTCCCCCCTCCTCTCCGGCCCATAGCTGCATCAAGCACCCCGCCCCCACCTCTAAGACCGTTCCTCAGCTGGCTCATGCTCAGTGTGTTCATGGTGGCACCTCTTCCCACAGGCCTTCTCCCTTTCTTCTGTGCAGGCTTCCCCACCTGACACACGTAATTTTGGTGGCTTGCACAATGGTTTGGCATCCTGGCCCTTTCATCACTGAATTCTTAGTGGTAAGCCCAGTGCCAGGCAGGGCAACACATGAACACGGGCTTCAGAGCCTTATTGACCCCAGGACTGTTGTGAAATGGAGTGGTTGAGACACATTGAACACTACATCACGCTGTGATCGTTTCAGTGGCCGTCGCCACCACCTTGACAGCGCATGTTCTTATGGGAGACAGGGCCCTTCCTCACTACACAGCTGGGGACGTGTTGAACTAGTGATCTTCCTTCTGCGACCTCTAGCGTGCTGGAGTGATAGGCATGAACCCCATGCCTAGCTGACAGTGCATTTTTTAATCATTAACTCACAAACCAAGGTTATTGGCCATGTGTTTTTGCGAAACCGACGAGCTAATTCTGTCTATTCAAAGGGCAGTAGAGCAGTAGCTCAGAAGCTACTGTTGATGAATGATCAGAAGGTTCGGTCCTTACAAAGGGAGCCAAATGATAGATTATACACAATGGGTCCAGGATGCAGCATTCATACAAAGCATCTTACCAAACCAGGATGAAAATAGAAATGGCTCAGGCTTAAGAGCATATGCAAGATGGTGGGTGGCGTGTCCCACACATAGCAGACGGAGCAGCACATTGGAGTCATCCACGGTTACATTTTCCACCTGTCGTACTAGTGCTAGAATTTCTTTTTATTGGGGTTTGTCTCCATACTGGTTGTAAGTGAGGGCTGACAGTTAATTTAGGGGTGTGTAGGGTCTCCTTCACCTTTGAAATCATGTGGTCTCATCACCAGGAACTCACTAGTTGTGTTTGCCAAATTTGTTAACTGTCCGGAGCATCGGTGTTCTTATCTTTAGAAGGAGAAGGTTAAGACCTACCTAGAAAGGTCAATAAGACAATCAACAGCATTGGATGGAGGTAGCTACCCAGCCAATGCCTCCACATGCATTTCTTCTCCTTCTCACCGTGAACATTTTGAGTGGAAAGTAGAGAGTGAGAACAGTCCCAAGGGGCCTGCAGAGCTGGGGCCAAGGAACAAGGTCTAGGAAGGATCAATGAGGAGGCTACAGGGCTCAGGGTTTTCCGAGCTCAACTCACCCTGTTGTGCTGTGCCTGCAGGTCAATCTCTAGGGCCTGGAATGTCCGCCTCAGCTCGTGGATATCACTTTGGGTGCCTTGAGCAGGTGCTGGGCTGACCACCTCCTGGGACATGGCTGCTGACTGTGAAGCAAGCAGAAGCAGAGGATTCAGTGTTGGGACATGTGGCCGTAGAGGAATCGGGAGGTCTGCTCATGTTTCTATCACCTGCTCTCTAAACCAGGTGTCCAACTCTTGATGTTTCTTCTTTATTATTAACTCGTATTCTTGCCTCATATCTTCCAAGACCTTAATCAGATCTTCCCCTGGAGTTGTGTCCACCTTTACGTTGACCTTGAAGTCACTTGGCAAATGATTCTCCTCCATTTCCTGTTTAATAACAGAGAGAGAGAAAATGAACTGGCCCGTGACAATCAGAAGGCTGGACTCTTGTGTTAATTGGCACCGGTAAATGGTTCTATTTATGTGAACCATCACTGGTGTGGCAACTTCATGATTATTACAAACTGAATAAAGATCATGTGCACATTCTCTAAAGCTTTATAAAATAAAGACCAACATAACACATGTATTATGGTTTGCGTATAAAGACTCTCCCCCAGTGGGCCATGTGCTGTGGGCTTGGTTCTCAGATAGTAGCATTTTTTTTGGTTTGCTTCAGGAGGCTTTGGGAGGTAGGGCTTTGCTGGTGAGTCCCTGTGGGTGAGATCTTATTCCTGTCCCTTGCTTGTCTATTTATTGTAGCCATGGAGTGAAAAAGCTCTTTCCCCCTATAGTTCTGATGTGGTGACATACTGACCAAGCGAATGGGTCAAGTAACCATGGATTGAGCCTCTGAAACTGCGGGTCAAAATTAATTTCCCTTCCCTTAGATGTCTGTCGGAGTCGTAGCAATGAAAAGTAGCACACTCTGAGAACAAGTGGAAGGGGGCTCCCTCACCTCCTGAAAGACAGAAAAGAGCAAGGCAGGAAGACAGACAGAGGGGAAATGGAGGAATAAAGGGAGGGCAAAGAGAGAGGAAGAGTGAAAGGGGATGGGGAAAGAAGAGAGAGACAGAGAGGGTAGGAGGAAGGGGAGGGGAAGAATAAAAGGGAGGGAAGGAAGAGAGAGAGAAACAGAGAGAGTAAGCTCACCTGTGCAGAAACAAAATACACCCAAGTCACCACCCCCTTGTATTCTACTTTCTCCAGATGCATTCCACCTCCAAAGTCTGCAGGACTTCTAGAACAGTCCCTTGAATGGGGACTGAGCGTCAAAACCCAAGCTGGTGGAGAACATTTCATAGTCAAACCATTGCAGTGCTTACTCAGATGGTTTCTTTGACCTAATCTCTTGGTTGAGAATATTCCAGAAGCAATTGCATGTCCAGAGAAAATAGATTCCTCTCAAGCAAGTGTTTGTTAGTAATGTGTCTATGCAGTTATGTGATCAACATTTCCAGCTTTAGGCCAAAGCTTTGGGGGAAGCAGTTAGTTCAGCAACAGAAAGCCAGCCATTAGAGAGGATTAAAGAATGCCATGCTTTCATGGAAACCAAGCAGGCACAGGAGGTGTAGCTAGCAACTACTATCTACGCAGCTATTCAAAACTGGGGTCTTTGAGGCTCAGAAGCCACCAGGTTTGCCTAGAATGTCTTTCTGTCCCTCTGCAGTCTCAGGGACTTAAGAGGAGTGATAGTTCTGTAAGTCAGTTAGATGCTTCTACTATGGAGTAGTAGAGACAAGAGTCCATCTTTGTCTCTGTCTCTCTCTGCATGTGTTCATATAGGTGTGTAAATACATGGAACCCAGTGCACGTGAAGGCTAGAGGTTAAAGTGGGTATCATTCTCAGTCACTCTTCACCTTAATTTTGAATCTCTCACCGAACATAGAACTCTTCAATCTGGCAATGTTGGCTGGCCAGCGATCCCCAGGCATCTCTCTGACTCTGCTCCCTCTAGAACTGGGGTTACAGGTGCACACCACCACACCAGGATTTTTTATGAGTGTGCTGCAGGTTTGGATTAGTGTCCTCAGCTTCTGCAGCAAGTGCTTTGCTGACTGAGCCTCCTTCCCAGTCCCACTTACTACCTTTTTGCATCTCTGTGTATATAGTGCATGCAAGCTTGCATGTATGCATGCTGGCATGCATGCATGCACATTTGTGATCATGGATATAGTGGCTCAAAGTTGATGTTAGATGTCTTTCTCATTGACCTCCACTTTAAAAAATATATATGATGCCTTGATGCAGGGTCTCTTGCTGAGCCTGGAGCTCACTGCTCACTGATTTGGTCACTCCTAGCCAGCCAACTTGACACGTGCATCCAGTCTACATACTAGACAAGTGTGTAGGCTCTGGGGGGGGGGTCTGAACTACAGCCCTTGTGCTTATATAGCAAGCACTACACCCGTGAAGCCATCTTCCTAGTTCTGATTCTTACAGTATTATTCTAACGAGTGTGGTATAACAAAGTTGTGTGATAACAAATTTTCATTGTTGTTTTGCCAATCACTGCTAATTATGACCATATCTGGTGGTTTTGCTTAACATCTAAGCAGATAACCTTTAAGTTGAAAAATGAGATGTTTCTGTGGTTCCTTGTGAAGGACACTCAGACTGGCACTCAGGTGGTGGTCCCTTCTGTTACCATGGGATCACCCTGGACTGTGAGGTTAGGAGCAGAGCTGGGTCCCAGGAGCCCAGGGTAGCCCCACCTGCTCATGACGCTTCTTCATGAGGATGAGCTCTTTCCTCATTCCCTCCACCTCCTGTTCCAGGTCTGTCGTGACAATGGTCAGATCATCCAAGGTCTTTCGGAGGCCCTCAACTTCAATTTCCAAGTCTTTCTTAAAGGAGTGTTCATTTTCATACCTTTGGCGAGAGGGAGGAAGGAGGGAAGAACACACCCGTTGTTGGAAGGCCACGAGCTTTGCCAGGGTCTGCTTGGGTTTAGAGGGGACACTCCTACTTTCCAGGTGTAAGTGACAGTCCTGATGTATACAGGACATCTTTACCACACCGATACGTTGGTATAGGACACATATGCAGGGATCTAGCACATTAGTTCTGCACTATGCTTGTCTGGGTTGGTGACTCAATGCCAGCCTTTAAACTGAGTACAGAATAGAACACACACAGCTCTATAGCCAGCACATAGCTTTACTCTGTACGAATATCTTGCATATGTGCTTCTTCTATATTCATTGATGAAAATGTGTTTTTTTTTTTTTTGGCTGTTGGTTGCTTGTTTTTGAAATATATTCCAGCCTGCTCTTACACTCATGATCCTACTGCTTCTGCCTCCTAAGAGCTGAGAGTACACGTATGCACATGGCTCACTGCTGAAAAATGTTCAAAGCAAATTTTAGGCATTATGGCATTTTAACCCTAAATACCACAGAGTGCTTCTTTTTTTAAACACAAAGATATTATTTTCTAAATAAGTATAATGAAATTATCATACCTAAAATGAAATGTTTTTAAGAGCACCTAATCCTCGGTTCATTTTCAGATCTCCATCTGCTATCACGTGCACTTTGTGCCTGGATTATTTTAGTTGCACGTGGTCCTTGTCGTGCCCTTTAGTTATATTCCAGCCAGATTTTGGTGGCCGGTTATAGAGGGCCGAGCTTTCCCTCTGTGGAACTTGGTGAAGAAGGGACTTACTTGAGGTTGAAGTCATCCACGGCCATCCTGGCGTTGTCAATGAGCACAACCATGTGAGCGTTGGTCATCTTACCGTCCACTATCTGTAAAATACGTTTAGAGGGTTATTCCACCCAAGGTAGCTGCACGTCTGTGCTCGGGTTCCCTCCACCAGCAACTTTCAGCCTAGACACCTTCTTTTCCTTCTTAAAAAGGATTTACTGTGTGTGTCCTCATGACTTTAGTGCACCATGTGTGTACAGGAGCCCTTGGAAGTCAGAGGGTCATCTGATGTGGGTGCTGGGAACCAAACCCGGGTCCTCTGAGAGAGCAGTCAGCGCTCTTAACTGTTGAAACATCTCTCCAGCCCCCAGACACCTTCCTCTTCTGCGGCAGAATGGTGAGACTCAAATCACATGTGCTATGTGAAAAAACACAGCCAAGACTACATCTGCAGTTGGTCTCACTGTCTTTTAAAAAAATAACTCCAACCCCCCTTTCTTTATTATTATTGATATTACTATTATTGCTGAATCCACTAATTCCAATTAGTGTTGTCCAGATGTGTGCAGGGGTGTGAGGCCATGCACTGGTAGACATCCCTCCCCCAAAAGAAAAATAACTCTCCCTCTCCCAGGAGTCTCCAGCTGCTGCTTGTGAGCTCATGTGTGCGGTAGCCGTGTCCTGTCCTGATGACAGCATCTCACAGCACTCCTCCCAATCTCTGGCTCTTACATTCTCTCTGGCCACTCTTCCTCAGTGCCTTGGAGAGCGGGGCAGGTTCGACAGAGATGACCCAGGTATAGCACGGTTATTTCTGCCTTTTGACGTGAATGTTGAGGATCCAAACTCAGGTCCTCATGGCTTGTACAGCAATTGCTCTCGTCCACGGAGCCGTCTCCCCAGTTCCAAGTCTTTCCTTATTATGACGACCTGGTAAGTTTTCCTAAAGTGCAGTGATTGTCCTAGATACATGTGATTCTAACTAGTGACACAGTCACATTTCCAGTGTCAGAGCTATTTTGAAGTATACTTCACATGGCCTTCATATAAAGCTATTATTTATTATTATTATTATTATTATTATTATTATTATTATTATTGCCCAGAGTGACTGGAACCGCATGTAGAACCTTCAGGAAGGTGTACGTGTTTGTAATATATTTGTGACGAGATTGTCTTGGTTACAGCTGTTAAAACACGAGCTTGAGCAGATTCTTTACCATTGAATGGTGCTGCCAAAGATTTTCCCAGGTATTAAGACTTTCAACTAAAGACTCTCACTAGCTATTTACACAAGCTTTATTTACAAAGAAAGACTCATTGGAGATGTTTGAGCAATTGGGCATACAGGACATTACGTTTAGAGAAAGGGCCCACATTTGATGCATGCCACACACAAACTTTGGGAAAATGAAGTCAATTTCTCATTGTCTAAAGGTAGAATAATACTTGTGTATGGAGTATTGCGACAGAATAGAACTGTGGTGTTTTTTTGTTTGTTTGTTTGTTTCCTTTTCAGGCCACATGGCTGGGCAATCACTCCACCCTTGTGCCTCGGTATCAGGCCTCACTGTTTGTTCAGCAAGGGGTTTGTATTAGACACAGGTGACCTCAGAGATCCCTGCTTTTAATTTGCAGCTGGTGACAGCACCTTCTGGCATTTCCATTGTATTTGTACAGCTAATTCCTTTCTTTAGAGAGGATTTTTCTTAGGGCAAAGTTCTCCCTTAATACAAAGGCTCCTTTTAAAACCCCAGTCCTATTTAAAGCTTCGTGAACGAGTTGGAATTTGGTCCTGTGAATGCACAATAGCAGCCTTCACAGGTTAGGGGGAATGCTGGGTCTGGAACTCGAAAAGCAGGGCTAGGTCTCAGTTTCTTCATCCATAACAATAATAATGACTACTGACCAATGCAGTCTGAGAGTTAGAAGATAGTGGATGAGATTACATTGCACACATACTTGTCATACTACAGACGCTTGGAAAGGTTCATTGAACTTTGCACGGAAGCAGGTACTCCCTGGTTTCCTGTCCAGAGTGCTGCTTTATGGAATTCTTTTTCTTTCTTTCTTTCTTTCTTTCTTTCTTTCTTTCTTTCTTTCTTTCTTTCTTTCTTTCTTTCTTTCTTTCTTTCTTTCTTTCTTTTTCTATACCAGCATTCTCCCAGGCTCCTTATTCTTGGTTTTATTTGCTTATGCAAAATAAAAGCAGCTCCAGCCCCAAAGCTCAGGACTCTTGAGGTAAGCCTTTCTTGCTCATGCATGGAGTGACTGTATTCATCCATGCTACTAGGCTGATTGACATTCCCTTCCTTAGCATCCTTGCTGTGCACACGCCAGAAACACTCAGAACTGGAGTTGCAAGTAGTTGTGATCCATCTTGTAGGGTCTAGGAACTGAAGTTAATTCCTCTACAAGAGAAGTAAATCCTCTTAACCATGGGGCCGTCTCTCCAGAACCCACATCTCATGTTTGAAACTTTTCTTCTCACTGTTAGGGTTTACTTAATATGGGATTATACTGCAGTCAGTATTTCTGAGACATCTTTCATAGTCATAAATGGATGGGAGTGGATTGAGAAATAATACACAAGGTATAGATTTTTAACTATATGCTGTATATTTACAACCTAGATTCTTCCCAAGGCCCTGAGTTCATTTTCTGAAAATTTAGTGTATTAGCAGAGTGTCATTGCCCTAAGGTATGTAACCTCTTACTCAGGAGAGGCAAGTAGACAATTTGACCATGCTCCCAAATGCCAAATACCGAAAGCCATCAGGGAGTTTTATAGGTACTATTCCTATTGCTATGTCCAATTCTGTGTTTCAAAAGGTTTGGATTCATTTTTTGAACTGCATTTCTCACAGACTTTCTGAGTAGCATTTAACATTGTAAAATGAGGGCAAAATGTCTTATTTATTCAGAACATTTCTTCAGGACCAAGGAGAGGCCAGCCCTGGGTGACTGAAGACTCTCTTAGGACCGGTTTTCCTCATCTTCCAATGGCAAAAGTCAGGATGACAGACAACCTCAACCCCCAAGAGTCACTGTTCCAAAGCAGAGAAGAGAAAACATCCAAGGTACAAGTCTAGAAAAGCACGGACTTTGACCTATTTGGCCCTGAATCCAGAGTCCTGGCCCCACAGAAAGTGTTGGGCTAGCAGCCCTTCCTCATAGTTGAACCCACTCTCTCTTCTTCTTTTTTTTTTTCAATTCCACTTTAAAGAATTTAGAAAAATGAGTGGGAAAAGCATCCAGTTTCAGTCTCCTGGTCTGGAAGTTGGAGAGAAATAATATTTGCTTCCCAGATCTGTGAGAATCAAACGGTATGTTCTGAGCTGTGTGTGGTGTGACTAGTTTCCCCCAGCCCTCTGCATTGTCCCTGTGAACTGCACATGGGTTTCGTCTTTGTGTGAGGCTGGCGAGTTGGCGCCGCGCTGAGGTGGAAGTTGGATCCTTTGATATAGACCCAAGGGAAAGACCACCCCCTCTGCTCGTTGCTGCTGGTTTTGGGGCTCATGCCACAGACTTGAACTTCAATTTCCCAATGTATTTGTGAGAACTAAGATAATACAGCTCCATTCCACTGTTGCAGAAAGCCCTCTGCACATCTAACGCCTACCACACGGCTTGGCATACAGAAGGTGCCCAATAATTGCTTCCTCCCCCTTTCCTCCTCTCTCTGCTTCTCTCTCCTGCTAGTGTGTAGGTTACTGGGTCAGGAATAATCTGGTTTCCTTTTGGGAGTCCTGCTCCTGGCTCTCCATTTGCAGACATCATCTTTTCCCTCCATCCTAAAACCAAAGCAACTTCATTAAAGGAAAAAAAAACACCGTGAGGATGTTGAGTCACCCTGTTTTCTTCACAGAGACAACCGTGCACTCTGTAGTTAAGGCAATTATACACTCGGTTATTAGGCCGATTATTCAATAATTAGGGGTCATTACAAGGACAGATTTATGTTATCTTGATTGGTCCTTCCTACATTCAAGCAAAGATGGCTGAGTGTTGTGGAATAATATGGTATTAATATCGGAAGCCTGCGATGTCCTTTTGAGGGTGGGTTAAATCATGGCTTCTGCAGGGATTTTTCCCTGAAACTTCTTCATACAGAGGGTGGTTACATAGCTTTAAGAAGACAACTGTGAGACAATCCGCCTCCCTCTGCTTGTATCCTGGTACCCCAGAAGGTTTGGTTGAGAAGCGTGCTATCTTTCAAAAGCATATCTCCATAGACTATTCCAACAAGCCAGTATCTAAACTCATTCTA
This sequence comes from Pachyuromys duprasi, assembly GCA_028658305.1. Taxonomy (NCBI): domain Eukaryota; kingdom Metazoa; phylum Chordata; class Mammalia; order Rodentia; family Muridae; genus Pachyuromys; species Pachyuromys duprasi. Next base: position 20,664,236 of record CM053746.1, on the reverse strand, counting down.
ATTTTATCATCTCTCCCCCTCCCCCGCCAGCCATGTGCCTTTCCCAGAAATTCGAGCAACTTTAGCTTCTAGAAAAATAGCCAGGGATGTCCTAACAAGATACCTGCGGCTGGAGTGTGACAGCTTTTTAGGCATGATCTACACAACAGTGTAACTCAGCTTTTTGCTGACGGAAAGCCACACTGTCACCGGGACTCTGAGGTGGAGCAGCTCTGTGATGAGAAAGCAAATTCCTGCCTATGCCTTGTGTACCGAGGGTGCACCCTGCACACCAGCCCTTATCACTTCGGTGACATGGTTGGATCTTAGGTGGTACTACACAGTAACTGGCTGACTGACACTTCTAAGGCTTACCTTTTTTTTTTTTTTTTCCTTTCTTCTGAAATGTGTGGGAAACCAGGCCCTTTTGCTTTTTTTTTTTTTTTTAAAGATAGTTTATAGCAATTCTGAGATGTTTGCTGCCTTCACTTTCTACATCATTTATAGGGAGGGAATTAATTTTTACAAAACGGGGTTTCCTGAGTCCATACTTAAGGTAGGGCGATAGGATTTATGAGAGTAGTACTTGAGACTTGAGTTCTTAGGCTATTTTCCCTGGAAACTGTCATGCACGCTGTCCCGCCGCCCCTTCCCTAACCCTCCCTGGGTATAGTGGCGCCAGGACGAGCTGCATGCTCTCTCTAGCATCTTACCTGCTCCTGCAGGCGGCTGATGTTTTCCTCATACTGGGAATAGTCTTTTCTGTGGCTGGGTTCTCTCTCCTGATGCCACTGTAGGATGCGGCTTTCCAGCTTCGAGTTGGCCTCCTCCAGAGCACGCACCTTCTCCAGGTAGGTGGCCAGGCGGTCGTTGAGGTTCTGCATGGTGGCTTTGCCATTTCCACCTAGCAGGGGACCCCCTCTTCCAGATGCCCATGACCCTCTGGGAGGTAGGCAGCCTGGCCTGGTGAAGGAGAGAGAGATGCGGACACCCCCTGCACCTCCATGGACGCTGGGGGTTCTGTGGACGCTCCCAGGCTGCCCCCAGCTGCCTCCGAGGCTGTGGACAGAGGCCGAGTAGGTCTGGCTAAAGCTGTGGCTAGTGTTCATGGTCCCATCTGGGGATGGAGCAGGGCTCTGTCTCTGCTCTCTGATGCTCCAGGACTGAGCTGTCTCAGACTGCCTGGGATGGTTTTATGCCCTTTGCTGTGGGAGTTTCCTTTTCTGACAACTGTACCGACAAGATCCTATCATTGTGCAACATGTGTTTCCTCTTGGTCAATCCTGAGGTGCCCCTGGGCCAACACACTCTGCTGTTGTTGTTTAGGGCCAGTTAACGCCTCCCTCCCAATGGTAACCTGGAGGCGTGGCCCGTGACATCAGGTGGGGGACATGCCATCTCAGATGTCTTTCTAATCTTGCAGTGGAATTTTTCCAGTGTTCATTCGCCCAAAAAAGGTCAGATTAAAGTCCACAGCAAGACTGGTGTGGTACAGATTTAAAGAAACCAAAAAGAAAAAAAAAGAACAAAAGAAAACCTAACCAGTAATCACACACACACACACACACACACACACACACACACACACAGAACTCCAGATAAACCCTGTTACAGCCAGGGTAAGAAAGACTTATGAGGACAGACCCAGAACAAACCAGAATCTCAGGTCCTGGTAGAAAACCGCTCCTGTGCGGAAGGAAATAGTGAGGGCACTGAATATCTGATTCCTTTGTGACTCTGGCTGTTTGATGGAAAGTAATTTCAAAGGAATCACTCTTCAGAACAAACCCTCAATTACAGCCCTAATTAATGAATGAATGACCAGCCTTCCGCTTCCAGGATGCCTTTCATCCCAGCACACCTCAAAACCAAACAAGCCAGCCTCTGCTGGGATGTCCCTGGGCTCCAGGGAAAAATGTACAGCTTTGTTAATGGCCCAGCAGCCCTGGCTCCGTTTTTGGTTGAGTCCTCAGACCATTGGCTTGTAGGTGGCCTCCGGCAGGGACAATGGAAACAGGAAACCTGCCATGGTGATCTGACACGCTCAATGCATCTTAACTTTCTGCCAAGGTAAAGGTTTGGGAATGAATATGATGTAGTTTGGGGCAAGGGCTGTGTGCTGGTTACTGGTGACTTGGCTGAAGGAGGATTAAGGTGTCAGGGTCTATGGAGACGGTTCAGTGTGGGGGAAGACCCCCGCTGCGCTTGCAGGAGAACCAGAGATCACATCCCCAGAACCTAGGTGAAAGGCCAGATGTGGTGCTGCCGTTGTAACCTTCACCATTGCTGGAGTGGGTACAGAGACAGGAGGATCCCTGGGGCTTGGTGGCCACCAGTGCAGCTGCAGGTGCAGTGGGGGGTGTCTGTCCCAATGGAATAAAGTGGAAAGTGATGGAGTCGGGCACCCAGTGTCCTTCTCTGCCTTTTGTGTGCTCATACCCACACCATGCACCATATGCCACACATACACACACACCAGACCAATATATATATATTCTCTGCTTCCTAGACCAGATGCTGTTTAATCCTTATAACAACTACTGTGTGTGTGTGTGTGTGTGTCTGTGTGTATGTTACTGAGAATGGAACCCATAACCAAGGGTAGACAAACATTTACCTCTGACCTCTATGCCAAGTCCAATGTCCAGTTGTATTAGATTAAAAAAAACCCCTCAGTTGTTCATAGAGGATTTGCATGTACAGTGTAATTGAGCTTTCCTTGGAAAGATGGGTTCAAGGGTTACTTCCTTCATCAACCATTTTCTGAATTCTCCGGAATGAATTTGATGCCGTGCTGGGAGGAAATGTCCTCATCAGGACCCAAGGTCTTCCAGTAGAACAGGCCACTTGGAATCTCTGCTCTGTTGAAGCTGGAACTGCTTCCCTCACTTCTTGATATTCATTCTTATTCTTTCCATACTTGGAGTAGGGTCTCATGTAGCTGACCCCAAACTTGCTGTGTCGCCAAGGAGGGCCTTGCACTTCTGATTCTCCTGTTTCCACCTCTTGAGCGCTAGGGTTATAGGCATGTGCCCTGATGTTCTCTTTGGGTGGTGCTGGGAATCAATCCCAGGGTATCCTACATAGTAGGCAAATACTCTACCAGCCAAGCCAGGTCCCAATCTTTTCACTATGGGCTGCACGGCACAGCGCGTTTTTTACGTGCCTCTGAACCTGTAGCCCTGTGGGAAGTCAGGGTCACTCTTTCACCAAAGTGTGGTAGAAGCATTGAGACACTGAAGCGTTCTCATAGATGGTATTGTTTCAGAGACTCAGCATCGATGCTTTCTAGAGTTAAAGTTTAGCTCAGGCCCTTCCATGCCTTTTTTTCTCCTATCCCTGTGAACAGCATATGCCACAGAACTCAAGCAGGAAAGGCCAATCCAATTACAGCCCATTCCGATTATAACTAAAAACCATTGAAACACAGCGACGCTGCTCCTTCTGCTCCTGCATCAAAACTGATCAAAGAATGTCCCCTGGGCTTTCCATATTTCACCGTAACAACGCTGGAAAGCTGTAGTTATGGCTGATGAAAGCTCCATGGTTCTTAGAAGGGGAGCTTGGGGCCACCTATGTCTCCAATGAGGAAAAAAAAGAACAAAGGCAATGCTTTGCCTCAATGTCCCCTCCAAAATGCACACTGGAATTTAATCTGTACTGTAAAGCATGGAGAGGTGGGAACAGGCGATGCTTTTAAGAGATGGTTAGCTATCAACAGCTCTGACTCTGTGGATGGATTAGTCCTGTATTAATGGGTTGGTTGGTTAGCAGGTTGAGAGTGAGTTTGTTGTAAAATGCAGTCTGCCTCCATCTCTGGGATGGGTTCTCCTCACTGCATAACCTGTCCTTCAGGGCTCTTTAGAGAGTTCCCCACAAGGCAAGAAGACCCTCACCAATGTTACCCCTCGACCTTGAACCTCATACCTTGAACCTTGTACTCTAGAATTCCAAGAAATTAATTTCTCAGCTATTATGCTGTATCAATAGAAAAAAAAGACCAAGAGAGATAGAGGTAAACGAGTGGAAGTATTTTTGTTTGAACCTGAAATGTCCCTCAAAGCTTCAAGGTTTGAATATTCCCTACTGGTAGTTCTGTTATGGAGGGCTGGGGGACCTTTAGCTAGTGGGGAATAGCTGGTGGAAGGAGGTTATTGTGAGAAGGCATATAAAAGCTACCTTCTCAGAGTAACTGCCCTGATTTTGGTCCTGCTCTCTCCACTTCTGGATCTACCACCGAGTCTCTGCCATAAGCTCTTGACACCATGAATTCCATTCCATCTTTCCCCACCATGATGGGCTCAGACTGTCTGAAACCATGAGCCATAACAAACCTTTCCTATCATAGGTTGCTTTTGTGAGGTGCTTGGCCACAGAGATACTGCAATTAGCAACTGAGCAAACTGCAGAGATTGTGTGGCAGTAAGTCATGTTCTGATGGACAAAGGAGTTCTTGGTCACTGGTTTGTGGTTCTTTGACTCAGGTTTGTGCTTGTCTCTGGGTTCTGTTGACATAGACCTGGCCTCTGAAAGCAGAAAAAAAAACCCAAACCTCTTGCCTCCAGTGAGTACAAGGTCCAGGTTGCAACCCTAAATTCTTTCACAAGAATCTGCAAGGAAATGATCCCAACCCCAGTCACGCCAGGCGTGTCTGAGACACTGTGACTTACTAGCCCATATACTTAGCTCCTGTCTCATTTTACATCAGTATGTGTGGGTTTTGATTTATAAGAATTAACCTTGAACAAAATGGTTTTTTTTTTTTGTATTGCATAGCCAGAACAGGGTGGGGAAACTTGATGGTGTAATTTGAGAGACTGGGAGAAGCAGTCTCTTATAGTCGACCATATACAGCAAATTTCCTTGTACCTTCTATGGAGAATCTTTTGGATTTTAAAAGAATTGATGCTTTTGGCTTTGGGTGCATGAAAAATGATGTGTGCTCACTACAAAAATTCAGTTAGCTTCTGAAAGCACAAAATGAGGATTGGAAACATTCTAATTTCACCACACAGAGGCAACCCTTGGCAAAACCCTATTAATTGCTTTCAGACACTCTCTGGGTGTATCATTTGGAAGACATGGATGACTGCGATAACTTTGGAAAGATGACATTATTTTTTAAAAACCATTTTTAACTAATTCAGGATGCACTTCCTCCTGCTTTTTCAGGGGATATCCGGTATTCTGTCATTTTGTTCAGGGGACAAACCTGATCCTGCACGGTGATTTCAAGTTCTTTCTGTGTCATTCCAGTTGCTCATGGCTATAGTTACCCCTCTGCCTGACTTTCCAGCCAGAAGTTATTTGTGATTTTGTATTTGTTTCATCTTTCTGATGGGGGTGAGAATTAACCTTGAACAAAATTATAATGTTATGTTATATATGTAATGAAAAGGAACAGTGTCTTACTGGAGAGCTAGGTGGTGAGGGAATGGATGGGCTGCATGTGGGCATCTCAGAAGCCAGTAGAGAGCTGCCATGACCCAGAGCACAGTTTGTTTGTGCCTTTTAAAGACAACCATTCCAGGGCATATTTCTCCTTATAGTGGCAGGATGGCCACGAAGATAACCAAACATATATATTTTACTAAGTATGATATTTCTGGACAGATGACAGTAGAACTCCAGGCAAAATCCCTGCGCCGTTCATTGTCTACTTGTTGGAAGAGCTACATAATAAAACAAAACAAAACATGTACAGAAGTAAAACTTAGTAACCATGGTGATGGGATACTGGGTTGGACATAACGCTTATTGCACTAGGGCCAAATGAAACTTATTTCCTTCTTTTTCTGTTTGTTCAGGTAAAAGGAGACAACAGGAAGAAGTGAAGCATTCAGTGTGCTATTTCAGACTCAGTGGGCAGAGTTTGCTCAAAGCTACTTCTGAATAGTTTAGGTATACAGTAATGATTAGACAAGGACAAAAAACCCAAACCCAAAACCAAACCCACGAACAAGCAAAAGTGTTCTAAGATCACAGAGGGAAGTTTTATGAAATGACAAGTATGAAATAACCGTAGGGGGAACTTTTAAAAATTTGATTTGATTTGGGATTTTAAGAAGAGAGAAAAGAAACCGGAAGAGACAGAGATACCAGAATCTAGGAAGAGAATGTGAATCATAGTGCAGTGGAATACAGATGAGCAAGCATTAAGACCCAGGCGGGTGTTCTAGGCAATTTGGACACACGAATACGTGACTGAAAGGCACGCCTGCTGCACATGCCACATGGCAAACCTCTGTCTAGTTATCCCACCACTTAACTGCTGAAGTGCTTAAGGGCCAAGGTGCCATCTGACTCATCTTTAATTCCCCAATATTTCCGGCATACGGCAGGGGTGTTTGCTGAGGCCGGTACTGAGAAGGATCTAAAGCGGTGGGGGACTGTGCGTAGACGTCTTTGTGAGACAAGACGAGCAGAGAAGGAAGCCGGTTGTGGGCAGGAGAGGGTACACACTCTCTGATGGCGATAGAAGGCCGGAGGCTGGGACACAGGAAGGAGTAGACAGAACAGCTGGCAGTACAAATCCTGCCAAATCTCTCCACGTTTTGGATTAATTTTAAAAACATCAACACCTGACCTGTATAGTTCTTGTAAAGCTAGCAAATAGAGCTAGTGGTTTTAGTCAATTTCGGTTTGGTTTCTCTGGTGAGAATATCTCACAAGAACGTTGTGTGCTTCCTATTGTCCATGGTGGGACAAAACACTTACGTCGCTTTCATGTGATCACTAATACTTCAGTTCTTGTAGCTCCTCATTCATTTGGGAGAATTTTTTTTTCCCGAGTGGAAAGTTGATTCAGTGCTTTAACATTAAGCTGAGATTATTAGAGCTGGAATTCATTAGATTGGCTATAAAATGTTAGTAGAAACCTTGAAAATCGTATGTCATTTTTCTTCCCATGTTCTTATTCTCTTTCCTCCTCCCTCACCCCGAGGAGGAGATGGAGTATTCATTGACTTCTGATGTATGTATGTATGTGTGTGTGTATGTATGTGTATGTGTGTAGTATGTATGTATATGTGTGTGTATTATGTATTTGAAATGGGATCTCACTGTGTAACCCCAGACTGTCCTTGAACTCAAGTCTTTCTTCCTTCCCCTGCCAGGGGCTGGGATTCCAGTGTGGGCCACTATGCTTTTGACATTCTGAAGGAAAAGACACGAAAGGGAGGTTAGGAACCACTGATGTAAAGCTTCCAGAATTTTCTCTCTGGTGCTGTCCTTTTGTTACCAACTAAACACTGAGGACTTTAGGCACTCCATGTTTTATAGGAACACGCTGCTGGAACACATATTCACATTTCCTGCCCTTATTTTATAGGCAAATGAACTCTAACAGAAGGACAGGAAGGGCCATTGGCTAGACAAGATCGCAGGAGGGCGAGGGCGCTTGGTTTTAAACCACAATTGGATTCCTCATTCCCATTGCATTTCCCCCCCATTCTAGCTCTGTGTTCTCCAACTATCTGATCTGTCATTTAAGGGGCTGGCCCTGGGGTCTCATCACAACTTTACCACCTTATGCTTTCAGTTTAGAGGTGCCAGTTTTCATGGAGACATAGCAATTTAGTGTCATCAGCCACATAAAAAGCCGCCCTTTCTTGGTGGTTGAGGTCTCTTCGCCTGATGGCAGCTTTGTCACCATCAACTGGGCCACGTGTCCGTCATTCTATACAGGGGCCTATGCCAAAGAGGAGTGCTCTGGCCTATCAGATGATACTGAGAATTGTACATCACTTGTTTGTCGTTTTCAGCCCATTGAAGATATCCTATGCCGTCCTTCTCCTTCCCAGATGACACCAAATCTTTCCGAGAGGGCAGCAGCAGAAGTTGCAGCTGCCTAAGTTCTCTGAGGGGAGTGCCGAGACGCCATGCCTTAAGCCTGGCTTTAGAAACACCCTTTTGAGCTACTTTGACAAAACGCCAGGCCCCCTGAGGTGGTTGTGTTCATTGGCGGTGACATAAGAAGAGCAGAGGCCCACCAGTGGGTGGGGCGTGCTATCGAAAGACCCCAGGGATTTCACTTCTCCTTTCTCTGCATTTGCACCTTAATCCAGCAAGTACAGCAGCTAATCGCATAAATCTCTCCTACAAAAGCTGCTGCCACTAATAATCCCTGAGCCAAGCAACATGTTAGCTTAGGTCCTCACTGGGTGTTACTTTCTTTCTCTGTTGCCGCATAAGGAGATAGTCTGGAGATCCCTGGCGTTGGTTGGCTGAGGAATTACCTCATGCGATTGGCCTGAGATCTTGCTCTCATCGTTTTTACCTTTAGCCCAGAGGTTCTTGTTGTGACAGGGCCAGTGTGAGCTACAGGGAGTTTCTGTTTGTCTTATCCCAGGATCCATCCCTCGCTGATAGTTTGGGGACTCGAAAGGAAGTCATGTATTTGGCTGACTCAGTAAAACTTTGCTTACTGCTTTTCTTTCTTTTTTTTTTTTAACATCCTTAAAATTTTATTTACTATTATTTTTAATGTGTATGGCTAATTTTGCCCGCATGTATGTCTGTGTACCGTGTGTATACGGTGTCCCCAGGGGCCAGAAACAGGAGTTGGATTCCCTGGGACTGGAATGTTAGTTGATTGGTCATGAGTCACCAAAACTTCACTTCTTAAAAGAAAAAAAAAAAGGAAAAAAACCTTCATTACTTTGTTTTCTCATTCACTCCTCATTCACTCATTCACTCATCCTATAAATGTTAACTGGATACTTGTGCTGAGTGATTAGGGCGGAGAGAACACAGCGAGAGGAAACCAGGGGTGGGCCCTTGTGTCCACTGGAAGCCACAGAACAACAACAGACACCCACAGGGGTCGATTCCAGGTCTCCCAGCTCCGTGGTGTGTGCTGCTCTTCAGCCATCGGGGTCAGGGGGAAGCCTGTGCTTCGTGGACTGTGAACAAGAGCAGGAGCAAGCAGATGGGGAAAGTATGAAGGGTATTGATTGGGTGATTGACCTGTGACCTTTGGCAGCAGAATGATTTAGTGAAATCTGCAGAGATGCTTGGGTGCCATCATAACGTCAATCACTTTCCTGCCGTGGCGGAGAAGACATTAGAGTAAAATTCAACGTATGGCTTCCATGGTGCCATAGAGCATGCCTGTTGAACTGTCTAGTCAGCAGCATGCAATAAACACATTCATTAGCTCAGTTGGACTGTACGGTTTGATACCTGTGCTAATCAGTTTTTTAATTTTTAGTAGATGGAAGAATTAAAACAGTAAGAAGAGAAAGCCTTGCTTCATATTGTCTTTTGAGACAGTGGTGAAGGGTCCAGAGCCTGTGTGGCCACAAGAAAACACACACACACACACACACACACACACACACAC